>CM037033.1:23715283-24915283 GCA_020882235.1 Schizaphis graminum | reverse complement strand
AAGATCTTACGTTTGGTAATTTTTTAAAAATAACAAAAATCGAAAATTATTTATTAGTAAAACGTTATTTTACACGTGTATTTTTGATTTCAAATTAAAATTAAAACTTTAAACACTCGTAAAATTTTTTAAATTGAATAATCCTCAAACTTTTTTATAATTATTCTAAGCTTAACTTATGGACAGCATAGTATTAAATTTTCAATTCTTAGCTTTTGATAGTAAAATATTTATAAACTTTTTACTACCAAATAGTGAAAAATATTCATGATTTTGACGAATTTTTGTCAATATTTGAACTTCAAATGCTAATAAAAAAAAATTGTGCATATGTATTTTTATAATTTTTGAATGAGAGTTAGAACAAGTTATGTGGACCCTTCAATTAAATTTTCAAGTAATTTGTCCCAGCTAAATTTTTTTTATCAACATTTATAAATAAAAAATAAAAAAAAATTGATTATTTCAAATGCCTATAAATAGCTCAAAAAAAGTCAAAATATTTTGAAAATCAAATCACGTAAAGAAAATGCCAATATAAATAACTGGTAAAATTTTCAAGTATTTACGATTTATACTATTTGAATAACAACAAATATCAAAAATCGTTTGAGGCTAAACCGTTATTTAACGCGGTTTTGTAAAAATTTAAATTTCAATCACTCATAAAATTTTTTTGTCTTAGTCCGGTAGAGTTTTTTTTGCAGATAGTTGAAGAAAAATTTATGGAGAACCTTGTACCAAATTTTCAAATCTTAGTTATAAAAGAAAAAATTTTTACGATTTTTCAACCACAAAATTACTTGCCAATTTTCGCAATTTTGACATATTTCGTATAAATTCGAACTTTAAGCACTTATAAAAAAAAATTGTGACTAACGATTTCGGATTTTTTTTTATCACTTTAAGAACAACTTATAAGAAACATTGTATTAAATTTTCAAGATTTTCTGGCCGGCCAAAAAAATTTTATCATTATTTTAAAATAAAATACTAAAAAAAATCAAAAATTTCAATTGTCTGTAAATAGCTCAAAAAAAAGTCTAAATTCTTTGAAAATTTAACTGTATATGGAGAACGCTAATATAAACATTTTGTGAAAATTTCAAGTATTTACATCTATTAGTTTTTGAGTTATAGCAATATAAAAATTCGATTTTGTCGAAAACTGGTTTACCGTAAAAATTCCCGTTTTTCTGTCATTTTTTTAAGGTTTTTCTCGATTTTTTTGAAAAGTGTTGGAAAATGTTTACTTTTCACCTTTATAATGCACCAAGGATATCCACTTTGCCATCGGAAACCACCCCCAAAGTTTGAAATTGAAGCATTATTTTGACTAGTTATGCTGTACACACACAAAAAAAAAAAAAAAAAAAAAACACACATCATTGTAAAATCAATACATTCATGACTCCGTTCAGAATCTAAGATAAAATTTGAATAAATTTTTATTGGACAAATTCAAAATAGCCAATTTGTAAATTTAAGAAATATACTCATTTCAGGAAATTTCCAAAAATAATATTTTGAAAAAAGTTAGGTATAACGCTCCAAATTAATTTTTGCAAAAAAACAATGATATTTAAAAAAATTCTAAAAAATAAACTAATTGATTTAGATAAATATTTTTACCATCAAAATTTTTCTTTTAATTAAATTTACAAATTGGCTATTTTGAATTTGTCCAATAAAAATTTAGTCAAATTATATTTTTTTATTTTTTTTATATTGTATATTATGTAGCGCTAGGGTGTATAAAATATGATAAATAAAAAAAAATTGATTAGAAAAAAAGTTTTTCCAAAAGTCAGTTTTATCGGTTACACCCTGTATTATACCTACGTTTTTGTAATCATTAGGAGACACAAATTGTACAACAATTTCAAGTTTCAACAAATCACTGTACTACTGTAGTATGGATAATAATGTTAAAATTGTTTCAATTGGTGAAGGTACTTCTGAAGTAGCAAGTACTAGCAACGTTGCTAGTACTTCTGCAGTAGTAAGTATTAGCAAAATTGTAAGGCCACTAAAAAGAAGTCAACTATCTCTACACACTTATGTTCCAAAAAAAATATCAGCAGCTGGTAAATCAAATTTGGATGAAAGTTTACTAAAACTTTTCTAAATAGATTGTAGGCCATTTAGTATGGTAGAAGATAAGGGTTTTAAAAATTGTATTAATATGTTAAACCCTGCATATAGTCTTCCAAGTAGACAGAGCTTGTCAAAAACTGCGTTACCATTTGCATATGAAAAATGTCTAACTGATATGAAATCGCAAATTAGAGAAAATGCAGTATCAGTTTGTTTAACAACTGATTGTTGGACATCGATTAACAATCAAAGCTTCATAGCAATAACTGCTCATTACTTAGACCAAGATTTCAAATTCATATCTGTTTTATTGGAGTGTGTGCCGTTTGACGAATCTCATACTAGTGTGAATCTTAGTATTAAAATCCAATCGGTCATAACTGACTGGGAATTGGATAATAAAGTTGTGTTAATAGTATCTGATAATGCTTATAATATAAAAGATGCCATAACAATTTTAGGTCTAAAGCATTTTGGATGTTTTGCACATTCTCTAAATCTCATTGTACAAGATGCTTTAAAAATATCAAAAATATCAGATACTATAAGTATTCTAAAATCAATAGTTGGTCATTTTAAAAGAAGTTCAAATGCATCTCATGAATTGGATAAATATCAGCGAAATTCCGGAACAATACCTAAAAAAATAATCCAAGATATAGCTACACGATGGAACTCGACCTATTATATGTTGTGTCGCTTCACAGAATTGGAAAATGCAATAAAAGCAACTCTAGCTATCCTAGATACAAATTTTCCTACTCTTTCCCCAGATCAATGGAAAATATGTAAAGAGCTTTGTGTGGTACTAAAGCCCTTTGAAGAAGTAACCAAAACAGTAGGTGGTGAAAATCACATTAGCGCTTCTATGGTCATTATTTTATACAATGGGTAAGAGATGCAACAGACAAAATGTATAGTAAAGATTTTGATACTTACACAACACAAGTTATTTTTTAACTAAAAAATGGACTTGATAAGCGGTTTTCAAATTTGGAAAAAAGTAACACTTTGACAATTTGTACATTTTTAGATCCTAGGTTTAAGCACTTTCCATTATCTGAAAATATAGCATATCCAATCTGGAGAACCCATGGAGATGTAAGTAATTGTTCACGTTTCAAATCATTTAAAACTATATTTTTTTCTCTTAAGTTTATATACGCACCAATGTCTTAAGAATCGAAATTATTTATTCTTAATTGGAACAAATGCGTTATTTTTCCTAACCTTTTCATCTTCTACAAATTATAATGGAATTTTTATTAATAAATAATAATCATAATAAATTAATATAAAATATATTAATGTATTAGACAAAAATTAGTACAAAATATTAAACTTACGTGGCAATATCGTATTTTGATGTTTACGATGTTGTTCACTGTATTGTTATTTTGGTCGAAATAAACCATGTTTAATTTTTTTACGTGGCTACATAGGACACATTTTATATCGAAAAATCTTAGATAAAGTACAATAGTCGATATGTTATCGTACACGCTCTCCAGTCAATCACGCGTATTTATAGGTTTACGGACTTCCTATACCTATATCGCTCACATGACCCGAAATAATGAGCTTGTTTCACGATAGTGATGCAAGGACACTGTTGTGATATCATATCAACTGATAATGTTTTGTTGGTTATGTTACAATTAATTTTATTATGGCCATGTGAAATAATAATTCTCATTCTCATAAATCTCATGTATTGTTACTTATTTTTAATAAAATAAAAAGTGTTTGTTTTAACAATTTTAAAAAACTTTATATTATTGTTAGTGACTATAAAATGTTGTAAATATAATAAAACATGGCGCAGTCGCGAACCTTAATTAGTTATGAATTATGATTAATGCGATAAAATAAGATAAAAACCTTTTTTGAAGTGAACTAAAGTGTTCCACATAAGATCGTTAATCGTTAATCATGGAATTTAACAAGCCAGAATGTTTGAAACTAACAGGAAATGTTGCTGAAAATTTTAAATTATTTAAAGAGGAAGTCTTGGTATTTTTCGAAGCAACGGAAACATCGTCAAAACCACAAAAAGTACAGGTAGCACGATTATTAAATTTAATTGGCAGTGATGGTGTTAAAATATACAGGACATTTAATACTGACCCAAAAGAAGAAACTGTTGATGTCATTTTGGAAAAATTAGAAGGGTACTGTATACCAAAACGAAATGAAGTAATGGAGCATTACAAATTTTTTACGAGAAAGCAAGACTTATATGAGACATTTGACAAATTTTATGCCGACTTGAGAAATCTTATTAAAAATTGTGGCTTTCAAAAAACTGAAGATTCATTGTTACGAACGCAGATTGTACTTGGCATCAGGGACAAAGATCTTCAAGCAAAACTGCTCCGTGAAGATTTGGACCTTAATAAAGTCGTACGGCACTGTCAAGCAACAGAACAGGCAGAAATCAATAGGAAATTTCTGGTGCAAGAAAGTGAAACGAAAATTGACTTAATTGAAAAGAAAAAATTCAACAAATATAATACAACAAACTATCACGGAAAGAAGCAGCAGCGAGAGAACACATCGGAACAATACAGCAGAGAACAATCAAAGAAAATGTCTAAAGACAAAGGTAATGTAAAAACATATAAATTTAATTGCTGTAAGTGTGGTAAAGTACAGAGAGTGGAGATGACTGAAGAAAATTTAAGTGATGTAGTACACACAATTAATGAGGTAGAGGTGAAATTTAAAAATAATAAAATAGAGCAGTTTAGAGAAGAAACGAATAAAGATAATAATTTAAGCAAGATTTTAAAATATTTAGATATAGGATGGCCAAATAAAATAACTGAATGTGGTGATATTAAACATTATTTTAAAATTAAAAATGAATTAATTAAAGAAAATGAAATAATTTACTATGAAAACAGAATTATTGTTCCTAAAGCACTAAGGAAATATGTTATTGAGAAATTACATGAAACACACATAGGAATCACAAAAACATTAAAAAAGAGTAAACAAATCTTCTATTGGCCTGGGATGTCATCAGACATTAAAAATTTTGTTGAGAAGTGTGAAATATGTAAAAAGTTTAGTGTTAGCAAGAAAAAAGAACCGTTACTACAACATAAAATTCCTGAATTACCGTTTCAAAAAATTGGAATAGACATAGCAGAGGTAGAACGCTCTAATTACCTAGTAGTTATGGACTATTATTCGAGGTGGTTAGAAGTGTTAAGTATTGAAAATAAAACTAGTGAAACAGTTATCCAATTATTAAAAATATTATTTAGTAGATTTGGAATACCAGAGGAAGTAGTGTGTGATAACAATCCATGTGGAAGTAGAGAGTTTAAAAACTTTGCTAAGGAATGGCATTTTACTGTAACATTATCAAGCCCAAATTACCCCAAAAGTAATGGTCTTGCGGAAAAGGCAGTAGGAATTGCTAAAAAAATAATAAAGAAAGCTAAAAGTGAAAATAAGGATTTATCTTTATATTTACTTAATTATAGAAATGCCCCTGTAGCAGGGTTACCTTGGTCTCCTGCACAGATGTTACAAAGTAGAGTATTAAGATCAAAAGCTAATAGTGTTAATAAAAAAATATTAAATCCAAAATTGGTAGATTGTTTTGTAGAAAATAAAATACAAAAATTAAAACAAAAATACTGGTATGATAAGACAGCTACAAATGTTGAAAAAGAATTCAAACCAAATGAACATATTATGTTACAAGACAAATGTTCAAAACAATGGTCCAAAGCTGTTGTTCTAAGTAAAACTAGTTGGCCAAGATCTTATTTAGTGAAGGATGAAAAAGGAAAGATACTCAGGCGAAATACAATATTTATGAAAAAAGTGAGTAGCTATGATTTGAGTTTAGATGAAAGTGATGGTGAAGATATTGTTAATGATGAAAATAATAAAAAAGAGGTAGTGAACGATAAAAAAGAAAAAAGTAAGACAGTTATAAACGCTAATTTTAAAACCCAAAAAGGAAGAGTAGTAAAAAAACCTATTAGACTAGGAATTGATTAAAATTTACTATTATTTAATATATTGTTTGCATTTAAAATGTATTATTACTTATATTGTTTGAATTTAAAATTTACTATTACTTATATTGTTTGAATTTAAAAGTTACTATTATTTATATTGTTTGCATTTAAAATGTATTATTACTTATATTGTTTGAATTTAAAAGTTACTATTATTTATATTGTTTGCATTTAAAATGTATTATTACTTATATTGTTTGAATTTAAAATTTACTATTACTTATAATGTTTGAATTTAAAATTTACTGTTATTTATATTGGATGTATTTAAAATTTTGTTAAACTATGTTTTGTTTAAAAAAAAAAAAAAAAAAAAAAATGTAAAAAGGGAGATGTTGTGATATCATATCAACTGATAATGTTTTGTTGGTTATGTTACAATTAATTTTATTATGGCCATGTGAAATAATAATTCTCATTCTCATAAATCTCATGTATTGTTACTAATTTTTAATAAAATAAAAAGTGTTTGTTTTAACAATTTTAAAAAACTTTATATTATTGTTAGTGACTATAAAATGTTGTAAATATAATAAAACAGACACCACGTCCATGTAAACCAAACTTGATCAAGTTCCTCATATAATATATATAATAATATTATGTAAAACTTTTACTAACAATTATTTTTTTTGGGGGAGGAGGGGGTTGAACACACAAAACACCCCCTAGGCACGCCCCTGAGATCTTGCATCACTAGCAGGAGGTATTCTCCTATAAATCACGCAGTCAAGTTTTTTAATTACATTAGTTGTTCTTGATGAGGCTTTAGGTCCAGTCAATAACTTAAGCAAAATCTTACAAAAAGAAAATTTAAAGCTATCATCAGTGCCAGTTTTAATTTCTTCTTCAATTGGTCATCTTAAAAACATCTCGGATCAGTGTTCATCAAATGACGAGAATAATTCAATTCATTTAAGTATAAATACATTAAAAAAATATGTATGTAGTTCAAGACAAATGGTAGAAAATGAAAATAAAATAAAAAGTCTAAAAGAAGTTAAAAAATTTGTTGATACAAAGATAGAACATTCCTGGACTTGAACCAACCAATGTTTGGATAGACTTGAATTAATTTAAGTATATTGCAAATAGTTTGATAGGAGAAAATTTAAAAAATCCTCTGTTATATATTTGTAAAGCAAATATTGGGTATTCAAATTTGAAAAAAACTGGCAGAATGTTTAATGTGTGTACCAGTCTCAACGATCATCGTGGAGCACTCTTTCAGTACGATGAATAGGATTATTAACAAAATAAGAAATCGAATGGGACAAGAAACTTTGCAATCCAGCATGAAAATTAGCACCGAAAGACCCTCAGAACTCAACGAAGATACCGTGAATGAGGTAATTGATTTGTATGCACGTCAAAAACAGCGCCGGATTCATTTGATTTAATTTAATTTAGGTACATAATAAATATTAAAATATATATGACTTTAGCTCATAATGGAGTATTATTAATAATATAAAATGTATAAGTAATATATGTATACTGAATAGTAAATGTCTGTTAAATTTTATTTATATAATTAACCAAAATTAGTTTTTTTTTTATGAATTTATGTATTTGTAGGTAGGTATCTATCTAAATCTAAAACCAATAAATTGAGCTTAAAACGATATTTTTACTTCCCTTGAGAATTATTTACTTCTAAGGCATACCCCTTTGAAAATTTACGATACCCATCCCCCCGGATTAGAAGGTCTGAAATAAACACTGCCTGCATGTCAGATTTAGTTTCATTTACGAAGATATTTCAAATAAACAAGTGAAGTTGAAATTTGTGAAATCAGAAAACAAATTTACAGATTTTCTTACAAAACCGATGGGCATTTCCTGCCTTTAATGGAATGAGATTTCTTGGTTTAGAATAATTATATATTTATTGGTTGTTATTATACAAAGTGATTTTTTAAACATACTTAGCCCATTTTTATGCTTAAATTATGTATTTTGTACATATTAAAATTTTGATTTTTATATAGTTTCAAGTTGTTAAAAAACAACGCTTTTATTAAAAAATTATATTTTTAAATATTTTTTATCCTTATATTTTTTTAAGTTCTTTACTTTTTTGAATGACAACATAGTTTTAATTTCGTATTCCAAAGCAGAACATTTTTTTGAGTATATTGATACATAATAATCGAACAATCTAAAACAATTAAATATTATAATAAATATAATTAGAAAAAAATATTATTGAACATTTGTTATATTAACCTTGTAATAATAAAATATAAACTTCCAAGAAAATTTATTTTAATAAAACATTCAATTGAACTATTAAACTTGATAATTATTTTGTTTACTGTTTAGATATTTAGATTATAAATATAAATGGTTAAATTTTATCACAAAAATCACTAAATTCTGAAATTCAATATTTTTTATCAGGAAAAGCTTGTTTCTAGTTCAACTCCGCTAAATACCCACTGACTTACAACGCGATGTTCTCTGGTTTTTCTCCTCCCAAATTTAGATTCATCAATCTCAACTATTGTCCCTGCACCACCTATACACGGAGTAGTTTTAAGAATCATGCATTAAAAATTGTCTCAACCAAGGTGGATATATAGAGGTGTAAACACTTCCTATATTGTACCATTATGATAGTGGGCCGAAAAAAGTACACCACTTGTAACTGCCACCGGGAGCGCTGACTACCCGATGTGGGCTCAAAACTACTACAGTTTCTATGGCACGTAATGCATTTTAGCATTTATTTTGCTTAATATTTAGTGTATTTAGGATTTAAAAGACTATGGACTTCAAACTTACCATAATATAATTCATGATAAAATATATGTATAATATATAATATCATGATATAATTTATTATAATAATAAAAAGTATTAGTCAGAAACTCAGAAATTTGTAGACTATTTAGGACATACATATTTTAATTATCTAATAATTTTAAGAAGTAGGTATCTTAGAGTAAATAATAATATTAATATAAATCAATCTTTTTATATCATAATAATTGTAAACTTAAGTAGCTAATTTATATTTTTGTAATTATTACAATATACCTACCTAGTATAATATTGTATTTTTGTTATCTTTGTAATTTTTAATTTTCTTTGTAATAGTGTGTGATCTAAAAAAATTAACTTGCTACCTTCAACTCAAGATTTGCTTAAAGAAGGTAGTTAAACCAAATTGTTTTCAGTATACTTGTACTTTTATTTGTATTATTTAATTTTAATCCATTGTTTTTTTAGTAAAAAAAAAAATGTATGAATTGTTCATTGAACATACATAATAATAGGTAATAATAATATAATAATTAATAGGTTATTTATTATTAATTAGTTTAAGAAATATCTACCTAAGTCGGATGAAATACTGAAGGCAGTTTTATTCTCTGCTCTTTATAAATTTGATTCTGTTTGGGTAACCCATAGTTTAAAACAACAATTGTACAGAAATTAAAAGCAATGTTTTTAGGTACCTACTTAAATGAATAATTTCAGAAAGAGTACACTTGTATAATAAGATGTGAATACTGTTATTATACACATCAATTTAATAGATATTTCTATTGAGTTATAATATTTTAAATAAATATAGTAATACTTAGTATTTAAAATATATATTTTAGTAATACCTAGTATTTTCAATATTATGCCATACATAGAATTATTCTATTTATTTTTAGTTATTATAAGTACAATATATTTTTACAAAAATAAACAAATCATGACAATGAGACTAAGGATAAGTAGCAAATCAAGAAAACAATAAATTAGCCATTACTTTAATTTATATTTAATATGAAAATGGTTACAATACACAGTAATTTTTAATTATAACACAAGTAGGCAGCATGTCTAGTGGAGCCAACCATTTATACATTTGGGAAGTGGGAGGTGCCTAATGCCTATCTATAGGCGGAAAAACTTTGAATACGAGCAACGGCCAACGAGCGACCAGTGACCGTGTACTGTGTACTGTGTAGTGACTAGTGACTAGTGTATACACTGAACGTCGTACGTGTAGCGTGTAGACCGTGTAGTCAGTGATGTGATATGGAGGGAAATTTCCCGCTTGGGGGGAAATTTGATCTCAAAAATCGCGTGATGGGAAAAAGGGAAGAAAAATGAAAAAATAGAATAAAAAGGGAAATTTTGGAAAATTGTTTTATGAAAAAACCTTACCTAAAATGAGGACATTATTACCATTGGAATAAGTTGACATTGGATTCTTGGAGTAAATTGTAAATTGTAATACAGTTCCGTACTTCCGTTTCTTATCAGTTATCACTTATCAGGTTTAAATAATTCGCCTGTTCAGCCGCTGTACTGAACTCATAAGTCATAGATGTTGTAGTTATAACTTAATTTATTCTATTCTGTATTTTTGTATTTCTGTAGTAAAATTAATTACAATTTAAAATAGTTATAATTAATAAATAATTTGGATTTTGATGAAATATAATGGACAGTGATGATGATATATACAAAACACCACCAAAAAAACAAAAACCAACAAAAAAAACCTTCATAACTGAATGGTTGGAGTGTTCCGAATTTAAGGGATGGCTAGCTCCAGTTCAAAATGACAATTCTAAAGCCAGGTGTAAAGCATGTCAGGTAAAGTCTACTCATTAATTAGTTTATATAATTTATCTAGGGATTTATCTTTTTTTTTAAGTAAGTACTTATTTTACTAGGTTTATCTGAATTGTGGGAAGAGTGATCTACAAAAACATGCCGCAGGAAAGAAACATAAACAAAACGTTAAAACCATTCAAGCTTCACAACCAATAACAGATTTCCATGGAAACAGAAAATTAACTTCCCAATCCAGACAAGTCAAGGAAGCAGAAATTAAAATTGCAGCTGTATTCGCAGAACACAATTTAGCGTTTCAAATATCAGATCATCTAACAACTGTTTTAAAGAATAGTTTTACAGATTCTACTATTGCAAAAGAACTTACACTAAACAGAAAAAAATGTACGAATATTGTGAAAAAAGTAATTGCCAGAGTAGAGACTGAGGAAACCGTGAGCAATTTAAAAAATGTTAAATTCTCGATTTTAGTTGATGAATCTACAGATATTTGCGACATAAAATTTATGTGTACACTTGTTCGGTACGTTTCTCCAACAAATGGATCTATACGAACGGAGTTATTGGAGCTGATACCATTAAATGCGACTGATTGTTCAGCAGTTAAAATTTATGAAGCATTTAAACTATGTTTAAATCAGAAGGATATACCACTGAATAATATAACAGGCTTGGCATGTGATGGTGCTAATGTAATGGTGGGAAATCATAATTCTTTTTATTCCCACTTAAAGACTGACGTACCATCTGTGATACTCATGAAATGTATTTGCCATTCCGCTGCTATAATAGCCAGTAAAGCATGTGAACAATTACCAAGATCAACTGAAGAGCTGTTACGTGGTGTAGCAACCTATGTATCAGGTAGTGCCAAACGGTGTGCTCAATTATGCGAAATACAGGATTATTTTAATAAAGAAAGAAAAAAAATCCTTAAGTTAGCCAACACAAGATGGCTTTCTATGTACCAGTGTGTTTCAAGAGTACTGGAAACTTGGGATATATTATTACACTACTTTCAACTGGCTGTTTTTGAAGATAAGTTAAAGAGCGCAGAATTTATTCTGGGTGAGCTCCAAAATAGTTATACTAAGGCATATTTACTATTTTTGAAGTATGTTCTTAATTGTTTCAATTCATTCAATGCATTATTCCAATCAAGATCGATATTATTA
This sequence comes from Schizaphis graminum, assembly GCA_020882235.1. Classification (NCBI taxonomy): domain Eukaryota; kingdom Metazoa; phylum Arthropoda; class Insecta; order Hemiptera; family Aphididae; genus Schizaphis; species Schizaphis graminum. The sequence continues at coordinate 24,903,384 of CM037033.1, read as the reverse complement.
CATAAATTATCTTCTGCATCTGTACAGTTATTGAAAGAATTCTGCAGTAATTTTCTCAAGGTTGATGTTCTTAATCAAACACATTTATCTAAAATTGATGTGAAAAATCCTAACAACTTTTTATCAGTTAAAAATGTATTCTTAGGTCATGATTGTGAACATTTTATTAAGGACCTTCCCAGAAGTAATATTGACCAAATTAAATCAACATGTCTATCTTTTTATTGTACAGCAGCTTCAGAGATTAAATCAAGATTACCAATTGATAATCCATTGTATATAGAATTGCAATTCTTAGACCACACTCAAATATTGGATTCAAACAATGATTGGAATGATTTTGAATTTAAAATTTTATCAGAAAAATATAAAGATTTACTTCAATCTGAAAATTTACAATTTGAGTGGCGTAAACTTCGGGTTTCTTTTAGTGAAACAGAAAAATCTAAATTAATTTCTTACAAGATAGATGAATTCTGGCATTACATATCTAATCTTAAAGATTTTAAAGATGAACTAATGTTTCAAAATATATCAAAACTAGCTAAAATGTGTCTAACATTACCACATTCAAATGCAGAGGCAGAACGGATATTCTCTATAGTAACTGACGTCAAAACCAAGAAAAGGAATCGCCTTGGTAATGATACTTTAAATTCCATAGCTGTTGTACGGTCATCGTTTTCTTCAAAAAATATGGATTGTAGCAATTTCCAAGTAACCGAAAAACATTTTTCATTACACAATTCTCAAAATTTATATGAAAATTGATTATATATTATTAATTTGTTATTTTAAAATTATTTCCAATACTTATTATATATTGTATTTTTTTTTTGTAATTGTTAATCTTATTTAAGGATTTTAAGCTTTAGCCGAATACAACTGTGATGCAAAATGTTACAAGGTGCTATTATATAATTTTAATTCTAATTGTTATTTTAACTATTATGTTTTTAGATTGTTAATTTAATGATTTAAATCTATACCTTATACCCATGTTCCTATGAATATAAAACTGATACATAATGTTACAAGGTGCTAACTGTTAATAATAATAATGTTGATTTTGAATAACTTTTATTTTACATTCTATGTAAATTCTATGTTCGTATTAATATTTTTTGTAATTGTTAATCTTATTTAAGGATTTTAAGCTTTAGCCGAATACAACTGTGATGCAAAATGTTACAAGGTGCTATTATATAATTTTAATTCTAATTGTTATTTTAACTATTATGTTTTTAGATTGTTAATTTAATGATTTAAATCTATACCTTATACCCATGTTCCTATGAATATAAAACTGATACATAATGTTACAAGGTGCTAACTGTTAATAATAATAATGTTGATTTTGAATAACTTTTATTTTACATTCATAATATTATATAATCTTAATTGCAATTGTTATTTTAATTATTATTTTTTTTTTATTGTTAATTTAATGATTTAAATCTATACCTTATACCCATGTTCCTATGAATATAAAACTGATACATAATGTTACAAGGTGCTAACTGTTAATAATAATAATGTTGATTTTGAATAACTTTTATTTTACATTCATAATATTATATAATCTTAATTGCAATTGTTATTTTAATTATTATTTTTTTTTTATTGTTAATTTAATGATTTAAATCTATACCTTATACCCATGTTCCTATGAATATAAAACTGATACATAATTTTACAAGTTGTTAACTGTTAATAATAAAAATATTAATTTTGAATTACTTTTATTTTGTTATGTAATAGGGCTCTACATTTGTTTATTAAAATCTGTTATTATATTTATTTGTTTAACTTGGGAAAGTTTGAAAGAGTATTAACATTTATCAATATGTATTCCATACTCAATGCTATCTACAAATATATTTCATCGGCTGAGGGCTGAGCAAATGCAAATATGCAATAAAACTATATTTCAAGTAGTAATGTAGTATAGAAATTGTATAGTTCTTTATCAATGGTTGTGTGGTGCTGGTTTTGGTTATGCTGGGGGAGGGGGGGTGGGAAACACTCCTTATCTGCAGACAGCAAGTGGCTTTGATATTATAAATTATAATTATTACAATAGAATATAATTTGTTAATTGTTGTAGTCCGTGATTAAAATGGATTAAGTATTAAGTAAGAAAAATATTTGTTTTCGAGACCCAAGCGAGTCTGAAAGAAAAATGTATGAAAACTGAAAAGGGAAATTTTGTTTAAAAAGGGAAATTTTGAATTGGTAGTTGGGAATTTTGAGTATAATCCCCTACCATCACTGCGTGTAGTAGGTACTGTCTTGTTTACCGTCGTCCGACTCGTCCGTCAGAGAGTAGAGACAGTCGCAGATTTTCAGTCAAAATTGTAAGTATTTTAATATATATTTTATTAACTTGTGATTATTAATTAATTATAATAGTTTTTATAATTATTAAATTCAAAATAAAATAAGTAAGAAATTAAATGAGGGGCGACAATTCAAAACGTACTATTGCCAAAATTGAAGAAATTGAGTTATATATCGATTCTTTTGGAAATTAAGGCGGGGAATCGAATGGTGCCATCAAATGATGACAAAACGTACTATTTCCTTTGTTAAAATCAATCTGATATTTGTGAATGAATGACGCCAAAATGCACAATTACCAATGGCAAAAATAAAACAAAAGTAACTATTTCCAAATTATGTCAAAACGTATTATTTCCCATGTTAAATAGTTTGATAATTTGACAAAATGACGCAAAACGTACCAATTCCTCAAATTTGTACAAAACGTACTAATTCCAAAGTAGGCCAAATTGCACTATTTCCCATACCAATAAGATAGGGACTCGAATTTAATTAAATGCATAACTAACTATTTCCATTAGTCTTAAATTTTTAAACAACAGATTTTGAATTATATTATTGCTAAATCAAACTATGTATAAATATTGTGCGGATTACTTATTTTAATTTGCTCGTATATTTTATCACCTGATAATATAATCATCAAGTCTCTACCTTTATTATGATTGATAACAAATTGCGCCAAAAGTACAGTCTTGTTCATTATCTCATAAGTCATCATTAATTCGTAATAAAAATTAAATTATTAAGATCAGATTAACAAAGTAACAAAACTAAAATGTTATAAAAGTGTTATATTTTACTCTTATTTTGGATTTCAAAAATTCTATTGATTGCTAAATAAAGTAATAATGTGTTCTAAATCACTACTATTCAAAGAGAATAATGAAGATGATGTAAGTTACCGCTTAATACTATACTTTTATTATTTTTATAATCTAATATTATAATCAAAAATAAATTACATAAAACATTACTCTATTTGTGTATAGGATATTATGAGTTCATGTGAATCAGCATCAAATATATCGGATAGTGTATTTGATTTTTATGAGTATAGGTGTATCAGCAGTGATGAAGAAAAGGTACCCAATAAAGCACATTTTTAAGCAGTAATATTAATTACTTATAAGTTACTCGTACATATTTTGTTTTAGTGAATAATGTAGGTATTGTATATTTTGTATAGGTACTTAATAGTACATAATAATAAGCTGAATAAGCTTACAGGAGGTAGGTTAATCAAACCTATAATTTTTAATAATATCTTATCTGTATAAAAAGTTTGATTTTCAATAAAAAAAAAAATAATAATAATAATAATAATATTGTATGTAGTATGTATTTATAGTCAGCCACTATTATTTTAAAATCAATAACATTTAAAAGTCAAACTTGTATGTTAAATATTGTTATTACCCATCTACACTATTAAAACTTAACAACAAAAGTATAATATCATTCCAAAATCAAACATCTTAACTTTACTTCAAATTTTTTTAATTTGTGTTTTTATAATTTATAAATTAGTGTTTTTAGGTTTGGAACAGTAAATTTCTAATTCATTTTTATTTTGTTTCCACTATTTAACTTACTCTCATATCTTAAGAAAGCTATAAGTTTTAGTAAAATGTTGAACCTTTTCAATATTTTATTTTACTCCTCAAATTAAATTAATATTTAATTTTTTTTCTCAATTGCTTCAATTAAATTATACAGATGCTACCCCTACAATTTTATTTATGTTTGTCACATATCTTGGGCAATGTAAATGGTATAATTGTATTTACTTTTTCAAAATGTAAACTTCTACTATTTTTATTTTTATTTTCATGTCTTAGTTAAACTATACATATCAATTTATTTATTAAATTAAATAAGTGCTTAATTTTTTTTTTTAATTCTCTACTGTAATAACGCAAAAATAAAAAAGAAATATAAAATAAAAAATAAGATAGAATAGAATAAAGTAATATGTTAATATGTAAATTTTGCGCGATTACCTTCCTCCTGATCGTCGGAGGGCTCTCGAGGTCGTGATTCGAGAATGATCAAGTATACCGTTAATAAAATATGTACTAATTGTTAAATTATTAAATTTAATAAGCAAAATATAATACCTATGTAAAATCGTATGATTATACAAATATCGATGCACATGCACCTTACCTTATTCGCAGCTGTCTGGATGTGCAGTTGACGTAATAAGTATGATGGAAAAAGGTATTATTTTAAACACTCAGATTTAAATAAAGTAACACTGATAGATTTCAATTTAATAAAAAAGGAACGGCTCAGTTGTCACTCGCAGGATCTGGCGTGTAATCTTGGGTATTTTAGATGCTTCTGGACTTGCTTATTTTTGACTGGTGCTCATGCACTCAGGAGAGAGACGTTGCTAGAAAGGGCAGTATGTCTACACTGATGAGAGAAAACGACGTGGTCAAGCCGGCCAGTGTCGCAGGCGGCTCCATCAAAGGCCTCCGCGTCTTTAGAGAAATCAGTTCTCTCCCCGACGACGGAGAGCCTCAATGGACCATCCATTGTTTTTGGCGGCACACGAAATGGATCACACGCTTTGCGCCATATCGCCACAACAACGTGTGAGTTCCCACGTGATTAAACAATGTGAATCGTTTCTTTCATCAGTGATCAATAGTGATTATTGGTTTTTATTACATGCGTGTGACAACTTTGCCGCTATTTATTTTATTGAATAAAATGAAATAATAAATATACAATTATGATATGTGAAAATGAGCATATCATTACACTACTAAAATTACAATATTTTATTATCATCTACTTTCAGACTGATGTTAATATAGAATCATGTGAAGTAGTCATTAGTTCAGATGTTCAGCAATCTAATTTGAACAATCTGAACCAATCTTCAAACAGAACTATTATCATTAACATACCTCATGCATCAAATATTTTAACACAAGTTAATGCCGCACAAGAATCTAATAATTTGTCTTACCTTCCTATGATAGATTCATTATCTGACTCATCAGATTCATCTATGAACATTGATCCTGAATACAATGATCGAATTTTAGAAATAGAAGGTGGAAGAAAAAGAAAGTTAATTAATAAAAAAAAAACAAAAGAAAATTGAAAAAAATACATTGCCCTCTACTTGGGAAATTAAATGCAGCCACGCCAATAAGAGTAACCCGACAATTTGTAGAGTATCTGAGTTAACAGAAAAAGATATAATTGCTTTCAAAACTAATTTGTGTAAAATTGTTGGTAAAATTGATCAAGATAAATTTTTACTTACCACGATGAGCGTATCATTTCCTAAAAGATTAGATCGTAAGAAAACCAATAACTCTACTCGAATAGTTACCAAATATTATATTCCAACTACTGATGGTGAAAATAATATGTTAAAAGTTTGTGCTGATGTTTTTTGTTCTATTACAGCAGTCTCTAGAAGAAGGCTATACATATTAAACAAAACATTTTTGTCAAATCACAGTAGTCCTGTGGAAAAAAGAGGTGGTCATCGTATAAATCCGGTTCACGATGAAATATCAGAATCAATAAAAAAACACATCTTGGCATTCAAATCCAAGAAAAGTCATCATACTAGACGAGATTCTGGAAAGAGCTATTTACATCCTGAACTGTCTATAAAATACTTGTGGACTCATTGGCAAAGAAAAAGATTACAAAATTGTAAACCAACGGCATCTTTATCTAAATATCAACATATTTTTACCACAAAATTCAATTTGAGTTTTGGACATCCACGGCAGGATACTTTTACCTTTTGCTCTGAACAAAAAATAAAAATAAGTGCTGAAACTGATGATCAAGTAAAACATGAACTTGAATTAAACCTATTAATTCACAAAAAAAAAAGCAAAGCGTTTTTTCGAGTTACTTAAGGAAACAGAACCTGGAAGCATAATTGTTCATTTGACATGATGTAAACGCAACCTATTCCCAAACTATCTGTAACTGATGTGTTTTATAGTCGTCAAGTTTGGATCTACAATCTAACTTTTGTTATATCTGACTCTAATCAAGACAAAGAAAATTGTATTTTATATACTTGGAATGAATCTGATAGTGGAAGAGGACCTAATGAAGTTTGCTCAGCATTAATAGATTTTTTAGACTTATTGGAAAATCGAATAAAAGCAAATGAAACACAACAGACTACTCTTAATCTGTTTTCTGATTCTTGCTCTGGCCAAAATAAAAATCAATACACTATGGCTACACTTTTGTATTACATAAATTGTAAAGCATCAATTCTTACCAAAATAAATCATATATTTCCAATCAGAGGGCATAGCTACATGCCCCCTGATCGTGTCTTTGGAAGAATTGAGCAAGTGTTAAGAAAAAAAGAAAATATAGTGTCACCAAACCAGTACATAGAAATATTCAAAAACTTTTGTACAGTGAAAGAGTACAATAAAGACTATAAAGTCTATGATTTTAAAAATTCAGCCAAAACTGTTCTAAAAACTAAGACAGAATTTAAATCAACAGAACAAAAAATGTATTCTTATATTAAAGGTAAAGAGACAATTGGAATTTCAAAAACTTATAGTGGTTTACCAGAAACTGTAGATATTTTAAAGAGAAAATGCCGTATAAGATCATTGGCTGACCACCTTGAACTATTACCACAGAAAAATCATGTTAAAATCGCCAAGCAAGATGATGTAAGAAAACTTTTAAAGTTTTTTAATATTCCAGAAGATGCCAAACAGTTTTATGCAGACATTTTTAAAGTAGCTGATGAAAATATAGAAGATGATCCTTATTATGATGAAGATAATGATTAATTATTAATTATTAATAATTAAAATTTCATTCATTGTCTTGTGTCAAAGATTTTAATATTTTATGTTATATTTGGTACATTAGGTACCTATTTTAGAATGAGTTTTAACTTTTAAGTAATTGGCCATTACAATTTATCTAGTATCTATGATTCATAAATTATAAATTTTTATTTTGTTTTATAATATTAAAGTTTTGTTCCTAAGTAGTGGACTATTGCAATTTATTTACTATCTGTGATAAATAAATTATAAATTTTTATTTAGTTTTATAATATTAAAGTTTTGTTCCTAGGTAGTGGACTATTGCAATTTATTTACTATCTGTGATAAATAAATGATAAATTTTTATTTTGTTTTAATATTTTAGAATTTTGTTCCTAAGTAATGGACAATAATTAAATGTATTTACTATCTATGATTAATAAATTATAACTTTATGTTTTGTTTTATAATTTATTTTAGAAAGAGTTTTGTTCCTAAGTAAAAGACCTATAATATTAATTACAATTTTGTATCAATTATTATGAAACAATAATTAAGTAGGTACTGTTTATATCTATTTTATATCTATAAACAAAATATATTAAATTTTTATTGTACTGAAGAAATATATTAGATATAAGGATTTTTATTTCTTTATGTTAAAGTAACATGAATGATTATTTTTTTTCTAATGAATATTAGTTGTGGATGTATTTTTATAAAATAAGTATTTATATATTTGTTACATTCATATAGTATTATAAAATTGGTAAAGAAAAATGCCATTTATTTTTGATAATTTTTTTTAAAAAAATGACCAATTATAAAAATAAATATTATAGAACTTTAATATTCCGGAAATAGTACGTTTCGAAAAAATAAACTGCAAAATGTACTATTTCCTTAAATTATGCCAAAACGTACTATTGGATGGAAATGGTACGTTTTGTAACAATTAATAAACTTGGATGTCAAATTTAGAACATTTAATTACAATATAACTTGGGGGACATAACAAAAAAATATTTACTACAATTTTACACATTTTTTGGTAAAATTTCCATATCTCTAAACAACTTCAATAGCTGGTAACACAAATCTATCAATACAGAAAAAAGTGAAAAATGGAAATAGTGCGTTTTGGATTGTCGCCCCTCAAATAGCGAATAGACTTATAAAATAATAGGTATGGGCAATTTATACCAATTTACGAAAACAGAAAATTAAAAGTTCCCATAGGTAGTTAAAATTCAGAAAATGTATAACCATGTCCATGTGTACCTACTTGGTAACTCGTCATTCATCCACTAATCAATATACATATTATACAAACATTTGTTTTGAGTTAATTTTATAGTAACACTATTTTATTTTTTCAAAAAAGATTGGACAGTTATTTCCAAGACGTGATATATAATAAGAAAACTAAGGTGGTTTTCCAATCATGGGAATAACTAATTATTAATTATTGTACTACAATGTATTGGTTCTTAGGTTTTATAATTAATATAATTATTTCAGATGTGGAACTCATTAAAATGCTCGTGTGCTTTTTGCACGTCAAAATATAAGTGTCCACAGCAGCAACAGTCTCTGCTCGAAGAGACTGTTGCTGCTGTTGTTCAACAACAGCTACAAGTTTTTAAAAAACAAATCGGCTACAATAAGCCTAGACGAGAGGTCTTGCGTAAGTTTAATAATTTTTTCAATATTCAGTTTACATAATAATAATAGATTCATATATTAATATCGCAATTTAATACAGACTGTTATGTTTGTAAAAAACCTGGCCATGTGGCCAGGAATTGCTATTGGCCCCCGGATGGTAAGTAGATGTTATTTTTTGTTAATTTTATGACTAATTAGGAACTTTTATTATTTATTAAATAAATCTATGTTTCAGCTGTCCATCGTCATCGGTCACGCTCACGACGTGCTCCCCCCGACAGCAAGGGGGGAGACGTCGTCCTTGAGGTCGAAGTCAAGGTCGCCCCAGAAGAGTTCCAAAACGACTCCTAAAGAATCTGCTCCAATTACTACAGGTACGTAGATGCTTAAAACTATGTCTATTAAACTCTAAATCCTGTAAATTTTTTTATCATTTATATTGACTATGTTGAAAAATGCATTACCACTCATAGGCGCAATTTGGGGGGTGCTAAGCACCCTCAAATTTCAAATTAGCACCCCCAAATTTTCAATAAAATAATCGAATTTTTGACAAATTTGTCAGTTATTAATATTAAGAGAGATCTAAGCAATACAATTGATAAAGATAAAATAATAAATAATTTTGTCATGTCTTTAATGTAAAACTTAAATGTTTTTTTTTTACTTTCTTGATTTTAATCAAGTAAGTATGGCAATTTAGATGAAAAGTCTGCATTTTTGGTAAATAGGAAAATGATAAAAATGTAACTCAGTTGTAATTAGTAGGTGGATAATTAAGCTAGCTTTAACATAAAATATTAACGAGAGAGATCCGATATCACACCCAAGAGGTATAACGTATAACGATTTGAATCCACAAAAACGTCGACGTGAACAATCTCAAAATTTCTATTTTTATTATTTATTTTTACTATTAAAGCTAAAAAGCTAGTTGTTAGTTCATTAAAAAGGGATTATCAAGTAGATATAAAGTGTGAGATTAAAAGTTTTCAAATAATTTATTTAATTTTTCACAGTTATTTTAGTTATTTTTTACTAGATTTCATTTAGTGAGATAGATCTCAGAAACTGGATTTTGTTGTTTGAGGTCTTGTTATATTCACATTGGCTAGTAGAAGTGCTGTGAAATTATTCAGAAGTTTATCTTCAATCGTTTACTCACTACAAAGCTATAAAGCTGAAAAACAAAAAAAACGCCTAATAATAAAATGTGTTTTAATTTTTTTTTGAAACTCTATAGTAAATTAACTATAAAAGATAAAGTTCTGAAAATCTTCACTGTACTTCTCTTAGCCAATGTTAATCCAACAAGAATCCAAACAACAAAATTCGTTATCCGGTTTCAGAGATCTGTCTCATCAAATGAAAATAAAAATAAGATACCTCAAACATACAATTAATACATTTCTAAAAATTGAAAATGTCGTTTTCTGATTTGGCAAGCGTTTTAGATTCTGAACGAAGTGATGAATGTATTGCATTTACTATGATGTGTGTTTTTTTTTTTTTTTTTTTTTTTCGTGTCTGACTCCAACATTTGGAGCAGTAATAATGCTCCGATTTTTGACTTCAGCCCCTCTTTGAATAGAGAATTGAATCTAGTTGGTACTTTATTTATAAAATTTTCTAATAGTTTTCAAAAAAATCGAGAAAAACAAAAAAAGAGTGACAGAAAAACGGGAATTTTTACGCAAAACCAGTTTTCGACAAAATCGATTTTTTGATTTTGCTGTAACTCAAAAACGAATTATTGTAAATACTTGAAATTTTCACCAAATGTTTGTAAATTAACAAAGCATATGTTATTTTTTAATTTTTGAAATTTTGGTGGTACCTAGTAATTGTTCATTATTTGATTGTTTTTCATCACTACCTACTTGATGACCCACTAAAATCAATTACCTACTTTGTTATTTTTTTACGTTTAGTTGATGTTCTTTTAGCAATTATTTTTAACATTTAATTACATATTACTTTGATTGGATATAATTTCCAATCATCTTCTGGACTTAGCCGTGTGTTAATAGCTGACTGTAATTTAATCGACCCAAATTTTAAAGGCCAGAAACCTTATTCAAAATTTTTTTGGCGGAGTCAGTGTTTGAAAAATTAATACAAAGTTCTTCATAAGTTATTGTTATGGCGATAAAAAAATTATAAGAATGCATAGGCACAATTTTTTTTTATTAGCATTTGAAGTTAAAAAATTGACAAAAATTCGTCAAAATCATGACTATTTTAGACTGTTTGGTAGGGTAATGACACCAGTGTTTGGCAAAATAACATATTATTTTTTTTTTCCTATCTTAGAAAATAAATTGTCTTTTATTCAGTGCTGTTATAATATTGATTTATTAACCTCAGTATGTAAAATCTTGTACTCTTTCACATACTTATTATTTTGCTAGTATATTTTTTAATATTAACTTGAGATTTAGAAAAAAATAATTTTTTTTTTTTATACCAGTGTATGACATAAAAAATCTAGTGTTTGACACAAAAAAAAACCAGTCTTTGGCACATTCCAGTGTTTGGAAATATAAATATCTAGTGTTTGGCATTTTAGTTTAAAACCAAAATTTTATCAAAATTATATATAAATAAATCCTTTAAATAAAGTATAATAATAATACAATTAAAATATTTAATTAAATAATAATTTAACAAAGTATGTATAAAATATATGTAAATAAAAAAAAACAAATTAAAATCTATTTTGTAATAGGTAAAAATGTAAGTCTTCTTGACATAACCAAATAAAATAAACTTATAAAAATAATTAATAATTATTACATAGTTATTGTACTTATAGGTACAATATACAGTCTTAAAGTATCTTTTTAGCCTTCTTCATCATTTGAGTTTTCATTGAATCCATCATCACTCGAGCAATTATTGTCTTCTGTCACACAATAATGGCATAAAAATTCAACATTTCTACCATTAATATTATTTAAACCGAATTCTTTTTTGTGATTTGTTGGCAAACAGTCAATATGAAACTGTTTTGTGCATCCATCACATTCTACCCACTCTCTCATCAAACCTCTTATTACCTCTGAGTTGTATCGACTTCTACATTCAGAACATGTCCAGTCTTCGTCTTCGTCTTGTGCTAATTCTTTTTTCTTGGATACTTTTTTGTTACTAGAATTTTTCTTTTCTTCTCGTTTCCTTTTTCTCTCAGATTTCAATATTTCTATTTCCTGCTTTTTGGCTTCCTTTTCTTCTTCATATTTGTCATATTGTCCTGATGTGACTACAGCTGGCATCCGCAATCTACGCCTTGTTACTGTGGTTTTTTTGGGTGATTTTGGCCAAAGTAAGTTTCTTTTAAATGGTGATGGAACACCTTTACCTGAAGTCATCGGTGATATTTTTTTTGCCAGTATTTCTTGTCTTTTTTCTTCAGACCCAATAAAAATATTTTGCTGAGAACAGTTGGCAGTGGAAGTACAAGGATCATGTACATATCTATCATCAAGTGAAATTGGTGTTATATTAACTGCATTTAAACTTTTCGAAGGAGTGACAAAACTACTTGTATTTTCATTGTTTTTTTTTATACTTTTTCTCCAAATCTCAAACAAATTTTTATTTTCTATCTCTCCTTTCCAATAATCGTCTATGTTAGCTTTAAATTCATCAAGCAATTTTTGTCCTATTAAATTTTCTAAATATACATGTCCATTTTCATAAGTTTCTGCTTTTTCTGAAATTATTGGTTCATCTTCAAGGGTAATATCTGTCTCATTGGGAGAATCTTTCTTCAAACATTTTGAATAGTCAATTGCTTTAGAATCCCATGGATATAACCCAGTTGTTCTAAACCCATTTTGAATAGTTTTTTTGGTTAGTCTATTATTGATAACCTTATTTAGTAATGGAGCAAAATCATGTTTGGTTAATGGGTCTTCTGTTGTCATGCGCCACTCATATACTTCTTTTGCCCACTCTTTTTTCAAAGGTCCAAACATTGCTACATCTAATGGTTGCTGGATATGTGTAGAGTTTGGATAGAATGCTACAATGTGTATACCATTTTCTCTACAAAACATACTTAAATGGTATGTTAAATGGGAAACATGCCCATCTAAAAAGAGTACAACTGGTAATTGGACTTTGGTTTTAATTAACCAGGGATGAAACACATTAGCTACGTACTCAAAGAAGGTTTCACCAGTAATCCACCCTTTATCACTGATAGCCATGGCCCAATGTTCAGGCATTGATTTTGCAATGCCTTTTGGCATGCGTTTACCAGCAAATACTAACATAGTTGGTGCAATGGCACCATCCGCAGATACATTTAATAGTGCTGTTATTTGTTGTTTGTCGTTATTTCCACACACCTCATATACATTTTTCTCACCCCTTATGCTTAACACTTTTTCACCCTTGGGACACAACATAAAACCAGATTCATCGGTGTTAAAAATGCGAGAAGGATTGTCAAGTATATCTGTAATGTTGTTTTCACTAAAAAAGGAATAAACATTATCAAACCAGTGTTCAATTTGGGTTTGAGTGACTTGGCTCCTAGATTTGGTCACGTTCTCAACAGTTCGCTTGGCCACAGTAGGGTGACGTTTCATAAACAGCTTAAGCCATTTTTTGGATGGATTTCCACCATTAAACAAATGGCCAATACCCATTTCTTTCGCTATCTTTCCAACAGACACCAATAAATTTCTACTAACAATGGGAAATCCTCTTTTACTCATAGCCTCAATCCAATTTACTAGTAAAATTTCATGGTCCCCTAAAGCAGGAGGTGGTCCAAGTTTCCTATTTTCAATAGTTGTTTTCCCATCAAGAATATTTTTTAGGCTGGATCTGGGAACATTATATAGTAAACTTGCCTTGTACACATTAAGTTCTTTGTTTTGCACTGCATGCACAGCCTTTTGCATGTCTTGTATATTATATGCAAATTTCGGTTTTGAAGCCATTTTCATAAGTGTGATTTACTAAATACCTATCGTAGTTAAAATACATAATATTACACCTAGATAATTAGCAGAGGTAGGTAAATAAAATAACAGAAATTCAATATATAGGTAGTGCCAAAGACTGGGTTTTAGTATGATACCAGTGTTTGGCAATTAATGCCATACACTGGATAAAAATAATATGTATGGTACAGTGAATGGCAATTTGGTATAATTACTTATATATTAATTAAATTAATAAACTACCTATACTTACTTATGAAACCTAATGCACAGACGACCATCTAAAGAATACCCAATTAAAAAAAAACAATTTTTAAATTTTTAAAAAAAAATTGAAAAAATTGTTATTTATTATGAATGATAATACATTTTTAATGATAATAAGGATCTTATCAAAATAATCAAAATATCAATATTATGAAAAATGTTTATACCATCATGCGTGTAACCAAATAACAGTTTAGAAGTTCTTTGACTACATTGATAATAATAAACAATACTTAATATATAGACACCTTATCTATGACGTGAACAAAAAAAATACGAATGGATCTTCGCAGGAAAAATTCCAAAAGAATCCAACATGGCGTCGTTACTCTTATCACATTTATCACTACATATTTTTAATACGGTTATCTGTTTATCACTGATTACGAAGTATACCGCCTTTATCCATTTCGTGATTTATTTAAACTGGGTTGTTAATATTGTTATACTGATAAAGTTGTCCAAGTTATATTTTACAGATCATAGAAACTTATGACTAGCGTTCAAAGTTCAAAGACTAACACGAACCCAATCAGTTAAATGCAACGATACAAAAATTATGTATTAAGTTTAAAAATGTAATACAAATATTTTCATCTGAGTAACCCGGTTTTTAAGAGTAGTTTAGATGAGCATAAGTTAACCGAAAAGCTCAAAACATTATGAAGCGAAACTATAAGAGGTGTTATTCCATCACATTAAATAACAAATAACCAGTTATAAAAAGATTATTTCACAGACTAGTTTTTCAATACCATTGTTATAATAATAAAACTAAGTTTATCAAAATTGTATTATTTATTATTATAAGATAATATGCTATTACTTCTTTCTATAAGACAGAAAATCCCAGTTATTATGAGATAATATTTATAAGAAAATAATTGTTCTTATATGTCGTCTCAACTGACTGTATAAAATTAATTTTACAAATAGTTTTTATTTTTTATAATTAATATTATAATACAATATTAGAGAAATGAGTTCCAGAGATTGTGTTCTTTGTAATACTACATTTTCAACTGTATCTAATTTGAATAAACATTTAAAAAGAAAACATACAGATCTTTTACCACAGGTACATATTATAATATCAAGTATTATAAATATTAGGCCATAATTAAACACAAAAATTTTATTCAAAAAATTCTTATTTTGATTTATTTTATATAAAATATATCTGAATGTATTATATTGTATTTTGTGGAAGGTTAATCGCATACAAAAAAATGGTTATACTTGTGACAACTGCAATCAAAAATTTAATTCAAAAAAAAGTATTATCAAACATCTTAAACAGGAACATAGTGAACTAAAAATTAAATGCTCAGTTGAGAATTGTAACAGATCTTATAAAACATTAAAATATTTTTCCAAGCATTTAAAAAATGATCACAACATTGACATAAATATAGAATCACTAAGTTTCAATACTATAGAAGGTATCCTGATTTATTAAAAAATTTACAAATAAATAATAACCAATAATTAAAATTAAAATTATCAAAACAATTATTTGGTTTAGAATTTAAGAAATGGAAAACCAATATTGAAGACACTAAAATCTGTCAATATGTTCAAAGTACATCTACTAAAACTCACCATAATGTAGAATACACATATTATATTTGTCATCGGTCATACCATCCAAGATTAGCTAGCAAGGTAATAACACTTTTTCTACTTGAAATAAATGACCTATAAAGTAAAATTATATTATTAAAATACGAGATACATTTTATACTTAAGGGTCAAAGGAATCCTAAAAGTGGTGGTTCGGTAAAAATTGGAAAGGTTTGTCCATCATATATTAAAGTATACAAAAATGGAGCCCAATTTCAAATAGAATTTTGTAGTACTCATTTATTTCATGATAATGAATTAGGGAAACAAAGATTACATACTGAAGACAGATGCCAATTAGCAGGTACTCATATAATAAAATGCAAAAAATATGCTTAATTTACTTTTGTGTAGTCACATTAAAAATTAAAAAGTATTAGGATAAATACCTTTTTATTTATAGCTTATCCTAAAAGTAAATAATCATAGTTTAAAAATATTTATGTTATACATTTTTTTTAGGCAAACTAGGTATGGGTGTAACAGTACAACGAGTTTTAAATGACGTTCGAAATTCTGCTACTATAACTGATTTTAAAAGAATCCATTTATTAGAAAAACGAGATATACATAATATTAGACGTGATTATTGAATTATTGTGTAATTTTAATTTTTAATTAACCTAAGAATTTTTATGATGATAACCAACCAATAAATTATCTATTACCATAGTGATAAGAGTAACGACGCCATGTTGGATTCTTTTGGAATTTTTCCTGCGAAGATCCATTCGTAAAAAAATTGCCAAAAACTGGGTTAGTGCCAAACACTGGTGTCATTACCCTAGTTAAAAATTTCTAAATATTTTACTATCAAAAGCTAAGAATTGAAAATATAATACTATGGTTCATTATACAAAATTTTTTAATATCTTAATGAATAATGATATATGTTAGATGTGTTATGAACTAAAAAGTTATATCTCCTGAGTATATTTCATAAAATATTTCTCAAATATATGATTCTCAATATTTATTATTAATTAATATATAATTCATAGACTATTCTTAATATGTGATTGATGTATCTGAGTACCTAACTATATATAACTTTTGAAATTAATCGACTATAAATGTTCTATGAATTATTAATCGTTTTCGAGAATATTCATATTATATCTCAAAATGTGTTATCTATATATAATAATAAGATCAGATAAATTGCATCACCTTGTTATTATTAAAACAATAATATAGAAAACTATATGTATTAAACATATGTGTGACATCATTATTTTCAACGATAGATGTTAATGAAACACCAGATATAGGTACCTATGTGAAACATTATTTTGTATAGCACAGAAGTCATTTGACACATCTATACAATTGGGCTGACATAAAGTACTTGATGTACTAGGAATACATTGAGTAGGTTATGAAATAGACAATGTTGTATTATTTTTGGTATTTTAAATTCCAAAGTTTCAAGTTGCTGCTTCACATTTTTATTAAACCGAGACTTTGAAGATAAGCGCATTTTTTTATTGGAATTACACGTTTTAGAATCCATATTTTACTTCTCATATAAAATGAAAAAATTCCAAATTATTTTAGATTCTTTTTTGTGTATTTAAAATAATACAACAAGACAACAAAATAATAAATTATACCAAAAGGTTAATATTTATGTAACTATTGAAAACTTTAATAATTAAAACTATTATTTGATTGAAATGATTATCTTATATTACAGTCACGGTTTAAGATATTATACAGGTTAGCTATCGCCGGCCCGCTATACGGTCCGATTGTGTAACGGTTCAGTAGTTCATATGTTCACCACACGCGTAAAGCGCTAGTAGTAAGTAGAGCTATATTTTACTTATAATAGTGTATCCTACATGATAGAATTTAATTAATTTATGATCATATATTTAATATCTGAATAAATATAATATAAATTAAATAATAAATTTAAATATATTTATTCAGATATCTATTTTGTCGATATAATATTATATATTATTAAAAGATGGTTTAAAAACATATCCAATCATCTTCAAAACTTTTTAAATAACCTTCAGCCCAGCCAATTACCTACATTAAGATATTGTAATTTTTTATGTACCGAATAACGATCACAAATTCATAAATAATGATTAAAACAATTATTATTAAACTTTACCTACCTTAATATACTATTTAATTATTATAATGGTTCATAATTTATAACTTACAAGTAGAGGTAGACAGTGATTCATTTATACTTATTTATTAGGTACTGGATGGACTATACTACAACAGATTAAATTACAATTAATAATATACCTATAATATTATATTGTCTTACATTCACTCCATTTGTCATTGTCTTCATTGTTTTGTAATTAAATACAAATAATTTTCAATATTTTCATTATTGAATATAAATACTTTCCTTATACTTACTATTATTATTGTAACTGAAAACATTACAGTAATTTAGCCTCTTCATAACTGTAACAAAATATTTCAAATAAGTTTATTCTAGTGTTTCACAATTTATTTTAACCTTAAATTGAAACAGCAACCAGACAATATTACCAAAACAAATTAAGGAAAAACAACTGAAGGATTAAATTTATTAAATAATGCAACTAAACTACTAAAAAAAACAAAAAGCCATGCTATTAATTATATATAAAAAAAAAATGAGCGAAAAATTTTAGAGTTTCTCTTAGGTTGAGATCAGTTTAGCAATTTTTTTCTTTTGTCTGCTTTTTTTTTATATCAAAACGATTTTCTTGAACAGCAAAGTGGCGCATTCGCATTACAATGAAATTAGTCAGAATAGATGTGACAATTTCATTTTTATGTTCAAAGCAGGGAAATGAAAAAGGAAAACTTAAAGCATCTTCAACTGTAAGATCAAAAACATTCTTTTGATTACAGTGTTTAGCAAAACATTCTTCTACTTTGTATAGAAATTGAAACAAGCGTATATTGGGATGTGTCAAGCCTCCTTTTGATTTTAAGTTAATTAACTCAGCTTCTGGCAAATCAGCAAATTTATCAGTAGTCTTCAATGCGCTCAAGCAAATTTGACATGATGTATTTTTAGCAATCTTCTTTGATACATACCCAGTACAACTTAATACAGAAGCATTGTTGTAGTTGTGATCTGCAAATATTTCATCTGCTTCCCATGAACCTTGATCAATAAGCATGTCAACTTTAGACTTTAAACTTTTTATCTTTTCCTGTCTTGGTGTTGATTCACAGTTAAATATTTCTTTTAATTCGGATAAAGAAATTGTAGGTGCCTGTGAATCAAGTATAGTGCAATTTCCAGATTTTGGGGGACGTAGTATAGAATAAATTGATAAAATGCGATAAAGGTGTAAGAAAGTGGGACCTGTAGGATGGTCATTGGGACCAGCTGCTTGTCGAATCATTCCAAAAAATGTTTGAAATTCAAACAAAAAATGTAATAATTTATATTTTATACAGACATAGATTAAATTTTTAAAATAAATACTTCTAAAGGATCTTGATTCATTTTCCCTGTTAGTACATATTTAAAATTACAGTCATGCAATAGATATTGACAAAGTTCTATTGTTGAGCGTAAAGTTACACGTAATCCTTCTGCAGTTGAACGTGTAAGAAATTCATTATGATTTATTTTAAATTCATTCATATTTTTTTCCCAACTATCGAGCCAAATCTCTGCATTTTCTAAAATCTATAGAAATAAAAATTAAGATTAAAATAAATTAAAACATTAGTGTAAGTGAAAACTAGGTAGGTACTTTAAGAGATCATAAAATAAAAATTGTTATTAAATACCTTGAAGTCTTCACTGGATTTAAAAATACCTTCAGCAGTATAACGACGATTCAAGGCGTCAAACAGATTATTTAAAAATAAAGTGAACTCCTGGGTCTCTTCGCTACCTACCACTTAAACCAATCACTCCATTGCGCCTGTAAAATTCTATCCAAAATGCCATTGAGTGACTAAATACCTAAAAAAAAATACAAGTTACACTAATAAATTATAGCAATTTATATTTTGAATAGAATTTATTTAAATGCTTTTAGTACTTAAATATTTTACCTGTGTCATTAAACGTACACGCATTTTCATCAAATTTGATAAATAAAGATGATCTTTAGTGATTTTTGGGATAGCACGAGCATTTCCCGGATGAATAGTATCTGCATTAAATGTGTCTATATAATGCCACCAACTAATACACTTTCCATCAGGATTTACCTTTATTAAAAGTTAACAAATAATTAAATAAAATAATACAAAATTCACAATAACAACCTTGAGATATTTTTTGTCATGTAAACGGTTTCTAATGTTTTTGAAAAGATGAGGGACGTCAGAAAATACATAAATTTTTCTGTTTTCTTGAGAAGGGTGGGTGAAATAATTTTTTACTGCTCCTAATTCACCACTTATTCCTAACTCCGTCCACATCTTACGATTTGTAGTGGCGCCATCACTAACAATACCATCTATTAAGCACCCAGATGATTCCAAAAGTATGATGGCTTGCAATACAAGCTGAGCTAACACAGTTCCTGAAACAAAAAAAGTTTTAAGTCTACTACAAAAATTTTATAAATAATATAATATATACCAAATAAATAATAATAACATATAAATAACCTTTAACTGAATTAGAATAAGCAAACACTGCAATAGGTTGTGAACATTTATCAGCAAGGCTTTGGAAGAAGAATACTAAACCATGGTCAGCTTTATTTCCGCAGACTTCCACTTCTTCTCCCATATCTTCTAAACCTGAATATGTCAAATCCCGCGTGTTTACGTATAAACCTTTTCTTGATTGTATTTCATCGAATAAGAGAACTCCGTGCCTTTGATTAGGATTTTTGGTAGACATTCATCTTTTAAGTAGATCAAAAAATTTTAAATCAAATCCACAGTTAGTTTTAACAATTGACAAATTCTTGCGAATGGTTGAAGTACATGGCAAAGGCATTAGCTCTTGTTCTCGTAAAAAACGGTATGTTTCAGGTGAACGGATGTTAAACAATAAACAAAGTAACATCCAGTTCTCTGAATAGTGGCGGTTTTTGGGATTTTTATACCGACTAGCCATAATTATTTCTCTAATCAATGTCGACTGAGAATCGTTTAATTTATTTTTATTAATCAAATCTTCAACTGAACTGTCTGTTAATTTATTTAGTTTTTCTTTGGCATCATTTAATTGATTTTGTATACTTTTGATTCTATGTTTTGCTCTTAAAATCTTTTTTTGTATGTTATGCTGTTTATTTCGAAGCTGATCCAATTGTTTTTTTTTTGTAGGTGGTAAGACTAATCTTGCAGATTTTCCAGCAGACAGTCTTGATTTTTTTACACGGAAGCATAGGCGTGCGCACGGGGTATGCAGGGTATGCACTTGCATACCCTGCGACAGACGCTTAGGGCACATGAACGTCATGAACAATGTCTCAGTTCCTAATTTAAACGGGATTTTTATAAAATGGTAATGCGATATCGATATGGAATAAGGACTTGTTTTTAAATTAATTTAGGACGGTTCTCAATAATTTAAGGAAATATTGATTTTATTTTTAGTGTAGGTATTTACTATTTATATATCCCAAGAAATGACAGCGATTACATCTATTCTTTAATTTGACGATATCTAAATACTGATAATAATTATTAATTAATATAATAATATAGTAGTTAAAGTATACCAGGAAAGAGAAGGCTTGAATTATAAAAATTATATTGTATAATGTACATTTTCATTTAAATAAACATGTTTGTAAAAAAAAAAAAAAAATACTTTTTATTAATAAAAAAAAAAAAACTACTTAAAATCAAAAAAGATGAAAAATTTTTTTTTTCTTATGTAAAGTAGTAACCTATAATATAATGTCGAGCACATTTATTTTAGGGGTATTTATATATATGCGGGGGGGCACATTTTATCAGCTGCATGCCTGCATACCCTGCGAATAAAGTCTGCGCACGCCTATGCACGGAAGGCAGTTCTCAATCTTTTACAAAATATACATTTGTTTTTAGAAGATGATCTATCAATAAGATATTCACATTTTTTATGTCGCCAACGATTTTGGAAGTCTACTTCTGCACAATTAATAGTTATTCCATCAAACTCTTCAACTAAAGGCCCTCCTGAACATATATTTTTAGTATTTAAAGTCCTCAAAACTGAAATCAAGTCATCTAATGAAATAATTTTTGAATTCACTGATAAATCTTGAATGTCAAAATTAATATTATATAATTTACATTTGATAATCATATTTGTTTCAAGAATTATCTGTTTTTCAATATAAATGCCAACATCATTCTTATTCAATTTTATAGTATACAATGTTATATTCTTATTTTGGAATATTTCATACTTCCAATTACCTGGGAGGGTAATAGATTTAATACCACTGCAAATGTTTTCAAAGTTTTAATTTGTGGGCATGATAGGATCTTGAAGAAGTTCAATCGATTCTGGATTGAGTTCATTACCGGAAGTATTTTGTTCGACTATATTAAAATCAACCTGTAAATGAAAATATCAATAGTTTAAAACAAGGTTTGAATATACACTAACTATCAGATGTAGAAATAATATTTATTAACTACTACTGAAAAAAATTACTTCTAATGGTTTCATTTTTTTAGAATCAGTGGGTGCACACATCAGGTTAACTCGCTTTGTAGGAGATTTTCTTTTTTTAATTGGTTTTGAAAGATATTTTGGGCCGGGAAATAAACACGGAATTGCATCTTCTTTCAATTTTGGATATTTTAAATTTATCTGAAAAAAGTGATAAATAAATTTTATACAATATTATTTATAAAATGTCCTTAAATTTCTATAGAATTTCCAGGCAAAGTACCTATAAGAAGTTTATTGTTTCAATAATTTGTTAGAAATGTTAAATCAAAATATATTTATTCATTAATAAGTATATTATTTTAAAATAAAGCACCTACCTATAATACAAATAAAATATACATTTATTAGTAAGTATTGTAAAAAAAAAAATTTTGGTCTATTAATTATTTGCTAATAAATAAACAAACAATTATACATTTATAAATATTTTATTATTATTATTATTTATTATTATACCACATTTTTTAAATTAATTAATCGAATAGTACTTTTTGAACTTGTAAAATAAATACTTACACACACTTTATTGTCGCCAACCCCTGAAGTCCATTTTGTAATAATTTGATCTTCAGTAAAGTGGTTAGCACATACTGCTGAATTTTTGGTAACAATAAGATCCTTTCGAGGTATCACATTTATCCATTTTTGCCTCAAACTTTCATTTTTTGGAAAAGAGAAAGTAGATACAATTTTATTAGAGTTAGACTTATATCCAGTTTGGCATCCAACAACGCAGCACGAACGTGGCATTATTCAATGATAAAATATTGGACCACAAAAATTAAAAGAAACATTATCAATATAGTTATGATGTAGATGACCTAAAAAAAAACTTAAAGATGCCTAAAAAAACATGATAAGTGAAAAAAATGTATTTATAAATAACAATTTTTATTAGAGATATGGGTATAATAGTATTTTAAAATATGAATTATAATATTAATAAACAATAGTACCTATACATTTACATTTTAAGCATTATTTAAAATTATTAAAAATAAATTAAAAAGTAAAATATAAATAAAGAATGTATAACACCAAAAACCCCCACAATAATAATATTAAAATTATTTTATTTTTAATGTTGTACAAATTTTCTTTAAAACCTAAAATTTGAGAAAAATGCCCCCAGATTGTACACAAACTACAAAAAATGACATGAAATATAAAAAAAATGACTTAAAAATGTTGAAAAATGACCTAATTAAATTAAAAGTTGTATTTACAGCTAAAAATGCAAAATAGAATTAGAATATTCTGAATCAAGGGAGCACGAATCAAATTTTTAGCAAAGATAGAATTATATAGAATCAAAGGGGGAAAAATTCAAAAGTCATCAACATCCTAACTCTAATTATTGACAATTATTGAAAAGTTCAAAAATACACACCTCTATATTCTTAAATATGAAACTAAAATGCAAAGCAGAAAAATTGTATTAATTCTACTTGTTCAAAATTATATATCTACCTACCATAAGCCCATATACCTATTATAAATCTTTAATTGTCCTAAATTCTAATTAATTATAATTATTATAACAATAACATCACTAGAAATAAATATATATAATAATTACTTAAAAGCAATCGCAAATCTCAATCAGAAATTAGAAAAACACAATATTGAATTATCGAATAATAATATAGTTCCCTAACATGCTATATGACTCTACTTACTACTAGCGCTCTACAGATGTGGTGAAATTATGCGCTAAACCCGTAAACATTAATTTTCAGTTATTATATTAATAAATAAAGAATATACAAAATTAAATAGGTATCTAAAAATCTGCTTAGTCTAGATATCAACCTTATATTAATATTCCAAGACCGTACGACTGGTGGTTTTTTGAGTCGTCGGTGGGTGTTAGTTTTTCATGTATACGTATTTAATTTAATTTTCATTTTAATCATAGAAATCTGTGTCGATAACGAAACCTATTTACGCAAGATGGATTCTAAACGTTTTGTGAGTAAATAATTTTTTTTTACTTTTATCTTTAGATATTGTTGGTGTTTACTAATTAAATTTACTTTAAAATTTTTATTTAGAACAACCATCCTATTTTTGATGTGTCGTCATCGTCAGACGATGAAATGATGACGTCACCCCCAAACATTGTAAGTTAATTTATTTTTAGGTGTATTTAAATTTTTCGTTCTTTAATGCTTTTAGTGGGTAAGTTTATTTGCATTTTTTTTTTATATTTTAAAAGAATTTTTTTAATTATTTTAAAGGTTTTTTTAATTTAAGGGATGTGTTTTTGTGTTATAAAGGGATGATTTTAAGAGTTGATTTTTTGTTCTTTTAGTGTTTTTCTAAGGGTTTATTTATTTAAAGAATGTTTAAAAGGTTAGGTTTTGTTAAATGTAATGTAAAGTTTAATTGTTGAATCAATTTTATTTTGTTTTATTTTATTTCTCCAGCGTAGTGGAACTTCCAGCAACCATCAGGTCCATCATATAGTGGTTGACGACGTAAGGCTATTGTAGATATCTAATATATATTTTTTGTTTCGTTAAAAATTGATTTTATAATTCTTATATCAGTGTATACCGAGTACAAGCGGTGTTGCTGGTCCCGATACTTCCGCCGCCGCAGCCGACCCGCCCCTTGTGACCGGTCCTGAAGATACATGTCGTCCGCAACCTGAGGTAAGGGTTTATTTATTTAAAGAATGTTTAAAAGGTTAGGTTTTGTTAAATGTAATGTAAAGTTTAATTGTTGAATCAATTTTATTTTGTTTTATTTTATTTCTCCAGCGTAGTGGAACTTCCAGCAACCATCAGGTCCATCATATAGTGGTTGACGACGTAAGGCTATTGTAGATATCTAATATATATTTTTTGTTTCGTTAAAAATTGATTTTATAATTCTTATATCAGTGTATACCGAGTACAAGCGGTGTTGCTGGTCCCGGTACTTCCGCCGCCGCAGCCGACCCGCCCCTTGTGACCGGTCCTGAAGATACATGTCGTCCGCAACCTGAGGTAAGTGGCATTTTGAAATAAAATGTTTTGTCTATTACCGGATTCCACATCACCATAGTTAGGTTAAGCAAATTTATTTATAGCATGTTTTTAAAATTTTTTTGATATGTTTTGGGGATTTATTGTGATTTCTGATGTCAAAGGGGGATTGGTTTTTTTTAGATGTATTTAAAGGATGTTTTCAAGGTCATCCTTAAGTTAAGGGGATGATTTTTGATGTTTTTTGGGGATTGTTTAGATGTTTTTAGGTGATGTTTTCAAGGTCATCATTTATGGTTAGGGGATGTTAACTTAATCCTATATAGCAAAAATATATCCTTTATGTATTTATCACATATTTGATTTTAGATATCTTTATCTATTGTATGTTTGAGGCTTCATTATACAAAATTTTTTAATATCTTTATGATATGTGATATATGTCTTATGAACCAAAAAGTTATTTCTCCTAAATATATTATGTAATAAAATATTTGTCAAATATATGATTCTCAATATACAATAGATATTTACGAAAACATCTAAGAAATGTGGTTAAAATATTGAGTAATATGATTTAGATTTCAAATAGATATACAAACTGGAATATCCAATGCATACATGTTTTATAATGTCCTATAAATATGTTTCTATATCCATGGGATTGCATATATATTTCAAAAACCATTTATTTAGATATCTTAGAAATATTTCGTGAATATTATTATCGTTTTAATATATTGAATATATCATAACATATATTATTATATAATGTTGTGATATATTATGTTTTGTTTTATTTCAAATATCATTTGTAAATATTTATATATATTGGTTGTTATATTTTATTTATTAATCCTACCATCTCCTCGTCAAACTCAGAACCCTAGTCACAGGGGCGGATCCAGGAATTTTCTGTGGGGGAGGCGCACGTTTTGTAGATATTAGATTCTGAACGAAGTGATGAATGTATTGCTTTTACTATGATGTGTGTTTTTTTTTTTTTTTTTTTTTTTTTTGTGTCTGACGACAACATTTGGAGCAGTAATAATGCTCCGATTTTTGACTTCAGCCCCTCTTTGAATAGGGAATTGAATCTAGTTGGTACTTTAGGGGGCTCAAAATTAAAATTTTCTAATAGTTTTCAAAAAAATCGAGAAAAACAAAAAAAAAATGACAGAAAAATGGAAATTTTACGGAAAAACCACTTTTCGACAAAATCGATTTTTTGATTTTGCTGTAACTCAAAAACGAATTATTGTAAATACTTGAAACTTTCACCAAATGTTTATATTATGGTTATCTCTTTACAGTTAATTTTTCAAAATATTTTGACCATTTTTAAGCTACTAATAGACAATTGAAATTTTCGACTTTTCTAAGTTTTTTTTTCTTCAAATGCCGATAAAATTTTTTTGGGTGGCCAGAAAATCTTGAAAATTTAATACAAGGTTTCTTATAAGTTGTGCTTAAAGTGATAAAAAAAAATCCGAAATCGTTAGTCACAATTTTTTTTTATAAGTGTTTAAAGTTCGAATTTATACGAAATATGTCAAAATTTAAATTAAATTTCATACACTCATAATGCGAATGTTGGCCATAGTAACCATAGTAACATAATATAAAAACTATACTATTTGTTTCAAAATAGAATATTTGACAATATTTAAATATAATATATCCTAAACTGACAAATCATCTTCGTTCAGAATCGTTTTTCGTATACAATGATACCTATCATTGCATTCAAATTTAACCCTCCATAGTCTGAGGTCCACCCCACCCCCTAATATACAGCAGAGCGATACCCACTTACCCGCTTTTTATTTTGTAATCTGATGAATAGTGAAATATTATAAATATAAATAATATAAAAAAGCGGGTAAGTGAGTATCGCTCTGCTATACATTAGGGGGTGGGATGGACCTCGGACTAGGGAAGGTTAAATTTGAATGCAATGATAGGTATCATTGTATACGAAAAACGATTCTGAACGGAGATGATTTGTCAGTCTAGGATATATAATACTTAAATATTGTAATATATTCTACTTTGAAAATAATTCAAACATTTAAGTAAAAGTTTCAAGATCTTAAGCTTAGTAATTTTTTAAAAATAACAAAAATCGAAAATTATTTATTAGTAAAAAATTATTTTACACGTGTATTTTTAATTTCAAATTAAAATTAAAACTTTAAACACTCGTAAAATTTTTTAAATTGAACAATCCTCAAACTTTTTTATAATTATTCTAAGCTTAACTTATGGTCAGCATAGTATTAAATTTTCAATTCTTAGCTTTTGATAGAAAAATATTTATAAATTTTTAACTACCAAATAGTGAAAAATATTCATGATTTTGACGAATTTTTGTCAATATTTGAACTTCAAATGCTAATAAAAAAAAATTGTGCCTATGTATTTTTATAATTTTTGAATGAGAGTTAGAACGAGTTACGTGGACCCTTCAATTAAATTTTCAAGTAAATTGTCCCAGCTAAATTTTTTTTATCAACATTTATAAAAAAAAAATAAAAAAAAATTGAAAATTTCAATTGTCTATAAATAACTCAAAAAAAGTCAAAATATTTTGAAACTCAAATCACGTAAAGAAAATGGCAATCTAAATAACTGGTAAAAATTTCAAGTGTTTACGACTTATACTGTTTGAATAACAACAAATATCAAAAATCGTTTGAGGCTAAACCGTTATTTAACGCGGTTTTGTAAAAATTTAAATTTCAAACACACATAAAAAATTTTTGTCTGAATCCGGTCGAGTTTTTTTTACAGATAATTGAAAAAAAATTAATGGAAAACCTTGTACCAAATTTTCAAAACTTAGTTATAAAAGAAAAAAATTTTAGGATTTTTCAACCACAAAATTACTTGCCAATTTTCGCAATTTTGACATATTTCGTATAAATTCGAACTTTAAGCACTTATAAAAAAAAATTGTGACTAACGATTTCGGATTTTTTTTTATCACTTTAAGAACAACTTATAAGAAACCTTGTATTAAATTTTCAAAATTTTCTGGCCGGCCAAAAAATTTTTATCGTTATTTAAAAAAAAAATACTAAAAAAAATTAAAAATTTCAATTGTCTATAAATAGCTCGAAAAAAGTCAAAATTCTTTGAAAATTTACCTATGTATGGAGAACGCTAATATAAACATTTGGTGAAAGTTTCAAGTATTTTCATCTATTAGTTTTTGAGTTATAGCAAAATAAAAAGTTCGATTTTGTTGAAAACTGGTTGTGCGTAAAAAATCCCGTTTTTCCGTCATTTTTTTTATGTTTTTCCTGACTCATTTAAAAAATATTGAAAAATTTTAACTTTTGAACCCCCAAAGTACCAACTAGATCCGATTTCCTTTTCAAAGAGGGGCTGAAGTCCAAAATCGAAGCATTTTTACTGCTTCAAATGTTGTCGTCAGACACAAAAATAAAAAAAAAATAAAAAAAAAAAAAAAAACACACATCATTGTAAAATCAATACATTCATCACTCCGTTCAGAATCTAATAATTAATTTTAAATATCATAAATATCTATTTCAATTATTACGATAACGGCGACTGGCACCGTACGTCGTGGACCGAAAATAATCTGAATAGAATATTTATTTTTAGATACCTATTATTCAAATACTTATCAAAATAATAATAATATAAAAATTCGTATTATTATATATTATTATTTATTATAAATACGTCATTATGCTTACACACAATCATTTCATAAAAACATTTTACAATTTTACAATTATTACATTTAAACAAACCTGAGATGGCTATGTCAGGTTTGTATCACCCTTAGTATGACAAGGACTTAAATTACCAAATGTTAAAAACACAAATTTACTCAAATACAATTTACAACCTCTTAATATTATACTATAGCATAATTCAGTTTTTGGAAAAATCAAACAACCAATTTGTAATTATAATTTTAATGGTACAAAACTTCAAAGTCTAAGTCTTAGTAAAGTGGTTTGTTTTTATATTTTATAAAGTAATAACTTTTTTCAAAATATTCTTTTTTGAATAAAAAATGTAAATTAAATTTAAATTATTTAATATCCATAATAATATTATGTTAATAATGTTTGTTATACGTTCATCTAGTATTAATTTTTAATTTTAATTTTTATTAATATTCAGAATTTATGAAATTGTTTTGTTTATGCAAGAGATTTAATGTGAACACTTTTGTTTTTCTTGTGTCATTTATTAATTATTATATTGGCAAATTAATGTATTTCAAAGTTACAAAGTTATGAACATATGTAACAATTTAAAAATATTGTATTAAATAATTTAAAAAAAAATCTTTCTCCCAACAATTTAACATTAACTCAAATAATTTTTTTTTAAGCATCTTTTACAACACTGGGCAATAAACACAGTATATCCAAGTAACACATAGACAATCATAGCATTGTAATAGCATATTTGAAATGAATCTAATGAATATGCATTGATTATTCTTCATTTTTCATTTAATCATTTATGAATGAGCATGTAATATTAAAAAGTCATCAAATGAGCTACTTTCAGGCATTATATTAATAATGCGGATATTCAGAATAATCCATTATTATTCCACAAGAATATCCATATTGTGTTTTAAATCATTCATTCAATAATTATTGAATATTCGTAATTGATTGTTGCTACAATAACCAATGCATATTTAAATGGGACTCCCAATAATTATTCTTTGAGCAATCAAAATACAATTAATAATTTATAATCTTTACCGGTTAGTAAAAGTACATTCCCAATAAATTATTATTCATTTTCATAGAATATCCAAATATTATGTTTACAATTTTATGTTGAATGTAAGAGTGTGTTAATTTTGAAATAACATATTATTAATAGGTGTTATTAGATTCTGAACGGAGTGATGAATGTATTGATTTTACAATGATGTGTGTTTTTTTTTTTTTTTTTGTGTCTGTGTACAGCATAACTAGTCGAAATAATGCTTCAATTTCAAATTTTGGGAATGGTTTCCTATGGTAAATTGGATATCCTTGGTGCAACATACAGGGGAATAGTAAACATTTTCCAACAGTTTTCAAAAAAATCGAGAAAAACAAAAAAAAAAATGACAGAAAAACGGGAATTTTTACTCAAAACCAGTTTTCGACAAGATCGGATTTTTCATTTTGCTATAACTCAAAAACTAAACGATGTAAATACTTGAAATTTTCACCAAATTTTTATATTAGCGTTCTCCATACACAGTTAAATTTTCAAAGAATTTTTTTTTTTGGGTTATTTATAGACAATTGAATTTTTTTTTAAATAAAGATAAAATTTTTTTGGCCAGCCAGAAAATCTTGAAAATTTAATACAAGGTTTTTTATAAGTTGTTCTTAAAGTGTTAAAAAAAAATCCGAAATCGTTAGTCACAATTTTTTTTTATAAGTGCTTAAAGTTCGAATATATACGAAATATGTCAAAATTGCGAAAATTGGCAAGTAATTTTGTTGTTGAAAAATCGGGGTGAAATTTTACCCCGGTGTCGGGGTTTATGACCATGGGTATTGCACCGCCGGTGGAGTTAAGCCACCCCATCAAGTAATTTTTTTCATTTGAATTGTTTAATATTGATTTTTAATGATTGTTATTGTATGATTTTAGCACCTTCTACCCATGTGCCGGTACGTCCAAGCGTACAACCCTGCGGTGCACATCCTTCGCCGCGGCCTCAGTGATACGTCAATCTTCACGTGGCTGTTGTTGGGCGGTGACAATTGTCGGGAGAGCGCTATGGCGTCTCTCCAGTCTCTCGACAATTGTGCCGCCCGATTTATAGCCTCGTTTAGAGCGTTTCTCGAGGACGCGGTGCGGGGTTCGGACGTCCGTTTCGAGTGTGTGGCCAGTGGTAACACATCCAGTGAGGTGTTATCGTTGATGGCCACATACGGAACTCGGATGTCTGAGTTTTGTCTCGCGGAGGGATTGCTCGTGTGTTCAACAAAGGATTGGCCGTTCTACGTCAATGCCTTGATGTTGGACACATTGAGTCGGCTTGTGAGCATGGTTGAAGCGTTGCAGACGGCCAACTTCCACAATCGTGTAAGTTTATTGCGTGTTTATCTTACCAGTGTAGGTGAGGTTAATGTTTTAATTATGACGTGTTTGCTGTTTTAGTTGCTAGCAAGCGTGTATGATGCGGAGGTGGTGCTGCGGTTTTTGGCATTTGGCGAGTCGCGGTACCTGGACTCCAAGAGAGTTGGTGTCCTCTTCCCGACTCGCCAAATTGCACACATGAACAGGCGGAAGAGTCGGCGGGACGACAATGGATTGTCCAGTTTGTTACCTCACAGGCCGGAAATTTCACGCAGGTAATGCCGCGTGATATTTTCGGTCACGTACCAGTTGGTCCGTTCGTGAGGGACATACTGGCCGAAATCTTTTCGTCGGTCACCGTCGACTTGCTAAGTTGTCCACCCGAAGAAGTGAGTTATTGTTTTGTTTTGGTTTTTTTGTTGTTTTTGCTAACATTTTTATACTTTTAATATAATTTATTTTGTTTTTGCA
Source organism: Schizaphis graminum (assembly GCA_020882235.1). Classification (NCBI taxonomy): domain Eukaryota; kingdom Metazoa; phylum Arthropoda; class Insecta; order Hemiptera; family Aphididae; genus Schizaphis; species Schizaphis graminum. The sequence continues at coordinate 24,871,580 of CM037033.1, read as the reverse complement.
GGCTGCAGAATGGTGGCTCACGACCGCCGCCAGAATGGTGAACGTGGAATGCGGGATGGGCATTCCTGCTTCATCAGCTACCGCGTTCACCATTAAGCGGCTGGTGACGGAGTACGGACGGCGTGATAATGACAGTGCGCAAGGAACCTTAACCATATCGGGCACGGTGAGTGTTGCGGACGTTCTCAAGTCGTTTGCCAATCCTAATGTGTACAGGCTTGCCATCCTGTACACATTAGTTTCGAGAAGGGCAGATATTGAGGATGTTTTAACAAATTTACAGTGCCTCATTAACAACTATGTGGAGGTTATTCCAGTAGTGTTGATGATGGCACATTCCCATCGTCAGTTGTATGTATATTAATTTTTTTAATTTTGTTGTTTTACGAATAGTATAATAATTTATATTTTCTTTTTCTTTTTAGATGCAACTGGAGGTTTATGGGGGAGATTGACCCTCGTTCCAAGAGGGTCATTCAAACCCGCGCCGATATGTACGAGGCAGGCGCCTCGGACACTCTCGTGCGTTTTTTTTGATAATAGCTGATCATTGATGATTTGTTTTTTTTTTATTGTCCGTGTGGCAACGTGGATTAGGCCTCCCGGGGATACCACTTAAAAAAAAAACGCATTCTATATACTGTACCTCTTTGGGTGATGTGGAAAATGGTATTTAAAAATTTTGGTGCCCCTATGTTTTGAATTATTGAAGTATTTATTTATTATATTTTTTTTTGTTTTATTAACAGATCGATTGGTTACTAACACCTTTAAATTATTTTGAGAAAATGAAACTCACATATGCAGAAAATCCGCCACCTAGTCAATTACACAGATTTGACACCCGGTCGCATTATCCGTTTCGGGAGGCCTCCGAGCCTTCTGTTCCGGATATTGTGTACCGGGCCATACCCGTCGTGCTCACATCGAAGAAGTTGTACCAGTCAACGCTGCACATGGCTGGCACACCAGTAGTGAAACGACCGGATGTAGAGGCTGGGGTACCCAAGCATCCGGTTGTGAGGGAGCTGTTTGTTGACGCATATACCGGATTACCTATTGGTAAAATTAAAATTTTTTAATTTTTATTTTTTAGATTCTGAACGGAATGATTTTACAATGATGTGTGTTTTTTTTTTGTGTCTGTCGACAACATTTGGGGCAGTAAAAATGCTTCGATTTTTGACTTCAGCCCCTCTTTGAAAAGGAAATCGAATCTAGTTGGTACTTTGGGAGGTAAAATGTTATAAATTTTCAATATTTTTCAAGTGAGTCGTGAAAAACCTTAAAAAAATGACGGAAAACGGGTATTTTTTACGCAAAACCAGTTTTCGTCAAAATATTTTTAAATATTTTTCACTATTTGGTAGTTCAAAATTTATAAATATTTTACCATCAAAATTGAAAATTGAATATTATGCTGTCCATAAGTTAAGCTTAGAATAATTATAAAAAAGTTTGAGGATTATTCAATTTAAACAATTTTACGAGTGTTTAAAGTTTTAATTTTAATTTGAAATCAAAAATACATGTGTGAAATAACGTTTTACTAATAAATAATTTTCGATTTTTGTTATTTTTAAAAAATTACTTGACGATCGCAATCACCGGTCGTCCAATATATGAATGGTTTTACTTATATATTTATTTTTTTTTTGTTCCTTTAATAACATTAATGGTTTTTTATTTTTTTGTTTTGTAGTCAATGAAGCACCCCCCCCCCCAGGTTCCGTAAACACCCACATGTGGTTTGGGCCAATTGGGTTGTAATTCGCGTGTCGTGTCTCCGGTGAAGCACAAGTACTCTCAAGAAGAGGAGGCTATTTTGAGGCGGCTTGTGCTCACCGAAGACCCAATATTAAACTCTGCAGACGGACTCAGGAGGCTGCTGGCGACCGATACTTTTAATAAGACGACTAGGTCCTTGGCTTCATTAAGGACCAAGGTTTGGGATATAAAACGGCTGTTATATAAAGGTGTAGGTGGCGTGCAGTAAGCAATTTTTTTCCGCCTCAGCGGAACCGTGGATTATGCCTATTGGGGATACCACGTTAAAAAAAACGCGTCATCAACCGTACCCCTCGGGTGATGTGGAAATCGGTTAGGTTAGTCAAGATAGCTTTTTCCCAATGATAATATCTAAACATAATATATACAGAGTGATTCTTTTATCAAACAACACTCATTATTTCAAAAAGTATTAACTTTTTTCAATTTTTTTTTTTCAAAATTGTTAGTTTTATGCTTTTCTAAAACTATGTAAAATTTTTATTTTTTTCACTTTAATATTTAATAGTGAAATCACTATCAACTTTTGATTTTCAAATGGCAACCTATACTTAAAATGTTATAAAATACTAGGGATATTTTTTTTATGAATTCTAACGTTTAAATTACTATTTTTCATTTAACCGTTTACGAGTTATATCTGCTCAAAATTGGGCGGTTTGAGGTTTTTAGGTGTTAGTCCCAAAGGTTATTACGGCTGTGAGACATTGATTAGAACACAATTATTAGATTATAATTATAAAGACCAGTAGTTCAAATTATAAATCGTTATCGTTCGACCAAAGGTACTAATATCGTTGTAGTTTAATTTGTACCTCCTACTACCTACACGAACTGTACGAACTATGGACTATCGTGGACTATGGCACTGTATCCGTAATATCAAAAGTTATGATTAATAATAAATCTTATCATTTTAAATTTTTATTATGATACCAATATCATAATATGAAAATACTTCCTAACCCACTACCACGATTAAAGATATCTTTAATCGTGACCACTACCATGAATTAAGATATACTTAATTTATGATCACAGATAAACTCTCATCGAACCAAACCGTTAGGTATTCCCAATAAAAATAGATAATACAATTGTTTACTTTTCAGTTTTCAGTGCTATACTGCTATGGCCTATGTTAATAATATGCCAAATAATGTTTTTTAACTTTTAAACAAAAAAATATAAAATTCATGTGACATTTAGTTTAATAAGTTTAATTTAAATCGTCTTTTCTGTGATTGAAAATTCAATTTTATTATTTTATTACTTTCATTGCTAACGTAAAGAGTAAACACGTCATACGCCAACATTCATAATATAATTAAATATTGAAACATTAATTCTCTAATATAATATTGTTAAATAAGTAAAAATTATATTAAATATGATGGGTAATCATAAGTAGTTTTTTTATGACGTACTTTGTTTAACTATTTATTTAAACCTAAGTTTCATTTAAATTGCTATTACACATGTGAATATTATACTACTTGATGACCTATCAAGAACTTGGAATAATTTATTGGTAAGTTTTAATAATTTTGTAAAAAGCTTTAAAAATTATAGTAAATAATAATAATGTATTTAAAAAATTTTAATTTCAGTTTTATCAGTTCTATACAATTTTTGTTCAAATGTATATGGATAGACAATATTATAGATCTATTATGTATTATTTATAAGTTGATAATACATAGCTTGTTTTAAAATCAAGTTGCATTGTAACTGTACAGCTATTGGCTTCTAATTAATCCAGAATGTTTGTTGCATACAAAAATTCTAAGAAAATTACAAGCATGTACTAATAAGAATATTCTTGGACATATGACTTGAAGAATATACATATTATACTACAATTGTACTTAGAAAAATTGAGAACAATGTGAAAACTAAAATAATACTATACAGCTGTTAAAAATACTATATTGGATTTTAATATTCCAACATATAACAACATCGATCATAGGTATGTATAAATATTTTTTATTTGTAACATTATTCAATTTTACGAGGAAGTTATTAGGTTTTTATTATCTTTTTTGTAGATAATCTAGTTAATTTCAAAGAAGCGTAAAATAATCAAGTCTGCCCAACTACATCCTGAGGAAAACTGTAACCTATCAATAAATAATATGTTAAGAAAATTGTAAATGATAAAAAAATATTGTAAATGCTAGTATACTAAATTTTAATACTTCATATTATGTAGTAAAATTAAAAATGGGGCAGCAACATTAATCATTTAATTTTATGTTTAATAAAAATAAAAATAATTATAATATGTATAAATAGAGTAAATTAAATTATTAATGTTTTAGAAAAAAAAAAACCTATCACATATGTATATTATGATTATCACTAAGTACCTACTAGTTTATATATGTGTATACTCATTACTCAATTGACAATTTAATTATTAAATTAAATATATTTTTAAAATTATATTTAGGTATTACATAGTAGTTAGTAATATACAAAATAAACATTGTTTTTTTGTAAATGGTTAATGTTGTTGCCTATTTATTGCTAATTATTAAGTTATTATTTATTACTATTAAATTTACATATCTAAGTTGATATATTATTAGTGCCACTTTTAAATGTCACTATTGTTTTAGGTCTGGGGTTAATGGAGAATTTGTTCTGAATTTCTTGAACACATGTTTATCATTGCTCATATTTTGCATAACTGCTTAACGAAAATTTTGATTAATCTGTGTCATCAAATTTGGAATAGATTTTTCATAATCCTGGACTTTAAAATGATATTGACATTTTATAGTGGTTACTAATAATATAAAATAAAATGAATTAGGGATTTATTGTTACTAGGGCCCGGTTTTTAATGTAAACAATTAATTTAAGAATATGAACATATTTATGCATTAACAATATAATATATATTGTTTGTGAATATTATATTAATGTGTATAAATATTTAAAAAAATATATAAAGTATTTAAAGATTTATTTACTATGAAAAAATTGAAATGTCATAAATAAAAATAAAAATAAATTTATATATGAATAACTGAGCTAAGTTAAAATTATTTTACTTAATTTTATAATATTTTAACATATTAGACTTGTATCCAACACCCAATAGGTATTATAATTATCATTAAAATGTTACATTTTATTTAGATATGCATTAAGATAATACCAACTATAGAAATTAGGAAATGTTGATCAATATTTAATCAAAATTATTTTAAGTGTAAAAACCTACATTATGTTAAAAATCGGGCCCTAATGACTTAAATTATGATGTTTAAAAAATAACGATTTTATGTATACTTTATTCGTTGTGAATCGCCTAATAATTAAATTTATAAACATGTCATGTTCTAAAATTAACTGTATAACGCAAAATATGCTAATTGCTAAACAATATAAGGTAACTTGTATTTTTATCATTTAATCAATTTTTTTTTTATAATTTTAATGAAAATTTATTTATATTATACTTATACTTATTATATTAATATTTGTATGCAAATTATAATTACTTAATTATGTGTACAATGTACATTTATGTATAATTTTAATTTATTTAATAAATTATTGTGAAATCAATTTTTTTTTCTATACTTACCTTAAAGGGAATTTCAAATAGTATCAATTCATGGTATTAATATAAATCATACATCTTAAAATGTTTGTCAGACAAAAATATTGAACTATTAATTTAAAATTTTTTTTTCTGTATAAATAAACAGTCAAGTGCTTTCAACTGACATAAATACATTATGTCATATTCAAATCAAGAAAAAACGGATATGCTTAATTACTATTATGAAATGGCAAGTGAATAATAAATATCCAATGTTGTAATAATATGAAAATATTAAAAATACATAAAATGTAAACAGTTTTTTTTCTTGATACAGGTCGACAAACTTATGAGAAATCTTGTATTACATTTTTTAAGAATTTATAGCTCAAAATAATTTGCAAATTTTTTTCATTTTTACGTATTTTGTTAATATTTTAAATTGAAATGCTTCTAAAAAAAGTGACTGGATTTTTAATATTATAACAAATCAAAATATTTTGAACAAATTTTAATGTATAGAAAAAGCTAGTATAAACATTTAGTGAAAATTTCTTGTGTTTATGATTCTAAGCTTAACTTTTGGACAGCATAGTATTAAATTATCAATTCTTAGCTTTTGATAGTAGGTATAATATTTATAAATTTTTAACTACCAAATAGTTAAAAATAATCTTGATTTTGACGAATTTTTGTCAATATTTGAACTTCAAAATATGCTAATAAAAAAAAATTGTGCCTATGTTTCTTATAATTTTTTTATAACCATAAGAATATTTTATGAGGAACTTTGTATTAATTTTTCAAATATTTTGACTCCTCCAAAAAAATTTTATCGACACTACAAAAAAAAATTCTTAGGAAAATTGAAAGTTTCAGTTGTCTATAAATAGCTCAAAAAATGTCAAAATATTTTGAAAATCAAATCATTTGAAGAAAATGTCAATTTAAATAACTAGTGAAATTTTCAAGTATTGACGACTTATACTATTTTAAAAACAAATATATTTTATAATCGTTTGAAGGTAAATCATTGTCGTTACGCTATTTGGTAAAAATTTAAAATTCTAACACACTTAAAATTTTTCCTATAATGCTGCTTCGAATTTTCTCTATAGCTACTTGAAGGAAAACTTATGGAAAACTTAGTGTTGAATTGTTTATACTTAGATATAAACACAAACAATTTTATGATTTTTAAACTTCAAAATTATTTGCAAATTATCACGATTTTGACATATTTCGTAAAATGTTTAACTATAAACGCTTATAAAACAAAATTGTTACTAACGATTTTTAATTTTTTTTTTTAACTACAATAAGAACAACTCATAAGGAACCTTGTATTAAATTTTCAAGTTTTTTTGGTAATCCACACTTTTTTTATCGACACTTCAAAAATAAATTCTCATAAAAATAGTAAATGTCAGTGGTCTACAAATAACTAAAAAAAAAGGCAAAATATTTTTTTCAAATTTAACTGTATATAGATAACACTAACATAAACATTTGGTGAAAATTTCAAGTATTTACAGTGATTAGTTTTTGAATTACAACCATATAAAAAAAACGATTTTGTCGAAAACTGGTTTTGCGTAAAAATTCCCGTTTTTCTGTCACTCTTTTTTTGTTTTTTTTTTATTTATGTGAAAATTGTTGGAAAATGTTTACTTTTGACCTGTATAATACACCAATGATATTCACTCTGCCATCAGAAACCACCCCCCAAGTTTGAAATTGAAACATTATTTCGACTAGTTATGCTGTACACAGACACAAAAAAAAAAACACAAAACATTGTAAAATCACAATACATTCATCACTCCGTTCAGAATCTAAAAAAATTGATTATTTCAAATGCCTATAAATTGAATAAAAATGAGTGAATATTTGAAAATAAAATTATATAAAGAAAAGCTATTATAAACAACTAGGGTTTTAAAATTTCATGAAATATTTCATTGCAATGAAAAATAAAATATAAATTATTATATCTTAAAGTTTATAATCACGTCAACTTGCAAATGAAAATTTTCAAAAGTTTATTTATTGTATACAACAAAGAAAATATGTATAATAAATAATAATAAAAATAACCAATAAGGATCCAATTAATAATACAATTGATAAATTAAAAAATATCAAAAATTTATAGTGCATATATTTGTATATTTATCATGAATATTTTCTGTGTTTAATCAATATATTATTTCTTATAAACTATAACCGATCATGTTTAAAAGAAGAAAAAATATTTTTCAATATTCCATTGGAATATTTCAAGTTTAGAACCGTATAAACAACTGATGAAATTTTCAAGTTTCTACAACTTATACTTTTTGGATAAAAACAAATATCAAAAATCGTTTGAGGCTAAACCGTTATTTAATGCGGTTTTGTAAAAATTTAAATTTCAAACACTCCTAAAAATTTTTTGTCTTAGTTCGGTAGAGTTTTATTTACAGATATTTGAAGAAAAATTTATGGAGATCCTTGTACCAAATTTTCAAAACTTAATTATAAAAGAAAATATTTTTACGATTTTTCAACCACAAAATTACTTGCAAATTTTCGTAATTTTGACATATTTCGTATAAATTCGAACTTTAAGCACTTATAAAAAAAAAATCCAAAATCGTTAGTCACAATTTTAACTTTAAAAACAACTTATAAGAAGCCTTGTATTAAATTTTCAAGATTTTCTGGCCAGCCAAACATTTTTATCGTTATTTAAAATAAAATTGAAAATTTAAATTGTCTATAAATAGCTCAAAGTATTTACATCAATTAGTTTTTGAGTTATAGCAAAATAAAAAAATTGATTTTGTCGAAAACTGATTTTGCGTAAAAAATCCCGTTTTTCCGTTACTTTTTTAGGGTTTTTTCCGACGCATTTGAAAAATATTGAAATTTTTTAACTTTTGACCCCCCAAAGTACCAACTAGATTCACTTTTGCTTCATAAACGATACTGTTTGAGAAAATCGAAGCAATATTACTGCTCCAAATGTTGTCGTCAGACACAAAAAAAAAAATGAAAAAAAAACACACATCATTGTAAAATCAATACATTCATCACTCTGTTCAGAATCTAAAATAGTCGTGTAAAATCTATCACCAACATAAAATTTTTTAAATGATAATTATATTTTTTTTTTGAGTGATAAGCACTTGTCTGAAAAATGTTATCAGTGGTAGACCTTCGGACGACTCACTATCCCCAACTCATTTATTTTCTTATCAAAACTTTAATCAGGTTATTAATTATTATCTAAATAATTATAACAATTAATTTGTAATCTACAGGTACAAAGTTCATTGTCATTACTGTGTTGAACGATAGTCGATAACGAGTTTATTACATGTGATATGTGAAAATATGTACCTATTATTATTATTTATTACCCATGTGACTACTGGTCTTCAGAAATTAAAACCGAAAACTACCCAACTTTGAGCAGCTATAACTCGCGAACGGTTAAATGAAAAATAGTAATTTAAACGTTAGAATTCATAAAAAAAATATCCCTAATATTTTATAACTTTTTAAGTATAGGTTGCCATTTGAAAATCAAAAGTTGATAGTGATTTCACTATTAAATATTAAAGTGAAAAAAATAAAAATTTTACATAGTTTTAGAAAAGCATAAAACTAAAAATTTTGAAAAAAAAAAAATTGAAAAAAGTTAATACTTTTTGAAATAATGAGTGTTGTTTGATAAAAGAATCACCTTGTATAGGTTAGGTTAGGTTAGGTTAGTCGTGCACAGTCGTCAGTCGTGCACAGTCGTCGGTAGCGAGCGTACGTGTCTTGCGTTTGCTCTCTCACAGTCCAGCGGATTTGTGTCATAGTGTTAGCGAGTGAACATAACTACCTAGGTTAGGTTAGGTTCAAAGGAGACCGAAGAAAGACTGAGGCAAGCGCGCGGCAGGCGCTAAATCGTCACGGCGGCGAAACAGGCCTGGTTCCGGGTCGTGCCTCGCATGCCGCGCGGCGGAGTCCTGGCGTCTTCACAATAAGACAAAATGATCAGGTTTTTGCAAATAAACCTGAACGGCAACTGGGGTGCCCAGCAGCTCCTATACCAGACCGCGGTGCAGAATGGCACTGACATTGTCATAGTGAGTGAACCCTTTACTGGGTGTGACGGCGCAAACAGAATGTGCTTTAGCACCGACCGCAAAGCTGCTGTCGGCACAACCCCTAGCGCGGCGTTCATCCACGACGATAAGGGATCGGGAACGGGCTTCGCCTGGATGAAGTTTGGCGGCGGCCTTACAGTATTCAGTTGCTATTGTAGGCCGGGCTGCACTCTCGGCGAATAAACAGACTTTCTAGACAACTTGGAGGATGCCATAAGGGACAAGCAGGACACCAACCTAATCGTGAGCGGTGATTTCAACGCGTGGCACGTCGAGTGGGGATCTCGCGTCAACAATCCTAGGGGAGTACTCCTGTCTGACCTTGCTGCCAGCTTGGGACTCGTTCTGGCTAACCGAGGAGACACACCGATTTCGTGAGGGGATAAGCGACCTCCATAATAGACGTCACGTTCGCCAGGGGCGTACAAGTCGCGGGCTGGACCGTTTTGGACGAGATAAATCTCAGCGACCACGCGTACGTGTCTTTTGCTATCGAACCCCTTCTCCCCGCTCAAATGGAGACCGTCGATACAGCACACCACTCGGGCTGGTCGCTAAGGCGAATAAATCTCGATCACCTCAACGACTATATAAATACGAGGTCTATTGCAGAGGTGCACGGTGACCCCACCGTCGACTTGGCATGCAGATCCGCCGAAGCCCTTAACAGCTACATTCACGGAGCCTGTGACGCGTCGATACCGCTGAGGACTCAGGGCCCGCCGGGTAAACGGCCGATGTACTGGTGGTCCGATGACATAGCCCAACTGCGGGCTAAATGCCTTACATTGCGCAGGGCATACCAAGCGAGCCTTATTAGGCATGGAGCGGACGGCTCTCTAGCGCAAAGAGCAAACTTCACCGCCGCCAGAAGGAGCCTACGTCTGGAGATTAGTAAGTCGAAAGAACGAGGTTGGAGAGAGCTGTGTGCTCAGGTGGATACTGACCCTTGGGGAAAACCCTACAAGCTGGTTATGAAAAAATTCGGGGACAGCTCCATCAGGCTGGCGTCGAAGGGGAGAGAACAGATCATAGCTGACCACCTGTTTCCTCCAGCGCCTATCACCAATTGGGACGAAATGCCATCGCCAGAGGTCCGAAACCTGTTCGACGCCTTCAACGCCGAGACGGACGAGCTAGTATTTACGAGGGTCATCCCGGAGTTCACGGCGGAAGAATTGGCTAAGGCTGCGAAAAAGGTTAGGTTAGGTTAGTTTAGGTAAGTCGTGCACAGTCGTCAGTAGCGAGCGGACGTGTCTCGCGCTCGTTCTCTTGTCTCCAGCGGACCTGTGTCACAGTGTTAGTGAGTTAGCATAACTACCAACTATTTTAGTTAAGCTACGATCCGAAGTCGTTAACGTCGCCCAGACATTGGTCTAAGTACAGGCCAGCGGCCAGGACCATCGGGTACGCCCACCGACGCGTCGTTGCTCTAGCGTTACCAACCACGGTATCCGGTTTCTCGCCGATATCTCGGCAGGGAGTGCTCGAGAACCTAACCTGAGTTAGTCATCTTTTGGTCATATGTTATAAAAAGTGTAATGTCGACATGAATCTTGTAAGCAGTTTAAACTAGTAGTGGAGAAAAAAACAACGGATAGTATGGCACAATTAACAGTTCTGAGTAACAGCTATATTTACAGCCACTGTGATAAACTGACAACGTTCTTGAAAGGAACAAATCGACAGAAACAAAAACAAATGTCAAAGTACTGTCCACCGATGAGTTTACGACAAAAGTATATTTTAAAAGCTTCTCCTAGTAAACTCAAGCGTGGTAACTTGTGCAACATCAGGTCTGACCACGTATATAATAAGGTGTCTCATGAGCAAAAGAGTCGTGATGATCGAGCAGCTGACGACAGGGTTAATATGCATTTATTGAAAGATAAATGTACAGAGTTTATTCAGTATGTATCCGATCCAAAGGAGAAAGATTTTGAAATTTATTTGTTTAGTCAAGATCAAGTTAATGTTTTAAGAAAAATAAAATGTATTACACTTCATGTTGATGCGACTGGCGGGGTGGTGAGAGAAACTACAAGAGATCCAACACTATTCAAAACAGGAAAAAGAAAAGAAAAATTACTATTGTATTATGCAGCTGTCACTGTGTGCAATAAAAGGATAATTCCAATAGCAGAATATCTGTCGACTACACAAACTGCTAGTGCGATAACAAATTGGCTAATAGAGTTTCGAAAATTCTATGAACGACAGAGTGGTACAAAGTTTATAGCACATGTTGTCAGTGACTTTTCAACAGCAATATTAAAAGGGTTTGTGAGAGCATTTAACGACTGTAATGAGGTCGTTGAATATTTGAATAGGTGTTATGAGTTCATGTATGAGGGGAAAATGTTTAGTTGCAATGCACTGATAAGTCTTTGTTGTTGTTATTTAATCAAAAATATCTCTGATGATGCTCATAAATATTATAAAGGAAATGGAAAGAAGATGATCAAAGGGTCTTTAGCGTGCTTGGCAACTGCATGTATCTTGCCAGCATTCAACATAACCACCACGGAATGTCTGGACAAATGGTTCATTGCAGTTACAACGGTGTTGTTGTCACCCTGCAAGACTGTAGATGTAGATGATGCCATGGAGACGTTGATGCAGCTCAGTCATGAAAATCCAAGTAGTCTAGTTGATCGTTAAGACCTTTTACTGGTATAAAGATTCCAAGTTCTTGTCTTGGTTTGAAAATATAGTTGTTGGGGTAAAAAAAACATTAAAAATATGTCCTAGCTTTGAACAAAATCCGTTATATAGCGTTGAATTTCACAATGATATCATGGGATTTATCATTCCGGTGATTCCAATGTGGACTGGTGTGATGCGGTTCAAAGTATTTGGGACAACAGACAGAGCAAGCAATGCTCCAGCAGAGAGTTGGTTTGGAAATTTAAAGACAAACAAAAAATGCCGGCGTATGAAATGTGGAAGATTTGTTCAATTTACTAGAAGTATTATATTGAGTAAATGTAAAGAAGTACTGTTAGATATACCATCCAATTATTGTGCACTTCTTCCGGTACAAAATAAACAAAAGAAAATCGCAAAAAAAGAATCTACATCATTCGCCAATTTGATTTCGTCATCATCTGATGATAACGAGGGAAAAGAATGTTGGGGACAGAGAAAGAAAAAAACAGGGTTCTATTTTAAGGGTCATTTAAAAGCTGCTTCAAAGCAATTTAAGTCACGGACAGTCATGAACTATGTGTCACCGATGGAAAACGTAAAAGATGATATGATTTGTTTGACACAAAATGTAAATATGCCCTCATTTGATTCCATAACAATAAATGACGAAATAGTAACTCCTCCAAATACTAAGACCTTATCAGAATCTTTAAATTCTATAAAAAAGTTACAAATCTCCAGTAGATAGTCTGCGGTGTAAAATGGATTTATATGAAAATAGGTTACCAAAAGATAAAAATTATTATAGCTCTATTTTGAAGAAGAACGGAAGACAATTGGATTATGTTGTTGGCATTTATAATAGTGTTAAAGACATAACTCAGTTCCATGAGTTGTTTTTCAGTGACTTTGGCACACTATCAATGCATACACCTAAAAATACAAAAAATATGTGGTTGAGTAATTTTGTTATTGATATAGTTGAACATAATATGAATATTTTGTATTTATTGTCAAAATTATCGTATAAATGTAGTAAAAATAAAAGATTTTTACAGCTAAGGCAAATTTTAAGAATGAAAATTACAAACTGATGGTGTTTAATAATCTTTTATTCAGATGTTTGAAAAATCTCAATTGATTCATTACAATTAATTTACTATCAATTTCATTATATTCAACTAATATTACACGAATATTGCATAAATCAATTATCAGTATCTTGTAGTACATCTTCGACATAGGATGTTGATACTTTCCCCAAACGGAAGAAAGGTGAATTCATGTCTCAGCATGCCTTGATTAATCTGCACATCTGCAATCTAAAACAATGTAGTCAGTTAAATGTACATAATGGTAGGAGAATAACTTGAGAAATCATTGTTTTATAAGCAGTTAAAAAAATATATTTGTAATATTGGTAAAAATCATCATATGAAAGCAAATTTTATGTTGTTTATAAAGTATCAGCTTAAATGAAATATTTGGAATTAAATAATGGTAATTAAAAATAAATGTCTGGTTTTCAATACACTAATTTGAGAATTGAGTGTTTTATAAGCAATTAAAAAAATTAATTTCTAATATTGGTCAAAATCATCATAAAAAAGCAAGTTTTATGGTGTTTATTAAGTATCAGCTTAAAGAATTATAATATGGAAGTTGATAATGGTAATTAAAAATCAATTACTTAATCCAATTGCCATGGTTTCATGAAAATTACAAAAGAGAGTTTGCTCGTAATGCCATTACATGTAAATGGAAATCACTAGGTAATCATGTTTGTGGACTTTGGAAATCGTAAATTCTATTATTTTGACCCATTTCAAACTACGGAATATAATAAATGTAGACATAATTTTGTGACTATACTAAGTGAACTGAAAAAAAATCATGTGTATGGAGAGGTAGGTAATGTGTGGCCAGAAATGAATTTTCAAATATTTTCGGACTATCCTAAACAAACCGATAGTTTGTGGAGTTTATGTGTTGTACTATGCAGAGTGTATAATGAAAAATAAGATTGAAAACGTTAAATTCAATAAAGATTTCAGCCCAATGGTATATAGAGAGGTGTTAAAAGATCTCACAACCACTAATAATCGTCTCAATTTTTTGAGAAATACCCTGTGCTTTATTGTTTAAATTTTCATATACTTTCTTACTTTCTGCTATTTCTTTACTTAGTTCTTGGTTATTTGTTATTGTTTCATTTAATTCTACTTCCAAATCAGTATCCCTAATTTTATTTTCTATGGATATATCTATAATAACCTGTTTTTTCCCTCTTGTCTAATGTATCCTCTAGGTCGTTGAAAGTTGAGTTCCCCTAATAAAAATTTGATAATCTAGTTCTTATTTCATACACCGTACCTACTGATTTTAATTTATTTAATATGCAAATCTCTATAAGTTCTGGTTTTTTCTTTAAATAAATATCTGTTAATTTCGATATCGCAAGAGTCCTATTACTGCCTTTGTTCATATCCCATAAAATTGTTTTAATAATACTAAAAGGTTAATAACTAAATACTTAAAACTTAAAAATAATAAATTAATACTAACCTCGTTGTTTGGGTAGATAAACTGTAAAATTTGTATGAAATCACGTATGATCCACACGCACACTCCGTGGTATTCAGACAAATCGTATGTAATGAATATTGAATATACACACACACACTGTTGAATCAAAATTTGACTGTGTATATGACACACACACACACACACACACAAACACACACTGTAGAATCCAGTAAAATATCGTGTATAATCAACACACACACTGTAGAATCCAGTAAAATTGCGTGTATAACACACACACACACACACACAATAATGGCCGAAGAGTAACGAGCTACGAGTTGGGCGCCACTTTGTAGTATACTCCGATTGCTCGAAATATACAATAAAATAACACACAAAATATTTAATAATACTTTATTTAACACGTGGTGTTCAGTGATGATCGAGTCGCACGATCACCACCACTGACCCCTTTCTTGGAGTTTCCATCCTCTTTATATATTAATTACATTATGTTCTTGCCTGTCTTAACCTAGTTATCTTATTGATTAAGCATAAATTATATTAAAATAGCACCACCATTATACGGCATGTATACTACTGGGTATTGATACTTCGTCCTGTTTGTATTAAAATTTGCATCCTCAGTGTTTTTCCTTTTTTTTTTTTTACCTGATACTGCTACTTTATGATCCCAAATTTCTAGAATCAGTCTGCTCTAGACACTCGTACCCTTTACGTACACATTTTGACTTCGCTCTCCTAGTTTTTATTATTTTACTTTTCAAACATGTTTAAATGTGAACAGTGTCCTTCGACGTTCACTCGCAAAGACAATTTGGTTGTTCACCAAAAGATGCATGATGATGTACGTTTTCCGTGCCCTGAATGTACTAAATCATTCGGTAAAAAATCAAACCTGAACAGACATATCAAAAATGTCCACGCTAACATAAATATTTTTAATTTAATTATTATTGTTTTTATTAATTTAATATTTATTTTATAAGCTGTAACACGCGTCCGGCCAGTGTTACAACCCGGACAAATAGAGATCGCCCCAAATATTATAGTGCCAGATCAATCAGCAGGACCCTCAAATCAGCCTCAAAATGTAAATAATACACATCTTCGACCAGTGCTACAACGAGGTGAAATAGAGATCGCTCCGAACATAATAGTACCAGATCAGCCAGCAAGTCCCTCAAATCGGCCTCAAAATGAAAATAATATAGCGGATGATGGGTATGATGATTTGTGCGTTGAAGTTTTAAAACACAATGAAGTTGCCGGACTATGCGATGTGACCGGTAAGATTTTTTCTATATATGTGTATATGTGGGATTGATTAATTTTTTTTTATATACGTTAGGAGGTAAACGTGTACATGTAGAAAACCTCAGGTCACGTATAAAATCGAAAAAGGCTCGTATGGATATGATTAACTCATCGGGTTTTATTGAGGTTAAATAGGCACATAATCGAAAAATCGTATGGTATTATGCTAAAAATCAGAATAATATTGAAAATCATATTTTTTCTCGAATCTTTAAAACCAGAACTTATTAATTTGTTAAGAACAATAGTTAAAATGCATCCAATTAAATTTAATTTGAAACTAGAAGCTACTTACAACCAACCACATTTAGATAACTCATCGCAAAATAGGTTTTTTAAGACATCTTTCAGGAAATTTTTTCAGAACCCATGGACTAAACATCTCTGATCTAGTAAAAATTTGTTTGTGTATTCTAAGGGATACACTTAATATTATAAACTACCACTTATATTCGTAAACCATTATCTTCTGTATAAACTGTATTTATTTTTATTTTATCTTATTATTCAATATTTAATTTGTATTTTTTTTTCTATTCATTTAAATCTTAATTAATTCTACCTTATACACGTCTCTTCCATTCGGAACATACAGCGATTTTATTTATATATATTTTGTTTACTATAATTTTATAATTTTTAACAATCCTATGTATATTAATATTGAACTTTGTATACTGTGTCTCTTGGCAACCCGCATGGTGGGCAGTCCGCTTAATAAAGTTGTTATATATATAAAATAAATATTGACGTATAACAAAACTAAGAATTATTATAATAATCGTTGTCTTCTTCATCGTCATTGCTCTCCAACATGGCCACGACCGTTTCATTCAGCGGGGGTACTATGCCCGCCGGCTACTCCATCTCCAGGCGGCACATACGGCCACCAGCTAAGACAAGATTTAAGTAAGAAAAAAAAGAGAAAAAAAAGGGGGACAAAATACAGTAATAATAAACACAAACTTTACATACCAAAAAAAGTATAAACGACCACAGTAGTCGTGTCGACAGGCATCTTAAAATTTCGTTTGGACAAACAATTAGACAAACTGCTAAACACAGACTGAAGTAGGTAATCTTATATAATAAAACGTGAATAATAGTTCGTTTACTATATAAAGAATGCGCTGCAGTTGCACAGGAAAAAGCTCTATGCCAGTATACCTATGCCGTATAAGGTCTATGGCATTGTATTAAATTATTAAATATTATTAATAATTGTATTATTATTATGCCGATCGATGTACGAGATATTTATCCTATTATTTTGCTTAAATTTACACGTATACTGTATACGTAGAGTACTGATGTTTGATTCTAAGCCCATTTATTCATTTATCGTATTTATATTGTTATGTTGTTCTCTGTATAGCTATAACGGGTTGTGTTGTATATCATATTATAAAAGTGTTTCTCGACGACGTCGCTTAGTACTGTATTCGTGTACTTGGGTTTATGGCGATAATATTTTATATTTTTGTACACCAAATAATGAAAATGTTATTAAAACATTGATACTGCTGTCGTTTTGTCAACATGTAGCATTATTAGCATTCTATACTAAGGATAATATATTATAAATTATAGTACAAAAAGAGCACGACATATTTTAGATAAATACATTAAAAAGACAATTAATAAGAACATCCAAGCTTCATCAAAGTTTTATGCAAAACTACTAATAACTTTCAAGTTTAAATTTTAAAGATAAAAAAATATAACACATTAACAACATGATGTAATAAATGTATTGTGGATTATTTCACTTATTACACTCACAATACTGACATTGTCCGCGATCCGACGCAGTAAAGTATATTCAATTTTTAGCAAATAAAAAATTTAGATTTCATTAATTTCGCCCACATAGTCTGCAATTCGACGCAGTCGGATTGCCTACCTAAGTGATTTAGTTGTGTATAAATCGATTTTCCCAAAATATAAGGCGTTAAAATTTCGTTTGACTTAAACTTTTTCTCCTACAATACAACATCAGACTTACGACGTCAGGAGGTATAACAATCCGCCGTAGGCGGATTGCCCAGCACAACTATCGATTCACACTGGTTGATGACTAATTGCTAGACCCTCAATTAACATTATTTTATTTATTTATTTTATTCTCATGCAAAAAAGCACCGGGCAAACGATACGATATGTATCCAATCCATAATTGCTCAGCCAGGTATAATATTATATTATATTTGCCCAGGTTGAGGACTGATAGCTAGACGCTCAATTACAATTTTTGATATGTTATTTTTTTTTTAACATACAAAAAAGAACCGGGCAGGCGACGGGAGGCGATATTACACCAAATGATGACTGATAGCTAGACACTCAATTACCATTTTCGGTACACATTTATTCTTATTGATTTCAAACAAGTACCGGGCAAGCGTCAATACAAACTTTTACACCGAATGATAACTGATTACTGATAACTCACACTCATAGTAATAAACTCTATAACAATTTTAGTGACCGATTTCTAGACACCCGACTATCATTTCCAACCGAATTTCCCTTGAAACGATTTTCATTCGACCCCTTCGAAGGCGCCGAAGGCGGCTTCTACAAGCCTAGACTCGAGGCACACCAGCCGCTAGTCTTATATAATAAAACGTGAAAAATAGTTCGTTTACTATATAAAGAATGCGCTGCGATCGCATAGGAAAAAGCTCTATGCCGTATAAGGTCTATGGCATTGTATTATTATTATGCCGATCGATGTACGAGATATTTATTCTATTTTTTTTTTGCTTAAATTTACACGTATACTGTATTACGTAGAGCACTGATGTTTGATTCGAAGCCCATTTATCCATTCATCGTATTTATATTGTTTTGTTGTTCTCGGTAGCTTTAACGGGTTGTGTAGTACCTATATCATATAAAAGTGTTTCTCGACGACGTTTATGTCGCATAATACTGTATTCCTGTTCTTGAGTGTATGGCAATAATATTATACATTTTTGTACACCAAATAATGCAAATGTTATTAAGACATTGATACTGCTGTCGTTTTGTCAACACATATGTAGCATTATTAGCTTTCTATACTAAGGATAATGTATAAGTATAATACAATAAGAGCACGACATTTTATAGATAAATACATTAAAAAGACAATTAATATGAATTAAGAACATCCAAGCTTCATCAAGGTTTTATGCAAAATTACTAATAACTTATATAACACTTTTACATTTTTTACAACATAATGTAATAGATGTACTGTGGATTACTACCTTAGGGGTTTAGTTACACATAAAGTATATCACATTTTTAGCAAATAAAAAATTCAAATTTCATTAATTGCGCCCACATAGTCAGAAATTCGACGCAGTTTTAGTTGTGTATAAATCGATTTTCCCAAAAGATAGCTAGGACGTTACATTTCGTTCGACTTAAACTTTTTCCTCTACAATAATACAGCATCAGACTTTCGACGTTAGGAGGTATAACAATCCACCGTAGGCGGATTGCCCAGCACAAGTATCGATTTACACTGGTTGATGACTAATTGCTAGACACTCAATTACCATTATTTTATTCTCATACAAAAAAAGCAAACGATACGATATGTATCCAATCCGCCGTAGGTGAATTGCTTAGCCAGGTATCAATTTGCACCGGTTAAGGACTGATAGCTAGATGCTCAATTACAATTTTTGGTATATTTCTACTTTATGGGGCACCCAAAATTTCGGATTTTTTCTTATGGAATCTTATGTATTTTTTAACGCTGAAATCGATGGTGCAAACGAAAATTGGGGCAGATTATTAGTTTAGAAGTTATAGCCTATTGAAGTTTGATAGTTTTGCTTAAATAGTGATTGTTTTGATCCAAATTTAAAAGCTTGTACCGTGGTGCAGTTGGCATCGCGGCATTGGTGTTGTACAGGGGAACCCAAGTTCAAAACCCGTGCAGTCGCTAAAAGTTTTTGCATTTTTTCTCACTTTTTTTGTAATCAGTCTAATGCGTTATTATATTACAACGAACAGCAGCTGCTAACCAGTGGTAACTTCAGATTAACCAACCTAGTATCGACAATAACGATTGTACTAGCTGTGATTGTGGCCGTTATCACAATAATGATAACTATCAATTACTTTAAATCAAATGTACTTTTGTCAATAATTGTCACGTGTTAGTGTAATGCGTTTAAATAATTAATTGTTTTTATTTATTTTTATTTTAAAAATATTAAATGTTTAATTAATTAAAAAAAAGCATATCCCGGAGCGTTGTCATCGTCACTGTCGTTGTCGCGGTTTTCATCGTTATCGTCGTCCTCGTCGTCCTGGTCGTCCTCGTCGTCCTCGTCGCCGTCCACGTCGCCTGTACCACTGTATAAAATGCCTGCATTTTTAAAAAATTCAGCTGTAGCATCTAATTTAAAGGCTCGACATTTTTTTATGAACATGAATTTGGCCAGGTAACCCGCGTAAAATTCTTTCTTGCGACAGTACTGAGACATGGAAGCTTTGGCGTGTCTCCATGAGCTCTCTATAGTATTTGAGTGAACACCTGTTTCTGGATCCTTGAAATGAAGGTTGTGATTAACTGTTAGGTGAACGAAGCCTTCATTGTTCAAAGTGTTATAAGCCTAAAATTAGGTAAGTAGATGTTTATCTGTCTTTACAAGTGTACCTACTATTATAGAAATACCTTCCAACAATCTGAAATAATAGTAGTACCAGGTTTCACCCAATCCTTTATGATTTTCAATAGTGTGTCAGCGGTACGATTTTCCACAGGAACCATAAAACAGTTTCCTGTTTCTCGTTCATATCCGCCGAACACCCATTGTCCCTCGACACGGTGGCCTCGATGGTGTTTCCGTCTACCAAATTTGGACTCGTCGATTTCGACGGTATGCCCATGACCACCAATCATTACCTTCCGAACAATCATGGCATCGTATACAACTTCCCTACAGAAGGATGCCCAATCTACAATGGTTTGGTTTGCCAGCCTCAACTGTAGTTGTAGTATTGGGAAGGAGCAACTAGTTGCCCATAAGTTCACGAAGCCACAAATGTCCAATAATGACAAGTGGGACTTCGCAAAAAATGTGCCTTTCCTCAACGACATGCTATAAATTATTTGTTTTGTATTTATTTTAATTTAGTTTAGTTTTAATTTTAGTAATTATAATTTACTTTAGTTTTAATTTTAGTAATTATAATTTAGTGTTTAATTTAGATTTGATATTTACCTATAGTTACAAGTTTTAATTTTTTTTAGCATGTTTTTCCCTGCATTTCCATTTAAATTTGTCCAAAGATGCTTCATTTCGGGTTAAGGTCATCTTATGCCCTCTTATGCATTTCGGTCCATAATGTAATGCACCAAAACTTTGGAGCATTTCGACTAATGCTAAACCTTCATTTTGAAGCGAAAGTGCTTTTAAATCGAATAAATTTAAACTATTCACACTCATATTGCAATTATGTTAAAATATAAGAAAGAACACTGGCGTCTTGTATACCAAGTGCAATACTGAAAGTTTTAGGTATTAGATATCTTTATAATTTTATATTTGATTTTATATTTTATTTTATTATATTTGATAACATTATAATATTATCTTAATAAATGTCGTTAGGATAAAAATAATAGTACTTTAAAGTTGCACTACTATATATGTCAAACAATATAATATATTATTATTAATATTTTATTTTATTATTTACTATATTATCTAAATAAAAATAATAGTACTTCACAGTTGCACTACTATAACATATGTCAAACAATAGGTTAGGTCATCCGTTGGGGTATCCATTACTTTAGCTTAGGTTTACACTTACCCAACTCTCCCCCCCCCCAGACCCCGAAGGGGTCTCCCCCTCCCCCCCTAGGTGGACTATTTGCATGCCCCGAGGGGTGTGGGGGCCGAGCCCCCAACCGAGAGGTCCGTAGGACCTCGAGTTCGGCGACCGGAGCCGGCAGGCGTAGGGAGCAACTACAAGTCATTATTTAATACTACAAAATTCAAAATATTGTAAATTGCTATATTAAAAAGTTATTCTGTTTAATTATGTATCATAAAATAAAAAAAAAAAAATAAAAAATAATTCATCCTAGCCGAGGTTCGAACGCTAGATACTTGGTTAACCGTATCGGAAAGTTACCACTGCGCAACAGTTCAACTTGGAATATATTAATCAAAATGGGTATTTAAGGACTATAGTATAAATTGAAAACTTCAATTAGCTATAACTTTGAAAGTAAGTTCGTGCCCCAAATTCTGATTTCACCATCATTTTTTTCGTCAAAAATATGACAAAGTCCCCCAAAAAAATGACCAAAAAAAAGGGTGCCCCATAAAGTAGAAAAGTTCCCAATTTTTGATATGTTATATATTTTTTAAACACAAAAAAGAACCGGGCAGGCGACGGGACGCGATATTACACTAAATGATGACTGATAGCTAGACACTTTTTGAATTCAAACAAGCACCGGACTAGCGTTAATAACAAACTTTTACACCGAATGATAACTGATTACTGATAACTCTGAATCATGGTAATCTTTATAATAATTTTAGTGACCGATTTTTAGACATCCGTTTACCATTCCCTACTTAATTTCCGGTGAACCGATTTTCACTCGAACACCTCGAAGGCGCCGGAGGCGGCTTCTACGACGCCCGAAATCGAGGCACACCGGCCGCTAGTAATACATAAAACAACACAAAGAAAAAAGAAAATGAAAACATCAGCAACAATATCAAGAAACAAAAACGCAGACAACGATCTTAGATCCACATAAAAAAATTGAAGCTTCGCATGCACAGCACTCAAGGTGTATTAATAAGGTGTCGTCACTTGTTCGAAATCTTGATTGAAAATTTTACCACAGATAGAAATCACCACCGGGAGCGCTGGATGTCCTATGAAGGCCGATAAATGAACACTTTTGTACGCCAAAGCCAAAGAAAATTAAAAATATATTATGATTTAAGGAATAAAATTCAAGATTTCTGATTTTATATTGTAAATGACCATGACTTATATGTTCTAAATTATTTGTATGTTTGTATTTAAATACTTTATTTTTTTCAAATACAATTATTAATATTATTAAATACTGTCATTACTCATTTTTAAATTTCCTATTCCAAAAAAAAAAAAAAATGAAAAATGTATGAGTTAATTCACTAAATTATCATACCTACATAAAACTTTCCATATTCAAAAATTTGAGAAGTACTTCTAAAGATTAATCTGTAGAATATCTAAATATACATATATATATATATTCAAAAATAAAAGTCAAATATGTACAACCATGAACATTGTACAAACATGCTTAAACTGGATGTCACTTGAAATCTTATGCCTATTTGGTTGTCAAAATAATAATTTTACCCTAAACATTATTCACTTTGCACTGTATTCACTTTACAACGTTGAAAATGTACCTTTCAAAACATCTAGTTTTTATTATTTTTTTTAAAAAATGCCAAACAAATGTTTTGTGCCTGGTTGCAGAACTGGTTATGCTTCTCAAAAAAATGAAACTGAGAAGACAAAACCAATTTCATTATTTAAACCTCAAGCGGTAATATTTTTTAATTGTTTTAAAGAAAGTTAAATTTATATTCTATTACTATTAACTATACATTTATGCAGATTAAATTATTTTCAACATTGTAATATAAATATAATATACCTATATAAAAAGAACAATAACAATTTACATAAATCAATATTTTATTTAAATATTCATACTATTTGCAACAGGAGTTAATTGAAGTGTGGAATAAAAAAATTCCACGAGCTGATAAAAATTTAACGGCAAAAGATTGTGTATGCGAATTACATTTTCTAGCAGAATATATAATAAAAGAAAAAGTTTATAAGGGGGCTGATGGAAAGGACATTCAATATCAATTGTGTAAGCCTAAATTAGTAGCTGGAGCAATTCCTACACTCTTCCCAAATTTACCCAAATACCTGAGCGATAAAACAATGAAAAGAAAGCCACCTACACCGAGGATTGCTCCAACAAAGGTTTCATAGTTATATTTTATTACATATTATGTAGATATAGTGTCATCCTATGTGTCGCAATAGATAATATTTTTTCTTAAACAATATTTTTTAAATCTGATTTCTTCTATTAATTATTACGCTTCTAGTAAACCATATATTTTTAAAGTGCTTTAACAATCATCAAAAAATATAAAAATATGGTTCTATCAGAGCATAATAATATTCAATCATATTTCAATAGTATTGTTTAGAAAAAAATGTATTGCAATTTACAAGTAATAATTGGTTTGGTTAAATTCAGGAAACGTTTAATGTAAGTGAAAATTTTATGCCAGAGTTATTTTATAGTTCACCGCATCCAGGTTTGATGAATGAGTATGTTCCAAAATGTATCACAGAAGAAACATATGATGTTCACTTGGATGCAAATAATGTTAAGCTTCCAGGAAGTATGTGGGGTTTGCATACAAATGGAAAAGAAACTTTATTTACCCATATCACTGGCCTAAAAAATGATAAATGTGTTAGATTTTCATCATCTATACCACAGGTTTTTATAATAATAATAATTAATAGGCAACTATTTTATACATAAATATATAACTATAAATTAATAAATTAATCTTATATTATAAATTACAAATAAAACTATATGAATACAATAGTAGGTAACAAATATTTACAATATTAAGGTTTTCATAAGAGAAAAAGCATTGCCTATTGGAAAATTAACAACATGTCGAAATGACGTGGAAAAATTATTGAAAAATGTTGATGATATTAAAATTTGTCCTAGATATGGTGGAATCTGGTCTAAAAGTTGTGAAATAACTTTGGAAGGAAAAAGTATAAAATGTAAATGTTGTCGTCAACTTCAGTATAATGATAAAAAAAAAACAAAGAAATCGTGTATGCTTCAAAATAATGAATCCTATGTATAAAAGAAGCCAACAAACAAGACGTCTTTTTAATAAGGTATTAAACTAATCACAATATATTATTTAAAAGCATTTTTGTACCCTTCATATATATTTTAAATTATATACATACAGATAAAAACTTTGAAAACTGATATAAATAATTTAATGAACAAATGTAAAACTTTGGAAATTGAAAAAATTGAAGAAATTGTGAAAGATCTTTCACCTACACAAAAAGAAGCTGTTAGAACAATTTTTAAAGCTTCATCTGTTAAATCCCAAAAAGGAATGAGATATTCTAATGACTGGGTATATGAATGTATACTCATGAAGATTAAAGGACCAGCTTTATATAAAAAGATTAGACGCGACAACATTTTACCATTACCATCCTTGTCAACTTTACAAAGGTATATTCAGCAATTACAGCCTTCTTATGGATTTCAAGAGTGTTTTTAAAATGATAAAAGAAAAAGCTAAATATATCCCTAATTTTGAGAAACACGGTATATATATATTCTAAAATTATTAAATGTATTGTTTAAATAGTTATTTAATTAAAATGATTACTTTGGTTAGGATGTTTGTTATTGGATGAAGTGGCTTTAACACCAGCAGTATCATTCAATAAATCCACATAAGAAGTTGATGGTTTAGTTGATTTAGGAAAATTTACACCAGAAAGCCAGCAAAATGAAATGGGGGATCACGCTTTGGTTATTATGTATCAACCTTTTAGAGGTTCGTGGATTCAAGCAATAGGAGTATTTTTAACCAAAGGCGCTGCAAACTGTAATATCCTACAAAAACTAATACTAGAAAGTATATTATTGTTGGAAAAGTCTGAACTCCAAGTTCATAATATTGTTACTGATGGCGGGTCTTGGAACAGAGCAATGTGGAAACTGTTTGATATTAATGAGAGTAATGTTAGTTGTCAACATCCTGTTGATTCAACTATATAGAAAATTGTGGTTCACGTCAGATTTTCCTCATTTAATGAAAACAATGTGGAAAAGAATGTTGAAGTGCAAGACTCTCATGGTATATTTACAATCTAAAAATAATTAATATGTTAATACTAAAAATATAAATGATTACCAAATAAGGTACTTCTACATATTTTTTAATTTAGACTCCATATGGTAAAGTTGAATTTGATCATTGGAAATCATTGGTCAAATATGATGAACAAAATCACATTAAATTGTGTTATAAATTAAAAAAAGACCATTTGTATCCTCAAAATTATCAAACCATGAATGTTAAAATGGCTTTCACAGTAAGTTATTCATTCGAAAATATGTAAAGAAATAAGATAATTTAATCAAATATTATAAATAAAAAGTATTGTAAAACACACATTTTAAATAGAGGACAGTTTTATTTTGTTTGACATTTTTTTAATTTGACTCTATTGAATGTTACAGATTTTTAGTGGTACTGTGGCAGATTGTATGGAAGAATTAATGAACAGAGATCATCCAGATTTTATACATTGTAGTTCAACCATACAATTTATAAGAAAAATTAATGTGATGGCGGACATTATGAATTCAAAAACTGAAATGCACGGACTTGGAAGTAATACTAATTCATCTGCAAATAAAGTAAAGAAAGACAAAAAAATCTATCATAATCTTGGTATTACAATAATTAATAAGATATATGTTATAATATATTTTACTTGATTAGGTTTTAGAGGAATTTATAGATTTTTTGAAAACTTGGCAAACGTGTACAAAAAAACAGAACCAATTTACAATTCAAACACAAACCGGGCTTTTGGTATCACTAAAAGGTGCATTAGAACTTGTTGAATATTTATGTAATAAAGTAGGTTACTCTTATTTAATGACAAGGCGAATAAATCAGGATGCTCTTGAGGTAAGTTCTAACTATAAAGTAATATTATAATATTTAATTTTTAAGAAAATACTTTCGTTACTTCTTAGTTATATAAATTCATTGTTCTTACTTACTTTTTTAAGCACCTATTTGTAAATTTAAGACAAGGTTGTGGAGCTAATCAACATCCGGATCCTTTGCAATTTAAACAAATTTATCGTTTGCTCTCTTGTTATTCTCTTATAAAACCACCCAAAGGCAGTAACATAACTGGTGGTGAAATGTTAAATTCTTTGATTCGAATGTCATCAATAGGATCAAAAAATGATCAATTAACTAGAGTTGACCTAGAACAACAAATTGATGATTTGTTAGATGAAGGACATTTTGATGTACTTTTAGACCATTCTTACACAAAACAAAATTCTTCTACAAATGACAATATTGACATATCAGCTCTAACATATTTCATTGGTTATATTGCAAGACAGGCCAAAAAATTTTCAACTGCCAAGTGAAAACTGCTATTTATCATTAATTAATGATGTAGATATCAATGAGCAAAACTTGGATCCAGAGGATAATCTTATTAAATCAAGAAGTAAAGGATTTTTATTAATCCCTTCAAATAGTTTAAAAGAAATTATATTTAAGTTAGAAGTAATAATTACTAAAATTATTGATGAAAAATTATTATACCGCTCGTACCTATTAGAAGTATTAAGGAGGGTTTCCACTATACACGTATGCGTGTACGTGCATAAAAACTACACGTTCGAACGGTCTTCAAAACGTTTCAGACTGGTTAATTTGGTAACTACGGTTATATTATATATGGTTCTTGATAAGGGTTGATCATTTAATTTGATAATTGTTGATAACGGTACACAAGGATATCCCGCCTAAAGTAAGTAGTAAGTACCTAAGTAAGTACTATATACTTTATTATTTGAATTTATACACGATTGTAAAATGGAAAACGAAGATATACAATGGTATAATTATGTAAACCAAGTGCATCGTAGAAAAGTGTTACTTGTCTATTTAGCCACTTTACACAAAAAGAACAAAAACGACCGGTAATAATATTATAATTTTTTATTTCAGTATCTATTATTTTTTAGTACTAAATTATTATTTACTAGCTCAAAACCCAGATGGCATGTTAAACCATTTCTAAAAGAAAGGAGAGTGCATGGCCATTGGCATTGTTTGACAAGTGAACTACAATTATCAAATTCAGAACTCTACCAAAACTTTGTACGAATGTCTGCTAGTACATTTGAGGAACTGGTGTGTGTAGTTGGACCCAAAATAAAGAGATTTCCAAGTCGGCCCGATATATTATCAGTTGGAGAAGTCCTAACGGCAACTTTGCGGTAATTATAATTCATTGCGGTAGTTACTATTTACTATCCATTTGTTTAGTATATTTATGCTTAACTGTTACAGGTATCTTGCCTCTGGTGAATCAATGATGTCGATAATGTACTCATTTCGTATAGGGAAGGCTACTGTATCTAAACTTATTTTCCAATGCTGTGAAGTCTTATGGGATACTTTAAATACAAAG
This sequence comes from Schizaphis graminum, assembly GCA_020882235.1. Classification (NCBI taxonomy): domain Eukaryota; kingdom Metazoa; phylum Arthropoda; class Insecta; order Hemiptera; family Aphididae; genus Schizaphis; species Schizaphis graminum. Next base: position 24,843,224 of record CM037033.1, on the reverse strand, counting down.
GTATGTAATGTTTGTAGTATTCTGAGTAAACTAACATTAGGACATAATTAAGACAAATTGTAAAGGTATATAACTTATAAGCTATAATAAGCCAGTCTCGTAATTGGTATGTAGTAAAATATAGTCGTTATTTTAATAAATTATAACTTCCTATGATAGGTATTAGTTGTACCAGATACTAAAAAATGGGCACAGTTAGCTGTCGAGTTTGAAAATAAATGGCAAGTACCAAATTGTATAGGCAGTATTGATGGTAAACATATTATACACCCGGTGATAATTATTTATTTTATTTATTTGAACAAATAAAAATAAGATGTATTAAAATTGTACAGGCATTTGCAAATAGTGGATCTGAAAATTATAACTATAAAGGATCACATAGTATAATACTGTTGGCAATGTGTGACGCCAGTTATAATTTTACTATAGTAGACATTGGTGCATCTGGAAGATGTAGTGATGGCGGAGTTTTCTCTAACTCTGAAATGGGTAAAGGTTTTATATTATATAATTTAAATTTCCCAACTGCTAAAGATATAGATAGTAACAGTGGTCCAATTCCATACTATGCACTTGGTGATGAAGCATTTCCACTACTAACTAATCTTATGCGTCCTTACCCAGGAAGAGGTAAAAGAAAATTACCATTAAACGAATCAATATTTAACTATAGGTTGGTTGTATTTATTTAATAAATTAAAATATAATAGTAACAACATATTTTTAACACAGACTTTCCAGAGGTAGACGTACCATTGAGAATACCTTTGGAATAATGGCCTCAAAATGGCGTGTGTTTAGAAAACCAATAATTGCCAGACCCAATACTGTAGAAGCAATTACAAAAGCTGCAGTTGTATTGCATAATTTTATAAAAATGTCGGAAAATAATGCTGGTACTTATTGTAAATAATACTTAATGTTATTTGAATTTTTTTTAACTTAAGACGTGTATCATAGGTGTACGGTATTATAGTGGCCCTCTGGACATTGAACCTTATGAAGACAATCGATGGGCAACACTAGAAATGGGAGCTTTAAGACCAGTAAACCAATTAGGAACCAATACCTATTCAGCAAATGCTAAGATAATCAGAAATAAACTTAAGGATCATTTTTCAGGCGAAGGAGCAGTTGCATTTCAATATGAAAGATTTGTTAAATAACTATTTATTGTAAATAAACTTTGAATATTAAAATCAAATCTTAATATTTAAATAGGTTATGAATGAAATTAAAATTAAAATTAAAAAACAAAACAATAGTAAAACCTTTTCTGGACTAGAAATAAACAAAACCAATCACATTTTAACATTGAAAACAAAATTGAATATATAGAATTATTCAAATAATAATACTTTTTGAGATACTTTTCAAAATAAAATAATAACAAATGTATAAGAAGTTACTTTCAGTCTTATAATTTAATAATCTATCTTAAATTTCATAGTCAGTCTTCCAAACTATCAATAACTTGGCATATAAATTGTGATTGCAATCTTAATTTTTTTTTTCTGTCATATTTTTCATTAAATGTGCTAAATATTTACAGAAGTGTAAGTCCCCGTTTTCTTCGTTAGTTGGTGGAGCCCTTGTTGGTGCAACCGGTCTCGATTCACGCAATTCCTTTAAAATTGATTCTTCAAAAGTATTATTCTTTGATCCTAAACACAAATTCTATTAATTTTAATCAGAACTTAATATTATTAAAACTATAAAAAAAAATGTTTGGAGAAATTTAAAATTTATGTGATTTAAAATATATTAATAGTTTATAGGTAATTAATGTCTAATTACTTGGTATACACAGTGGTGTATAGCCCCGTATACCTGTTAGGATTTTCAAAAATGAATAAAATGCACTAAAAATACTACAAAAATGACCTTAAAGAATAAAATTCCCTAAAAATGCAAAATAGTAACTGTACCATTAAATTCTATATTTCATGAATTAAATTTCTGTAAAAACAAGCCTCGAATGTAATCATTAGAAAAGAAGATGCAAATGCATCAAGTTCCGGGCCCTAGCAATCATGATTAGTGCACTAATCACTAAGTTATTGGCAGTTAGTAAAATTAAAATAGTAACCATTCTAATTTCTTAGACTGTATTAATTTTTTAAAGTTTTTCTCTGGTCAAAGTGATACTGATAATTAGAATAAATGTTGTTAGTGAATTGGAGCGAAGCGAGAAAAAATTTTTTTTTGATTCAATGTTAAAGGTATATCTTTGACACCTAAGATCTAGAAGGCGTATACCCACGAATATTTTTAGCAATACACCACTGGGTATACATAATACATATACATATAAATGCCATTTACTTTTTGTTTGCTTAGTACTCTGTTCTGGACTGGTTTCACTATCTAACAGTAACATACCCACACAGCATTTTTCAATCATAACGATTGTATAAATGTTTAACTTTGATTGGAATTTAAATGTTTAAAATTAAAACTTTATCCAACATTGAATAATTATTTATTTTTTTATGTTATAATTGAAATATTGCATAAGTATTAATTAATACTAGATAAAAAATATTTAAATATTAATATAAATTTAAAATTGTATAATTTTTAATATTTAATATTTATTTAACTTACGACGATTAATAATTATTAAGATTTAAAACCAAACATTTTTTCAATATTATTATCAATAAGCGGTAACAATAATATATTATTGTAGAAATCGTAAAAACTTTCGTTCAACGTATCGTCAACTTAGTGAAATATTATAGACTATAAGAGTAAAAACCAGAAACCTACTAAAAAAGTAACAAGTACAGACATACAGATTATTAGTTGTACTTGCAGTACATGGTATAAAGGTTTGTGACAATCGCCGATCGATTATTTTGTTCAACATTATTTTAGATTTACATATAACGGGTGGTCGTTGGTCTTCGCCTTGATCGATTATAACAACGATAAATCAGATATATTACCACAGGTACATAAAATATAATTATTTTTGTATTTTATTATAATTATTAGTTATTACTTATTACTGTCGAGTGTCGACTATCAATGTTATGAAAACGTCAACCGAAAGCAATAACCAAATATAAGTTTGTTCGCTAAAACTAGTAAACAATTTGTTCAATTTGTATCATCTAAAGTTTGGATTTGTTTAGACGGTTCTTATGAATATTCTATGCCTCTATGGTTCAATCTATTCTATGTTATTAAATTAAGTATTGACCACAGACATGTATATTATACTAGATACCCGACTGTCTTCAAATCAATGACGCTTAGCGGCCATATGCAGATGGGGCAATGTTTACATATATTTCTTATCTTGATAATTGATAACAGAAATTTTTTATTCTGCAATTCAGCTTTCAGCGACTTTTTACTTTTCAACTTTTGTTTAATCTGCACTCTACAGAATTTTATTAATCGTGTACATTGTATAATTAAAAAATAAATACAACCAACAAAATGGTAAACTCGTGTAGTGTACATTTATGTACTAACCGTTCTACCTCTATTAATCGAAAAATTCATTTTTTCTCGTTAGTAGCTATACAAACTATTTTTATTTATTAAAATATTTTTATATTAGTGTTATATTTATATTATTAAGAATTCCTGATTATATTAGTTAGCATAGTGTAGCATAGTTTATAATAATACTGTACAATGGTGGTCAGTGACTGTCTGGAAGCACTGGCTACAGGCCCAGCTCGCATTGCAAGCCATGGCAGTTGTATTTTAAAGTAGTACAGAGCATAATTTAGTATACAAATTAGGTGGCATGAGTGCCACCTAGTAAAATATTAGTTCCACCTTGTAGTTAATAAATGTGCCTTGTACCCCATGACCCATGTCCCAAGTATCGGGCACATAATTATTATTATTATTATTATTATTATTTCCTTATGACTTATAGTGCCACTAGTCAAAAATTCTTAAAATATGTTCTTGAGTAGTAAGACAGAACATTGTTATTGCAGTTTTAGTGTCAGACTATTTTATACGACATTAGATTAATTATTTATTGTATTGTAAGTTTTCTTTTCAATTTTAAATATAGAAAGTATTGAGTAATAATTAGTTTTGAAAGTGTCAGTTTAATTTATTATCCTTTGACATTCCTAACATTTTTTTTGTTATTTCCTAACAATATCCTTAACTATCTATAATTCAAATAATATACCTACTCATATTTCCTTGCATATTATAATCTATCCTTTAAAACATTCTTTTATAGGTTTCCTCTTAAAAATTTAATAAAAAAACAGCAATGGATTGACGCAATTGGTCGTAAAGGTTTTATTCCTACTCGTTATAGTAAGGTTTGTAGTGACCATTTTAATCCAGGTGACTTTCAGCTTAATATTGGTGGTAGTTACATTTTAAAGTTGAAAGAAAATGCTGTTCCTTCAAATTTTCCTGATTACACATCAATTATAGCTAATGCTAAGAAGCAAAAAACTGTATTAGTTCAACACGGATTTAGTCCCTTAATTAATAGTACAAACACTGGATTAGGTAATTTATTATTACAATTAATTAGATGTATGTATAACTTATGTTTAAATATTTAACTATAGCCCCATGGGAATTTTATTTAATAGAGTCTGTTGAGTCCAGCATTAGAAGTACTACTGATGTCAGTACTATTAAAATTAATGAATTAACCCCAAAACATGTTCAAGAAAATAATTTAATGATCTCTATTCAATCACCTAAACCTATACTTATTACACCATCTAAATCGTCATGTTCTCGCCCATTATTTCAATTGACTCCGTTGAGGAAACGAACTAATTCTCCAACAAAAGCTCAATTGAAAAATAAAATAAAATTATTGCAGCAGCAAGTACGAAGAAAAAATAAATCAATCAAAAACATGAAAGATCTTTTAAATATTTTAAAAAACAAAAAATTACTTGAAAATGATTCTGAAAATTTATTGTTGGAGAAATTTGATGGCACAACTTTGGATCTTATAAAGAATGTTGCAAAGAATAAAAATAGGAAACCAACTGGCCATAGATTTAGTAAGAATATTAAAGAATTTGCTTTGACGCTGCATTTTTACTCACCAAAGGCTTATGAGTATGCAAGGTAATTTATGACTGCTTTTCTGCTATTAATTGCATTATTAAATGCATATAACATCAGCTACTCTAGTTTTTATTTTATACATAAATCATAACCAAATATACAGATATCTTTATTATAATATAGTATAGTATAATATAGATATCTGTGATCATATTATATCATTAATCATTGACAAATTTTTTTCTGGACATGCATTTTGCACTTATTTACTACTTTCAATCTACTGCAAAAATATATTTTGTCTGCTTAATAATATAATATATATATTATATATCCTTTCTTTACTTTTTTATTCAATTTTTTTTTTATAAATGATGCAGTGTCTTCCATTACTCCATTACAAATTTATTACTTCCTTTGATGATATTAGACTCATTCCAAGTGGTTTATGTTATATCATATAATTTTTAAATTATATTATACAATTGTTATTTATACAAATATATTGTGAAATTAACATTTGTATAAATAAATAAATAATAATTATGATAACAAATGTTTTATTTCTTTAGATCTATCTTAATATTACCCAATAGCAAATCAATTATGAATTGGACTTCGTCAGTTAATGCAGAACCTGGTATATTTAGTGAGGTCATGCAAGCATTAAAAACTCTAAATCCAGAAGATAAACATTGCAATCTTTGTTTAGATGCTATGGCACTAAGAAAACAAGTTATATGGAGTGACAAATTTAACAAGTTTATTGGTTATTGTGACTTTGGTGGAGAACTAGATCTGGAAGGTACCGATACACCTGCAACTGAAGCTTTATTTTTCATGCTTGTGAGCTTAAACGGTAAATGGAAGTTGCCAGTAGGTTATGTGCTACAAAACAAAACCACTGCAATTATTCAATCTCAACTCGTAAAATCGATACTTTTACATTCCCATAAGGTTGGTTTAACTATCTGGGGAGTGACATGTGATGGTGCATATACAAATATGTCGATGATGAAAATTTTAGGATGTAAACTAGGGAATAGTTATGATGAAATACAAAGTTGGTTTTTGCATCCAATTACAAATGAAAAAATTTATTTTGTCCCTGATGCATGTCATAATTTAAAATTAGCCCGCAATACGTTAGGAAATTGTAAAGTGCTTAGTTCAGATCTCGGTTTCATCCGTTGGGACCATATTTCTAATCTACATAATTTCCAACAAAAAATACAATTAAAATTTGCAAACAAACTTTCAGATGTTCATATAAATTGGCAAAATAATAAAATGAAAGTTTGTTATGCTGCCCAAACTCTTTCTTCATCTACTGCCGAAGCTTTAAAGTTTTTAAAACAAAAACAAATATCTGGTTTTGAAAATATAGATGCAACAGAAGAGTATTGTCGTATAATTGACCAAATTTTTGATTTTTTAAACTCTAAAAGTATTTTTTCTAAAGATTACAAATCTCCCATTACAAAAAATAATATTGATGCTCTTGAAAATAAAATTTTACCACTAATTCGCTATTTGTATACATTGAAATTCGATGATCAATATTTACATTTAACTAATAAAAAAACTTTTATTTGTGGTTTTGCAATTGCGGTGAAATCATTGTTTTGTATTGCAAGGGCAATTTTTATAAATGATTCAATCAATTTTAATTATGTACTCACATACAAATTTTCCCAAGATCACTTGGAACTTTTATTTGGGCAAATACGACAAAGAGGGGGGTCAAATAATAACCCTAATGTTCTACAATTGAAAACTGCAATCAAGCAAATACTACTTAAAAATGCCTTAAAATGTAAAAACAATGGAAATTGTAATAATTTTGATGATGACGTTACTTGTAGTATTTTTGATTTTAAGTGGAATAAAAAGATACAATTTAATAATGATGAATACCAAGATGAAGATGTAGATGAATATGTTTTAAATAATTTAGAATTAATTAACAATTCAAATTCATCTATTGAAAATGCTAAAGAAAATATATTATATTATGTATTAGGCTACATTATTTTGAAAATAATTAACATGGTTGATTGCAGTTCGTGTAAAAAAAGTCTTTTAAAAGAATCATCAGATCACAATTATTGTAATTCAACTTATGGTAAATTTGTGAATTTAAGAAATAATGGTGGATTAATATCAGGTTCTGAAAGTAGTTTCAAAATAATAGTTGAAGCTGAAAAAGTATTGTTGAACTTGACAAATAATTTAACAGTACTAAATGTACCCAACTTAAACAAAAAAATATTGTACAGATGTACAAATAAATTAGCTCTTGATCAAAATATATTTAGTAAGTTGGATTGTAATAGTGGTATTTTAGAAAGACCTCATAAAATTGTTTTAATTACCTTAATAATAAATAGATTTCTAAGCGTTAGGCTTAAATCATTTAGTAAAACTTACTCCGAATCAATAAATACAACAAGCAAACGACATAAGCTGACAAAACTTATTTTGTTTTCGAACCAATAAGTTTTATTTTTTAATTATGTTAAATACATACTATTTTACTACTAAGTATTTTAAATTTTATTACTTGTTTTATGTTTATAAATGTTGAATTCATAAAAATGTTAATATTTTTTATCACATCATTATAATCATGACGTTTATGTACTATTATTATACTTTTAATTACTTTAATGTTTATATATACCTAAATAGTTTTTTTTTTTACTAAAATGATTACTTATTTGTTTATATAATATAAAATATACAAAAAATGTCTACCTTATCTTCAATCATTCACCCTCTACACTACAAGAAAATACTTGATGGCCGGTGATAGGTACATCTCATGCGAGTAGTGAATATTACTAGTATTACTTATATAGTTAATTATATATTTATACTTGTATTATACAAGTTTAAATAGTAACAAATAAGTTATAGTAGTTTTAGTATACAAATTCAACTTGCTTTCGAATAATCCGTTCACAAGTTTACACTACTAAACAACACACATTACATTATATTATGTATTGATGTATCTAATAAACAATTGAAAAAAAAATTAACAAAACTAACGCATTAAAATGATATGGGAAATACATTATTTACACATACTTCAGCTTATTGTTTAAACTATAATTTATTTTTTCCGTCAGTCTTGAGCACAATGCAACATTCAGTAAGTAATAATTTTAATAAGTTTATTGAAAACGTTTGTTGATCAATTCAATTTTATTATCACTTGAATTGATAACATCAGTTTGTAAACATTGCCCCAACTGCATATGGCGGCCAACTTGTTATTGGAGTGTACAATAATATACACAGTCGGGTATCTAGTATAATATACATGTCTGTGGTATCGACTATCGAGTTATAATGGGAGCCACCCGATTTTATCTAATAAACATACACGTCTAAAATGATTGTACTTTGTCACTAAATTAACGCTATATTTTTGGAAACACCAGTGGAGGCCGTGGGTTATTCCAATATAATCTGTTATCGTATATTTTGTGATGTCGTGTTGATCGATCGACGGAGTTGTGATGGTGAACCGATGATATCGTATTTTATTGTTTACGCACATAATATTATTTATAATTTACTTTATTAAACTGCGATAGTGCCGATAGTCCGTATTTAGTCTATTACCATACTTACCATTGTCAATTGTCAAACGTCATTCGCCATTATTTGTCAGTTCGCGGCGTTCGCGCTCTACTGTGCTTTCGTTGGGAGGCCGTAATTTTACGGAAAATAAACGTCCGGAATGATAAAATCACGGAAAATTAAAACTCCGGAACGTAAAAACACAGAACGTAATAATCCGGAACGTACAATCTAAGATCGTAATAATTTGGAATGTAAAACCACAGAACGTAAAAATACGGAACATACGATCCCGGAATTTAATATCCCGGACCGTAATATTCCGGAACGTAAAATTCCGGAATGTAAAATCCCGGAACGTAGTATGCCGGAAAAGAATCAGTGATTCCTAAACTTCCACGCCTAATGCCAAAAATCATTATTTATTATAAAAATTTGAGGTACCAAATTGAGGTGGTGTTGCATAGCAAGTCGAGGGATATTTTCGATTTGCGGAGCGTAGCGACGGCGCCGAGGAGCGTAGCGACGAGTGCCGCTAGCAAGGCATCACTGTAAATTATTTCGTATTTTACGGTCCACATTTGTCCAGGAGAGAGCGGATGTTAGGCACCATTGAATCATACTAAATTTCGGATATTTAAATTCCGGAATATTACGTTCCGTGGTTTTACATTCCGTAATATTACGATCCGTGATTTTACATTCCGGATTATTATGTTCCGTAAGTTTACGTTCCGGAATTTTACTTTCCGGTAAACTACGGTCCGGGATTTTACATTCCGGAATTTGACTTTCCAGAATATTACGGTCCGGGATATTAAATTCCGGGATTGTACGTTCCGTATTTTTACTTTCCGCACTATTATAGCCCCCCCTATTCGTCAATATTATTCACAATTCACGTCTAACTTAACCTAACCTGATCTTAAGCACTAAGCAGGTAAGTATTATTTTAATTATATTTCATAATATTGTTATATTTTATTTAAAATTTTTCCTACCTACCTATTTGCAGTGTGTCATTGAAATTGAAATTTATACATTTTTATATCGATTAACATAAATTAGATAAATACAATACATTGGTATTATTATGTTGAACGTATAGATTAAATTAGGATCTTAGTGAGTGGAAATTTAAACTTGATATTTTAATAATCTTTAGGTACCTACTATATAGGACATAGGTACTGCAGCTATATTATCATAATAAATTCTTTCATTTCTTTTCAGATATAATATAATTAGCCATTAGGTACCTACCTAAATTATTTGATCTGATTTGACATGCTTGATGGGGTTAGGTAGTTATTTATTTATTTTGTTTTTTTTTTTCATTTTAAAGGTTTCTATAATAATATAATATAATTTATATAAATTGTATCGAGTACCTTTAACTACAAATTTAAAAAAAAAACAATTTAAGATTTTTAATTGAAACTAAACTATTTTGAAGATTTTTAAATATGACTCACCCTCAATATTTGAGTAGATCTACTAAAAGGAGAAGGTTTCTTGAGGAGGTTGAAGTAATTGATCTTTTTAATGAAAATCCATCTTTAGTATCCTCTGAACCTCAACCTTCTTCCCAGCAAGTTAATATATTATTAGAAAATGATCTGCAAGATACATCTAATCATATTTTTCAACAATCCGTTTGCAATTTTTCTAATTTTCAAGTAAATAAATTAAATGAAATAGAAGTCCTTAATAGTAAATCTGATAGTTGTAATAGCAGTGATGGAGAAACAGTAGGTAATGATTTTTTTAATAATGATACGGAGCTCATTTAAAAACTTTAGCTCAGTGGGCAGTGAACTTTAATATAACAAATATGGCTTTTTCTGCATTGTTAAAACATTTAAAATCATATAAGTGTTTTAATAGCTTTCCGGTTGATGCTCGTACTATTTTAAAATGTTCAAATGATAACTCTAAAGAAATTATATCAGTTCCTCCTGGAAAATATTACCATTTTGGCATAGATAATGGCTTAAGAAATATTGGTAACTTTTTAAATAATTCTGAAGACACAATCAAAATAAATATTGGAATTGATGGTTTGCCTTTTACTAAAAGTTCGGGTAGCTCATTCTGGCCAATTCTTGGTAGTATAAAATACTATTCGTGTACCTATGTTTTTATGATTGGTCTCTATTGGGGATTAGAAAAACCTTTGGATAGCAATGTATTTTTGAAAGATATGGTTAATGAATTAAAAGAACTATCAAGTGTTGGAATGTCTACACCTTATGGTAAAAAATTGTTTTAGTTGATTGTATTTCTTGTGATGCTCCGGCTAAAAGTTTTATTTCCAAAACAAAAGGGCATACAGGCTTTTATTCTTGTTCAAGATGTGAAATTGAAGGTGTATATTATGAAAATCGAGTATGTTTCCCTGGGAAAAAAGGTAATATAAGAACACATCAAGATTTCTTAAACCGTACTAATGAAGAATATCATGTAACTGATTCTATTTCTATTTTAACTGATATACCACTTATCGATATGGTTTATAGTTTTAGTCTAGATTATATGCACCTTGTGTGTTTGGGTGTTGTAAAAAAACTAATATTATTATGGTTAGGTAATATGAAAAAATCTCCATTACATGTTCGTTTACAAAACAAAAACGTACAAGCCATTTCATCTAACTTGTTATCTCTCAGACCTCATATATGTAGTGATTTTTCAAGATATCCTAGAGGACTCAATGACTTACCAAGGTGGAAAGCTACTGAGCATAGGTTGTTTTTACTTTATTCAGGTCCTGTGGTCTTAAAAGGTATACTAAATGATGAATGTTACAAACATTTTATTTGCTTGCACATATGTTTTAGAATTTTATTGACTCCAGATATAAACATAGAATTAGTTGATTTTAGTGAAAAACTATTGATATATTTTGTAGATAAATTTGAAAAACTTTACGGAAAACATTTTGTTTCTCATAATGTACACGGTTTACTACATATTGTAGATGATTATAGAAAATTTGGATTTCTAGATAGGTGCTCGTGTTTTCCATTTGAGAATTATATGAAAGTTCTTAAAAAAATGGTAAGAAAACACGAGAAACCATTAGAACAGGTGATCAAACGATATGAAGAAATACTTGAATTTTGCAAACCTGAATTAGTCATCCCATCAACTAATATTAAAATTAAACTAATGAAACCTCATAATGAAGGACCTCTTATTAATGACAGAATAGCTGTGACTCAATTTAGGACTGCTACAATAAATGACATAAAGATAAGTATTACATCAATTTCTGATTGCTATATTGGATTTGAAGAGCAGGGGAAATTAAATATTTGTAAAGTTGTTAATATATGTAAAAATATCAGAAATGACAATGACATAGTATTTGTTATAGTTTTGTCTTATGAAGGATTTGGTTGGATGTATCTATAATATAAATGAAAAAATAAACATAATGCTTAACTCTAACTAAATAATACATACCCTCAATTGTTTTTTCTGATATAAACGGTTGCGAACAGTTTTCATTAAATGCGGTGCATCAGAAAAAACAAAAATATTTCTATTAAAATCAGAAGGATTTTCAAAATAGTTTTTGAAATCTTCTTTTTTAACACTTATTCTCAGTTCTTTCCATAAAGTACGGTTAGTAGTTGCCCCATCACTAGTCAAGCCAACGACTTTTGCTCCTGCATTTTCCAGCAATATTATAGCTTTAATAACAATTTTTGCAAGATCTACACCTACAACACCAAACATTATTAAACAACTAATAATAGAATATATTATTATTTCAAATTTCTGTTATTAATGTAAGTAATAATTTATTGATACCTTTTACTGGACCTTTTGATGCGAAAACAGCTATGGGTTGGGTAAAATTATCAGCTAAGCTTTGCCACATTAAAACCAACCCATGGTTGGCTTTTTCAGAGCTATTTATTTTATTTTCTATTTCATTACCATAGTCTTCTAGCCCAGTATATGTTAAAGTACGATTGTTAACACTTATGCTTTCTCTTAAGAAAACTTCATCAAATAACAGAACACCTATTTTCTGTTTTTCAGTTTTGGTAAAGAACTTTTTTTTTAATAGTTTGAAAAAATTCAAGTCAAAACCACATCCAGCTTGAACAGCTAAAAGATTTCTTCGAACTGTGTTTATACATGGCAATGGAAGTATGTTATTATCTCTTAAAAATTTGTAACCACTAGGAGATCTAAATTAAATAGCATAAAAGAAGGGAAAAATATAATTGTAATAATATTTTTTTAAAAAAGCTAGTAGTAGTAGCTAGTTTTTACCTGATTTGAAAAAGAAGACACAAAAGTGTCCAGTTTTCACTGTATCTTCTATTTTTAGTATTTTTAAATTTGGATGCTGCAAATATCTCATGTATAAGTTCAGATTGGCTCTTAGGAATTGTATGGTTTTCTAATAATTTAGATAAACTTGAGTTACTCATTTCATTCATTTGTTTTCTGCAGTTATTTAAACTTTGCTGTAATCTTAATATTTTTTTACTTGCTCTAGTACATTTTTGAACAACAATTTTCTTTGCTTTTTGAATATTTTCGATTATTTTTTTTTTGTTTGGGGAATAGTATGTTCTTGGGCTTATTCTAATTGAACTCTTATAATTTTTTTTTTTTTATACAATATAATAGTCACTTGCACCATAAACAAGAAGAATCACTAATTTATAATAAAAATTTATAATTAAATTATAATTTTTCATGTTATAAATTTGTAGAATAGATAAATGTACCTATTATCTTCTGGTAGCACTTTAAAGCACTTTTCATGGAACCATTTACCGCATGTTTCAACATATTGTTTACCAAAATATGTTTTATAGGCAGTAATTTCATTTGCTGATATTGATCCATTACAAATCCTAGTTTTATTAAATATATCTAAAACTAATTCTAAGTCTTCTTTGCTTTTTAACAAAGAATTAGAAAAACCAATATCTGCAACTGATATTTCCCGGCCATAAACATGTAAATAATATTTAAATCTGTAATATTAAATAAAATTATACATTAAGTACTTTAAGTATATTTTAAATAATTAAATATAATAATTTACCCACCTTCTTTTAGTACAAAATGTTTTTCGATGAACCTGAAGTATGAGACAGTAAATGGTCCCAATTTATAAAAAGAAATTGACTTTTTAAATACTTTAGCTTTGTCGTCAATCAAAGTATCAACCGACCACCTAATTGGTAAATTAACTTTATTTGTTTGGTTAAATATAATATTAAATAAACTGGTTTCTTCAATTAGATCATCAAGCTGTAAATAAATAAAAACAAACAAAATACAATAATGTTAATTAAATGTTTTATAAATTACCTACTTTAAGTTTTTTATGAAGTGAGTACATTTTTTCTTCATATTCATTATTAATTGGTGGACTACATTCCATACTAAGACAGTAGTTATGGTCAGTATTATGTTTTAATCCTATAGATACTTCCTGGTTAATTAGAAATAATAATACATTAGGTATAATATTACTAGTATATAATTATTATATTTAATTCAGTTGTTTCATTAGATTATTACAATAATACCTGAACATTTTGCAATGATGTGTCGCTGTTAATAACAAATGGAACAGCATCTTCTCTCAATCTAGGTCGTTTTAAACACACCTAAAATATTTAATATCTGCTTATAAATCATAACTTATTGAATATTAACTAATTATTAGTGTTATTACTTATTACTATATAGAATAGTATACATAGTTAGTTATTATAAAACCAAGTAGGTAATTAAAATTAATTAATGTATACTAAAATTAACTTACCGTGTATTTGGAAAAGCCTTGTCCAGACTCCCACGTATCAATAATGTCACTTTTATTAAAATGTGATCCACAAACTCTAAATTGTTTTTTAATTTTATACCTAGAATACACTCCCATTCTTTCAATTTGTTTTCATTTTTAGGCACAATAAAAGAAGATTTGTTTTGATTAACACAATTCGGTACACAGCACTTCATTTTAGTTAATTAGGTAAAAAGGTAATAACTAAATAATTATAAATATAAAAAAATGAACGTAATATTATCTTTAATTGTGATTTAAACCGAGGTGAATTGGAGGGTAATAATACCAGTCTTCACCACTTGAGACGCTAGTACAAAATTCTTATCAACAGAAATTATAAAGAATATTTCAGAAGCATAATATTTTATTATTATCACGGTTCGTTGAGTAACCATCTTATCTTTAATCGTGAGTTCAACCAATAAAATATAGCCGGAGGTGGTTGGAAAACTATTATTTTTTTGCAATTGAACATTTACACCACTATCTTCCACTCAGCTACCGGTGCTTATACTTCCCAAATCTGGGGTCCAGATTTAAATGGACAAGGGGTACATGTAACGATTGCCGTCTATCGGCATCGTACATTATTCCTTAAGTAGGGCACCCGCTGCCTAATATGCTGAGTGTGAGGAATGGTGAGCGCTGCTGACTACTGACCAAGGGTTTTGGGCACACGGCAGCGGTGTATATAATTACGACCGAGGCGGTGTGTGAGAGAGAGTGTGCGCGACACGGAGACAACAGGAACAACGACTCCGCGACAATCCGACGGCCCCATCAACGATCCACACTAACGGCACGTCATCATCTACCCGGATCGGTAAACCATTTAACATATTTATATATATATATATGCTAATATAATAACTACTATTACTTTTACATAATAAATTCTAATAATTCTATAATAATACACGTAATTTATACATTATACCTATATGCTTTATTTTAATAAGGTAACCCTGATCTCTTAGTATTAATATTACACACCGAGGTCGAGTCTCCGAGACCTCGTACAAAATAAACAGAATAAAAGCCAGTATGGTTCGAGAGACGAACGCCCGGTGAAGAGGGGACGTTACAATACCATTAATAATTTTAATGAAATATTCATCGGACACCGTTGATAGTGGTTTCATACTATGTATATTGTATAACATAATTTATTATACTTGAATTGAGTGTATTTTGTTTAGAAGTGGATAATTTTGATCCGTTTATTAATTTTGTTTGTTTTAATACTGAAGAAGAAACGGTATCGTCACTACATATTTTTCGTTTAAATGATTTTGGTTGTGACTTTAAATGAGTGGAAATCTTCGAATTTATGTTTACGTATTCTCTAAATAAAAAAATGCATTATCTGCCGTTATTTTGATTTACCACAAACTTTTGTATAAAGTATAAAACATACATTCAATAATTGTTTTAAATATTATTATTTAATAATAGATACCTTAATATGAGTCCGAAGATTTGAGTTGGCTTGAATGGAACCAGAAATCACAGCCTTTTCGTTATTGCACAAAATACAAAAGGCCAACTTACTCAAAACAATACTTATTAATATACATGATACAGGTGCAATTGTCAAAACACTTACGTTTGATGGAGCTGCCTCTAATATTTCTATGGCCAGACATTTAGGGGCAGATCTTTATAGTAGTACACCATGGTTTTCACACCCATCGACCAATGAAGAGAATTGTATATTTTTGGACCCGGCTCACATGGTGAAACTGATTAGAAATACCCTTGGTGATCACGGTGTATTGTATGATGCCAATGATAACGCTATTGAATGGAAGTACATAACAGAATTAGTAAAACTACAAGAAGATGAGGGAGTTCATTTAGCCACTAAGGTTAGACGCAGGCACATTAATTACAAAAAGGAAATAATGAAGGTTCGATTGGCTACGCAAGTGTTCAGCAATAGTGTTGCTGATGCTCTGTTTTATTGTAAGTTGAAAAAAATTGCTAATTTTGAAAAATGTGAATCTACAATAACATTTTGTAAAAATATAAATGATATATTAAACACCCGAAATTTTTTGAGCAAACTTCAGCATAAGAAACCTCTTTATTTAGAATATCACGAAGATATAAAACAATTTATTAGTTCATCTATAGTTTATTTAAATGCAATAAAGGATAGAAATCATTCATCTATGCTAACATCTCCACGGAAAACTGGATTTAATGGGCTAATTGTGTGTCTTAGAAGTATAGGCAGGTTGTTTGACAATGTAGTTAAGACCGGACAGTTAAGTTTTATCCTTTCTTATAAAATATCTCAAGATCATATAGAGATGCTATTTTCGGCTATTAGGTCAAAAGGAGGCTTTAATAACAACCCGACAGCTTCACAGTTTGAAGCTGCCTATAAGAGATTGTTGGTACGCAGTGAACTATCTGTTTCCGAAAATGCAAACTTTTCAGTCCTAGATAATACTAATATTCTTCATGTATCAAGTAGTAAAAAGAAAAAAGTAGAAAACTTTCATGATATACTTTGTGTTGAAGAGGAAGATAATATTAATGATGAAGATGATCAACACAATGAAATAGAAGATATAAATGTTTATAAAGAAGATATTATTGAACATATATCAGGATTTTTTATAAAACAATTAAAACGAACAATTAATTGTCAAATATGTAGTAATATGCTTGAAGATAAGACTAAACACCATACACTGATCGACATCAAAAATCGAGGAGGCCACATAAAACCAGCAATTGATGTAATTACAATTTGTAAATTAACTGAAAAAACATTTGTATCTAGAATTCACGAAGTGCCAAAACATTTAGAAGATCCAATCAATTTTTTATTAGTTAATACAATGGCTAATATTAATATAAAAAATGTGTTTAATTGTTTAAATGAACATATTTTATCTCAGTCTCCAATTAACAACCATGTTCTACAAATTATAAGACTTATTATAAAAAAAAATATTGTCATTAGACTACACCACCACAACAAAGAGCTAAGCCAACCGAAAAATAGAATTAGATCACACCTGACTAAAGTCATATTATTTAAACAACAATAATATTTTATTCAACAGTTATCTTATTGTATTGGAACATCTTTACTTTACCGGCACTCTTTTTTTTGCATTTTTTTTTTTTTTAAATAATGTAGTTTGGTATACTAAAACGATAGTGAAGACAGAATTTGGGGCTCGAACTTAGTTTTCAAGTTATAAACCTACGAAGTTCAGTGCTTTTAACAATTCTCTTAAATAGCTAGTTTAGTCTTAATACAAGATAATGGATTGTGGTGCAATGGTCACATACACCACTCAATGCAGGCCGACCGGAGTTCAATACTAATGTTATTTTTTGCATTTTTTTTTTATACATTTTTTGAAATTTTTATTGAGATTTTCATTTGCTTTTTTGTTGCACCGAATCACCCGGTGTGGTCACTCGCTCGCTCGGACAATTAAAAAACGAAAATATCCCTCGATTTGCTATGCAACGCCACCTCAAGTACACAACACGGTAAATAAAATACATTTTTGTTGCACCGATTCACCCGGCGGGGTCACTCGCTCGCTGCGCTCGCTCGGACAATTAAAAACGAAAATATCCCTCGATTTGTTATGCAACGCCACCCTAAGTAAATAAACTAAATTTAACCACTCGACGGGGACAAAGACAGTGGCGACGGGCAAGACAAATAATTGTCTTAAATTAAATGTTAATAATTAACATAAATTATTTATAGTTGTCCGAAAAATGATATCATGACTGATACCAGTGATCCAGTAGTCAGTAGTGGCACCAATGTGAAAATAAAAGTTTTTATAGTGATGCTCGCATAGTAATACTGAGTTAATAGGTCTATGCATAGATAAAAGATACGTTACAACTCGCACTGGGTCACAAAATAAAACCATAATCTCAAATGCAAAAATTAATTCGGAGGGGGTCGTGTTTGAACGTGGCAAGTTCCGCGTCGCGAGCGATATCGACGCAATCGCACCACGATTAACATAGTGCAAAAGTATACCAAACTACTGATTTAAGTAAGTTGTCAAAAAGGGTTTAACTTCACGATCCTATAACTTCGAAACTAAGTCCGAGCCCCAAATTCTGTCTTCACTATCGTTTTTAGTATACCAAACTACATTATTTAAAAAAAAAAAATTGCAAAAAAAAGGGTGTCCGGTAAAGTAAAGATATACCAAATCTATATTATATTTTATTATATATTACCTAGGTAAGTATATTATTATTAATATTAGGTATAAGTATTATATTTATATTATGTTTTAATTAAAAAAGTGGTCTTCATTATATTATAAGCTTGAATTAATAAAGTTGATTATGATGTAATATAAATACTCACCAGTCACCAATGATTTTTACTTTTAGTAGCTGTAACACAAAAACTAGACCTGATGGAATCAGAATATGACTTTCAGACTTTATAATGAGAGTGCAGCTCTATCCTTAATGGTAGCTTCTAACTTATTACAATATTCTGTTTACCATTCACCAGTGTAAGTAAGTATTATGATAATTATGTATTGTAATTTATAATATATTATTATAAAAACTAAAAATGTAAAATATTATATAATATTTTATTACATTACCAGCTAATACATTATTAGTGTTTATTATTATAATTAGGGATGTGTCGTTCGCGAACGATCCGTTCACTTTGAACGAATCGCAACAAAGATCCGAACTGACTCAGATTCGATGTAAAAATTGATTCGTTCAATATGGTTCAATCGGCTCTTCTGATCAGTTGACTCAACTGTGACCCTATATTATAGTATTATACTGGTTCGTTGATTCGTTGATTCAGTATCCAGTAAAGTTTCGGTCCATCACAATCGTCACAATTTAGTGTTTACATTGTACACACTTCACAGTTCACAGTAACCATCAACCAGGCGAGCACTGATCAGTGAACACAATTGACAATATTATTCACCAAGGGTGATAGAGTCGATAGACGTATGACAATATCAGATATCACTGATATCAGTGATCACAGGTTATCACTTAATCAGTATTTATTATTTATTATTATTTAGTTTATTAGTTTATTTATTATTATTTAGTTAATTTTATCAGAATCCACTATTTAGTATTTAATTTAATTTGCATTTTTACAAAATAATTTTGTAAAATAGTTTATAGTTATTACTTATTATTTTATTAATACAGTAACAAACAACAGTACCTTTTACAAATTTACATTATTTACATTATTTGTTATGGTCTCTCAAGATCCGAATCTCAATAAAGGGAAGTCAAAAATTGACACATTGGTATGTATTTTGTACATATTTAAACACGATACGTCATATCATATTTAATTATTTAAACAAGTCATAATATTAATAAGAAAAAAAAATATAGCATTAGTTTGTTTACTTTACTTTAAATTACATTGAACAAATACAATTTTTTCAACCTTGTCAGTTGTCAAACGACTTCTAAAGTCAGTTAATACCTGACCTGCTTTAGAAAAGACTCTCTCACTCGGTACAGATGTTGCTGGTATGCATAATCTTCTCTTTACAACTTCAAATAATCGTGGATAAATATGTTTACGCTCTGACCACCACTGCAATGGGTCCATGTTGCGTGGTATTAGCGTCTCAGCTAAATATTTATCCAATTCTACTATTCCTGCAACAGTTGGATTATTTTGACCAATTAATGAGTTTACTTTGTTATCAAATGTCTTCCATAATGATGAAGTTGTTGCTGTTTGTGCCGTTTGTGGATTTGCAGTACTTGGGCCAGCTGCAGTGTTTTCAGTTTCAACTCGAATGCTTTGAAGTTTCCTACTAAGCACAGTTTTGGCCACTAAAAATTTGCTGTCCGAAGAAAACCCTTGTTTTTTGAAGCGTGGATCAAGAATAATAGATTGGGATACAACATCTTTATCTTCAAGATTTCCAAAGTAAGTACGTAGAACATTTTGTATCTCGGTTGCCATTTTTTCAACTTCGTGCAATGTATCGTTTTTATAAATGTTTGATGTTAAATGTTCATCCAAAAATCCATAATATAAAACTACCTTTGAAATAGTTACTATTTTTTCAGCACTCACTTCTTCGGTGACATCATTGAATATGGATAGAACGTTGCAGCACTGAGAAAGCAACTCCCATTCTTGGCTGGTAATGTTGTTCAGTTCATTATTTGTTACAGCCAAAGTTGCAAGTACAGAATCTTTCACCTTGAGAATCCTTTGGATCATATGAAACGTGGAATTATTAATATAATGGGAAAAAAAGTGTTAACAACAATTATTAGTGAAATAAAAGCAGCAAAATACTATTCAATAAGCGTCGATTCCACACCAGACCTATCTCATGTGGACCAACTCACTTTTATTGTACGGTTTGTTAAAGATGGAAAGCCTATTGAGAGATTATTGAAATTTTTGCCTATTGAAGAGCATAAAGCGCAATATATAGCAGATACGGTTTTAAACTTTTTGGAAAACCTTAAAATTCCAATAAAAAATTGTCGTGGGCAGAGTTACGACAACGCAGCAAATATGGCAGGAAAGTATTCTGGTCTACAGGTGAGAATTAAAGAGCAATGTAAATTTGCAATTTTCGTCCCATGTGCAGCACATTCATTGAATCTGGTAGGCGTCCAAGCGGTTGGATGTGTTACTGAAGCAGTAGCATACTTTCAATTCGTCCAGAAATTATTCAATTTTTTTTCGGGTTCAACCAATCGATGGAAGATCTTAAAAGAATGTTTAGGCGGACAAAAAGTTCTGAAAATATTATCTGAAACCAGATGGTCTGCACGCGCTGATGCTATTAATGCTTTGCACAATGGTTATAATCATATTTTTGAAGCTTTATTATTAATCGCTAAAAACACTGATCAATCAGCAGAAACAAGAAACTAGGCACAAAGTATTGGCAAAAAAATGGAAAAATTGGAGACGATTATCCTAACTAAGACATGGAATGACCTTCTGTGAGCTATAAATAAAACAAGCTTAAGTTTACAGAATAATACTATAACAATGGACGTTGCAACAAAACTGTTTGCGTCACTTAGCGAGTATATTAGTAATGCACGCAATAATTTTGATCAGTATGAATCGGCCGCCAAAAAAATTAATCCAAATTCTGACTACAAAGATAAATTTCAAAGAAAAAGAATTCGTAGCACACGTATCACTTTTTTGGAAAAACCATCAGAGACTGTGCAGTTGGATAGTAAAGAAAAATTTTATGTAGAAACGTTCCTTCCCATAATCGACACGCTAAATACACATCTAATGCAACGATCGGAATTGTATAAAGAAATTAATAAACGTTTTAGTTTTTTTACTCAGTTACAAACAATTGAACCTGATCATTTGAAACAAAAATGCAAAAAATTGGCAGATTTCTATTGTGAAGACATAAACATTAATGAGTTAAATTCAGAATGTTTTCATTTAAGGGAATACTTGAAAACCTTTAAAAATGAATCCATGGACTTAAGTATCTTAGCTATACATTCTTTAATAAAAGCAGACAAATTAGCAGAAACATTCCCAAACGTGGAAGTTGCCACAAGGATTTTCCTTTGCTTCATGATCACCAATTGCAGCGGGGAGCGCTCATTTTCACAACTGAAAAGAATAAAAAACGAATTACGAACAACTATGTTACAAGAACGGCTCACCAATTTGTCAATTATGTGTATAGAAAGTGATCTCCTTCAAATACTAGACTTCGAAGATATAATTGAAGATTTTGCACAACAGAAATCTCGAAAAAAACCGTTGCTTACTTAACGACACACATAAACTATAAGTTTCATTGTTGAAAGTTATAACAGTAAAATACCATTTATAACTCTGTAAAATTTACATAGTTTTTAATTAATAAAGTAATTATATTAAATAAACTTTTGATGTTTTTATTCAATTTGTGTAGGCCTACTAAAAGGGCCCCTTAAGCTCCGGGTGCCCATGGGCCCCTGCAAAGCTTAAGACGGCCCTGGTTGTACTATTATTTTATAATTTTTATATTTTAATTTTTTAATTACCTAATTAGATTCATTATAATAATATGTACTTATATTATTATTACATTTTATATTATAATACAATTTATGTTATGTTATATTATATTTATTTTTATTATAATTTTAATAAATATTATTACAATTTTTTCAATATATACATCAATAATACAACACAAATATTTATTTTTATGTTTTTTAATTGTTCATGCAAGATAATTTTAAAACTACTATGCTGCGCGTCTTGCGAAGAAAACTTTTATTTCATATTTTGCCAAGATGGATTTCCTCGGTTTTCTAATTTATATATAGTACACCCATTATAATATTAGAAAAGTATACAAGTATAAAACAAGTAGGTACCTACCTATTAATAAACTTTTATTTGAATACTTTACAAATCTGTGATGCTTATAACTTATAATTAGTAATAATAGAGTAAATATAATGAATATAGCTATGTTAACCTAAATACTTACTTTTGACTTTTTTCTCGGTTGCTTCAAGTTTGTCAAAATTGTTTAGAGTAGCCTTTGCAATCTTTAACCAGCTCTTTTGTTTTTCAATTTTGTCGTGGTACTCTTTTGATTCTAAGTATGATATGTAGATCACACAATATATTAATAAAAATAAAACAATCTAATTATTTAAATAATCATTTTTTAGATTCAGATTGGAGCGGTGAATGTTTTTTTAGAAAAAACTATACTATTTCAAACCACAAAAAAATATATACCTATCTACATAGTAAAATTAAAAAACACCTTTGAGTGTTTAAAAAATACTCACCTAAATTCCAGATTGAGTTTTCTTGAGATATCTCAATAATAAAAGATTCTAGATCAAAACTAGCTGAACTCATATTGAAAAACAATTTAAAATTATAAAAATGTATACTTCAGACGATCAGACGTATGATGTATGTAACGTACTTACCACCAGTAACGATCTATCAATAACTGACCACTAAAATTTCAAATATTAATATTTTGATATTTAAAATTATTTAAAAATATTTAAAATAGAATATTCGCGGAAACGCGCGCGAACAATCGCCCAGTGTGAATAGACCCAGTCAAAACAACATGTTTAATTTTAGCCGTTTTGGGCGAATGTTCGCCTAAAATTAAACATGCGCGATCGATTGCGGACGATGGCGGATTTTATCCGCTTGCTTTACATAGTGTGAATGGTCTAATTAAATACAAGCTGTTTAATTTTGAGCGAACGTTCGCGGCGATTTAAAATCGCGTCCGCGCGCGAACTATTCGCCTAGTGTGTAAGGACCTTTAGTGTTTACGTCTTACGGCCTGGGTCTGGGTAAAACCGGCACTTGCTGGTCTTCTACTCTACGAAATCCACAATTTCCATCAATTTATTTATTTTTAAAATCACTGTGTAACAAAATACCTAACTATCAAAATATATAAATAACAACGTTACGAGATCCGTATATATATTTATCATCATATTATTATAAGTGTCACATACACACACACACACACACATACAAAGTAACCTCTTGCGAGATCCTCGTTAGTCGTTATATCTATTACATAATTAATTTTTAAAATAACTGAACACCAAATAAAATGAATAATGCCCCGAAATTCGTAGAAGTAAATTATATAAATTTTCGTTGAACCACCAGGTGACCGAAAAAACACGAATGAAAATTTAAAATTTCGAAATATGAAAAATCTCGTTTAGGTACAAGCTGTTTTCCGAAAAACCGTGAGAGATAGGACAAAAGTCGTAAGAGATTAAATTTATCCCCGTAACGAGCTACATATTATGTATATTTTTGATTTTTTGAAAAATAGTAAAAACGAAAAAAAAGTTCAAAAAGATAATTCGTTAAATCGTTAGACGGGGGTATACCATATAGAGACGTATGCGTATACGAAAAAACAAGTGATTCGATTTTCGACTATTTTTGCACCCTCATTACATGGTAAATAATATGATCCTACGCATTTCGACCATAGAACCTTTATAACTCGTCTTGGCATTTATAAGCCAGTACTTGAATTTCGAAAAGATTGAACAAAAACTCAATTTCAAAAAGTTTGGAAAATACGTAAAATAAAAGTACCAAAAAAGAAAAAAAAATCATTTTAAAATTATCATATTAATACCTCACACACACTAGGTAGTTAAAGTACTCTGCGAGATCCAAATTTTATCTATTTATTGGCATTCGTTACGAGATCCATTTAAATATAATATCATGATGTTATTATTAACAACTATACACACTAGGTAGTGAAAGTACTTTGCGAGATCCACATTAAATCTGTTGATTATCATTCGTTACGAGATCCGTAATCGGACATAGTACCCCCGCCGTATGAAACGGTCGTGGCTATGTTAGAGAACGACAACGACGACGAAGACAACGATTATTATAATAATTCTTAGTTTTGTTATACGTCAATATTTAAGAAAAGAAAAATATATAATATATAATAAATATTGACGTATTTCAAACGTGAACCCATCCGCAGTGTCATGTATTACGGAATAGAGTACGACGGAATTGACACTAGTATAAATTGCATTTTTTTACGTAAGAAGACGTGTACAATATATTCAACAAATTCTTTCCCAGCGCCAAAGTAGTATCGGACGCTTTGTGCGTACGAATAGATAATTTTTTTATGGTAACCATGACTTGGTTTATACGATACGTCATAGAAACCGGTAATTATCGGAACGCGTTCACCATGGAAAAATTTATGTATTTCTACAGTTCGTTTTGCCGAGAACGCGTACCGCAATATGATTTGGATCTATTGCCGTTTTTCTATAACAGTCACGTAGTAACCGGTATGGCGAACATCATCAAATTGGGTTTGTGCGCTCTGGAAAAGAACGACAAACGATTCAGAGTAGAACCATCCGTTATCATGATGCTATTGATAATGACACATGCTAGATTAACGTTCGATCTAGCTCCGTTTTTGTTAAGCAACGTAGACGTTACGGAACCGACGTTTTTCTCCGCAGAATGTATAAATTTAATGAACGAATACGATTGTACGCATATTTTCTGTAATGATAAACTATTATTATCCGACAAACCTACTTTTTTGATGAACGCATTACCGGATCCCGATTATTTACCACATCATTTGAACACGATCCGTCACGGTGCACGTATATCGTCACTTGAACTCGATGAAGATTACGAAGACAATATATATTACCAAAATAGTTTTACATCTAAAGGCATTCAGGATTTACACTTCGGACAAAACCCCGATCGTACTGCGGTATCGTACCGGAGAATGGGCGACTGAAACATCCGAGTGTACCTATCGATGAATTGAAATTGGAGGTACAGGATTTGGTAAGATTGGCTAATGTTGATTTTACGGAAACATTTAATGTTGGTCAAAGTACGCGAAACAAGATGGAAAAATTATGCATCGAAAGTTATGTCGAAAAAGAATATGATATGACAGTAGATGCGGAGACCAGGTATTTATACCATATGATCAATTACGATCAATGTGGTAGACCGAAATCCCGGAAAACGGTAACCAACGATGACGATACGACCGAAGATAGTAGTTTAGACAGCGAAGCTGAAGAAAACGAATCCCGGAAAAAAAGTCCGATTTATTGTTCATATATGATTTGTATGATGTAATAATAATTTAATATTTATATAATTTAAAACATTAAACTATAATATAATAATAAAAAAAAAATAACTAAAACTAATATTTATTTCGTTTTCGGATACAATGTCCAATATTAATTAAAAATTCTTCTACCGATATTTCATTAATGGCCACTCTAGAACATAAGTTTTTTAAACGTTCGCCGGTGTTACTAAACTTACGTTTTTTTGGTGCTGGAATCCCTTCTCCTAGTTCTTGTAACGCTATTTTACCTCTATCTACTCCTAACTCTTCACGCATTTTAGAAATAAACTTCCAGACGGTTGGGTGCGCGTGTCCGACAATATGAGTAAAACGGTAATTCCAACTCTCGCAAATATTATTTGTACGATGTTGACTGTTTATCGTAGCCTCGTGAACGTTCCTTATTTCTAATGGAAATAACGGTTTATTTTTTTTATAATTATTAATATTTATTGTAATTTACCTTTTGAAGTGATTAAAATACCCGGACAATTTTTAGATAATCTTTGAGAACATTTCCAGCGGATGCTTGTTGACAGATTATGATTAACTATGTAAGCAAAACCATTAAAAATAATTTTTTTCCCAGCTTTAAAAATTACTACTTCTTTCATTTTGATGTGAATATTTCGATGCGAATAACTATAAATGTGGACAACGACTGGATTTCTTATGCATTATAGTAACATTAATTTTATATAATATGATATAGGTATATTGGGGAATTCATACTTTATCTTAATGTAAGACCGATAATCCCGATACTCGTATAGTCATTAACGATCTGACTGTGTTCGCTATACAACAGAAGAAAGACAGGTCTTTCATTTGTGCCTTGTGTGGTCTAATTAAATTAATATCGCATAACATAGTTAATGATGATGTCACTAACGTTTTACAGAATTTAAATGTTGTACTTTTATTCAAATGTAATAATCTTTGAATTTCGATTAACATATTGAAATTATATAAATGATAATCGATAATTTTGATTAGGTTTAAATTCTTTAATATGTTCAGTTGATAATTTTAATTGTGTTAAAGGATGTATATAATTTATATATTGAACCCCGTAATTAATAAACTGTTTTCGTAAGTATAGTAATTTTGTTTTTAAGACATCTCGATAAAAGATTATATTGATTACATCATAGTCGTATATTATATTCTGTAAAGTTTCCATGTCAATCTTCTCTGTCCTTTGTGTGAATTTGTTATTATATTTAATAATAAGGTGGTATCTTTAACGTATTGATTTAGTAATTCGGTATATAGTAAATTATATAGCAATATTGATTCTATTATGTTTAAGATTTTTAGTTCATCTTTTTGTACTTTTAATTCATTGTTTAGTTTATTCATATTGATATCAATGTTATCTTTAATTTTTGTGTAGCTTAAAGTGATTTTATCTATTGAATCTAAAGAGCTTTTGAATATTTTGATTTGTTCTTTTTGAATTAATAAGGTTTTCATTTGTTTTTCTTCCAGTTTTTTGATTTTGTCCTCAAATATTTCTCCTTCTTCTTCCGTTAGTACTCCAAACAAGGTTCGTTGTAATTTACCAATTCCTCCGAAATAAGAACTTCGTTTCTTTCGTTGTTTGTTTTTATCGTAATTGGTTTCGTCAATTTCGAGGTATTGTTGCACTATTTCGTGATCTTTGTTTATTTTGTTTAATATTTGTAAATTATTTTTTAGCAATTCGGTACAAGTTTCGGTTAGTTTATCATAGCTGGATTAGTATTTATCACAAATATTTTTTAAATTATTATAATATAAATTAATTGCTACATAATTTTGTTCATAATCTGATATGTTGTAATAGGTCACCAGGTTCCATTGTGATACTGTTATGAATAATGGTGAAATATTTTCAAAATATATTCCTGGATTATTTATAAATTGATCATTTTTAAAAGAATGTGATTCTTCGGGGTTTATTTAAAAAAAAAAAATGAGTAAAATCATTTGTATTTTCATGTGTGATATTAAGTTTTGAGTTGTTTTAGAAGGTCCCATTTTGTTTCTTAGCAAACGTCTCCGTCACTCCTTGTTATGCTTTTCTGTGCGTACGGTATGAATACGTTATAAATACGGTAATTTGTCGCTCTATAAATAAAATTATTTTAAATTATTTTCCTTTTCATCGTAGTTCATACGTACATTTTTGTAATAATATTTTATTATAAGTTCTATGATATTCTAGTGATGGTAATATTTCTGAAACACCTGATTCTGTGTTTTATTTATATATATAAATAAAAGAGTTTATTTTAGAATTTTGTCTGTCGGTTGCTGTTCCTTTTTATGCTTACGTATTACGTTGACGTATATATATAGTATATAATATATATACATACACACACACTAATATATATATATTTATATACATAGTATATACACAATTAATATATATATTGACGTATAAAACAGCTGCATAATAGTGTTTTTTTTTTTTTTTTTTATAAATGATTTTTATATTTTTCTTCTGATTTAAGTAGTTCTGTTAGTTTGCGATTATTCTTCTTGGCGTCCGGATGGTGTTCATTTTATTGTTTTTCGTACTGTTGTTTACTGTCATATTCGCATTTATTATAGTCTTATAGACCACAAGGTTATTTTTATTTTTATTAATATTTTTATTCTTATGTCTTAATATTTTTTAAATATTTTGATTGTGGTTATGTGTTTATGTGTTTTGTGTGGTATATCATATCATATAATTGTTTGTTTCGTTAATGTAAGTTTTATTATTTATTTATTTGGATTTTTAATTTATGTTTAATAATTAATCTGGTATGAGTGGTACGTCTGTCTCGTAGAAGGGTTTCATTCTTTGTACGTGTATGACGTCGATTTCCTTTTTTCCACGTAATATTAGTTCTACTCTGTAGTTTACATCTGTTAATTTTTCGATAATCGTGAAAGGACCCCTGTACTTATTTGCTAATTTTAGATTCTGAACGGAGTGATGAATGTATTGATTTTACAATGATGTGTGTTTTTTTTTTTTTTTTTTTTTTTTTTTTTGTGTCTGTGTACAGCATAACTAGTCGAAATAATGCTTCAATTTCAAACTTTGGGGGTGGTTTCCGATGGCAAAGTGGATATCCTTGGTGCATTATACAGGTGAAAAGTAAACATTTTCCAACAGTTTTCAAAAAAATCGAGAAAAACATAAAAAAAATGACAGAAAAACGGGAATTTTTACGCATAACCGGTTTTCGACAAAATCGAATTTTTTATTTTGCTATAACTCAAAAACTAATCGATGTAAACACTTGAAATTTTTATCAAATGTTAACATTAGCGTTCTCCATACACAGTTAAATTTTCAAAGAATTTTGACTTTTTATGAGCTATTTATAGACAATTGAAATTTTTAATTTTTTTTAGTATTTTTTTTTAAAATAACGATAAAATTTTTTTGGACGGCCAGAAAATCTTGAAAATTTAATACAAGATTTCTTATTAGTTGTTCTTAAAGTGATAAAAAAAAATCCGAAATCGTTAGTCACAATTTTTTTTTATAAGTGCTAAAAGTTCGAATTTATACGAAATATGTCAAAATTGCGAAAATTTGCAAGTAATTTTGTGGTTGAAAAATCGTAAAATTTTTTTCTTTTATAACTAAGTTTTGAAAATTTGGTACAAGGTTCTCCATAAATTTTTTTTCAATTATCTGTAAAAAAAACTCGACCGGATTCAGACAAAAAATTTTTATGAGTGTTTGAAATTTAAATTTTTACAAAACCGCGTTAAATAACGGTTTAGCCTCAAACGATATTTGATATTTGTTGTTATTCAAACAGTATAAGTCATAAACACTTGAAAATTTTACCAGTTATTTAGATTGCCATTTTCTTTACATGATTTGATTTTCAAAATATTTTGACTTTTTTTGAGCTATTTATAGACAATTGAAATTTTCAATTTTTTTTTATTTTTTTTTTATAAATGTTGATAAAAAAAATGTAGCTGGGACAAATTACTTGAAAATTTAATAGAAGGGTCCACATAACTTGTTCTAACTCTCATTCAAAAATTATAAAAATACATAGGCACAATTTTTTTTTATTAGCATTTGAAGTTCAAATATTGACAAAAATTCGTCAAAATCATGAATATTTTTCACTATTTGGTAGTTAAAAATTTATAAATATTTTTCTGTCAAAAGCTAAGAATTGAAAATTTAATACTATGCTGTCCATAAGTTAAGCTTAGAATAATTATAAAAAAGTTTGAGGATTGTTCAATTTAAAAAATGTTACGTGTGTTTAAAGTTTAAATTTTAATTTGAAATCAAAAATACACGTGTAAAATAACGTTTAACTAATAAATTTTTTTCGATTTTTTCATAATATATCCTAGACTGACAAATCATCTCCGTTCAGAATCGTTTTTCGTATACAATGATACCTATCATTGCATTCAAATTTAACCTTCCCTAGTCCGAGGTCCATCCCACCACCTAATGTACAGCAGAGCGATACTCACTTACCCGCTTTTTTTTGATTGATTTGGTTCGTGGAAGTCAAATTTTATTAAAACCTTTTGTCCTGGTGTAAAATTAATATTTTTGTGTTTAAGGTCGTACTGTTTTTTTTGAATAGCTTGTTCTTTTTCGATAATTTTGGGAACGGTATCTCTAATTTCTTGTAATAATTTCAGGGATTTGGTGAGGTTAAATGATTCGTTATCTATTGTTAATTTATTGTCCAACGGTTGATTTGCTTCTATACCATGGAGTAAATAGAATGGGCTTAATTTTAATCTAGAGCTGGGACATGTGTTGTACGCAAAAATTACCATTTTATAATATAGTGACCAATCTTTTTGGTTTTCATTAATGTAATGTGATAAACTATTGCAAATTATTTTATTCATAAGTTCTGTCATACCATTTGTTTGTGGGTGATATGCACTTGAGAATACTTACGTAATACCTAATTTTTTGCATGCATATTCTACGTCCTTGTTTTTAAAATGAGTACCTCTATCACTACAAAAATATTTAGGTACTCCATACGATGGCATTAATTCCATCAAAAAATTTATTGTTGCTGCTCCGTATGCGTTTGCCACTGCTTTTGCAAATGCCATTTTTGTTGCGTTACAAGTCGCTACGATAAGATATTTTTTCCCTCTAGAAATGGGTAGTGGGCCTAAGTAATCAAATGTCAACCTTTGTAATAGTTTTCCAGATATTAAAGGTATGTATTGTAGTCGCTGCAACTCGTTTGCGCACATTCAAAATTTTTTACCTGAAAATTGACGACTCGTTTGCGCAAGACGAAATCAATCATTTACCTGAAAATAGATCACTCGTTTGCGAATTTTTAATTTTAGATGTACTAATAAAAAATGCCCTGCGAGTGTTATTGTTAATAAACTAAATAAAATAATAAAAGTAACCAACTCTCATAACCACAAAGAGTATAATAATCGAACAATGACGAAAGAAATAATCAGAAGTACTGTTAAACGTAGTGCAGAAAATGATTTGTATACAAAACCAAACAAATTAATACGCCATGAGTTACGAAATACAGAGAATTTTACAACAAATTTAGAACACAGTGATGTTAAATTGCTACGAAGGTCAATGTATGAAACAGTTAGTGTTATATTCTCAGATTATATTTTAGAAAATTATATTGATTCTAATAGCAATTTTCCACCAATCTTATGGGCTTGTGAACCAAATGGTAATCCCAAGACATCGTATAGTGCAGAAAGTTTCCATAAACATTATAATAGCCAATTTTATACACCACATCCACACATACATCAAGTCATTGATATACTCATTCAAATTCAAAGTGAAACAGATTTAAAAATTAACTCAATACAAAACAATGTAATGAATTATAAAAGAAAGGAAACTATACATAAAGAAGAATACTTACAAGATATGTGGAATAAATATAAAAATAAAACTATTGACGCTTAACTTATATTAAAAATATTGGAAATAAATTCCATCATACAAATCAAATTTAAAATAATAATAATTACGACGATACTTCATATTAGTTGTAGAATATGTTTGTATTTATACTTTATATTACTCATTATTATTTATTTATATTTTTATATTGACTAATGATGTTATAACGATATATGTAACACATATCATACACACACACACACACACATACATTTTTAATCACGCCTGTTTAAAAGTTTGAAACAGACAGTCCTAAGCCTGTTAAAGTGAGAAGGAAAGTGTGTGCGCAAACGAGTTCTGACAATAGTGATTTTTGTCACAGGTAGCCAAAATATATGTGCGCAATTGAGTTGTGTATTTTTGCGCAAACGAGTTGCAAAAAAGGTAAATGTGCGCAAACGAGTTGTAGCCATTGTAGTAGTCCGTGGCCTTTACCTGTTGTATTTTTTATCATTTGACATGAAACACAAGTTTTTATAAATTGTATGGTATCTTGAATTATTGTTGGCCAGTAGTATTTTTGTTTTAATTTTGCCAATATTTTAGTTATTCCAAAGTGTCCACTAAAAACCGATTCGTGGTAAGATTTGAGTATCGTGTTGGTTAAATCTTTGGGTATCACTAATAAGTTATTCGCTCCATGGTGTGACCAATTTTTAAAATATAGTAATTCATTTTTAATACAATATTGCCGAGATTTCTTTTTGTATTTGGAATTAGTTTTTGTTTTTATTGCGTTAATTATGCCGTTACAAAACTCGTCTAGTTGTTGTTTTTCTTTTAATATGTCGATGTTGATTTCGGTTATAGATGTCGGGACGTCGTCTTTTATTTTTTTTAATTCAGTGATTAATGTATTAATATTTTCTACAGGGTATCTGGATAAACAATCTGCAGCCAAATTTCCTGCACCTGGTTTATGTTTAATTTCTAAGTCAAATTCTAATAACTTAAAGATAAGTTTTGTTATGCGAGATAACGGGTTTTTCATTGTTTTATAGTATTGTAAACTTGAATGGTCACTATACACGGTTATTTTCCTACCTAGATATTCTTTAAAATAGTTAAGTGCAAATACTACTGCTGACATTTCTAGTTCTGTAGTAGAATAATTTTTTTCTCCCCCTTTTCCTAGATGCGAATGCAATTGGATGTTTATCACCATTAGGATTTTCCTGTTCTAAAATACCTGAAAGCCCTTCTAAGGATGCGTCAGTTGTAACAAAAACAGGGTATGTGTCCTCAAAGTGAGCTAAAACGGGCGCAGTAATTATTGATTTTTTTAAAATATTAAAAGCGTTATTGTGGTCCTCGTCCCAACAAAACTTATTTTCCTTTTTTGTTAGATCGGTTAAAGGACTTGCGATTTTTGCAAAATTTAATATATATTTTCTATAATAACTTGTTAGCCCAATAAATGATCTGACATCTTTTACCTTTTTGGGTATTGGAAATTGTTTTATTGCTTCTACATTTTTTCCTAGTGGAATAATTCCACTATTTGAAACCTCGTGTCCTAAAAGTTCTATTTTTGAGCTAAAAAATACACATTTATTTGTTTTTAATTTTAGTCCGGCCTCATTTAGCCGTATAAAAATGTTTTCCAGCCTTTCTAATGACGATTCAAAATTTTTCCCGAAACAGCAAATATCGTCTAAATACGCAACCATTGTCCTATATAAATAATCACTAAATAAATTATTTATTACTCTTTGGACAATTGGTACCGAGTTTTTAAATCCTTGAGGAATTCGTTTAAAGTGATATAGTTCAAAATCTGTTATAAAGGCGGTTTTGTATCTGTCTTCAACCTTTATTGGTAATTGAAAATTACCTTGAGCCATATCGATTGATGAGTAATATTTTGCTCCTTCTAAACTCCTAAACAAGTCTTGTGACCTTGGTATAGGATGTTTATCACTAATTGTTTCGTTATTTAATTTCCTATAATCAACTAAAAATCGATATTCCCCCTTCTCCTTTTTAGGTATTAAGAATACTGGAGCAGCATAATTACTTCTACTAGGTTCAACTATATCAGAGATTATCATTTGGTCTATTAAATTTTTTAATTTTTGTCTTTGTGCTGGTGCTACTCGGTAGGGAGGTTGAAAAATTGGCTTGTTTGATTTTAAATTAATTTCACATGGTTCTATATTTGCACAACCGATGTCTAGTGGGGTCAGATGTAAATAAATGTTTGTATTTGTTTATTAGACTTTTCGCTTTTTCCCTTTGTTCCTTATTTAATTCATTTGATATTTTTATAACAGTTCCTTGTTTATCAGTAATTTCATGTTCTGATTTAGTAATTGTTAAAATTGTTTCTTTATCAATAGAATCTTTTTTTATTATTTTACCTATTGTTATGCCTTCATAAATTTGTGTATATAAATTTGGAAAACTGCTTTCTAAAATTCCTTTTTCATTTCCTTTTAAGATTCGAGTTTCTAATTTTAAATCATGTTTTTGAATGACTTTATTTTCTTCCAAATTATTTTTATAATTTAATTTTTGTTCATGTGGTATCGTTATATTTTCATTTGTAATAATATTATTTTCTTTTTCATTATAATTTATACTGGTAATATAATTGATTTTTGTATGTTTATTGGTAATATTATTTTTGTTATAATCGTACCAGAGTTTGTCCATTTGTATTGTATTATTTTTAATCTGTATGTTTCTATTTTTAAAATCAATTATTACGTTATTCTTTATATTGAAATCATTTCCCAAAAGAAGTTTGCAATGTAATCCTTCAATTACATATGCGTTTATATGATAATGGTCATTTTTTATTTTTATTGTTATCTCAGTTCTACCTAATTGCTTTAGTTCTGTATTATCTGCACCAGTTATTATGATGTTGTCTTTAGGTTTAATAAATTGTTTATTTTTTGTTAACAAAAAGTCTATACAAGAAAGATTTGACCCTGTGTCTAATATGGCATATATTTCATTTCCCTCAATTTCCACTATCATTGATAATACTCTTTGTCCACATTCTGTATTTATTATTATGTTGTCGTGATTTTTGTTTTTATTTTCTACGAAGTTTTGATTTGATAAATGCAAATTATTTGGATGTTTGTTTAAGTAGTTATTGATGTTTAATTTTATTTCCTTCGTGTTAGGAAAAATAGTATTAACCGTTATGTTATTAAATACGCGTGGTTTCTGCATAGTCACATATAATTTTTTTATTTTTGTTGTTGTGAAATAAAAAGTCTATGAATTCTGTTGATGTATTTGATATTGTTTGTGAGTATATATTTTCGATTTCTAATTCGCTATACTCTGTGTCATTGTTTTGGTTTATTTCTCTTAAATTCGATTTTTATACCATTCTCCTATAAATTTTAAGTAATCGTCATTTTCTTTCTCTATTTTGAAACTTAATTTTGTATTATTAATTTGATTTTTGTATTCTCGAGTTGAATATTCCGAATCTTTTCCTAACTCGGTCCTTAATCGTTTTTTGATAAGGTACACTTATCAGCGTAATGCCCCTTTTCATTGCATTTGCATTTGAAACATGTAACTCTTTTCGATTCTTTTTCGTAATTGTCCCTATACTGTTCAGGTGTTCTTTCGCGACTATTATCCCTACTGTATTGACGTTTATAGTTATGATAATTATTTCCTCTATTGTCTCTATCTCTAGAATTTGACCTATTTTTATGATCTCTATTATTATTTCTGCATGGACTAGATTCTCTTGGTCTTCTATTATAATATTCTCTGTCTCTGGAAAGTGACCTGTCTCTCCCATATTTTCTGTCCATACTAGATTCTCTATTTCTACGATTTACACTCCCTGGGTATGGACTTTTGTCTCTATAGTCGCGTTTTTGTCCTTGATAATCTATTTATCTTTCGTAACTTCTACCTCTGTCGTCATAACGGCTATAATTTCTGTTATTTTTTTCGTATTCATCATTTCCAAAGTTAACTGTTTTATTTTGTATTTTTCCAAATAAACTTATTTGTTTTATCTCATCACTTAATTTACTTATCTCTCTTTTAAATTCTCTATCTCTTTCTACTAGTTCACTTTTTAATTCTGCAATTTCTATCACTGCTCTTTCAGTCGTTTTTTTGTTTAATTGAAGTATTTGTTCGTTAAATATTTTTGAGTATTCGTTTTGGTTTTGATCTCTTGAATTTATTCTGAATTGCATTAATTCAAATTTTTTAAAGTTATTTTTAATTTTTTTTAAATTGCTATTGTCATGTAACGAAATTGCATTTAAAATTGGTTCTTTCAATCCTTTTAGTATATATACCTATACATATTTCTTCCTCTTTCATATCTTTATTTACCTGTCTACACAAATTTTCTATATCAGTGACGTAACTCGTTGTTGATTCCAAATTTTCTTGTCTTCTATTTTCTAATTTATTTTTTAAAAGTATAGAATATCCTATTGGTTGAAATTCGTTGAGAAATTCGTTTTTTAAACTATCCCATGTCCAGTTCTTATTTATATTTTCCAAATTTTCCAAAAAGGTATTTGCTGTATCTTTTAAAAATATTGATAAAAATTTTATTTTTTCTTTATCATCCCAATTATTTACTTCTGCTGCTTTTTCATATTGTTTAAAAAAAGTTTTAATATCCCCTTGTCCGGAAAAACTATCTGGTTTTATGATCATATATTTATTCGATAAATTTTGGTTAAACATTGTTTGATTATTTAATATGGGTGGTGGTTGATTATTTAGTATTTTGTTATCTTTTTTATTGATGTCGGTTTGTTCGAATGTTACTGTTGTATTTTCGTGGTTAAATGATGTGTCTACATCTTTTAAGGTGTCTTTTTCTATTTGAAATTCAAAATGGTTTGCTTTGGTTGAATTAAAAATGTCTTGAATTTTATTTGAATATGAATTAACACTATTATTTAGATTGTCGAATAATTCTAAATTGTCTATAGCTGTATAAGTGGGTTTATTTGTAATTTTTGTATTGTCTTGGACGGGTTCAGGACTTAAAACGGGTAACCCTGCCTCATTCGCTAGTTTATCAAGATCAATTCTCTCGGTTATTGCTTTATTTAAAATTTCTGTACGTTCTTCGTTGCTCAGTGTATTTTCTACGTCGTCTGGGTTCAAAACACCTTTTATATACCGACTAAGTATAGATCTTAGATCTGCCGATTTACCAGTTGGATTTAATTTTTTTGATTTACAATATTTTATAAGGTCCTCTTTTTTTGAAATGTAAATGTCTGTGGCTTTATTAATGGAAATTGAGATGTCCGATTTGGTATTTTTTAATTCGTTCATTAAAGCATGAGGGTTTGTATTAATTTAGCAAGAATTTTTAATTAATGAAAGCCGAAAGGTTGGTTTATAAAATTTGTTGATTAATTATTTTTACATGAATAAGTGTATATGTGTATTTTTTTAATATTAATACCTTATTGTTATTAGTTGACTTATTTCCTCTCTGAGTTGATGTTCTGGCTCGAGTTTTTCTTGAAAATGATAATACACTTTGTGAATGCACTCTACTCACTGTGCGTGAATTTTTCACTACGCTTACTTTATAATAATAAAAAAATATATATAAATTAAAACAATTAAAATTAAACTTCTATTAAAAAAAACACGAAAAATTTAAACTAATATATCAGGGTAATCCTGTGAAGTAACGAGCCTACGTTGGGCGCCACTTTGTCGTATACGTCACGCGATGGTTTAACGTATGGAATAGGTATATCGGTATCCGATTCCCAAACCGTCAGACAAGTAATATCGACACCTGCGGTAAGCGCTTACTCAACAATCCTTTTGTGATCACGATAACGAGTACTACGCAAAGGACAATTTAATAAGACCTCGCTGGGTTTATACGTTATTACTCTAAGGTTGCTTTATTTACTCTCAAACAACTGACCACGATAACGAGTACTGGATGTTTGAGAGTGAGATCTCTTTAACCTAGACAAAATCGTACTATTTCTCAACTGACCACGATAACGAGTACTGGAAGAGAAATAAAGTATTATAGTGTCTTACTATTTTCTACCAAAGTGTTTCCTCGCCACAAACGCTTTGGTGCTTACCTCGATATGAGAATAAAAACAAAACTATATTAATTGAAATAAAATAGACATATAATAACACAACGAAATGATTAAAGGTATTCAAATAAACTGTTGTCAGCCGTAACACACCACGACTGCCCGATCGCTCCGTTTTCGTCATCGCCGTCGACAATTTAATTATTAATTTTTGTTGAATCGGTATTTTCGACTCCCGCTCCGTGTATGAAATAATATACAATATTACAACAGCACCGTTATTGTGTTTACACGAGTAGTATGTTTTAGTTCCTTCTGTGCTCCCCGCAAATCCAGGAGATCCAGGTACCCCGCCCTCCCTATCGTGCGCGTGCCATGCCCCGCCATGCCTATCGCTGCCGTTCTCCCTCCCCTCCATGCTTATTGTGGACGTGCCCGGCCATGCCCTTCCCCTCCATACCTCGGGTATCGCAGTCGGACAGCAGCAGCAGCAGTCATTAAGTGTGTAGTAATTATTATATTATTAAAATGTATTGGAATCGATAATAATAATTGTTATTATTATTTTTATAAGGTTCGGTGGGTATCGTAGATAGTGCTGCATCCACGTCAAATGTGAATGATTCCATTCCACAGCAACCTTCCACCCCTCCCGCCCGGTCAGTTAAACACACTAATACCAACTCAGTGCATAACATTGTAAAGTATAAAAAAGCCCGCATAGGAATGGTTAATACATCAGGTTTTATCGAGCTTAACTCTGCATTCGATAGAACTGTAGTATGGTATTATAGGGGGAATACTGAGAACTGCGTGAGTTATCCGGCGTTTTTAGACTCGATAAAACTCGAGTTGATTGAAAAAATTAATTATTGCGTGCGTATTAACCCGATCAAATATAATTTGAAGTTGGAGAGCGTGTACACACATAGGGAATTACCGGCCGAGGACAGAGCTTTTAAAACCATGTCGAGGGAGGCGTACATTCATAGCGATTTGAGATCTATGGTCGATGAGGACTTTGCAACGCTCATGTCCAAGGAAGATCGATATATGAAAAAGGGGTCGGGCTTCACCCTATCCAGTATCGATGGTTTACTGCTAGGTATCTATGAACATACCCCTCTTGGAGAGTCTTCGTATATTCCACTCCCAGAAAACATTATGCGGAAAAAGGCTGTCATTAATCCAATGAATATTGACGATGACTGCTTCAAGTGGGCTATTCTAGCCAGACACGTTCCAGTAGGTCACCATAATTGTGTAGGTCAAAATTATTATAACGAAGAGCATCGGTACGATTTTTCCGAACTATCCACCCCGACACCTATATCGGAAATCCATATATTCGAACGACGGAATAAGGGGGTGTCGGTAACGTATATGGATTGAAACCCAGTAAGGGGAGAAAGGTGGGTAAGGGGTGGAATGATGGTAAGGTGGAAAAAGTAGGTAAAGAGAGTGTAGTGTATCCAATCAGAGTTGTCGAAAACGATAAGGCCGATCATTTCGATCTTCTCATGATTGAAGGCTCGGAACGAATGCACTACACCTACATTTCAAATTTTTCACGGCTAGTGCGAAGTCAGAAAACATCTCTCAGAGGTAAAGTATTTATCTGTAAGAGATGTTTCACATCATTCGATGAGCAGATTAAAAAAAATAAATTGTATGGTAATGAGGCTCTCCAACAACACATGCGGTTATGCGAGCCGAATAAACCGATTTTACAAGTTATGCCGGAGGAGGGGGGAGTGCTCAAGTTTAACGGATGGGCTAACATGCAGCGTCATCCGTTTGTGATATACGCTAATTTTGAAGCCTTACTTGAAAAACAGACGGAGCGGGTGGGGGCGAGAGTAGTATGTTTTAGCCGATTCAAAAA
This sequence comes from Schizaphis graminum, assembly GCA_020882235.1. NCBI lineage: Eukaryota > Metazoa > Arthropoda > Insecta > Hemiptera > Aphididae > Schizaphis > Schizaphis graminum. The sequence goes on along the minus strand of CM037033.1, from coordinate 24,803,227 downwards.
CCACCTCCTACTCCCTATTCACTACTCCCTACTCCCTACTCCTTGAGCCGCCGCCGCCGTCACCACTGTCACTACTCCTTGACCCGCCGCCACCGACCCTACTCCTTGACCCGCCACCGTCACCACTGTCACTACTCTTTGACCCGCCCACGCCGCTGATGCCGCCGCCGATCCTACACACTACCCCCGCCACCCAAGTCCCTAGTATTATAGTTATATGTATCATACAATAGACTATATTATTCGATTATATTTAAACAAAAACATATAAACAATATAAGAATAACTGATATTATAACACAGAGCCAATTGTATTCAATAGTAATCGTACATCTTCAACCGCCAATGTCAATAACCATGCTCACGCATATTCTGGTTTAGAGTTGAAGTATATTAAAAACAGTTTTCGTTAAGTATTATTTTAAAAAATGTCGATTAAGAGCAGTCAAGTATATACTCCAGACCTATCTTCAGGATTCATAGATTTTTTAGAAAACGGTGAATTCGATGAAATGTTAAGTTTAATTATTTTGTATTTTAATTAAAATTACACAATTTATGTATCATTTAGCTATCAAGTAAACCCCATCAAACATACTACAAATGTTTATTAAGCCAAGCTTCTTTTTCTGATATGGTTAGTATGACTTATATAGATATAACCTTACCTCAATTTTCAACTTGCATACTTTTGTAGACTTTTGAAAATATGTGGAATGGTGAAGATACAGATGAAAATGATGAGATATATGTCAGAGCGTTTGACATGTTACTTTGGGGAGAAGATTATGAGCAAGACGATAAACTTATATTAAAAACTTACGATAAATTGTTAACAATGTAATCTGGTTAATTGTAAATTGATTATAAAAATAAAATAGTACATATTATTTTAATTCAATGTCTCGTCATCTATTGATTGAATAAATTCGGAATCTGGTGAATATGTTTCAGACATTACCTCGTCGTCTTCATCGTCATTACTATAAAGTATTTTAAAATGTTAGAAAAATAAAAAGCTTTACATAATTAATTCCTCGTCGGAGTCTGATTGTTGTCCATCTTGGACATTAATTAGATGTTCTAAATTAATAATTGGTGGTTATACTTGCTCTTCACGTCTAAACACCAAATATTAATTATTAAATGGAAATATAACTGTATTATGTTAAGTTCTTTACATTGTATCTCTAATTATTTCAATTATCAGCCTAAATGTTTCGTTCAAATCCACCGATTCTTGTTCCACTTCAAGACTAAAAATTGAATATGATAAATAAAAAATAATAATAAGTAATAATAAAAATATATTTAACTTTTTAACTATTTTACCATTATGATTTGGTATATTGAATTCATTTTCATATCTTTTTTTCCTATACCTTGAAAATTCTCTGGTGTTTATAAAACAATAAAGTAGAATTACACCTAAATTATTACACATGATGGCAAACGTCTTTTCAAAAGTATAATCTTTAATATACTGACTCAAAATTATTATTGGTTTTGAAAAAAAAAAGCATAGCACAGCGATAATTTTTGAATCAATAGACTATAATGTTATTAAATTAAAAATATAGTCAGTTCACATCAATAACCGATATCATAACATAGCATCTATTATATTCAATAATATCTCGTAATCAATTCCCACGCAGCATTCACAATGAAATCATTTGTTTTTGAAAATTCGATGGAATTAAAACAGCACCACCATACGGCATGTATTCTACTGAGTATTGATACTTCGTCCCTGTTTTTATTAAAATTTGCATCATCAGTGTTTTTCTTTTTTTTTTTTTACTTGATACTGCTACTTTATTATTCCAAATTTCTAGAATCAGTCTGCTCTAGACACTCGTACCCTTTACGTACACATTTTGACTTCGCTCTCCTAGTGTTTATTATTTTATTTTTCAAACATGTTTAAATGTGAACAGTGTCCTTCGACGTTCACTCGCAAAGACAATTTGGTTGTTCACCAAAAGATGCATGATGGTGTACGTTTTCCGTGCCCTGAATGTACTAAATCATTCGGTAAAAAATCAAACCTGAACAGACATATCAAAAACGTCCACGGTAAGATAAATATTTTTAATTTAATTATTATTGTTTTTATTAATTTAATATTTATTTTATAAGTTGTAACACGCGTCCGGCCAGTGTTACAACCTGGACAAATAGAGATCGCCCCAAATATTATAGTGCCAGATCGATTGATCCTGCTGATTAGCAGGACCCTCAAATACGAATAATGGCAAGATAAATGTTTTCAATTTAATTATTATTGTTTTTATTAATTTAATATTTATTTTATAAGCTGTAACACGCATCCAGCCAGTATTACAACCCAAAGACAAATAGAGATCGCCCCGAATATTATAGTGCCAGATCAGTCAGCAGGGTCCTCTAATCGGACTCAAAATAATGTATTTAACGAACATTTTGATGATGGGTATGATGAAATGTGCTTGGAAGTTTTGAATCATGTTGAAGATTCTGATTTATGCGATGATACAGGTAAGATTTATTTTTTCTCTTTATATATTATTAGGTATCAGCGCTAGATTTTATTTATTTTTATTTTTAAAATAGAATCTTATACAACTATGGTAGGAGAAAAGCGCGTGCACGTAGAAAATACACCATCACGTATTAAAACAAAAAAAGCTCGTATGGATAAAGCTAATATACCAGGTTTTGTTGAAGTTAAATCGGCACATAGTCGAAAAATCGTATGGTATTATGCCAAAAATCTAAATAATTTCGAAAATTATATTTCCTTTTTCGGTTCTTTAAAACTAAAATTAATCGATTTATTAAAAACAATTGTTACCTTCACACCTATTAAGTTTAATTTAAAACTTGAAGCTACATACAACCTGCCTAATGTAAACAACTCTTCACAAAACAGGTCTTTCAAAACATCGGCTAGACCAATTTTCATTGATTCAGATATAAAGTTATTATTAGAGGAGTCATTCGCTACATTACTAAACAAAGAGGAAGTTTATGAAAGTAAAGGTAGTGGTTATACAATAGAAAAAATCGATGGTCTTCTATTAACAGTATACAAATACACACCCACGGGTGATACTCCAAATATACATATTCCGATAAGAAATGACGAACCAAATAACGAAAACAATAACAATACTAATAACAGTGACAATCTTACATGTAACGAAAACAATACTAATACACAAAATAACAGTGACAATCATACATATAACGAAAACAATACACAAAATGATAGATCTTTCAACGGACAAACCGACTATTTTACACATAACACTATAAATTACTTTTATATAGATAAGTAGATAACAATAGGTTTACCTTTCAGAGGAATATTTGTGTTCCTCCCAAATAAATGTTGTAGTAATTTATTATAGAATTTATGGCCTTTTAACAGTACTTCCTCCATCAGGAAACTAACTTTCCAATTTGTAAACAAATTATTTAAAATATTTTATTAGATAAACAGAAGCTTTTCCCTGTTTTGCAATACAAAAGTCGAAGCAAAAAAAAATGGATTTTTGGACAAGGATCTTCTATTACATTACACTGCTACTTCTCACTTGTTCAAATTCTACTTGGGAGACTTCAATTAAAAATGAAGATGATAATCTTTACAAATTGACATCATCTACTAACGACAGTCCGGGTTTACAATATGAAGTTGTTGGTAAAGCTAAGTTATATAAAAGTAGTTGGACTATCAATACGTATTTTGATTTAAAGAATTTAGATACCTAGTTCTAAAACACTTTCACTTTTCTTAAAAATATTTTCAAGAGTTTTAACCAGTGGTAAACAATATTTCGTTGTATAATATATAATATACGTTTAATAATTAAATATATTTTTCACTAAATGTATAGCTTTATCATTTTTATAAAATAGTATACACTTATTTCTAGTAGAATAATACCATATTATTACTCACATTACGCCTAACTGTTTCATTTACATATTATATATATTTCAAACACTATTACCTCCGACATATATAGAATGAGAGTATGAACATGAAGTATGGGTTATAAGATAAAACATATTTTCAATTAAATTTTATTTTTTTATTTATTTATTTCAGCCAAGTTTAATTACAATTATATGATACTATTAGTAAATTATTACATTAAGAATACATTAACAATGGCTGATACGAATACCAACTTAGCTAAGCTCGTATCTGGTATACGGAGTTCATATAAATTAAATTTCTTATAATAGTAAAAATAAAAAAAATTTAAAAAGAAAGATACTTATACAATTAAAGATATGACTTAATTAATCAATATTATACAGTAGTAAAAAATTTAGTGGAATATATTTTAATAAAACATTTAACATAATATACACATTCTGATTATAATTATTATACATATTCACTTTTTAAAATTTCACTTATACACACATTCTCATCTAGTTCATTAACTATTTTATTTATAGCCTTTTTTATTTGATTTTTATTAACTATATCATTGGTATTATTTGGTTGGTTTTTACATAAACTTGTTATTAGACTCTTCGCATCGTTACTTAAATTGTTGAATATAGTTTTACCCATGTGATAGGGGGAGTTTCTTGAATTTGTTAAAAACATATATGACGGTTTAATGTATTTACCTGTTCTTCTGTCCATTATTTCTATAGCATTTAGTGTGTTGTTTTGTATAGATTTTATTAAAATTTGTCTAATGTATAATTTATAGATAGGTAATATATTTGTATGTTTGAATAATTCACCTGACGGGTATTTTAATGGCAAGGAGTACGCTACTTTTATTATCATTTTCTGGGTTATATGTAATGTATTTATGCCTGTTCTATTAGAGCCTCCCCAACATGTTATACCGTGTAGTAGTATTGAATTACATAATGCCATGTATATTTGTCTTATGATTGATTTATTAAGAAATCGAAATTTGTAGAATAAAGCAGTTAAGCTCCTTATTTTATTTTTTATATTTTGGATATGTTCAGACCATTTTAAATTAAAATCTATTGTTATTCCTAAATATTTGAATGATAGAACCATTTTAATTGGTTTACAAATGCAATTTATCGTGCCTGTTCCACAACTATGTATTATGAAGCTGTATCCAACAGGAAGCTGTGAACGCGTTGTAACTATTGGCATGCAGACCGATTTATTTATATTAATTGATAATAGGTTTTTTTTCATCCAGTCGTACATACACCGTAAATCTATTTCGACGGTTTGTTTTAATTTTTCCCAATTATCTTCGAAATTAACTAGTGCTATATCATCAGCAAACATGAATAATTTTCCTTTTAATAATGATGCAGCTAGGTACAGAATTAATATATAGTAAAAACAATATGGGGCCTAATGATGTACCTCGAGTAACTCCATAATCTTTGACATAGCAAAAATCACTATGATTAGATCCGATGGTGGTTAGTTGTTGTCTATTACTAAGATAACTGATGAACCATTTTAATGTATTTTCATCAAAGCCTAATTCTTTTAACTTGTTGAGTACCTAATAATTGTCTACTAATTGAGTCGAATGCTTTTTCTAAGTCCAAGAACGTAATTAGAATTTTTTTTTTACCATCCCTTTTGTTATGTAGAAAGTTATTTATATCAATTAATGCGTCTTCTGTACCTAATTTTTTTCTAAAGCCGTATTGTCCATGATATATTATTTTATTTTTCTCCAAGTAATTTAATAGTTGATTTTTAATTATTTTTTCAAGGATTTTAGCTAAAATTCCTACTATTGATATAGGTCTATAATTAATAAAATCTGTTTTATCCCCTTTTTTATGAATTGGTACAATTCTCGCTACTTTCAGTTCATCAGGTACTATACCGTTTGTTATACTACAGTTTATTATGTGGGTCATAGGAAATATCACATTGTCTCCTATTTGTTTAAAAAATGATGCTGTATAACCATCAGCTCCAGGTGCCGAATTATTATTCAAATTATTTAAGATATTGGTTACTTCATAAGTACTAATGGTATTTAATTAAATGTGATTAGTTTATTAGGATAATAAATAAATAAATAATAATAATTATTATTATTTATACATGTTTATTTATAGTGAACTATTGAAAACCGATGTTAAATGACCATCCACGCCGTCCTTTGAATATCAGATTTAAGAGGACGTGTCACGGAAAAAAATCACTTGAAAAATTCCTTTAAAAACATGTTTGCGCGTTCAAATAACATGGGTTACTGAGTAGTTTTATCGTAAAAATACCTATGAACAAAATTGTAGAGGAGATTTATATCTGGTTCCGTAAGAAGTCCGATTTTTGAAATTATAATTTTAAGTCCTAAAAATAACTGTTTAAAAAAGTATAAATAAAGTGTTTCATTAATCATGTTATATTTCATAATATTTTAAAGATATCAAAAATCGGTTTTCTTACGAAACCAGATATAAATCTCCTTTACAATATTGTTCAAAGGTGTTTTTACAATAAAACCACTCAGTAGCCCATATTACTTGAACGCGCAAACTATGTTTTATAAGAAAAACTCATATAATTACTATACCGACTGGTGCTGCTCCATTTTTATTACGGCAGCGTTCGATAACATTCGTTACCCCCGACCCGCTATAACAACCGCATCATAGTTCATAACTGGTTTTTGACGAGTACGCAACCGCCAGCGATAAACTTTAAATAATATGATTATTGACTACGGCCGCAGTGGTATAACAATAATAATTATTTTATTCATAACATTTATTATTTCTATTAGTATATTTTATTTAATTTACATTAATAATAAAATTATGAAAATAATTATCCGATTTTGACAATTTTTTTTTCAACCTGTTTGAAATGTTGCGATAAATTTGATTTTTATTTTGCTGCAAATAAATGAAATAACAATATTAGTATACAGCTATTAGCTTATCTTTTAAATACACAACATTTTAAAGGTCACGCATAGGAATTAGATTTCTTAACTTGTTGAATATTGGTCATAAAAAACAAAAAGTTTGGTTTAATTTCTCAACAGTGTAATTGTTAAATCCTTAAAAATCAATTAGCTATTGTTGAATAAAAACAATACTTAATTATTATATTGTTAATATAGACATATAGTAATATTAATAGGTACATATTAATTGCATGATATAAGAACATAATATAATGATTAAAAATCGATTATTATTGATAGTAAAATATTATTAAAATTATAGAGTATAATTAAATTAATAAATAAATAAATAAATAATACAATTATATAACATAATAGTATAATAATTAATAATACAACATATTTTAGATTCTGAACGAAGTGATGAATGTATTGCTTTTACTATGATGTGTCTGGGGACAACATTTGGAGCAGTAATAATGCTCCGATTTTCGACTTCAGCCCCTCTTTGAATAGGGAATTGAATCTAGTTGGTACTTTAGGGGGGTCAAAATTAAAATTTTCTAATAGTTTTCAAAAAAATCGAGAAAAACAAAAAAAAAATGACAGAAAAATGGAAATTTTACGGAAAAACCACTTTTCGACAAAATCGATTTTTTGATTTTGCTGTAACTCAAAAACGAATTATTGTAAATACTTGAAACTTTCACCAAATGTTTATATTATGGTTATCTCTTTACAGTTAATTTTTCAAAATATTTTGACCATTTTTAAGCTACTAATAGACAATTGAAATTTTCGACTTTTCTAAGTTTTTTTTTCTTCAAATGCCAATAAAAATTTTTTGGGTGGCCAGAAAATCTTGAAAATTTAATACAAGGTTTCTTATAAGTTGTTCTTAAAGTGATAAAAAAAATCCGAAATCGTTAGTCACAATTTTTTTTTATAAGTGTTTAAAGTTCGAATTTATACGAAATATGTCAAAATTTAAATTAAATTTCATACGCTCATAATGCGAATGTTGGCCATAGTAACCATAGTAACATAATATAAAAACTATACTATTTGTTTCAAAATAGAATATTTGACAATATTTAAATATAATATATCCTAAACTGACAAATCATCTTCGTTCAGAATCGTTTTTCGTATACAATGATACCTATCATTGCATTCAAATTTAACCTACCATAGTCTGAGGTCCACCCCACCCCCTAATATACAGCAGAGCGATACCTACTTACCCGCTTTTTTTTACTTGTTTACATAAATTATCAAGTATTATAATAATCATTGAATTGTTGAAAACAATTGAAAAAAATAACTAAAAAACTGAGTATCAAATTATAACTTATGAATATAAATTATAAAATAATTTATTTTTTCTGTTGAGCACAGGGACGATATCTCAGCTCTATATTATTTTCTAAGGCTGACTTTTTATTTTTATTTTTAAAATACTTAAAAAAAACAATATATTAATATTGCAATTATAATTAAAATTAAGTATTTATTTGTATAAACGAAGTCATACGTTTTATCTACAACAAGGGGGATAATTAAATTGTCTTGTTTTTCTAGTTGTAAGTTTATTCGGTTAAAAGCGTTTTTATTAAATTTGAGATTTTTTATTTCATTTAAGTGAATTGGTTTCGGGTATGATTGGTTGATAGGCATATTACAACAAGAATCATTTAAAATTGATAAGTCTATTGGTAAAATGACAGGGACTGATGATTCTAACGATTGTTCCGTTCTAAGAACACCTTTCGTAGTAAAAGCGAAATACTCAGATTTTAAGTATAACTTTCCGGAATTTTTAATTTTTATTTTAAAGATTTTAGTTTGTTTATTGCAAATTATTGTTACGGTCGTCGGCTTTTCACACACAAAATACCAATTGTTTTTAAAATAAGACGGATACCACATTTATTTTTTGAACTCGGTAATATATGTTTCACATTGTGGTGGTAGAGTTACTGCAGAGTTCTTTAATAATTGTGTTACACAGATGGGATCAGACTTGCCGTTGTGTATCATTTCATTAAAAGCACAAACGAATATTTTAGCTACTACTCTACAGTTATTGAGATTGGGCCATACAAAATATTTTGTAACCATTTCGTCTGCTAATAAATACATTGGACTTTCAGTCATATGAAGAAATTGTCCGTATTCATTAATTGGAACGTAAATTGGTAAAATATGAAACAAGTTAAAATTGTCCACAATACACAATGGAATTTTTATTAAAAATATTAATTTATCATTAATATAATGTAGTTGAACGCTCATTATTTTAAATACTTCATGAATGTTTTCTAAATTGAACTTTACCGGTATTTTTAAATCATCGGGAAGAATATTTCCAATATTCTTTATTTCCGATAATAATTGATAGGGCGTCATTACAAAAGCACCTACCTTATTCATTTGAGCATTGGATATCATTCTCTGTAGCCTAGTTATAAACATATCCAATTCGAATATATTATTTTCAATCAAATGAATTAATTCAATATCAAATATTAGTTTTTTTTCTTTAGATAGTTCATTGCTTAAGTTATTTAAATTGTCTTCAACCCTTTTCATATTATTATCAAATACAATTTTATTTTCATTAAATGACGTGACAGTATCATTAAAATTATTAATTGTACTACTCAAAATCGATATTTGATCGTGAACTATTCTTAAAATTTTATCTTGATCTTTTTCCATTTTATTTATTGAGCTATCATATCTTCGAACATCGTCGGCATCGGCAATACCAAATATCCATTGAAGTGCCGAGCCTCCAAATTCGAAAGATCTTTTTACCGTTTTATTGTGTTCAGCTAATTGTTTAATTACATCAATTTCTTTTTCTAACGCAATTTCGTGTTTTTTAAGCCGAAGTATAGATATTTTAGCTGTATCACTAATATTAACGTACATTTTAATTGATTTTAACATTGCCTTATTAATATTAAAACTATTATCTAAATTCTTTAAATCGAAATACGTATTGATAGTCCAACTACTTTTATATAACTTAGCTTTACCAACAACTTCAAATTGTAAACCCGGACTGTCGTTAGTAGATGATGTCAATTTGTAAAGATTATCATCTTCATTTTTAATTGAAGTCTCCCAAGTAGAATTTGAACAAGTGAGAAGTAGCAGTGTAATGTAATAGAAGATCCTTGTCCAAAAATCCATTTTTTTTTTTGCTTCGACTTTTGTATTGCAAAACAGGGAAAAGCTTCTGTTTATCTAATAACATATTTTAAATAATTTGTTTACAAATTGGAAAGTTAGTTTCCTGATGGAGGAAGTACTGTTAAAAGGCCATAAATTCTATAATAAATTACTACAACATTTATTTGGGAGGAACACAAATATTTCTCTGAAAGGTAAACCTATTGTTAACTACTTATCTATATAAAAGTAATTTATTTAGAGCGCGGATTTGTATGCACTTACATATTTATTCTGGTTGATCGTATGCTATGCTATAAGTGAGCACAAAATGTATGCATATTTCATTTTTTTTTTATCGTATATTTGGTTTGTTTTTAATGTAATAAATCCGCGCTCTAGACTCATTAATAATTATGATTCGCCAATATATATAAATATAATTTCTTACCTGTCGCGAATAATAACTATACTTGCTCTGCAAACATACCAAAGAAGACAAATCTTCAAAGCTTCAGAAATGTATAGAAAAACAAAAATCATAAACTTGAAATAAATTTACACTTTTTTACGATGTGTGTACGAGTGGATGTCGACAGACAGCTGGCGACTAAGGCTGGAGGAAGTTTTATACTACTTTTTTAGAGCTCTAATTGCTCGTCTCTAGCGTATCACAGTTGATTGAAAAACAATCTTATAACTTTATTGTAATTACAAATTACTTAAATTTAAATAATTGATTGAAAAACAATCTTATTAGTTATTATTATATAAGATTGCTTGATATTTTGATATGTTTGAATTTTGTTTAGGTTCGTTTTTTTGGCTGTACCCGAAAACTGTAGTCCGTATGACCAAATTGGCTTTAACAGTGATTTGTATATTAATAATTTAGTTTTTAAACTTGAACATTTATTATTTGTAATTAAATTTTTAAGTGAGCGGGAGCAGTAACTTAATTTAAAAATTGGAAGGTATGCGGCGCGTGGTTGTCAAGAAAATAGTAGGTACCTACAGCGCGACATAATATACGTGTTCAGAAGAACGTTCATATAATAATAAGCGAAGCTCCCGAACGAGCAGCCGTCGACCGGTGCGCCGGTCGCGTGCTTGCGGATCGCGAAATCACCTAACAGCGCATTCTCTTGGACGTTGTATACGTTTCGCTTTGGGTGACACGTCCTCTTAACACGTTATTTCCCCTCTTCAGGTTGAATTCCTTCACGTCCTCATCACTGATTTTTATGGCTCTCGGGAGATACACTTCTATTAGTCCGCCATCTTCACCGCCCTCTAGAACACAGTGGACGGAAGTAGTATAGTTTGGTATGTTCTGTGCCCCCCGCAAATCCGGTGAATCCAATTTTTTTTGAGCATCCAGTTTCCAAAGAACCAGTTTTTATTTTTTATGATGCATGCCACATGCTAAAATTAATTAGAAATACTTTTGGGGATAAACAATTATTATTCAATGATAAAAACGAGGAAATCAATTGGGACTATATTAAAAAATTATACTATAAAGAAAATAATGAAGGCTTAAAAGTGGCAACTAAATTATCGAGTAGACATATTTTCTATTTTAATGAGAAGATGAATGTAAAACTGGCTGCCCAGGTTATGAGTAACAGTGTTTCTAATGCTCTAAAATGATGTGATCTTCTAGGAGATAGCAACTTTAAAGGATGTCAAGGTACTGCTGAATTCTGTGCTTTAGTCAATAATGCGTTTGATATAATGAATTGTCGCACAAAATTCTCTAAAAATCCATATAATTTATGTTTGGATATGAACACAATTAATAAATATAGAGCATTTATAGAAATATTTGAAAATTATATTTTTAATTTAAAATTACAAAATGATCAAAAAATAATTGATTGTAATAGAAAAACTGGGTTCATTGGTTTAGTTTATGGTCTAAAAAATGTGTTAAATTTATATGAATATTTAAATTCAATATAATAATAATTATTTAATTACAATAATATAATATATTAATTAATTTGAAAGACAGGAATAATGCATTAATAAAACCATCTAGTGATGTAGTTGATATTTGTTTAATAACTGAAAGGGTTTTTAGAAGTTGTAAAAATATTTTTAAGAATAATATTAAAATTGATTTGTATGCTAAAATAAAAAGATATGTATATAGTAGTAGTAAAAGAATTTTTAAGGAATTAGATGACCATTGTATAAGTCAAAATCTCTTTAATAACCATAGAGACCAATTAATAACAATTATTATTTATATATATTTGGATGTAAGATTACACCATGCAGCTAAAGAATCTAATCATAACAAAATTAACAAAATTAATTCTTTTTCGCAATGAATAATAGTCATTAATTATTTATTAATTTATATATTTGTAATACTGATATACTTAATCAACATACCAATACATTTTTTTATTGAATTATTGAAAATTTTTATTATTATTATTATTATTATTATTATTATTATGAATTTACTTTTTTACTATAACTTTTGACGAATAGTTTTATAAACATTTTAAATTTAGAATGTATTATAAAATATTATTAATGTACAAATATAATATATCTTAGGCCCATAATGATATTTAATTACCTTTTTGTGTTTAATACTTGACTACTTGAATACATTTTTAAATTTAAAACTATAACATTCTGTTTCCTCATTTCCATATTTCATACCATTCAGTATGCAGTGGGCAGTGCACTTTACAAAGGCAGTCGCACTGTCGCAGTCTGTACTCCCGCAGTAACTGTTTTTCGCGCGCAAAATTATCACAATTGTTATTGTGTAAAAATTAAAAAAAATAATTTTGTTCCGAAGAATGGGCATCACTGCAACTCAACTTCTCATGACCGCACCATAACACAGGGAAAGATATGGATGTTCCGTCTATAAGTATAAGGTCTATGTTTATAACCTAAAAATTATAGTGATAAATGATGAGATAGATGATGTGGTTGTTTGTTGATAAATGATAACGCTTGTCACTTGTCACTTTGTAATTTTTATATAACAGTTGAGAAAAAAAATTAAACTATATTTAAATACGTGTCTAATTGTTTCATTATTTCAATCAAATTCATATTTTAAGTCATTGTAGTTAGTGCGTTTGAATCTTCGTCAACTGGTTATTACTGTCTGGAAGTATTTGCATTACTAACATCAAACGACATACCTAATTTTGATAATATGTATCCAATATCCATTATCTATTTACACTAAGAAGGTACTTTATATTTATTTTATGGATCATTGAATAATTAAAAATTATATTTTTGTTCATCACCATCATTAGTTAATATTCATAATATACGATATACAATTCATACTATATTTGTACTTATCTAAGACTTCAAATTTGAAATTAGCATTTTCATTATACCTAATTTAATGTGATTTTTTTGCTTATTGAATTTTTTTAAGCCCATTTATTTCTAGTCTTAAAAATTATCAATTTGCTTTTAAATTTAGTTTACCATACATATCATAGTCTTAGTGGCTAGATTATTTTAATATACTAAAATCAACTAAATGACAAAAATAATTCACCACTCATCAGAATATATTATGAACATTTTTTTACTGATGGCTGATGCAATAGAACATACTTATTTTGTTTGAAGTTATGATTTGGACTTATGTTGTTATAATTAAATTAAAAACTCACATTATAATATTTATTATATAAAACTATACATAATACATTTATATGTATAAATATGGTATGCAACTATGTATTTTGCATATTAAAGAGTTTATTTATTAGAGGAAAAAAAATGTCATGAAAATGTAGTTTAAAAATTAAAGTTCTTATTGTTGCTCATTATGTAATGTATTTTACCAATGTTATGTAAATATTGTGTGAATTTTATGTCATTAACTTTGCTTTCCATGCCAATTGATGTTTTAAATTTAGTTTACCATACATAGGTATCCTATGCCTTCGGCAGCCGGCGTATGATCGCGGTGAAGGGGGGCGGGTCCCGCGCCTGTCGTCGTCGTCGTAGTAGTCGGAAATATAAATGTACATTTATATTTCGGGCAAGCACCAAGCTCGATTTTTTTCCCATATGACGCAATAACGTATATATATTTATTTTTTATTATATTATTATATATATATATTAAATTTTTATAATATATAAACTTAAACACATTATAAAATTGGTCAGTATGTTTCCAAACGGTGGAATAACGTGGTTCGGTAGTGATTTTACGGGTCCTGGAAACAAGGTTGCTGACGAAAAAAATCAATTTAACGCTATAAATCTACAAAATAAGATTGGGTGACATTAGAGCACGACGTCGAATATCATAATTTGTCAACACAATCGGAAATTGATATTGAAGACGTTAGAAAATCAGATTTTAAAGCAATATTAAATAGTGACAATACTTGGCAACACGATCAATATTTTGGTGATATAGCTACTCAAGTTGGATTAATATTAAAACGAACTTTTGAAGATAGTATACATACAACTCTATATCCACGACCAGTATCTGGAAAAACACCAATTGATTGGTTTACAAAGAAACTTTCAAGAAAAAAAGGTACGTTATGCCATTTAGATATCAAGGTCCTTTTGCGATACGCCCGTTTGAACAAAAATATCGCATAATGGCCTCCCAGTCACCACTTCCGAGGTTGCACGCATAAACGCGTCCTCGAAGCTGTTTTCGTCTGTACTTGCGGAAATCGCCACAGCGTTGCAACCATATGCACCGGCAAGCTTGGTTTGCCTGGAGACAGGCGTGAGCGACGTGGACGTGGTCGTCGTGTTCACTGATGACGAGGAAATGTTGTTTTCGGTAAAATTCAGCGTATCGACATAAGTCATCAATGAATCGAACAACTCCGTTGCGTCCAGGTGGCACAACGACATCGGAGACGTAACATACGTGTCCTGGCCAATCGTGACTAGTGAGCTGATCGGCAGCTCGTTGTATGAGGTTTTTACTTTCAACCTGAGATTCGTCAACAATTTTGTAAATTGCGGAATCACTGGTTGAAAGTCTGTCGTCTCCATCTCCTCCATCGCCGTCACTGTCTCCGGTATATAAGTCGTCCACTTCTTCGGGTGTAAACTAAAAAATAAATATAAATAAATTTATTATTTATAAAAATTATAAATTAATAAAATATTTACATTTGTGGTATTTGCTTCGGTATATTACGACTATCATCAATACTATAATCGTTGGTTGAAAATTATCTTCATTAATTCGAAAAAAATCTCCGAATCCCGGAGATTTTTCCCGATGTTCATTTTCACCCAGCTCATTAATTTCGTCATCGGCAATATATATATATATACCATTGATTTAAATTAAATCTGTTTTGAATATTATGATCCATTTTCTTCAGTTTTAGACAAAAGTTTATTGAAATGTATGGTAGCTAATTAAATTAGCAAATGTTTAACTACTCTAAAAGTCATTCTAGGTAGGGACCTAAGACTGCAAATGTGACATCATTTTTTTTCATTAAATTTTATTGTCCTTATTGATATTATAACCTTTGATGGTATATTTTTATTTTCATGAAAAATAATAAAATTCAGTAAATTTTAGCTGAAACTTTTATATTTGTTAATGTATTTAATTTAATTTAATTTTTATTTCTTGCTCATGAGTAATAATTAGGTACATAGAATTCATAAATTTACTTAATAAATATTATTATATTGTATGGTTTATTGTTGGTTTGTGTTAATAAAATTATAGAATTTATAACGTTTTAAAGTCTTGCAGTTATATTTTATAAGGTTATTCAAACAAAACCTACTATTTTGAGCTTATCATTATTTTCTGTTCATTTGTTTAAGCATTGTCGCAATAAATATAGCAAAATAGTAATTACCTATATTATGATTTATTAATCGATTGAACTACATGAAAGGCTCATTTGAGGTTCAGAAACAGCGTCCAAGGCATGCAATACACGTATCGCAAGAAATGGCGCAGAACTGAGTCCATAGGTGACTGTCGAATTCCTGCACCTCATGATCGGGCGACCGTCGCTATAAAATGTGCTGATAAATACAATCTTCATCCCGAACAAAAATTTGTCGATACATCTTGACGATGTCAGCAATGAAGATGAATTTGTATAAGCGGCAGGTCAGTAGCAATTCACCTATGTCCGTTTGCAGTTTTGGTCCAATACATAAGGAATTGTTAAGAGAAGTACCGGAGGATGACTTGGCCGACGCGTCGAAGATTACTCGCAACTTCGATACGTCACCATCACGCTTCACTACCGCATGATGAGGTATGAAATACCTTCCTGGACGTGTCGCAATCTTCATATGACCCAATGACAAGTATTCGTCTATGAATGACCGATAAGCATCGTAAAGATCCTGGTCTTTACTCAGTCGCTGTTCCAAATTAAATAAACGTTTGAGGGCCATCGATCGGGAGGAGCCAAGTCCATGTGAGGACGACAAGTCGGATACGGTAGTGATGGGTCGCGAACGTGCCTCGGCGAAGACGACGTCTCGAAAGGGTAATGCTACGCAAAACCTGCCCGACGCGTTCCGTGATACAGTCCGCGTAAACCATTTTTCACAAAGTTCGTCCTCAGTGGTAGAGGTGGATGGCGCAGCAGGTTCTTCAACGGACCAAAATCGATGTAGCAATGAGTTGAGTCCAGAGATGGATTTAACGTGATTGATAAGGAATTGGATGACGCCGAATGATCGTTGGATGAGGTATTGACCACTGTACCAACTAAAACCCACATAGGTATCTAACGCTGACGGTAGACTATCGGTATGTATGATAAGGAAAGACGTCACAACCAAAAAGCATGTCGATCCGAGCGGGTTTATCAAAGTCAGGGTCCGCGAGTTGGAGATTTTGATACTGCGCACGCACACTTGATGGTAACGGTTTCGTCGGCATGAATGACGTAATTCGTGGCAGGACCAACACTTCCTTACAACTGATGACGGGTTCCATAGATTGACCTGGAATGACAGAGCATTCAGTCCGACCCTTGACTGGTATGACTTGACTCTGGCCTAGGCCTGATATCTCCGTGTGACATTTCTGACGACCCAAGCCGATACGGTTGGCACACTCAGAAGTTATGGCTGATATCTGTGATCCGCTATCCAATAATACTCTCACTGAGTGATAGCCACCGCAGCGATTGTGGAAGGTAGCTAGATCCGGCCCGAAGCGAAATTTTAAATCGTGTCACGGCGGCTCCTAGATATGCCGACAGCCGACCCCTCCACCACTTTCATTCGACCAACCAAACAATACGATAGCAGCGTGATAACGTGATATCTTGATAGTAAATGTATGTGTATGTATATTCCGTCCTGCAGAGTTTAGGTCGTTTAGGAGTTTATTTTATATTATTATTCGCGTTTGTATAAATTTTTATTGTATTATAATGGAAAATTCAAAGCCAGAGGTATAAAAAAATGTTACAATAAAATATATGTTTGTGTAAATTTGATTTGTGTTATTGAATATAACTTATGTTTTTTTGTACAAAAAAGTAAATAAATATATTATTATGTATGTGATTTAATTAAAGGTGTATTCTGTATAGTCATAAATTAATTTGAATTGAATTACAATATTAAATATTTATGTGTTTGCATAATTTGTGTTATTGAATATGAATATAACTTATGTTTGTACAAAAAAATAACTAAATAAATATATTATTATCTATGTATATTTTTGTATGTGATTTAATTTAAGGTGTATAGTCATAAAAGTCTTAAATTAATTTGAATTGAATTACAATATTAAATATTTATGTGTTTGCATAATTTGTGTTATTGAATATGAATATAACTTATGTTTGTACAAAAAAATAACTAAATAAATATATTATTATCTATGTATATTTTTGTATGTGATTTAATTTAAGGTGTATAGTCATAAAAGTCTTAAATTAATTTGAATTGAATTACAATATTAAATACTTATATGTTGGCATAATTTGTGTTATTGAATATAAATATAACTTATGTTTGTACAAAAAAATAAATAAATAAATATATTATTATCTATGTATATTTTTTATGTGATTTAATTAACCTCTTCATGCACAAGATTTTAGATTTTCAAAAAAAAATATCATATTTTAAAAATGAGCTTAAAAAATGATAAAAATGTACCTACTTAAGAGGAGACTATTATGGGAGATCACCTCGCCCCCTTTAAATTAGTAGGATGGCTACAAAAAAATTTAACATTAAGATTTTATATTTAAATAATATATAATCAGTGTATTATTATATATATATTCAAGTTATCCTTGAAAAGTTTATGGTTTTTCCCCTCAATTGAATGACATAGTCTTAAAGCTGTTTCACCCGAATGAAAATAATTATGTAAAATATCAATAACGGGTCTAATTTTCCAATATTTATCATCTACTTCTTGAGGATTTTCATTATTATCTGC
This sequence comes from Schizaphis graminum, assembly GCA_020882235.1. NCBI lineage: Eukaryota > Metazoa > Arthropoda > Insecta > Hemiptera > Aphididae > Schizaphis > Schizaphis graminum. Next base: position 24,784,723 of record CM037033.1, on the reverse strand, counting down.
AAAATTAATAAATCTTTTTATTTCAGCATCAGCAATTAGGTTCATTTTTAATCCTTATAATTTGTGTTATTGAATATGAATATAACTTATGTTTACAAACACTTATGTTCATTAATTTATCTAATTCTAATACTAATTCAATATTATAGTCTTTTGTTTGTGATGAGTGTAATCTGAGCTTTAAATATAGCTATACCCTATCGAGACACCAAAGAGTGAAACACAGTTTACAGAAAAAAAAAATTGCTACACCTACCGATCTTCAAAACTTCAAACAACAAGAATGTTGTAAAAAAGTTTTGAAAAAAAATCTTAATAGGCATTTGAAGTCAGTTCATGGGTTTACACCTAAACAAGTTTCGGACTCGTCGCTTATATTAAGGGTAAGAAAACCCAATTAAATTAGTTTTAGAATTAATTGTACCCAAAATTAAATAACTATAGCCAACTTCAAGATTGGAGCCTTTTAACTACAATAAAGAAACGGATATTCAGCTTTGTGCTGAAAGTGACAACATTGAATTATTGGTACTAATTTTAATATGCATGTTGTTATATGCTAGTTGTTAACTCAATTCTTTTCAGAATCAAATCCCTGAAAATTATAATTATAACATACTTTGTAAAAAAAACTTATCAAATGGACAATTTATTTCAAAATTTGAAATTTTAAGCTTTGATGTAACTGATGTAACAAAATGGATGCTAGCTATGAGGAGAGAATGTAAAACTACATATTTAAGTACTAACTGCAAAAAACCAGACTCAGTTATTTTTAAAGTAATTACTAATTATTATTAAAAAATAGTGTATCACCATAAATTTTATAATATACATAATAATATAAAGTTACAAAATAAATATTTTTAGAGGCGTTATCGTTGTCATCATAACACTAGGCCAAAAAAAAATTCAGTTCATAGTGCTAAACATTTTGCATGTAAAGCTTCTATAATTATTCAAATAGTACAATATGAATCTGATGAAATGTGAGTAGGTATAAATAAATAAATAAATAAATAATTATATAAATTAAAAATATACTTTATTTCAGGATCAAATATTCAAAAGCAGTTGTTGTAATTAGACACATCCACAATCATGACATTTTATGTGCTAGTGTCTTAAAATATAGAACTCCATCTGACGAAGTTAAAAACCAGATCTTGAAACTTTTTGAAGAAGGAAAAACTCCTTCAAAAGCATTACTTATTCTAAAAAAACAATTACGCAATGAATTAGGTAATGATTATTATAAATGTGTTGGTGACAGAGGAGAACTTCCAGATCCAGAATGGATTTATTATATTTATTACAAAATGTTTAAAAAACACTTCGGAGCATCCCATGGAAATAATATGATGATCTCACTTAAAAACGCTGTTGACGAATACAACAATGATTGTGAGTCCAAATGTGCATTGATCGAAGTACTTGAAGATGGGAATTTTGTAATCTCTATAGTAAGTCCGTTAATGAAACGCATAAGTACAGGGTTTGAAGAAAGTGGAGAAATTTTGTTCATTGATTCAACTGGGAATGTTGATCGGTTCGGGTGTAAAGTATTTTTAATATATACAAATAGTTGTGCTGGTGGTATGATTGTTGGTACTATTATTTTAACAAGTGAGGCCACTTCTGTTATTAAAGTAGGTTTGGAAATGTGGAAAAAGTTATTACCACTCAACGCATTGGGAAATAGATGCATAAATGGTCCTCTAGTATTTATGACCGATGACTGTACAGCAGAAAGAAATGCATTGCAAGAATGTTTTCCACAAACAACACTACTATTATGCATTTTTCATGTGCTTCAAGCGGCTTGGAGATATCTTTGGGACTCTAGCCATGGAGTTCCCTTAAAACACCGTCCGATGCTTTTTTGTGAAATAAAAAAAATGGTATATTCAAAAAATCCGGATGATTTAAATAACTCATACAATAAAATATTGACCAATTCTTTGACTAATGAATATCCACGATTCAAATCATATGTAGAAGGACTCTTTCGGAGAAAAACTGAATGGGCTATTTGTTTAAGAGACAATTTTGTAATAAGAGGCCAAAACACAAACAATATAAGCGAAGCTGGAGTTAAAATTATGAAAGACGTCATCCTTGAAAGAACAAAAGCTTATTCACCAGTCCAACTATTTTTCTTCATCATTAATGACATGGATGTATTTTATGAGATGAAAATCCTAGATGTTGCTGCAAATCGGCCTCCTCGATATCTAAAAAAAAGATTTTTTATTTCATCTAAACAAATGAAGTCATTAGAGTACCAACAAATAGATCTTAATAACTCACTTTTTGTAGTTGATAATAAAGAAAAAGGTACTAAATACACTATTGATATTGACTCTGGAATGTGTTCTTGTGTCCAAGGTAATACTGGAAAACCATGCAAACATCAAATTTTTGTTGCAAAAAGTTTAAATATTAATCTTAGTTTGTGCTTACCAACTACTGAAGAAACAAGGAAAAAGCTTCATGTTATAGCGACAGGGAGTTCTGATATACAAACAGGATGGTATGGGCCAGCTAGTACTGAGAACATAAAAGACATTAGTAAATTACAATGTAGTTCAAAATCCCAAGTGCAAAACCCATTTACATATTTAAATAACGACGATACACAACAAAATATAGAAGATATAAATGAGATTTGCGAATTTGATAATTATGTAGAAAAATTTAATGAGACTATTGAAAAAATGAAAACGGCATTTATGTCAGAGAAACAATATTTTTTGCCTGGAATTAAATCCATGGTTAATTCATATGAAAAAAATGTTAATACTCACTCAGCGTTATTATCTGCAATGATGACATTTGGAAAATATAGCGGTCTTAATCCAAACACTAAAAATGTTAAACTCGTTGGAAACAAACACATTGGGACTCAGCCAACAGCTCGAGCTAGGCGTACAACAGAAATTGGTGGCAGACGAAATTTGGCAGCTGGACGAGTACCAAAATGGAAAAGGGTATCTGAACATGCCTATACCAATAAACCATCAAGTCAGTCTCTTAAAATAAAAAGAAAACCATTTAACCCATCTGAGTTAGCACCAAAAGTCCCAAAAATGCCTCATCAAATATCATATTGTGTAGATAAAAATAAACCATTAGGGTCAAATCATAGTTCTAAGTAATTTATTTATTTATATTAATGACTGAGTGTACCTACACTTAATAATTTTTTTAATTTTTTAATAATATGACTATTACGACTACTTACCCAATTTTATTTAATTCTTTTGAATTATTATTTAATTATTTATAAACTATGAAACAAATTTTTAATATGTATTATATATAATGTATTGTAATGTATAAAGACGTATAATAGGTATAATTATTAATTAAGTAATATGTATAAGTAATAATTGTACAAAATTTACACGAACATATTATATTTTATTGTTAAATTATTTACTATCAAGATATCACGTTATCACGCTGCTATCGTATTGTTTGGTTGGTCGAATGAAAGTGGTGGAGGGGTCGGCTGTCGGCATATCTAGGAGCCGCCGTGACACGATTTAAAATTTCGCCGGCCCGAAGGACCAAATGTGCGGCAGCGGATTTCCCTGATAACACGTAAGTGGCGCGGGATATTGCCGGCTGCCTGATTTACCGGATAGTTATAATATTATGGAAGCAATTAAAAGGAAAAGACTTAAATAATATAATTTTGAGTGGACTGTATTGATAAAGGAACCTTAAGTACTAATTTTACAAATAACGGGGCGGGGGGTCCTTAAATCCTATTGTTAGGTACCTATATAATATAATGACAATATTAATATGTAATCATAACAATTCATTAAAAAATATAATGTTAAATTAACATCACCGGATTCAACTCTGCTTGGCCTGGTGTTGACGAATAATGAGGTCGATGGTGTCGAAATGAGGAGATCGACAGAAACGTTGCAATGTAATAAACCGGCAACGGTGTAGCACCGCGCGGTCGACGGCGGCGTTAGCGCACACGCGACAAAACACCACGACTGGCCGTAAAAAGTCGGTGGCGGCAATGGCGCACACACGACGGTAATATATTGACGACGCACTGCGACGGGCCGTAAACGTCGGTGGCGGCGATGGCGCACACACGATGACAATATACTGACGACGCACGGCAACGGGTCGTAAAAGCTCGGTGGCGGCAATGGCGCTCACACGACGATAATATACTGATGACGCACGGCAACGGGTCATAAAAGCTCGGTGGCGGCAATGGCGCACACACGACGGTAATATAATAAAAAAATATTTTTTCGTAACAACGGCCGAAATCTCACATTTTATTTTTAAAAACATGAGTGTGAACGAAAAACGAAAACAAAAAACAAAACAAAACACTGATATCTTATCAAAAGATACGGGTATCGTTAAAGGAGGCAACGCCGGTCGCGCGGTAATGGTCAACTTGCAGTACGCCGAAACGCATCCGGTTCGTGGAGATAAACAACGCGGTGTGGAATCACAAGTTCGCCGCGACACCAGTCCGACGCTGATTCAAACAATTATTATCAGTTGAGTTTAGTATATAACCGATAAACATATAGGTATTTTCAATTTCGTAGATAGCCTGTATTTGATATAATACCCCCCTCATATAATAATAATTAATAGTTCTAAATTTATGATTATTGATGTATATACTATATGCGTTATACTTACAGTATATACTATGTACTTAAAGTTTTATGATATTTGAATACCATCAATAGTCCATCATATTGGATATATGTATATCATTATCATAATATACAATGAACAAGAACAAACATATTATTATTATATAATTTATATATTTTTATTTTATTCATATAATTGTATAAATGGATACTATGACTCTCGACGCTCGTGTGCTTAATAAGTTTTCTAGTAAACCATTACCTACAGGATTATCATTTCTCATTATCTAGTAGCATTTTAACGTATACGTCAAATAACTCAATGATTACGTTATTACTTGAAATTAATAAAATAACATGCGGGGAAAAAAATTATTTCTGAAAATCTTTTGTTAGCGTTATGATTTAAAATATTTATACTCTACGATTTATAATTTGAACTATGGTATTGCTATTTTACTCTACTCATTACTTCATTCAGTGTGAGTGTGTTGTGTAGTACTGCAGTTCGATTAACATTTCGATGATTTTTAATTAATTTAATTTTAACTTAATTAATTTATAAAAAAACTTTTAAGTTAACTTACTTTTTCTTAAGTATATATTAACTTAATTTAACTAGTTAAAAAAATCATTAACTTACCCATCTTTGTGTATTATAATATGTATATATAAAAATGATGAAGATTTATGCAGTATCCCCCTTAACCATATTGAGAAGTCATGTATAAATATATATTAACTATGTGATTGATTTACAGGATAATATAATTATGGAGGCGTTAAAGAAAAATCTATCGGCTCAATCCAGCTCACGGTTCCTATCAGTCGGCGATTTGATTGTGGGACAGCTTTACCCCATCACGAGGATGGAAAATCGGGATACGCAGTATGGTATGACCGTCCACTGCATGTTGAAGGCTGGTGATGAAGACGATGGCTTGCTGGAGGTTTACCTTCCAAGATCCATAAAGCTGTCGGAGGAGGAGATCCGTCAATTCAATTCGGTGGGTGATAAAACGTTAAACCTCGTCTTCAAAAGACGGCGTGGGAGGTCCTTCAACATAAGGTTTCAATAACGTTTTACGTATAGGGGGAGGGGATAAATAATAATTATTATAATAAAATTATATTTCCAAGTAAAGAGTTTAATTGTAACTTCTTCGGTCTATATACGATATTACATCATAGAAATAATAATAATACGTAAGATGAAATTAAAATATTTCACATGGCTTCCTCATAGTTTACAGTGCATAGTGGTATAATCCTAAGTAATTCAAAGAGAGGACATAAGGAGGTGAAATAAATGATTAAAATATGATACGAAAATTATACTACCAACAATCGAATACGCTGGACGTGTGATGTATTTTTCGTCAGAGTATCCTTAACACGTACAGGGCTCGACGTATGTTGTGTATATGTACACGCCTAGCTATCTCAACCCGTAGCACCCCGAGCCGGGGTGGGTGGGAAGTGTCTGTTAAAGCGTGGATTTCGTCTACTGGCATAGGGGTGATATATAAATAAATAAAATATGTCTTCACAATAATTATAATATTATGTGAAAGCAATGACACACGCTGGGTTGATAGCAGGCATTATGAATTAATGTATAAGTGTTTGCAGAGTCTAATCACATAGTACAAGACGTGTGCGTGTGCTCGTCTAACTACCTATGTGAGATCCATGACATACTCAGCAGTGGTGGTAGTGTTCGGGGGTGGTCCGAGCTATGCCGAGCCGAGCAATGCTCAACCGAGTCGTATACTGAAGGGCGGGGAGTGAATACATATTAAAGGAGTAAAGTAGTAATCATTTAGGTGAAACGCCTTCATTATAATATGAGTGTCTTCATTCATCAAACAATAAATAAATATCTACATTTTACATAACACTATACGAGGTAATATAAAAAGATATCACGTGCGTATATGAATAAATAAAATACGATAGTAACTCGATTAATATGAATGTACTATGTATGTATCAATATAGCTATATGAATGTATTCTATGAGTTAAATACAGAACGATAGATTAGATAATAACCGTTTTTAGTGACGTATATTATAGCTATAATCGATTGATAGCGAATGTCTTTATGAAGGTATTTATTGTACTGATGTGTTTGAAATAGTGGATTAACCAATGAAAAATGTCAAGTTTCTCAACATCAAGTAATATATACATTTTATTACTATACTCATTACTCAATATATAAATATTTCATTTAAATAAAATTAATAAAATTATATAATAATAGACATTATGTTTATTATTTACATTGCTTAGTGACATATCACATGCGTAGTGCGTAATGACCGTAAGCGTGCGTACGAATCCGATCGTCGTTAACAACACGTTTGTCATCGAAACGATTAAGGGTCATTTTCATTGTTTTAATCGTTTTGACGTAGTGCTCTAACGATCGGATCGACACGTTCTCCCTATACGGCGTGTACGGCGGAAGCGGTGTTGGGATATATTCCACGTCAGCAATGTTGGCGGCGGTGGCATTCTTATGTATCGTATCGACCACAGATCGAGCCGTCGGACGCGCATGTCAGGGGAGAAGATTGGCATGGTAACTTTACAGAATATAATATAAGACTATGATGTAATCAATATAATCTTTTATCGAGATGTCTTAAAAACAAAATTACTATACTTACGAAAACAGTTTATTAGTTACGGGGTTCAATATATAAATTATATACATCCTTTAACACAATTGAAATTATCAACTGAACATATTAAAGAATTTAAACCTAATCAAAATTATCGATTATCACATTTATATAATTCCAATATGTTAATCGAAATTCAAAGATTATTACATTTGAATAAAAGTACAGCATTTAAATTCTGTAAAACGTTAGTGACATCATCATTAACTATGTTATGCGATATTAATTTAATTGAAAATTTGATTGATAATAATTTTAAAGAAAAAGGTCGTATGTATAGGGTTATTAATCGATGTACATGTTGTTCATTTTATCATGATATCATTTATACTGAAAACTCTGTAAAAGATTTCAAATGGCGTTATCCATTGTTAACTATTCAACAATGTGAAAAAATTATTAATAACTGTTTAATTAAAAAATATTTCTCTAGTATATAAGATAAATTGGATTTCGATGATAGTAGAAAAATATATAATAATTGTATTCATTGTCAATATTTTTAGTGTAATAGAATAAACAAGGCTGGGCAAGTTAACTATTTTCTTTAAAATCATTAAATTAAGTTAATATAGAAAAAATAATTTTTTTAGTATAAAATTAATAATTATACTTGCCTACATTTTTTTTTTAAGCTAACAAGTAATATAATAATTCAATAAATATATGTAATAAAGTTATTTACTGTAGGTAGGTACTTATATTTGTATATATTATATTTTAATCAATGATGAAATCCAATAAAATAATTGTTATGTTTTTGTTAATATAAATGATCCACAACTATACTAAATATTTTCTGTGAATATGCAATATGTCATATATGATAATTATTTTTATAAATTATTGTCTAATAATTATTAATTATTGTTGTAGGTACACTTCGATAATATAATAAATATATTTTTCCACCTTCAGTTTACGTTATATTATTTCATTTAAGTATAAATTGTATTTAATATTAACTCTATATATTTATATATAGAGTACAGTACTAGACTTCGCTTGTGACGGTTGTGCTTATCGTACATTCGTCCGATTACGTTTAGTTTACAACTCTCGGTTTTTAGTTAAAATTATGTAATGGTTTTGTGTGTATTATCAGGGCCGGATTTAGGGGAGGGCAACCGGGGCGATAGCCCCAGGGCCGCCACAAACAAGGGGCCTCCACAATAGTGACTTCGGAAAAAAAAATCTTTCAAATTACAAATGCACCGTCACCCCGCCGCGCGCCGTTCCGTCGAAAGTGGCCAATAGGATAAAAATAAATTTAAAACTGATTGCCGATGGGTAATTCTGTGAAATTTTATGTCGCCAGCAAGTTTGTTTATCAGTAAATCCGGCGCGTCCTAAACCCCACCGCTACCACCACCGCCTATAACGGTTGACGTGAACTCGCAAACGCTATACGCACAATAATAATATTATTCGATTTTCCTTTTTCTATGTACCTATGAGTTATATTTGTTAAATATTAATAAAAGAAAAATAATCAACTTTTGAAAAAAAAAAGTTCATTTTATTTGTAAAATAATTTGGGGCCAGGGGCCCCCACTCCTTTGAAGCCCCGAGGCATCCACTCCTCTAAATCCGGCCATGTGTATTATGCTCACTAACTATCAATAGAAACCAATTCTCTATCACCTGTTGTATTTGTAATTTACTTTTTCATAAAAGCTGTGTTTCTAACACTACTTTTATAAAATCATTAAATAATTTGAATTCGTGGAAGTGTTCAAACTGTTTTCAAAACATGACTTCTACAGTTTCAAAAAAATCTGATAGTATAAGACTAGAAGATCTTATTAAATCAGTAAAGTCATTGGAAAGTAAGATTACCCAGCAAGAGTCAAATATTTCCAAAAAACTTGACGAGACCCTAAATTTGTTGAATAATGTTATTTCGGAAAATAACGCCTTAAAAGGAAAAATCTCTGTCCTTGAAAAAAGAATAACGTATTTTGAACAAACAGACTTTTTTAACGAAGTATCTGACAGAGATCGCAGGAAGTGTAATATTATTATTTTTAATGCTCCGGAATCCACCTCTGACAGTATACCTCCGATGAGTTAAATATGGTTAACTCAGTTTTTTCTTCCCTGGACCTACCCATTAAAGCTCTAAATGCTACACGACTTGGTAATAAAAATAGCAAACATCGTCCGCTTAGGGTTAATCTACCTAATATTAACTGTATAAGTCAGATCCTTAAAGAAAAATCTAAATTACGTAATATTGAATCGCTGAAACACCTAAACATCGATATTGACAAAACCAAACTTCAACAAGAACAATTCAAAGCTGCCTGGAACATGCTGTCAGAAAGAAAAAGTCGCGGTGAAACTTACATTCGCATCGGTTACATTCGAGGCCTACCTAAAATAATTTCAAAAAACTGAATAATACACGCCCGTCCAAGGTCAATGAAGATTCAACTTCGTTTGTATCTAACTATAATCGTAATTTTAATTTTAACCTTAGTAATAAGTTAGCTGATAAGTTTATTAAATTCATTGGTTACTACCAAAATGTACGTGGTTTACGTACAAAATTAGATATTTTGCATTGTAATTGTTCTCTGTTCGATTTTGACTATTGTATATTAACTGAAACATGGCTCACTGCATTGGCGTATTTACGGGGGGTGATCTGGATGATATATCACCCCCCAGAACCTTTTTTTTTTCATTTCACTTTTCTGATTTTTCTTTTAAATGCTTGAGCTGTAAGTCCGTAGGTAACGGTATTCTTAGTATTAATTATGTTATAAATAGTACTTAACACATTAGAGACGTACCGTCATAATTTAAAAGTTACATGATTATGTTTATAATTTTAAAGTTATATAAAAATCATATACTCACACCATTGTTTTCATATAATAATCTATGGATAAGTAATATCGTAAAGATTATTTATATAAAAAGAATAAATTATTTGCTCCTCGTGGAGCGTCTCTGGAATTTGATTCGAATCGCATATTGGCTGTTAATAATAGTTGTTTTCAATTAATAATTATATCAAAATAATTTGTAAAATAATGTAAAAAAATATGTATATATAATATTATAAATGTTGGTATAGTTTTGAATAAAATCTTGTTTTATAAAATTGCACTTTACGGAAACTGGAAAAGTATAATAACAAGATCCTCCTAGGAGAAATTTGATATTTGTCCCCTTGGCTCTTAATGTACAAAATAGTTATGGTTATATCACCCCCTAGAAACAAATCCTAGATACGCCACTGGCTCACTGCGGATTTCTGTGACTCAGAATTAGGTTTTACTAATTATCAACTGTTTCGCTTTGATAGGAATGAAAATACTAGTCCCCACCGTAGAGATGGTGGTGTTCTTATCGCAATTAATAATTTATATGCTGCTAGACTGTTATCTGTGCCGATAAATAATGTCGAACAACTTTTCATATTAGTATCGTTTGGTAATAAAAATATAATTGTAGGTGGTGTTTATATTCCCCCATCCAGTGGACCTGATATATATGACTATCACATTCAATCATTAGAATTGCTCCGTACGAAACACGCCGATTGCGAGTTTATTATTGCTGGTGACTACAACTTATCTTCAGCTCGTTACGATCTCAACTCGAATTCAGGTGTTACCTTTTCTCCTACCTCTGCCCAATCTGATTCTATTTTTTTCGGTTATTCGTATTTTAATTTCCGCCAATTCAATCAAATACTTAATTATAAAAATTCTCTATTAGACCTTATTTTCTCTTCCCTTCCTATGTTATCGGTCTCGTTATCTTTAGATCCAATTGTCCCCGTCGATAACCATCATCCACCGTTAATAATATATTCTGAATTACAATGCACTTATAAAACTCTTCCACACAAAATCGAATTTTTTAATTTTAAAAAAGTTAATTTTATTGATATTATTTACGATCTAAATAAAATTAACTGGTCATTAACATTTTTAAATCTTGATATTAATACAGCTGTTAATAAATTTAATTCTATTTGTAACGAGGTTTTATTTAAACATGTTCCTATTGTAATTTATAAGTTATAATTATAATTCATTCCCAATATGGTTTAATAAAGAATTAAGACTGTTAATAAAGGAAAAAAAGAGAGCCCATTTTAAATTTAAACAATCTAAATACGTTTCAGATTACACCATTTTCTCAAATCTTCGTTTACAATGTAAACAAATATCTCGTTCCTGTTATACTAATTTCATATCTAAGACTCAATTATCATTGGTCAAAAAACCAAAACAATTTTGGAAATTTATTAATGACTGTAAACAATTAAACACCATCCCAAGTGTTATGTTTTTAAATAATAAAACTGCACAGGGCGGATCAAATATTTCTAATTTATTTGCAGAACACTTTTCTTCGGCCTACTCACACCTTTGTCCATCAACTGACGATTTAAATGTTACGATTGCCGATTGTGTTGATCTGTCTAAAATCGATATTACTGTCCAAGAAGTTTTCTTAGCACTGGAAAAATGTAAACATAGTAGTTCACCTGGCCCTGACGGTATTCCCGAAATTGTTTTAAACCAATGTAGGTATGCTTTAACGCTTCCATTGCACTACCTTTTTTCTCTGTCGCTGTCTTCAGGTACATTTCCAAACTTATGGAAATCCTCTTATGTCCAGCCTGTTTTTAAGAATGGCGATCGCTCTAATATTATAAACTATCGTCCTATCAGCATTATGTCAACTATTCCTAAACTATTAGAATCTATTCTACTACCAAAATTAAACTTCGTTTTTTCTAATTATATAATCCCACAACAATTTGGATTTCGTTCACATACTTCCACATCCTCAAATTTAGTTGCTTATCATAAATATTTAATGGACACTATTGAAAAAGGTGGTCAAGTTGATGCTATTTATACAGATATTAGTAAAGCGTTCGACACTATCAACCACGCTATACTGATTCGTAAGTTAGAGTTGATGGGTGTTGATAATATCATGTTAAAATGGCTCAGTTCATATTTATCGGGTAGATCTCAAAAGGTAAAGCTCCACGGTTATGTTTCTAATAATATTTCCATCCCCTCAGGTGTTCCACAGGGTGGTCATATTTCACCACAACTTTTTATTTTATACATAAATGATGTTGGGTTAATTTTTAAACATGTACAGTTTAGTATGTTTGCAGATGATTTAAAGCTATATTACAATATCAATTCATTAAGTGACGGCTCTAAACTACAAGAAGACTTCGACCATTTTAAAGCCTGGTGCTATAATAATGGTTTACAAGTTAACATTAATAAATGCAATTCTATTTCTTTTTATCGTAATAAATCTCCACTCAATATTATTTACTACTCCGATAATTACCCTTTACCTAAAGTCGACTCTATTAAGGATCTTGGAATTATTTTTTCAAGTTCACTCTCTTTTTCTGCACACATTCAATCAATTATAATTAAAGCAACCCGTTCTCTTGGCTTTATTATCAGAAACACTCGTGATTTTAATAACATTGTATCATTAAAAACTCTTTATTTTGCTCTAGTACGTTCATCACTTGAATATTGCTCCATTTTGTGGAACCTTTACCAACTTGTATGGATAACTAAAATTGAAAGAGTTCAAAATAAATTCCTAAGATTTATAAATACAAAAATTCCTAATAATTTAATAATAATTCATCATTGCTATGTACCCCTTAGAAGACTGGTTAATATCAATTCTCTAAGCTCAAGACGTTTATATTTTGACGTCATATTCATTTTCAAAATCATACATGGCACAATAAAAGATAGCTTTCTGCTCAACCAAATTAATATATCAGTTCCCACTTTTAATTCAATAAGCCGGCCGACGTTTCAAATTTCTTCTCACAAAACACTATACGGATTTTTCTCCCCTATTAACAGAGCACTAGTCTCCTGTAATAACTTACAAAATAAATTTGATATTTTTCATTCCTCTCAAAAAGGCGTTACAAAATAACATATTTTCTTTCTAATAATTTTTTCTATTTAATATGTTGAATATAACTAATAAAACCAGAGTGTAAATATGTTTAATTAATATTGTTGTATTTAATGCTATGATGTTTTATGTGATATGTTTTTTTTTTATCATACTAATTTGAGTATCTAATTTATTCTGTACTGATTGCCTTCGGGCGTGTATTTCAAATAAATAAAATAAAATAAAAAAATATAAAATATTTATATAATATACTATATCTTTCATAATATATCACAACATATTATTATATATATGATTAATATATTTGTTCGCGCCACGCGAAGGCGGTAATATTGTGTTATAATTAATTTTCTTAGTAATATAGTTCTCTTCTAGATATATGTGTATATTGTTATCATTACGGGGCCGTTGGCCAAAATACAGAGCACAATAGCATGAGATTCGGAGTACAGTCGGTCGGCACTCTGTCTGGTCGATCGTCGCGAATAAACGCTGCAACGGGCACGTTTGACGTCGGGAGGCGTACGGATGAACTACTAACCTTCCGCCGACTGTAAAGGGCCGAATCTATGCGTCGGGTTGTGTAAACGTTTATTACACCAATAACGGCATAAGGGCTCACGGTGAGCAAAGACGAAGCGTTCGGCGACCCGCGCGCTCCCGCGCCGGGGGAGCGCGGGTCTGCACGCTGGCTACGGTGCCACACTATACAAACGGCCGGTCACGTGTTCCGTGACGGAACTGGGACGCGCCTGCGCGCTAACGGCTGGTCACGTGCTCTGTGACGGAACGGGAACGCGCCTGCGCGCTAGCACGGTCGGTCGCATATTCTGTGACGGAGCGGGGGAGCGCCTGCGCTATGGGCCGGTCACGTGACGTGTTCTATAACAAATTATAGGCCACTGTGGGCATGACTTCGCGCGCTTTAGCGAATCACAGGCCACGGTGGGTGTGGTGACGACTGCAATAACCAATCACAAGACAATTCTAGGCGGCTACAGCGATTACACAGCGCCGCCGTCTACAAATACCGGTGCGGAGTACGAAATCAGTCAGTATTCAGCCTCTCCCGGCTGTAGCAAGACCTACCCAGGCAGACTTGCGCAGTTCGGGAACTCTGGCTACACCCGGCCCCTCCCAGCCGTAGCATGACCCACCCAGGGCAGAATTGCGCGGTTCAGACCCTTACCCTCGCCCAGCCGTAGCAAGACCCACCCAGGGCAGACTTGCGCGGTTCGGACCCTTACCCTCGCCCAGCCGTAGCAAGACCCACCCGGGACAGACTTGCGCGGTTCGGACCCTCACCCTCGCCCAGCCGTAGCAAGACCCACCCAGGGCAGACTTGCACGGTTTGGGCATTTTTGCACGTGACCTACTGTAGTAAGACCCGACAAGGGCAGACTTGCACAGTTTGAATAACGCTGCGGAATAGCAACCACCACAAGCCCACAAAAATACAGTCCGCTAGAAACAAGTACAAAACAATATTAGAAAACTTATCCCATCATGTTAATAGGTATTAATATAATTTTCCTATATTGCTCATTATATTATTGTTAATGGTTAAATCATTTAAATATCACTCTATATTATATTTTATTTTAGAATACATAGGTGATTATGATTTAATAGTTCTGTTTTTACCTAAAAGTGTAAGGTAAAAGAGAAAATTCATAATAATAATAATAATAATAATCAGAGCTCGTCAATGTTTCAGCAGTCATTAAAGGTTAATTAAAAGTGAAACACTAAATTTTCATAATAACATTTTCAAGAGTTTTAACCAGTGTTAAAAATTATATAGATGAATAATATAATATTCATTTATTAATTAAATATATTTTTCTCTAGACATATATTATCTTATTTTTTCGTATATTATATAACTCTTGTAGATGAAAGGAGTAGCTTGAAGAACAGTATGATTCCTTTGAGTGAAATCAGGTCTCTTATATTAATAAACATCTACCACATACACATAGCTATAAAACATATGATAAATATTTATTTTCCATGTGTTGGAATGGAAAGTGATGTCCATAATAAATTGTATTTTCCTAATGATTTTTGGTTAAATGGGAAAACGTATAGATATATCAATATATCTTATAACAATAAGGTGTTACAGAAAATGTCAAGTACTGTCATCTGTCGGGATGAGTGAGACTGGATAGGAATGGATGGGAGGGGAGGGGCATGGCCGGGCAGGTATGCGATTGGCATGGAGGGGAGGGGACACAGCAGCGATAGGCATTATATTATTACAGTTTTAAAATATAGAATAATAACAATATTATAAACATGATGAATTATTAAGGGGCCTCGCTACTGCCGTCAATTTGAGCTCAAAAGACGTAAAGTTTTGACAAAATTAAAGTTAGTTTAAGATGTCCGATTCTGAAAAAAATGCTGAACTCGGCAGAAAATTGTCTATAGATCGTATGGAATACTTTGTAAAAATTAAATCTTATATTCTAATGAAGTGGTAATAAAAACTTGAAAATATGAATTTTTACAATTCATAATATTAAATTTAAAATTAAAATTAAAACCAGAATGTCTCGTACGATCTATATAGAAATTTTTCTGCTGAATTTAAATATTTTTTCAGAATTAAGATCAGACAACGTTAACTAACTTAAATTTTGTCAAATCAATGAGTAAGTTGTCGTAAAATTCGTATAGTGAATTTTTATTATTATCCGGTTATTGACATGTGCATGCATCATATTTCACTTACACTAATAATCATTTACAACTAACACACAGATCTCGGGCGGCTAAGACGAGATTATGAATTGCCTAAATGTTGTCCCTTAAATAATAACCGTAGCGAGGCCCCTTAACTAATAGTCATAAGAACATTCTAGTAGTATGTTTTGGTATGTTCTGTACCCCCCGCAAATCCCGTGAATCCCATTACCCCGCCATCCCTATCATGCGCGTGCCCCTCCATGCCTATCGCGGCCATGCCCCCTCCCCTCCCATCCATTCCTATCCATTACATACCCCCCCAGAAAATGTTAAGTAGTCGAATTCAATATACTCAATACATAAAAATATATAAAAATTTACTGATATTTAAAATCATGTGTTCGTTTTGAAATAGTATTACTTATATTAATATATTATATTATACATCGATATATTCTATACCAACGAGTAGTATGTTATAGTTCCTTCTATATCCCCCGCAAATCCGGCGAATCCGGCTACCCCGCCCAGCCTATAGTTATATGTTATCGCGACCGTGCTCGGCAATGCCCCTCCATGCCCTTCCCCTCCATGCCTATCGCATATCTACCCCCCCCCCATCTATTCCTCAGTCGTCTCGAGAGATGACCGTACTTGACATTTTCTGTAACACCTTATTGATATAAGATAATATATTGATATACCTGTACGTTTTCCCATTTAACCAAAAATCATTAGGAAAATACAGTTTATTATGTGTAGGACATCACTTTCCATTCCAACATATGGAAAATAAATATTTATCATATGTTTTATAGCTATGTGGATGTGATAGAAGTTAAGTAATATATGAGACCTGATTTCACTCAAAGGAATCATACTGTTCTTCAAGCTACTCCTTTCATCTACAAGAGTTGTATAATATACGAAAAATTAAGATAATAATATATGCCTAAGAGAAAAATATATTTAATTAGGTAATAAATGAATATTATACTATTCATCGATATAATGTTTACCACAGGTTAAAACACTTGAAAATGTTATTATGAAAAGTGAGTGTTTCACTTTTAATTAGTCTTTAATGACTGCCGAAACATTGACGACCTCTGATTATTATTATTATGAATTTTCTCTTCCACCTTACACTATTAGGTAAATGCATAACTATTAAATCATAATCATCTTTGTATTCTAAAATAAAATATAATATAGTGTGATATTTAAATGGCATAACCATTAACAATAATATAATGAGCAATATAGGGAAATTATATTAATATTAACATGATGGAATAAGTTTTCTAATATTTTAATTATACATATAATAATATGTTTTGATATATAATATATAAATATATAGAGTTAATATTATAATATAAAATATATACTTAAATGAAATAATATAACGTAAACTGAAGTGGAAAAATATATTTATTATATTATCGAAGTGTACAAACAATAATACTTTATTAAAGAAATGTGTATACATTTATTACAACTATTTTATTTATAACAATTTCTATAAAATTTATTATATAATCGTAAAATATTAAGGTATATTCTATAGCACTAAAAATATTGACAATGTTTAAAATTATTAAATATTTTTCTACTATCTTCGAAATCTAAATTATCTTATATAGTGGAGAAATATTTTTTAATTAAACAGTTATTAATAATTTGTTCACATTGTTGAATAGTTAGCAATGGATAACGCCATTTGAAATCTTTTACAGAGTTTTCAGTATAAATGATATCATGATAAAATGAACAACATGTACATCGATTAATAGCCCCATATATACGGGCTTTTTCTTGAAAATTATTATCAATCAAATTTTCAATTAAATTAATATCGCATAACATAGTTAATGATGAGGTCACTAACGTTTTACAAAATTTAAATGCCTTACTTTTATTCAGATGTAATAATCTTTGAATTTCGATTAACATATTGGAATTATATAAATGTAACAATCGATAATTTTGATTAGGTTTAAATTCTTTAATATGTTCAGTCGATAATTTTAATTGTGTTAAAGGATGTATATAATTTATATATTGAACCCCGTAATTAATAAACTGTTTTCGCAAGAATAATAATTTTGTTTTTAAGACATCTCGATAAAATATTATATTGATTACATCATAGTCGTATATTATATTCCGTAAAGTTACCATGTCAGACTTTTCCCAGATTGCCTCTTCGATCTTTTATCAGCGCTGTGTTCAGTTTTCATCTTGTTTTCTGCTCGCCTCTTCACCATTTGTAATATCTATATCTATATATATTAACTGTAAGTCTGCCTTGGTAGGTCTTACTAGTGCAATATATTAGTGAAGTATACTGTGGGATATACAACTACTGATTTGTCATTTTATACCAAATTTCCAACATTAAATATGTTTTCAGTTGAAGCTATTATATCACGATCATCTATGTAGCCTAAATTAAAATATAATATAGTGTGATAATTAAATGGTACGGCCATTAACGATAATATAATGAGTAATATATGAAAATTATATTAATATTAACATGATGGAATAAGTTTTCTAATATTTTAATTATATATTTATTTTATATTTATTTTATATTATTATAGTATATATAAATATATAGAGTTAATATTATATAAAATATATATTTGAATGAAATAATATAACGTAAACTGAAGTGGTAAAATATATATTTATTATATTATAGTGAGTGTCTCACTTTTAATTAGCCTTTAATGACTGCTGAAACATTGACGACCTCTGATTATTATTATTATTATGAATTTTCTCTTTCACCTTACACTATTAGGTAAATGCAGAACTATTAAATCATAATCATCTATGTATTCTAAAATAAAATATAATGTAGTGTGATATTTAAATGACATAGCCATTAACAATAATACAATGGGCAATATAGGGAAATTATATTAATATTAACATGATGTTTGTTAGCAAAGTAAATTATTAAATAATATTTTAGCAATCTATAGTTTAAAATGTCACCGCCGCTCAAATATATCGCAAATCGAAATTCACCGTCAAAGTCATACAAGTGTCGCTATGATATATTGATATTCAATTATATTATTCTATCGAAATGAAAAATAATAAGACTATATGTGTATAACTTATAATAGCTATTAGATATTATAATGGTTTATATACATTTATAATACATAACGTATTGAAGAAAATATTATTAACTATAGGTATCATAATATTGCCTGAAATTCTACCATCACCCGAATATATTAGAAAACAATAGCCGTCTAATACTGCAATTATCAATAATCAGTCAGCACGTCTCCAATCGTATACTACACGGTACACAAATAAATATCATTCTATCTTTTAATATTTATAGTGAAATTTATTTTCAAAGTGTTTATTATTTTATTATATCAAATATTTACTTGCTATATTTTTCTTTATTTCGGTTTCATTTTAAACATTATCAATATGAAGACAGTGCTCATCTGAATATAATATTCGAGCGTTTAATACAATACAAGAATTAATCCATGACATTCAGTTAAATGATATTGAGGAATATGAAACGATTAACTAATAGTCTGTTTAACAAAAACTTTCTTATTTCATAATATTATAATTTAATGAATCGCTAAAATAAACATTAAGCATGTATATAAAACCCTCGAAACTTAACTCTAAAGTATGAAAATACTTTAGATATACTCAGACCTATTATAGCTATAATGTATAGAAAGTGGGTATGTGTAAGACCTCGTCAGTAGCTATTATTTGAATGATTTAAATGTATTCCAAAATAATTGAAAATATTATGTAAACAATCATTTAACATAGTAAATTATTAAATAATATTTTAGTAATCTATAGCTTAAAATATCGTCACCACTAAAATATATCACAAATCGCAATTCATCTAGTCATACAAGTGTCACTATAGTCGAGCAAGCACACTAATTTCATTAGGGGGGGGGGGGTGTTAGTAGAATAGAAGAAGTTAGAAGAATATAACATAAATAATTATTTATGATATATTGATATTCAATTATATTATTATTTTTAGCGGCACTAAAATATACCATAAATCTATAACCAGCTACCTAGTTCTTCAAATATCGCTAACCAGTCGGTATGTCTCTATTGTGACATAGACATTGTGACGGTGACAATGTTATTGTTATTTTTAATCTAATGAGGGAAAGTAGCATATTATTGTGTATTAACGTAATTAATAATGCTATAGCTAAAATGTGTAAAAACATGACATATGCTATTAACACTATGAGCGGATCGGGTAACGACGATGTTGTCATCGTATAACTAATGAGGGAGAGTGGTTATGTCTAATGACGGTAAGTAATATTTCTCATACTCATATTATACTTGTGTGAGGGATAATTGAGAAAGGGTATCTATAATTGCTTAAATACTCGCCGTATCAGTACATTCAATATCAGTTGTTCTCCGTTTACCGATCTATACTTTACTCAAGTTAACATCAGTGACGAGGACGACGACGACGACGAGCAGAAGTAACAAGTAGACGAACATCGACGAAGGAGTCCGTGACGATTTTCAAAGAAGTCAGAGAATTTTAAGTGAGTAATATTTTTTTTTTATTTCTTCCTATCGTCTAACCCTAAACATGATATACCATATCGTAGGTATGTGTATTGAATGTAAACATGAGATTAAATACGAAAGACGTGTATTAAATATGTAATTATTTTACAAGGTATATAACATGGAAGGATTAAAAAAACAACTGCTCGCACAGTCGAACGTACGGTTCATGTCGGTGGGAGAGCTGGACGTAGGCCGCCCATATCCCATAACTAGGATGATCAATCAGGAGACTCAGTACGGGAGGGCGGTGAAGTGCACCATCGAAGATGGAGGGACAGGCTTCATCGAGGTGTTTCTCCCATGGTCGATAACTATCAGCGACGAGGAGGAGGCACTTTACAATGTGGACGGAAATCAGACGTTAAGTCTGATTTTCAACGGGCGACGGGGGAGGGCGTTTAACATTACTTTTAAGTGATGTAAATATATCAAATGTATACCTATAATGTTTAATTTATATTATATTATATTATTATTATTATTATTTATTTGTTTTTTTAATCATCATAATAAACATCGAGTCAATATTTTAATCCGAAATGTTTTATAATTATTTATTATTTATTATTAGAATGAATGTGATATATATATATATATATATATATATATATATATATATATATCGGTAATCCGGATATGTGAGGTAAAGACATATACATGTGTGATATACATTATGAATTAATGTACTCGTCAAAGTATAGAGTAGTGTTTCCCAAAGGATGTATCGCGGTAAACTTAATACAAAAATTAACTTAATACATAGAACAGCTCTGTAATATACATCGATAGATAATAATATTATTACCTATTAACGATAATAATACCCAACATCATTATATACGTATTATTCGATATAATATTTATCCAAATAGTGTGCCGTGACTTATAATTACTAATGTCACGAGTGTATATAGTTCACTCTCGTAACGTCTCGGCAAATGTGTACTGCCGGCATAATAATAATAATAAAGTGCTGCGGCGATGGGAGGAGGGTTTGGGAACCACTGGAGTAGAGTGACGCGTGAGCGTCCGTCTATCTCAACCCGTGGCATGCCGAACCGAGTCCAAGGTGAGCTGAGCCGAGCATGTAATCGTCAGAGTCTTTGCACGTGCGCGTGTGACGTGTAGGCTTAGGACAACACAACCGATATATCGTTATGTGATATATCATGTATAACTACAGTAAACTATAAGCTGGTTGAGGTAGGGGAGGGGGGGTGAGGGTAGTTGCATATAAATAAGATGTGTAATTTGGTAAATAGAACAGTAAAGTTAATCGTTTCTCAAGTGTATGTAAACATAAATGTTGTTGAACTCGCTCTAACTCATTATGTTGAAACCAGGCCAACTATTAACATTTGAAAAAAATTTTTAAAATTTATAATGATTAATAAATTACGAGTATTTTTCTATGTATAATTATTTAGTTATAGTTACTAACCGAGCTACAATATTTGTAAATTGTAAATTACTTTTACACACAGCTTGAAAATTTATGGAAAAATATCCTTTTCTATTTCTAAACCTTTCTCCAATATTACTATTGGGAGATTGTATTTTTATATGAGTACAATCAATTGCACCAATAACATTGGGAAATTGACGCAATTGATTGAAACCTTCATACACTGATTCTCTCTCTAGTTCTGTTTTAGGCATTTGAATGTATTGTGGTTTGAGGGTCGCAATACATCTAGACACTTTTTTAACAATACGACAAACTGTTGACTTATGTACACATATATGGTCTAGAACTGCCTAAAATATAACATAATACATTTATATATCTCTGTATTTTATACAACATATTTCAAAGGTCTGATAAAAATGTATGTGAAGATTATGTAAAATTCTAAAAAAAATACTTGAAAAGCACCAGTTGCATAGTATCTAAGTGCAATCAGAAGCTGAAGCATTGGCGACAAAGACATGTTCCGGTGTGAATTATGATGAAGATCATCTTGTATCATGTTTAGCAACTCCATGAACATCATTTTAGACAGTCTAAAAAATACAAAATACTAATCTGGTCTCTGATAAATAAAATACCTAACTTAATATAGGTAGATGGTATAGACCCAAAAACTTAAATAGTGCATTTTCACTTGAGCCTTGAAATATGGTTAAACTATTAACTAAATTATTTGTTTCATTTATAAGGAATCAAATAACTAATACATAGTTTGGATTTCCATTTTGGAATTTGAATAGTCTGATTTAACTAATCAGTTAGGTACATACAAATTGTAGGGTATAAACTCGGTTAATGATTACTTATTATATTTGTACCTAACAAATTACAACAGTAAACTAGTGAATTAATATAGGTACCTGAATCTCTGTTTGAAATCCGTATCGTCATATTCACTGAAAGGATTCAATCTGTCACGAAAATATCGTGGTCTTGGTAATACCTGCAATACATCAATTATAAATTCTTCGTCACTAGACGAATCATTTGAACTAGACGAATCATATGCCATCGTTATTATAATATTGAAAAAAATTGTGCGTAGCCGCGTAGGTATTTGGTATTTTGACTTAAAAATAATTTTTATTCTTTAATAATCGCAATCGCAATCGCAAAAACTAAAAAATATATAATATAAATTGAATTTTGATAATATTGATAATAAAACGTGTTTATCTTATCATAATAATAATATTATATTATTTTAACCGATCTGTAACTAGTTACAGAGCCCTAATCGGATCTGCAGTTTACAGGTCCGGTAGTCGATAATTTACAGAGCCGGTAACTTTACCGAGCGTTCAAGCAACACCTAATTTTATTTACAGAGCCATTAGCGCACTTACAGATCTGTAAGTCGTTACAGAACGTTTATGCAACCCATACAATCAAGAACGAGTACTCTCGACGACTATTGTGTGATAAAGTACGAAAAGAACGACGACGACGACGATAACAGTGACGGTGACGGCGTCATACTAACGGCGTATAGTGTGGAATACGAGAGGCAATCGTCTTTAATATTTTACGAAAAATTTAGTGAGTACTATATTTTATTAGATATACATAATATACGTATTATAATATATACAGTAGAAACCATTTATAATGACATATATCGATTGTATTGACATATCGGGTGTAATGATATTATATAGATTATTATAATGTCTGTATAATGACTATATGAATATTATGACGGTAATTATTGATTATATTAGGAAAATCTTTCATATAACTATAGTTAATGTGTATCAAAGGTAAATATATAAAAACTGATAATACTAAATAGATATTATTAATATTTAAAAAAAAAATAAAATATTAGGTACCTATATGATTTTTATATAAATTAAGTATAAACTAATATAACAGAAATATATTATAATCAAGTTATTATAGATATATAATTTTATCATTTTAGTTATAATGACAATCAGTTATAATGATTAACTTTAACTAGTGCCTTGAATTTCATTATAAACGGTTTCTATTATATACATATATAGGAATATATTAATATATATCAATATATGACTCTTAATCCTATTCATAAATCATATATTAACTATGTCATCAATTTACAGGAAAAAATGGAAGCTTTAAAGAATAGCCTGACAAAGCAGTCTAATACAAGATTCATGTCGGTATGAGATCTGAGTATAGGACAGCTATACCGGATAATAAGGATGGAGAATCGGGATACACAGTACGGTCTCACCGTACACTGTGTGTTAGAGGGTGTAGGTGATGACGGGGTGATAATGGAAGTTTATCTACCCAGATCAATTAAGATCAGAGATGAAGACATCCATCAATTCAACCAGGGTGGGGATGATAAGGTGTTGCACCTAATTTTCAAAGAACGGCGTGGACGGTCGTTTAATATCGGATTTCAATAATGTATAATATAAAATATAAATAAACATGTATAATTAATAATTGTTATTTTATCATAATAAATCGATCGTATTTAATTTGAATGGAAATATGTTCTATCTTTAAACCTATACGTTATGCTCAAATCCTCTATACAATTTAATATAGTATATTATATAACCATATAAGTAAAGAGTTTAATTATAGTTATAACGTATTAATTACATTACTATAATTACATCGTAGTTGTACGGGCCGGGAGCATATAATAATAATACGCGCGCCCGGTCACCAAACTGTGTTATGCACACTGCACGCACACACCGACCGATTGTGTATTTGTGTATATAGGTATAGCACTCAACAGGAAGTGGACAGGTTCGCCGAGCAAAACCAGTGAGTGCTAGTATATGGGTGATGTGTGTATGTGTGTATATGTGTGGGTGTGTGCTTAAAACTAAGGACAATAGGTAACTCTAACAATGGTAACGCAGTTGTAAATTTGGTAAATAGTTGATTAGTATAATATGACAATAAATAAATGTATAAGCTACGGCCCTTTTGGCCCAACAGGTAAAAACGTGTATAAAAATGTAATATATAATTGCCGGTTCGGCTTTACCAATAATAGATGATAATAATTAGCTATAAGAGCTCTATATATATAAAATGTACAAAAACAAATAATAATAATAAAAAACTCACAACTTATTGTCGGTGCTCGGCTGGCCAGCTGCTACCTATCCTATAATATAATGAAAGGGTTCACACACACACAAAACACTAAAATAATAATATAAAACTTGGAAATAGTAGAGACAATTAGTGCCTTTTCCAAAGATAAAAAATAAGTACGGCGATTCGCGCGCGTACACGGTATAATAATAACAGCGAAAGGCGATTCGCGCCCGGCACAATAAAAATATACTAAATAGGTGGCGATTCGCGCCCACGACAAAATATAATAAGTAAGATGAGGCGATTCGCGCCCTCACAAAATATAATAATTAAACGGCGATTTCCGCACGTACGGTAGGAACGAGACTGACGAAAATTGCGGCGGCCGTGTTAAAGAATAATAATCGCGCAGCCGATGCGGCGGCGGCGATTATCTACATATTATATAATAATTCACAGCGACGAATAATTACTACAAAAATAAAACAATACAAAATAACGAATAGGTGTGTGTGTGTGTGTGTCGGTCGGCGGCGAGATATTGAAACCGGAACGCGCGTACAATATAATAATAGCTATATACTTATGCGGCGCCAACATCCTCCCCCCGTTGAAAATCATCATTTTCAACAACTGGTACATCTTCTATTAAAGGTAACCTACATAATTTAATTACAGGTCTTTTTAATTCGGTACCGTTCGATGTGCGAAGTGTTACTACACGTACTACCTCGTCCTTCCCTGGGTGCACAGCCGTTACAATGCCTAATTTCCATTTGCTGGGCGGAGTGCAGTCCTCCTTAATTATAACTACATCTCCTACTCGTAAGGTCGCCTTTCTTGCTACCCATCTTCCTCGTACCTGTAGTTGTGGTAAATATTCCTTGTACCAACGATTCCAGAAATCTTTCATCAATGCTTGCACGTATTTCCAGCGGCGCAGATGCTCGATCGGTCCACTATCTGTGTTCGGTTCTGGAAGCAATAGTAACGGTCCTCCTACTAAGAAATGCCCTGGAGTTAGAGCTCCTGGCTCTGAAGGATCGCTGTTTAGTGGAGTTATTGGCCTTGAATTTACGCAGCTTTCTATTTGACATAATAACGTATTTAGCTCTTCCAAATTAAGACGGCTGTCCTTTAATATACGATTCAAGTGGTATTTGGTGCTCTTAACAGCGCTCTCCCAGAGACCTCCAAAATGCGGAGCTGACGGAGGATTAAACTTCCACTCGATCCCTTCACTAGCCAACTGTGAGTCACAATTCTGAGTATATGAATTAAGCTCTTTTTGAGCTCCAACAAAATTTGTACCATTATCACTGTAGATTGTTGAACACTTTCCGCGCCGTGACATAAAGCGACGTAGTGCGGCTATAAAGGCTCCACTCGTTAAACCCACTACAGCTTCCAAATGTACCGCTCTGGTAGCAAAGCATATAAAAACAGCAACCCATGCCTTTACGCCAGTGATACGCCGGACTCCACTGCGAACGACTAACGGACCTGCAAAATCAACCCCGCTCACCGTAAAGGGCCTGGAAGGTTGCACTCGTGCCTTCGGTAGTGCTGCCATAAGAGGGGGTGAGAATGTAGGCCTTGCACGAATGCATGTGACACATCTTGTTGTCACGGAGCGGGCCATGACTCTTCCTCTCAAAGGCCAGTACCGCTGCCTTACACTTGATAATAATTGTTGTGGACCACAGTGTAGAAACCTTTTGTGCATATCTTCAAAAATTAATCTAGTTATCTTGTGATCTGAGGGCAAAATGATTGGATGCCTTTGTTCTTCAGTTAATTTTGCGTGGTTTAGTCTGCCTCCCACTAAGATCAAATTGTCATCTCGAAGTAGCGGGTACAAAGACCTGAGTTTGCTGCTGCGTGATACTTCTTTTCCTGTTTTCAATGCATAAAGCTCTTCTCTAAACTTGTCCAACTGTGCTCGCTTAATCAATCCAATTTCAGCCCTTCTTAAATCTGCTACGTTAAGATATTTTGATAGCGCACCGACGTTTTTCGATCTTCTGAACTCAATGAACTTTAATAACCAGGCAGCTGCTCGGACTAATTTATGCCAGACTGAAAAGTAATTCAGTAAGTCTCTCGTAGGCTCTACTGCGATTAATGCTAGACGAATAGGTTTTTTCTCGGGCAGGGACTCTTCATTTGTCAATAAAATGGGGGCTCTTAACCAATCACCGGACTCCTCGGATAGCCACTTTGGACCTTGCCACCACTGTTCACAGCTTTGCAATTCCTTTGGAGTTAACCCTCTTGATAGAGCATCTGCTGGGTTCTCATCAGTTTTGACGTGTCTCCACTGGTTAGTGCCTGTGATTTCGAGAATTTGATCGACACGGTTTGCCACGTATGTTTTTAGCCTACATGCCTCACTGTTGAGCCATCCGATGACGACCATCGAATCTGTCCATAAATAGATGCTGCTGCTATCTAACTCCCAAGCTTCAGCTGTCTTCTTAGCCAATTGGGCAAGGGCGAGTGCTCCACATAGCTCTAGCCGTGGTATCGTAGATCCTTTTAATGGAGCGACCCGTGTTTTTGAACATAATAATCTAGCTCTCCAATTTCCCAATTGATTTTTACTTCGTACATAAATAGCCGCTCCAAAGGCCTCTTCGGAAGCGTCGCAAAATCCATGCAATTGCACCTCAGAACTAAGACTTGGTATACATTTTCTTGGAATAGGAATACAGCTTAATTCAACAAGCCCCTTGTAGAAACAGTCCCATCTTCTTGTTAGATCTGCGTCTAGAGGTTTGTCCCAATCGATTTTTAACTGCCACAATTGCTGTAAAAATATCTTTCCACGCACTAACACCGGAGCTAAGAAACCAAGTGGATCGAATATCTTGTTGAGATCGGATAGTAACATCCTTTTTGTTGCTTTAGTTCTTATGGTGTTGTCTTCGACCGTGAATTGAAATTCGTCCAGTTCCGGCTTCCAACTTAATCCTAAAGACTTAACTACATCATCTGCATTAATTTGTAATGCAAATAGTGGGTCTGTGCTTGAATTTCCGATATGCTTCAGAACACTACTCGAATTTGAGCACCATTTTCGCAGGGGCAGTTTCGCTGAACCAAGGATCATATTAATTTGTTGCTGCAGTTGACAACACTCTTCAATTGTATCGGCGCCGGTCATCAAGTCGTCCATATAGAAGTCACGTTGTATGATCTTTGAAACCTTTGGATGACTTTCTCTTGCTCCTTCCGCTAACGATATTAAACAATTGGTGGCCATGAATGATGCTGCTGTCGTTCCGTAGGTCACAGTGGTGAGGCGATAAATTTGTAGCGCTTCATCTGGTTGCGACCGCCACACTATTCTCTGCAAATCTTGATCTTCCGAGGCTACATTTATTTGCCTAAACATTTTTTCTATGTCTGCCGTTATGACAAACTGATATCTACGAAATCTTGCCAGAATTGAAAACAGATCTTCTTGGACTGTCGGTCCACACATAAGCACATCATTCAGCGATATATTTGAAGAGCTCTTAGCCGATGCGTCAAAAACGACTCGCAGTTTCGTTGTGAGGCTTGTCAATTTAATTATTGGATGGTGGGGAAGATAGAAAATACATTCGGGCGGATTTAGTTCTTGGCACACCCTTTTCATGTGGCCCATTCTCAAATATTCCTCCATGAAATTGATATATTGTATCTTCAGTTCCTCATTCTTCTGAAGCCTTCGCTCAACACTCAGGAATCTAGTGGTGACCATTTGTAGCGTGCTTCCAAGTTTACATTTTTCAGGTTTCAATGGAAGGCGTAGCACAAACCGGCCCGTCTCATCTCGACTTGCAGTTTCGTTAAAGTGCTTTAGAGCTTTCTGCTCTTCAATGCATTTTTTATTGGACTTAGATGGTGCTCCGTATGCCTCAAGCTCATCATTGCATAGAATTCTTAATTTGTCCTCGCATGCTTGTCCAATAGAGCATGTAGCTAAAAGCGAGGTAGCGCCAATTTCTCCTGTTACTACCCAACCAAACTTTGAATCTTGCAAGCAGACACCTCTAGCTGGTAACCGAACTCTTTTTGGCTCGAATAGATCGAAGAACGTTCCACCGCCGATGAGTAGGTCAACCTTTCCCGAAACGTCAAAGAAGGGGTCAGCCAGCTCGGGTATTAGGTCTTCTGGTATGTCCCATCCACTTATTGGTTTTGGACAATTAGGTAAGCCATCAACCACTACTGGCAATACATGACAAACCAAATCTACTTCAAACTGTTTTACACGAGACCTTACTTTAACAGATATACAAGAGACTGACTGTATCTGACCGGCTCCAATTCCACTTACTGGCACCATTGTTTTATGACGTGGAAGCTGTAATAACTTAGCAAAATTCTTGGAGACAAAATTCATTTGGGATCCGTTATCCAATATAACGCGACATTTCCTTAATTGACCATTGTTGTCTGCAACCATGACAGATGCTGTAGACAGGAATACATGACCTCCTCCTGCTGAGGCAAGGGCTGCAATGTTACTTGAGTGTTGTGCTGATGTAGTAGGAGTGTGATCGCCAAATTGGTCGTTATCCCTGTTTTTGGTGGCGATAGTCGTGTGTTTCTCATAATGTAGGAGCGTGTTATGCTTCTGTTTACATTTTAAGCACGTATACTTTGATTTGCAAGTGTCTGCAGAATGAAATGGTGCTAAGCAGTTGAAACATAACTGGGACGTCCTCACCGTATTTAGACGCTCCGATATCGAAAGGCCTTTGAATTGCTCACACATGAAAAGCCTATGACTCTCGGAACAACAAGGACATGGACGTGCAGACTTGGTATTTGCGGAAATAAGTGCCCTTTTTGATGCATTGTTCGATGTAGTCTTCTTAGAGCTTGAACCTCTTACTTGACCTTCACAATTACCTTCCCATGTCGATGTGCAAGCCTCTGAAGTTTCTATAGCAGTGCAACGACTTGCTATAAATATTTCCAAGTCCGAGTATTTCGGGAGCCTCGTGTTTCGCTGATGTAGTTGCCATCCATGTGCCGAACTCCTGTCTAGTCGGCTAGTGACGATTGTAATGAGCCAGGCATCCCACTGGTCCACAGGCTGACCCATGGATCTTAATGCTGCAATATGAGTGGAAACTGTAGAATACAGCCCTTGCAAAGTAGAAGGCCTTGATTCTTCTACTCGAGGGCAGTCGAGTATGGAGCGGATATGTGATTGCACCACAAGACTATGATTATCATATCGTTGAATAAGCTGGCTGATGATTGCTTCGTAATTTCCATCGCTAACTGGAATCGAACGGACGAGATCCAAAGCTGAACCTTCCAAACATGATCTCAAATAGAAAAATTTCTGGGCCGCGGTATAATTATCGTCGTTGTGAACCATCGCTCGAAATACATCAAAAAATGAGGCCCATTCTTGGATGTTACCGCTAAATTTTGGAAGCGGAATAGGTGGTAATTGAGCTCGCTGGATACTCATAGCTGCGAATGAAGCATTGACTGCTGTTGAATTATGAGGTTTTTCCAAGCTAGTTAGCTCTTGAATCTGAGATCTAATTGCAAAATAATCTTGTTCAAAATTGTCCCTCTCTACGTCAGAAGCCTCTTCGTCACCAACAAGCAACTCTATCTGCGATTGCACGTCATCAAATTTTCGGTTGATTTGCGGCAGCTCTTCTTGTCTAAACTCGAGCAACGATACGGCCTGCTGCGTTGGATCAAACTTGGCTACAAATGTACGAATACGTGTGAGAGAAGCCTTTATTACACCCCTTTTTCTCTTTAAATCGGTTAGAGCCTTCTGCTCATTATCGTCCAGCACCATATTGCTTAGAATAATAAGAGTTTGTTGAAAATGATGTTGGAATAATAAATAATTGAACGCCTACACCAAATTAGGTAATTTACTGATGATGCCCTTCAATCTTAAAAATATGTATATTAATAGGTGTGTAGATAACTTATAATTGCATAAATATTAGTTATCACTCCCAATAGACTCCAAGCAATATAACATACAGACAGATTGAATAACGCATAGAAACTACGGTTCAGCAATGCAACACTAAATATATATATAATACTATACTAATTAAAATACCACAGAAAAATTGGATTAAATAATTGATATATTATAATATGTAATAAAATAAGATAGTGTCACATCACGTCGAGGTCACCAAAATGTACGGGCCGGGAGCATATAATAATAATACGCGCGCCCGGTCACCAAACTGTGTTATGCACACTGCACGCACACACCGACCGATTGTGTATTTGTGTATATAGGTATAGCACTCAACAGGAAGTGGACAGGTTCGCCGAGCAAAACCAGTGAGTGCTAGTATATGGGTGATGTGTGTATGTGTGTATATGTGTGGGTGTGTGCTTAAAACTAAGGACAATAGGTAACTCTAACAATGGTAACGCAGTTGTAAATTTGGTAAATAGTTGATTAGTATAATATGACAATAAATAAATGTATAAGCTACGGCCCTTTTGGCCCAACAGGTAAAAACGTGTATAAAAATGTAATATATAATTGCCGGTTCGGCTTT
Source organism: Schizaphis graminum (assembly GCA_020882235.1). Lineage (NCBI taxonomy): Eukaryota > Metazoa > Arthropoda > Insecta > Hemiptera > Aphididae > Schizaphis > Schizaphis graminum. The sequence goes on along the minus strand of CM037033.1, from coordinate 24,753,034 downwards.
ACCAATAATAGATGATAATAATTAGCTATAAGAGCTCTATATATATAAAATGTACAAAAACAAATAATAATAATAAAAAACTCACAACTTATTGTCGGTGCTCGGCTGGCCAGCTGCTACCTATCCTATAATATAATGAAAGGGTTCACACACACACAAAACACTAAAATAATAATATAAAACTTGGAAATAGTAGAGACAATTAGTGCCTTTTCCAAAGATAAAAAATAAGTACGGCGATTCGCGCGCGTACACGGTATAATAATAACAGCGAAAGGCGATTCGCGCCCGGCACAATAAAAATATACTAAATAGGTGGCGATTCGCGCCCACGACAAAATATAATAAGTAAGATGAGGCGATTCGCGCCCTCACAAAATATAATAATTAAACGGCGATTTCCGCACGTACGGTAGGAACGAGACTGACGAAAATTGCGGCGGCCGTGTTAAAGAATAATAATCGCGCAGCCGATGCGGCGGCGGCGATTATCTACATATTATATAATAATTCACAGCGACGAATAATTACTACAAAAATAAAACAATACAAAATAACGAATAGGTGTGTGTGTGTGTGTGTCGGTCGGCGGCGAGATATTGAAACCGGAACGCGCGTACAATATAATAATAGCTATATACTTATGCGGCGCCAACAGTAGTAATAGGTTAGGTTTACGTATATATAATAGATTTTAAGTTATTAACATCGAGTCTATATGTTAGAGGTGATAGTATTTGAAATATATAATATGTAAATGAAACAGTTGAGTGTAATGAGAATAATATGCGTGATATTCTACTAGTAATAAGCGTATAGTATTTTATAAATATTATAAAACTATGAATTTAGTGTAAAAATAATTTAAAGTGATATTATATAGTTCTCGGGGGTAGTGAAAAGAATATCAATATCAAGAATCTTGATATCATTATCATCATTCTCGTCTTTAAAACATAATAACTAGGGTTGATGACCTTAAAAACAATAAAAAATGACCATAAAAATGTCTTAAAAAAATGACCTAAAAAAATTACAAATATTAGTTTTATATTAATAAAAATACATTTTTTAAAAATATTTTACTCTATTTTACTATAAATTTCAAAATATGACATAAAAATTACAAAAATGTCCTTAAAATAGGAAAATTAAAAAATTAAAAATATTTGTTTTATAAATTTATCAATGCTTACAAATTATTTAAAAATCAAAATCATTGCATTGTACAATAAGAGCGTATTTTATGTTATCGAAAGTAAATGACAAAAAACGATAAGAAATGAACTAGTGTAAATGTGCGATAGGGCTGCACAAGAAGCCGGTGAAAACGTGTGTTTATATTTACGCTAGGTCGATAGCCCTGTGGAAGGGGAGAAAGTGGACTGTATTTAAAATAATTCTGAAGTTAGGAGCTGATTGGAAACAATAAACTAATATTAATATGATGATGGTGCGAGGTACCCTAAATATACAAACATGAAAACAATCTTTTGCAGTATACCAATAGGACAATTTATTATAATATTCTGCATTCGAAAATAATCTTACATACTAATGTTAGTGATAATAATAATGCGCGATCACAAGCCGATCGGCCAAACAATATAATAATACAAAATGCACGTCGAAAGTAAACGGCAACGAATAATAAATCAATCAAGTATAATTGATATGACAAAACACGTCGAATAAATAATAATAAACAAATAATGAGCGTGTACGACCTGATAACCTGGCTGGTTTGATAGTAGGTGATAACGCAGTGATGGAGCTGTTGTCCCAAGACGACGATGATAATGTTGGTCGCGTCTGTGCGGCATGCGACAATGGCACTTCCGTCGAAAACGGCGAATGGGTCGACGACACCACGTACGTACGTGCGGCGGTCGATGCCCGATGGTGGTATAGAGGTAATCCAAATTGGACGACGCGGTCGTTGATCGAGGTGATCGGAGCGTGATACTTACCGGTGCAAGATTTATATACTAAAATAACGGCACGCGTGGACGTCCGTTGTCGCGGCGTAAGACGCGGCTCAAGCGACAACACAATATATACGCGACGGTTCGCACTGCGTAAAAACGGGCGGGCGGAACACGTGGGCGCGTAAGCGAGCGGGGCTCAAAATCGCACGGCAAAGATCGGCCGGGCGAAACAAAATATAACAAAATTAGTAACGACGCGTCAGACACCAAACGGTCGTACTAAAAACAACACGTGGACGGCGTAAATGACCACGGGTCGGAGGTCGCACAGCGAGAATCGGGCGGGCGACGGAACGCACGAAATACAGCTCGTGGTTTTTGGCACAGGCGGCCGTGATTCAAGTCGCGGGCACAAGCACGTGCGCGATGAGTCGTTGAGCACAGGGGCTCGGAGATTTAGCCAAGGCGGCTGGTTGCCGACGAAAAAATACAACGCCGGGTGGCTAACGAGCCAATAACAAGACGTTCGCGAACGCGGCACGGCGCGGAACGAAGATTAGCTCGGATGAGCACACAAAACAAAAACGCAAAACAATGGCGGATTGACGGCGACAGGGCACCGGATCGTGGACCTGTTCCGTAGACGGTAGAAGGACGACAAAAGACGGCGGCGGGGCACCGGCGACGGCTAGCTTGGTCGCGGCGATATCGGGGGTCCAAAGGTTGGATTGCGCGTCGCGGCGGCGACACCGCTCCGGTGCGACAACATTACGGCATGTAATTAATCGCGGCATGACCGCGCGAAGTTTAAATAATTTGTATCCAACAGTAAAATCAGTAAAAATAACTAAAAATGTTGGAAAATGACCTATAAATCTCAAAAAATGACTTAAAAAGTAATAAACACCAAAAAATGCAAAATAAAAATTAGTTATTTAGATTCACATGCTTATGAAACAGATTTGTGACCAGGAGAGCATCGTCTAAAAAATTCCAAAAAAAAATGCAAAATGCATCAACTTCCGAGCCCTAATAATAACCATCGTGATACGAAAATGGATATTACATAGTTATTATTAAAAATGTATACATTGAATAATAATTATACTTTAATTTTGTTATTATCTATATATATGCTGCATATTTATTGAGTTTAAAAAAATTAAATAAAATTATAAAAATTGAATAAAGTATCTATTTTTGTTTTTATTTAAGTTTTATTGAATATTGAAGTTAATGTCAAAATATATAATAACAGTTAAAAAAAACCTTTTATACTATACGAGTACCTACAACAATAATTACAATACAATAATTATTTGTAAGTACTATAGTACTTGGTTTTGTATATCCATTAGAAAAAAAGGTTTTTATTTTATTTATTTTTTATAATTATTTTAATACCTATTACCCATGCATCGGTATTGCCCCATTACAAATTTGTCGATTGACCCGCGGAGAAACACAGCATGGCAGTAATTTATATTTTACATTACGTATAGTTTTAATTGTTACACATTATAAAATATAGTATATAGTCCCTATGCCCCCCCTAAATACGCTACTGTATATATATTTCATATCATTTCATAAATTACTATTAGGTAAACCTATTTAAATGAATTTTTATCAAACTATGTAATTGTATAATATATATTATATTATATTACATTATATTTTATTTTTATTATACATATAGATTGGATGTTAATAACTTAAACTCTATTATACACAGCTAAAGAAATATAATATTTTATATTTGATCCTATTACTATGATGTGATTCCATAGTCCATACACTATAACTATAATTAATTAAAATTCCTAATGTCATTCTGGTTTGAATATGTTAACAGAAAGATACAGGGCCGCATTATACTAGGTGCAAATGGAGCATTTGCTCCAGGCGGCAAATTTTGAGGGGCGGCAAAATTTGCACTACCAGTCTAATAAATAATAAATTACAATATGTTAAAATATTTTTTTACTATGGATATTTTTAAAAATAATTTGTAAATTAAAATTGAAAATGATGCTAAATTATTTTTATTTCTCAATTTTGAATTCTACTTATAATGGAATCAAATGTGAATAATTGTCGTTACAATAATTATTGTCATTCGTCGACTATCCTAATTCTTAAATTAAGTATTGAAAATTGGATTCGAATATCGTACGGTAGATAAGATAACACATACATTAGAACGGAACCCGCATGTTGACGTTAAGTAACGTACATACGATGTCTTATCGATTTCGATTACAATAATTCATAGAAGTAGCCTATCGGCTATAACTTATATAGGTATAAGCATTGATTAAATATTATATAATTGTATTTTTGATCGAATATCTACAATTTGTGTTTAATATCAAATCTCAATATCTGCAGTCGCTTTAGTTGTGTAGACGTGTAGTGTTTCATGCGCAGTTGACGAGTTCAAACCTTTAAAGTTTTAAACTAATATTTTATTAATGTGATTTGTCAGTCAGTTGTATAGTTTCGAAGTGTCGAAGTAGTACTAGTAATAATGAAAAGAATAAGACTGAGTGGTTCGAAATATCAAAAAATAGCATTAGAAAAAAAGTTGAAAGAAGAAAAAGTTATTGCAAAAACGGCAAAATTAGATAGTTTTTTTAAAAAGGTAAATTTTTGAAATATTACATAAAATATGTCTTTGTATTACACTGTAACCGATAAGTAGGATTTTAGTAAGTACATAACTTGACGTTACGTAAAATCATGTTGGTATTTTATTTTATACAAATTATAAACCATCTTTGGTTGTTACGTTCGAATTTATTTAGAACATTTTTTTTAATATTCCATTATTTCCATTAGATAGTAATGATATATTTTGTGATACAATTGAATATTTTTTGTTTAATTTTGGTTTTATTGAATTCAATTTTGTTGTTCGACGTCACAGTTTTATTCTTTGGTTTTAGGATTCATATTCAAGTGTTCAAAACGACGAAGTTGTAGAAAAACTCAACAATTACGAACTTAATTCTAGTAGTCTATCTATTATTGATTCATTAGCTGAAACTAATAATTTTGATGAACAAAAAAACAATGAAATTCCGTCTCCTAACTTAGAACTTATTACCAGCTCTTCAAAAAATGTATCCGTATCAAAACAATTTCCTGGGTCAGATCCAGCAGAATGGAATTTAGATTCTGATACAATTGACTATTTGTTAAAAAATCCGCCTTTTGTTAATTTGATTGATATTGACTTTAAAAGTACAAAACGTTTATGCGGAAAAAATATTAGAAAACTTCCATATGACATATTTGAAAGGTGTCTTCTTAATGGCGAACGCAAAAAAAGGAATTGGCTTCTCTATTCAAAATCTAAAAATGCGCTTTATTGTTTTCAATGTTTAATTTTTGGTTCTAATAAACACGCCTTCAGTGATCCTAATTTTGGGTTTACAAATTGGCAAAAATGTCATCATCTAGTCAATGAACATGAGAAAAGTGTAGCTCATAATACAAATGTCCGTAAATGGTTTTTAAGAACAACTAAAAATAAAGACGTTATTGATCACGCTTTACAAGAAGAAATACAATCTCAAATGAGCTATTGGAAAAATGTGTTGCATCGTATAGTGGCTACAATTTCATTTCTATCAGAAAGAGGGCTCGCTTTTAGGGGAGATGATCAAACGTTTGGTTCAAAACATAATGGTAATTATTTAGGATGCCTAGAATTAATTTCTAAGTTTGACCCATTCATTGCAAATCACATTACCAATTTTGGAAATAAAGGCCGTGGAAACGTTTCATATTTATCGTCTACAATTTGTGATGAATTTATTTCTTTAATGAGTAAATTAGTAATTGATAATATTACTAATAAAATAAAAAAATCTAAATATTTTTCAATTGTAGTAGATTCTACCCCTGACATTACCAAAATAGATCAACTAACCATCATTATAAGGTACATTGAAGATAATAACTATGCAGTTGAAAGATTTCTTGGATTTCTTAAATCAGTTGGTCATAAAGCGGAAGATATGGAAAATGCCTTACTTAATTTTTTTACTGATCATTCAATAGATTTAAAAAACTGTAGAGGTCAGTCGTACGACAATGCGTCTAATATGTCGGGCATATACAATGGGCTGCAAGCGCGTATAAAACGTACATCTAAACAAGCATTGTACGTTCCATGTGCAGCTCATTCGTTAAACTTGGTAGGCCAAAATGCTGCTGAAGCTACTAGTGAGGGGACACGTTTTTTTTACAATACACAAATGATATATAATTTCTTTTCTGGTTCAACGAGTCGTTGGGAAACTTTAGAAAAATGTCTTGATAAAACTCCAGATTCATTAACAATAAAAAATTTATGTAAAACGAGGTGGTCTTCAAGATATGATGTTTGTAAATCCCTTAATGAAGGATACAAAGAAATACTACAGTCGTTAGAAAAAATATATTTAGATAAAAACCAGAGACCAGCCATATGTCATGAAGCACGTTCAATTCATAAAAAAATGAATAGTTTGGAATTTTCATTTTTATTATCTATGTGGAGTCCAATTTTAAAACGTTTTGATGCTACGTCAAAGACATTACAATCGGAAAATATTGATTTATCAATAGTTATTTCTCTATATCGTTCATTGAAAGATTATATTGAAAATATGAGAAGTTCATTTCATACATTTTTAGAAGAGGCCCAAATTCGATGCGGCAGTGAATTATTTTCATGGGAAACATCCAGAACCAAAAAAAAATCAACGTTTCATATCGATGATTTGAGCTCAGAATTTGAAATTAATTTCACCGGAAATGAAAAAATGAAAATTGAAACTTTTTTGGTGATAATTGACACAATTGTTTTTCAATTAAATAAAAGAATGGAAGTTTATATTGAAATCAATAATAGATTTGGATTTCTATTAAACTTAGAAAATGAGACATTGGAAAGTATTCGAATACAAGGTAAAAATCTTGTTGAACTGTATCATTTAGATATAGAAACAGATTTTGAAGAAGAATTAATACAATTCAAGAGCATTGTTAAAGATTTTCCCACAGAATGTAAATTATCATTTGCTGCATTACATAAAACATTAATTACATCTTCTTTAGAAACATCGTTTCCAAATATAGAGATTATTTTAAGAATTATTTGTACTCTTCCTTCTTCAAATGCAAGTGGTGAAAGATCTTTTTCTGTTTTAAAACGTGTAAAAAATTATTTGCGATCATCTCTTATACATGAAAAAATGTCAAACTTGTCGATATTGTGCATTGAATCAGATTTGGTGAAAAACATGAAGTGGGAAGAACTGATTCATCAATTTGCCACAATGAAATCCAGAAAAAAAGATATTTAAATTCAGAATTATTTTATTTTAACTATTTACCATAAATATGAAATGTAAAATATTTTGATATAAATACTTAGATAATAAATAAATAAATACTTACATATTACTTCATGTTTTTTTATGGTTTTTTTGGTGGTGGTGGAGGGGGTGGTGGCTGGAGGAGCGGCAAAAAATGTTTGCTCCATGGCGGCATTGGGCCTTAATCCAGCCCTGGAAAGATACTAACTCATTATATTGTTGTTAATCATAATGATATTTAAACATCACTCAATATTATATTTATTTTAGAACACATAAAGGACTATGATTTAATAGCTTTGTTTAGTAAAAACTAGAAGAGAAAATTGGACTGTCTATAATAATAATAATAATCAGAGGCCGTTAACACTTCAGTAGTCATTAAAGGCTAACTGGAAGTAAAACACTTTCACTTTTCTTAAAAATATTTTCAAAAGTTTTAACCAGTGGTAAACAATATTTCGTTGTATAATATATAATACACGTTTAATAATTAAATATATTTTCACTAAATGTATAGCTTTTTCATTTTTATAAAATAGTATACACTTATTTCTAGTAGAATAATACCATATTATTACTCACATTACGCTTAACTGTTTCATTTACATATTATATATATTTCAAACACTATTATGTACTCGCAACATATATAGAATGAGGGTATGAACATAACGTATGGGTTATAAGATAAAACATATTTTCAATTAAATTAAATTAAATGTGATCTGTTTATTAGGATAATAAATAAATAAGTATCGCGCGAGCAGCCGTACCTAACGCACGCCTCTCCGTCGCTCCGTCAAATACCGCTGTGATCTCGATCATATACGTTCAAATTTTTCCAAATTTATATATGTTTATATTATATTATGTAGCTATAAATATATATACATATATACATATACATAATACAAGTGTAATATATTAATATATTACCTTGGTAATTCTGTTATATAAGTGAATCAAGTTCGTTCGTAAATTTCCAGTGTCTTAATTACCGTACAGCCGTCGCGTTATCGCGAACGCCGCACGGCCGCCGTTATCGCGTACGTCGCGTAGCGGTGCGTAACCTTTGTCTCCGTGATAAACATGCCACAATTGCCGAATGCAAAAACTAAAACTAATATTAAAAATAAAAATATTAATAATAATAATACAAATAATAAAACCATTATACAGGACGCTCGCCTAAACATATCGACAAATAATCCCAACGTCAGCCATTCACCCACACAAAATAATTTAAATAGTCCAAATAATGATGGCTGGACACATCAAGCCGAGAAAAGAAACCGCTCAAGTTCCTCAGAACCAAGCTCTCCAACCCAAAATACCAACAGACACAAAAAGCTATTTATTTCTAGAAATCGATTTGATGTTCTATCGCAAACTGATACAATCGAAGTTGACACAATAACACCAAATCCAGATCCTGATGTAAGTAACCCTGAAGCGCACACTTCACAGGTAACAAGTACAAATCTACCCCCTCCTATAATAGTAAAAGGAATTAAAGACTTTGTAAGCCTACGCTCGGAACTCATAGACCTTGTGGGTACTGAAAACTTCACATTTAAGTCAAGCATTAACAACCTCAAAATCCTAACAAAAAACCCAGAAACCTACCGAGCAATCATCCATTTCTTACAAGGTGCAGAAGCCGAATTCCGCACCTATCAAATGCAAGAAGACAAAGCCTACCGGATAGTCATAAGAAACCTTCACCCAACAACGAACACAGCAGAAATTAGAACAGCTTTAGAAGAAATTGGTTTTCAAGTACGCCAAATCACAAATGTCCTACATAAAACAACAAAATTAAATCTTCCAATATTCTTTGTTGATCTTGAACCTTCAGAGTTAAATAAAGACATCTTCCATATAAACCACATACTTCATACTAAGGTAAAAATAGAAGAACCATATAAAAAACGTGACCTAGTACAATGTCAGAACTGCCAGGAATACGGTCATACAAAAACGTACTGTGCACATACACCAAGATGCGTTCGGTGTGCTGAATATCACATCACCTCAGAATGTTTAAAACCTCGAAATCTACCCGCCAAATGCGCGCTATGTCAGGGCGAACACCCTGCAAACTATAAAGGATGCCAAATTCACAAGGAGCTTCAAAGACGTCGCAACCCAAACTCAAGAACCATCCAATCAACTTCAATCAACAATCAGTCCAATCCAAAAACCACAGTGAAGACTTCTTCGACTGAATCCAATCCCTCGCCCTCTCAAAAAAGAACTTATGCAAATGTAACCTCGAATCAGGAACCTCCAAAATCTAACAACAGTAATCAATTAGACACAGGTACCTTATTATCTAAATTTATCAGTGACTTCCAAGCTATCATAAATCCACTGCTCTCTCTTCTTACAACAGTCCTTGCCAAACTTGCAGCCCAAAATGACAAATAATACCCAAACCTCCAAATCACTGCTCATACTCCTTTGGAATGCCAACGGTATTCATAATCATATAGCCGAACTCTCACTTGTACTTCATGAAAAACGTATAGATATCGCTCTATTATCTGAAACACACCTCACTAACAGAACAAAAATACACATACCCGACTACACAATACTGAGATCAAACCACCCAGACGGTACCGCACACGGAGGAGCCGCGATAATCATTAGATCTACAATTCTCTTTCATAATGTCTCTCAAATTAGCGAACCCCACATACAATCTTTCACCATACAAATTACTCTAGACCATTCTCCAATCTCCATCTCGGCAGCATACTGTCCCCCTAACCAAATCATTTCCACATTACTATTTGAGCAATTTTTCAACTCTCTTGGAAATTACTTTATTGTTGGCGGCGACCTCAATGCCAAACACACCCAATGGGGATGTCACTCAAACTCACCAAGAGGTAACTCTCTTAGACAAGTTATTACTACCAAAAACTATTTAATCATTTCACCCCAAGACCCCACATATTGGCCTACATCACCCCGAAAGCGACCAGATATCCTTGACATATTCGTCTCTAAAATACCGAACCGATTTAACACCATCATAGATAATCTAACGCAGAGGTTCCCAACCCGTGGTACGCGTACCACTAGTGGTACGCGGAAGGCTCGTAGGTGGTACGTGAAGAAATTTTTTTATTACTATTTGCATTCAATATTATTTAGTTTAGTTTATTTGATATTAGCTAATTTTATAAAATTATTATTTTATCAAAATAAATTTAATGTTGATAATATGGGGTTTGTAATCGTAGCAATTTAGAATTTTAGATAATCTATTCTTATCGATAAAGCGCATTCTTATAGTTTTAACGTTTGTGTTATTTATATTATATTTTATATAATATGGTTATGGCCACTCAATTGGCGATAACGATTATTGGAAAATATACGTAAGAAATATCAATGAGTTATTTTTCAATTTGGATGTCAACAAAAATAGAATACCCATAACCCATCTCTTTTCAAGCAAGCATTACAATGTTTAACCCCATTTGTCACTACTTATTTGTGTGAGAGTGGATTTTTTGAATTGCTGTATTTGAAAAATAAGTACAGAAGTAGGCTCGATATTCAAAGTGACTTAAGAGTGAAAATTAGTTCCATTCAGCCTGATATTGATGACCTTGTAAAAAATAAACAACAACAAATATCACATTAATTTTATTTATTTAATTTTATTATTATTTATATTTATTATTTTTTTTTATTAATTTGAAAATTGTAATTTAAAATTTAAATATTTAGTTTTAACTAAAAATTATGATTTTTTTACTTTCATAAATATCAAATAATACAAATTTAAAGAATTGAATGAATAATAAAAATATACGCTAAAAAAATTTGACTCCTAATTTAGTTTTAGAATTGAGGTGGTACGCGTATTGATTATAAAACTATAAAAGTGTCTGGTGGTACTCGATGATAAAAAGGTTGGGAACCCCTGATCTAACGAATCCTCACTCAGACCACTCGCCAGTACTTCTCACCCTCGACACCTCTCCTCAAAAAAGACCAATGAATCCATCATTAATCAATGGAATAATTAACTGGGAAAAATTCCAATCGATTCTTACAAATGACATTAACCTGAACGTTAGTTTAAAATCTCCAAACCAACTTGAGGAATCAGTACAATGTCTAACATCAACAATACAAAATGCAGCATGGTCCTCTTGTAAACCAAAAATAATTGATAATTACAAACAAAGTAATCTCTCTTTGCCTACCTATTTAAGATCTCTTATTGTCCAAAAACGTCGTGCCAGAGCAACCTGGCAGAGAACAAAATATCCCACCGATAAAACTAATTATAATCACCTATGCACATTACTCAAACGACAAATGGCGAAACAACGTTCAGAAGACTTCGCCAAACAAACTAGCCTCTTAACCGAAAAAGATGGCTCTCTGTGGAAAACCACTAGAAAAATCTTAAAAACCAAAATAATGTCATTTCCAATCAAAAAAATAGACGGCAGTCTCGCTATAAACGATAAAGAGAAAGCAGAAGTACACAGACATCACCTCTCCCAAGTCTTTAACCCAAACGATCCCACCATTCCTTCCATAGAAAACAAAGTACGCAATTTTCTAGATAGTCCACTCCCAATGACACTTCCACCCAAACCATTCACTCCAAATGGGATAAAATCATTCATACAAAAATTTCCTCTTGGTAAATCACCTGGTCATGATCTGATAACAGCCGAAATAGCCCGCAGACTTCCAAACAAAGCTATAGTACACATCACTCATATTTTTAACGCAATACTCCGACTCTCATATTTCCCGATTCAATGGAAACTTGCCACAATTATTCTCTTCCCTAAACCAAACAAACCAATAGATAACCCCTCCTCATATAGGCCAATTAGTTTGTTACCTTTCTTTGCAAAACTTTTAGAAAAACTCATACTAAACAGAATCTACCCAATCATCAAAGAAAAGAAACTAATTCCTGACACGCAATTTGGATTTAGAGAACATCACTCAACCATCCATCAAATACACCGACTAGCCGATACTATTGCCTATTCTCTGGAAAAGAAGCTGTACACTTCTGCAGTATTTCTTGATGTTGCACAGGCCTTCGACAAGGTCTGGCATCCCGGTCTCCTTTATAAACTAAAATCGTTCCTACCCCCATCATACTATCTTTTTTTTAAATCATACCTCAACGAACGTCACTTCTTTGTCAGGTCAGGAACCGAATACTCCAGTATATCCCCAATAAAAGCTGGTGTTCCTCAAGGCGCTGTAGTTTCTCCAACTCTTTTTAATTTATACTCTGCAGACCAACCCACCAATCCGAATACTCAAATAGCTGAATATGCCGACGACAAAGCAATATATGCCACCCACACCGATTCTGACATGGTTTCAACTACTCTCCAAAGACACCTAAATGACCTATCACACTGGTACTCCCTCTGGCGCGTCAAAATTAATGAAAACAAATCTGTACACACCACCTTTGCTCTTCGCCACAGACAACCTCCTCCGGTACATATAAACGGCAAACCAATACCAAACTCCGACACAGCCAAATATCTAGGTCTAACCTTCGACAAACGTCTAACATGGGCTAAACACATACACACAACAAAATTAAAATTAAATCAACGACTCTACTCTCTCAGACCTATTCTTGGTAAATACTCAAAATTATCCCTCAAAACCAAAATTCATATATATAATCTTCTTCTTAAGCCTATCTGGCTCTACGGTATACAACTCTGGGGCACGGCAAAAATATCAAATACAAAAAAAATACAAGTGTTGCAATCAAAAATCCTCCGACTCATAACCAATGCTCCTCCTTATATTTCAAACCACACACTTCATACAGATCTTCACATTCCTAAAGTCACTGATACAGCCAAGCTATACTACGCAAAATTTAGGAATCGCCTTCAAAATCACCCTAATCCCCATATAAAAAAGCTATTATCCATTTCCATCCCAGGAAATCCCACCAGAAGACTTAAACGACAATGGCCCCGTGACCTTATAAACCAAACGTAATATGAATACACCTAAATAATGTAAATTCAAGTCGAAGTATCTTCACTGGACGGTTTCTTCTCTCAAGACATTCAAGCTATTGCAATTAATTAAAAACATACATTATGCTTATTGTACTTTTTTTGTAGTATAGATTGTATAAATTCTAGATTAAAAATAAAAAAAAATAAATAAATAAATAAATAATAATAATTATTATTATTATTATTATTTATACATGTTTATATATATATAAAGCATTATATGTGAAATTAGCTTCTACCCATATATCTTATATTTAAATAGGTAACATAAAATTATTTATTCCCTATACTACATAAGTATATACATATACTATATATTCATATCTATAAATAAACAGTTTTAAGGTATAATTTGCGATAGGATACTGATATTTAGATATAATATATGTTTTCAACATCAATATGTCCAAAGCATTTTATTAACATTCGAGTTGATAATGAAATAACGAATTAAAACTTTATTAGGTTCATTCAAAATCTATTTGAGTATAATTATATTGTTATAGTTATTTTTCATTAAACTAATTATATATTATTATATTTTATTATATTTTTAATATATTTTATAGTCCTTAATAGACTATAAAAATATCATCATCGAAAATGAGATAAATGTTTAACTGAAAACATATTTAATGTTGAAAATTTGGTTATAAAATGACAGTTTAGTTGTTGTATCTCCCTCAGTATACCAAAACATACTACTCGGGTTGTATCAGTATATTCGATATCACTCGTCTACTACTCACAATCGATAACAAGTGCTCTAAGTACGACGTTGTACGGACAAATACGAAAAGAACGACGACGACGACTACTACGATAAAATAGTTGTAATAAAATGTATACACATTTCTTTAATAAAGTATTATTGTTGTACACTTCGATAATACAATAAAAATATTTTTCCACCTCAGTTTACGTTATATTATTTCATTTAAGTACCTATATATTTTATATAATATTAACTCCTTTAAATAAAAACAGTTTTAAGGTATAATTTGTGATAGGATACTGATATTTAGATACCTATACTATAAAGCATTTTATTGACTTTCGAGTTGATAACGAGATAAGGAATTAAAAACTTTATTAGGTTCATTCATACACCTTCATGATAGAATAACATTTCGAGCATGATGACATAGGTATATATACAGTGAAACCTCTCTTAACGGACACCTGTAATTAGCGGACACCTCTCAATAACGGACAAAATTTCCGGTCCCGGCATAGTATATATTATTTTATCAATTTTTTCCAATAGCGGACAATTTGGTCGGTCCCGTGAGTGTCCGCTATTCAGAGGTTTTACTGTATATATATATAATTTTAATGTGTATGACTATGGGTGGAGTGATGTCTCATGATCGTGATTTAATAGGTTTAACTGAAAACATTTAATGTTGAAAATTTTGCTATAAAATGACAGTTCAGTTGTTGTAGGTATATTCCATAGCAGGGGTCACCAATTAATATTTTTGAAGGGCCACATAAGGAATCTAAAAATTTTTCGCGGGCCATCAAGATCCTAAGTACATATTTACATTATATAAAAACTAATAATATTAAACAAAAATAATAATTTACAATTATAACACATATAATTTTGTCGTAATATGTGTTATTTATTTTTTGTCTGCGGGCCGAATAAAATGTGTTGGCGGGCCGTATGCGGCCCGCGAGCCGCCATTTGGTGACCCCTGTTCCATAGTATACTTCACTAATATATTACACTAGTAAGACCTACCTAGGCAGACTTACAGTTAATATATACCTATACATAGATATTACAAATGGTGAAGGGGCGAGCAGAAAACAAGATGAAAACTGTACTTAGTGCAGATAGAAGATCGAAGAGGCAATCAGGAGAGAAGATTGACATGGAAACTTTACAGAATATAATATACGACTATGATGTAATCAATATAATCTTTTATCGAGATGTCTTAAAAACAAAATTACTATACTTACGAAAACAGTTTATTAGTTACGGGGTTCAATATATAAATTATATACATCCTTTAACACAATTGAAATTATCAACTGAACATATTAAAGAATTTAAACCTAATCAAAATTATCGATTATCACATTTATATAATTCCAATATGTTAATCGAAATTCAAAGATTATTACATTTGAATAAAAGTACAGCATTTAAATTCTGTAAAACGTTAGTGACATCATCATTAACTATGTTATGCGATATTAATTTAATTGAAAATTTGATTGATAATAATTTTAAAGAAAAAGGTCGTATGTATAGGGTTATTAATCGATGTACATGTTGTTCATTTTATCATGATATCATTTATACTGAAAACTCTGTAAAAGATTTCAAATGGCGTTATCCATTGTTAACTATTCAACAATGTGAACAAATTATTAATAACTGTTTAATTAAAAAAAACATTTCTCTAGTATATAAGATAAATTGGATTTCGACGATAGTAGAAAAATATATAATAATTTTAATCATTGTCAATATTTTTAGTGTAATTGAATAAAAAATTAACTCATTAAATTAAGTTAATATAGAAAAAATATTTTTTTTTGTATACAATTAATAATTATACTTACCTACATTTTTTTAAGCCAACAAATAACATAATAATTCAATAAATATATGTAATAAAGTTATTTACTGTAGGTAGGTACTTATACAGGCCCGGATTGGACCGGCGAGCTACCGCGGTGGGCCGCAAGATTATTATGATACATGGGCCGCTTGCTAAAATATTTAGCTAAATTAACTGGGACAGTAAAATTATTGTGCTCGGTAAGTTTCTGGGTTCCAACCCGGCACTGTACTTATATTTGTATATATTATACTATAATCAATGATGAAATCCAATAAAATAATTGCTATGTTTTTGTTAACATAAATGATCCATAACTATACTAAATATTTTCTGTGAATATGCAAATGTCATATATGATAATTATTTTTATAAATTATTGTCTAATAATTATTAATTATTGTTGTACACTTCGATAATATAATAAATATATTTTTCCACCTTCAGTTTACGTTATATTATTTCATTTAAGTATATATTTTATATAATATTAACTCTATATATTTATATATACTATATCTTTCATAATATATCACAACATATTATTATATAATGTAATATAATTAAAATATTAGAAAACTCATACCATCATGTTAATATTAATATAATTTTCCTATATTGCTCATTATATTATTGTTAATGGTTATATCATTTAAATATCACTCTATATTATATTTTATTTTAGAATACATAGAGGTGATTATGATTTAATAGTTCTGTTTTTACCTAAAAGTGTAAGGTAAAAGAGAAAATTCATAATAATAATCAGAGCTCGTCAATGTTTCAGCAGTCATTAAAGGTTAATTAAAAGTGAAACACTCACTTTTCATAATAACATTTTCAAGAGTTTTAACCAGTGTTAAACATTATATCGATGAATAATATAATATTCATTTATTAATTAAATATATTTTTCTCTAGACATATATTATCTTATTTTCGTATATTATATAACTCTTGTAGATGAAAAGAGTAGCTTGAAGAACAGTATGATTCCTTTGAGTGAAATCAGGTCTCTTATATTACTAAACATTTACCACATACACATAGCTATAAAACATATGATAAATATTTATTTTCCATGTGTTAGAATGGAAAGTGATTTCCATAATAAATTGTATTTTCCTAATGATTTTTGGTTAAATGGGAAAACGTATAGGTATATCAATATATCTTATAACAATAAGGTGTTACAGAAAATGTCAAGTACTGTCATCTGTCGGGACGAGTGAGACTGGATTGGAATGGATGGGAGAGGAGGGGCATGGCCGGGCAAGTATGCGATTGGCATGGAGGGGAGGGGACACAGCAACGATAGGCATTATATTATTACAGTTTTAAAATATAGAATAATAACAATATTATAAACATGATGAATGATTAACTAATAGTCATAAGAACATTCTTATTTCTTAATTTAACGAATCGTTTAATTATAAACCTACATTGATATACATACATTTGTATTCACATAAATAATATACCAACATAATTATTAATATAATATTAATCAATTATAAATAAATAATATACTAATACACCTCCATTTACCTCCGCCTAAAAAATTATACTTCAAACTACTATACCAATATATCATACATTCATACCATAGTTATCCAAGACATTATTAAAGGAGGTATGTTGGTTAACATTTCATACAGGTACATATATGATATGTGTATATTATTAATTATTATAGTTTGAAAAAATAGAATAGCAACAATATAACATAAACTTGATTATTAACTAATAGTCTGTTTGGCAAGAACTTTCTTACTTTCATTAAATATATCTTAGCATGGTAATAACTAGGGCTCGGAAGTTGTAGGAGTTGCATATTTTTCTGTATGCCCTTAATTTATAGCAGACCAAGCTAGAAATCTATTTTATACAATGACAAGATTAAATAAAAAAATTAAAAGTGCATATTTTTGCATATTTTGTCAATTTTAGAAAAAAGTGCATATTTCTCAATTTTCATATGCTTTTTATGCATATTTCTCAGTTTTCATATGCTCTTTATGCATATTTTTCAATTTTCATTGGATTTTTATGCTCATTTAATATTTTCTAAACAAATTGATGTTTTTCCTAATAATTATTTTATTTATTTTATTTTCGATTAAATTAACAGTCACGACGTATCAACGGAGCGTATTGATCTTTATTACACTAACGTCTATGCTATCGACGTTATCGTTAATCTAATAGCGATTTGTTCTATATAATAGTGTATTTATAGGTGTATGACTGAATTATATATACGGTTACAATAATCTATATGTTTAATGAATTAAAAAAAAATTAATATAATTTTTTAAATAAATTTTATTCTATATATATTTTTAGATTGAAAAAATTACAATTCATCAAACACAAAATACAAGCCAAAAATAAATTTTTTTGTATATGCGTAGTAAATTTGTTTGCATATTTAATAAATTTTATTTTGCATATTTAACATATTTTCATGCATATTTTACAATTTTTTTGTGCATATTTGCATGCATATTTTGCCTTTTTTAACTCCTATAACTTCCGAGCCCTAGTAATAACTATATAGTTATTCTGCAAGACATCATTATAAGTAGTATGTTGGGATATCATTACACATCATGCATAACCATATACATCATACCATACCACAACTCTTTGATATTAAAAGATTTTCATTTTATTCGCGATACTAGGAGACATCTAGATGTCCAATTCGCTGACATGCTAGCTTTCAAACTTTAATATAGAAATAAACGGTGGGGTTATATATGTTATAAATGTTCATTCACTCATCCACGATATCCATTTAAATATAAAAATATTTATTTTTATTTAAAACCAGCACCAGAAACTGATATTAATGACATGTTGGATTTAATCAAATATTGTAGAAGTTCTTTTCCCGAATTTCAAGAGCAATGGAAGGCAACTGTACAGTATAGACTACAGAGAATAAGTTTATCGAATTCAACTACAGAAATAATAAATGAATGGAAGAATTATACAATTCCGTTAGGGTACAAACTTGTAAGTAGAAAACAAAAAAAAATACTAATTACAATTTAATTTATCATTTATCGATTACTGATTTGTTAAGCAATGATAAAATAAATGTTGATTGTATAAACTATTTATTACTTTTATAAAATATTTTTTATTATCGTAACAAAAATCTTTATTATAATAATACAATTTTTATCCAATAATTATCAATTCCATATCTACCAATATTATTTTATCAAATTAATAAATACTTTATGGGTTCATTATTAATAAATATTTTATTAAATCGAACTATTTTTTTTTTTATTATTATTATTTATTGTTATTTTTCGTTGAGTGCACACACAGTACTTTATTATTTTACAAAACATTTTTAAATGTTTATGTTTTTACATAACAGTTTAACTTTTAAGTGTTGTGTTTCATAATCAGAAATAGTCAGAAACTAGAAAATAGTAATGTAAGGTCATGTAAATGGCCACTTGGTCAAGTAACCAGTACTGAAATTCATGACGCCCTAGATCCAGAACCAACTTGGTTTGAGTATGGTATTAAAATAGTTGGTGGTAATAAAACATATGGTATGAAAAATAAAATCTATTTAATAGTTTAAAAAGTTTATATTTATTATTATTTTAAGTATGTAGTATGGTTATTGGTTATGGTATCATACATATTCATAATAAATAACCTGTATGTTATATTTTAAAAAATGTAAACACTTATTTTAAAAATTAAATTTATTTAATAATTATTTTATTTTGTTGTAATTTTTTCTAATCTAAAATTTACCAACATTTTAAATAATTTTAAAAAAGCTTGGCATGTAAGAGTTGAAAAGGAATCGGAAAATGAAGAGGTTCATTTGATGACCAAACGTAAACGTGCATCAACGATATTTGATGTATCAAGCGGTAGCAGTTATGAAGGTAATTAATAACCTCAATCTATCCTAATTATTACAACGGGTTATAATACGTATAACACTAAACATGTTTAAAATTATTGTGTACAGATCATTCTGGGTACAGTATAATACCTGCATCTACTTCTGTATTTAAGTTACCCAATAATGAAGAGCCTGTACACTACACAGAACTACAACCAGTGAATAGTCCACCCTTACTGAAACAGTGCACAATACAATCAAATGAAACATTCCCATCATTATTATCAGATCAAATGAGTAAGCAATCATCTTCAGTGGATCAACTACCATACGTTCAATCAAGTTCAGTTTACCAATTACCTCAAGATGAACAAGTAATTTTAATTTTTTATAATTTAAGAGTACACCCTTAACTTAATACATTATAGTTTAATATTTATAATTAATTTTAAACATTTCATACAAATGGTCTATTAAACAATTAAAACATGTTGCTATTATTTAAATATCTATATATTATACTTAAATTTATACAGTATACAAGTGCACAGAATACACAGCAATTATATACCAATCCAAACACCAATACTTAAGGTAACATTATTAAACTTAAAATCAAATATTATGTAAAAAAGAATAATTTTAATATTTCTGTTTGTGCCTATTATTATTATCGGATCAGGGTTTTATGAAGGTAAATTAGATACATTAAACAATAATATCTTACAAGGTCAAACTGCTACAAATTTTGTATAATGTTATGACTCACAGTTTTTGTTAAAGCTAATTTTAAATTTATAGAAATACCAACAATATATTATATTATGTGTATATTAAATACAAAAACCCTTTAAAATGTGTATATATTTATATTTCCTTTATCTGTTTTTGTGGGGTTTCAGACCAAATGCCAGAAATTAGGATCAACATCTTCTAGACATTTCAGAAGAATTGTAAAGTCGGCAAAGGAAAAATGTATTGCGTCCAAAACATCATTACTGCGGACCAGTTTAATACCATCCGTAGTAAATATAAATTCCATTGATACAACTGAAACAATATTACCATCTATAAATGCTGCAGTTCCTAATTGTGATTATAACAGTAATGTTGAAAATATCAATAATCATATTGAGAACGCAAGTCATCATCTTCCCGAAATACCAAATTTAATAGTATCTAATCTGTTATTGCCACATTTAGATGACACTTTAATTGATAATAATAATAGTATTTGTGACAAACTACGTAATTGGATACTTAATTTTAAAAATTCTCATAATGCTGCTAACTCACTTTTAACTATATTGCACAGTGTAGACATGACGACAGTTCCTAAAGATGTTAGAACTTTAATGCGCACTCCTAAAACTAAAGAAATTATCAATGTATTAAATGGTACTTATATACATTTAGGATTAAAAAAATATGTTATTACCACTTTTAGAAATAAATAATTTTAATAAACATACAAGCGATAATATAATAAATATAGGAATTAACATTGACGGTCTACCAATAGCTAAGAGTAGTAAAAGTCAACTGTGGCCTATAATATTAGTTTCTATTTAAAATTTTAAAGAATTACCCAATAATGTACTTCCCATTGGTATATTTCATGGATTTAAAAAACCACATTCGATTGAAGAGTTTTTAAACCCATTTATTGCTGATACCTTAGAAGTATTAAGAAATGGTTTGAATGTAAATGGAACGTTAATAAGTGTTAACATTTCTAATATAGTTTGTGATAAACCAATGATTTATGTAATTTTTATTCAATTTGTGAGAATGATTTACAATTTAAATGTTTTTTAATTAAATTAATAATAGTAAGTTTTCTAACACATTTAATTTAATTTAATTGAAAAAATGTTTTATCTTACAACCTGTACGTTATGTTCATACACTCTGTAGAATATAATATTGTATATATAACTATATAAGTAAAGAGTTTAATTATAGTTATAGTGTATGGAGTCACATCGTGGTAATAGATTAAAATATAAAATATTATATATCTTCACATTTGTATAATAGAGTTTAAGTTATTAACATTTGATCTATATGTCGGAGGATATAGTATTTGAAATATATAATATGTAAATAAAACAGTTGAGCGTAATGAGAGTAATATAATATTCTATTATTAATAAGTGTATAGTATTTTATAAATATTCTTATAAAGATTCTTTTGAGTAAAATCGGGTCTCTTATATTACATCTATCCCTTATATTATATCTATCCCATTACATGGCTATAAAACATATGATAAATATCTATTTTCCATATGTCGGAATGGTAAGTGATGTCCTACACGTAATAAATTGTCTTTTCCTAATGATTTTTGGTTGAATGAGAAAACGTCATAGGCACAATTTTTACTAACTGTATCGAATTTTTATGTGAGTAGGCAGTTACCCACTGGCCACTTTAGTAAACTTAAATCCAACCCCCTACAAATTTACTCCCAATTGAGTGAAATCGGGTCTTTTATATATGATACATCTACCCCATCCACATAGCCGTAATTATGCATGATAAATTAAATATCTATTTTTCATATACCGAAATGGAAAGCGGTGTCCAACACGTAAATTGCCTTTCCCTAATGACTTGGTTGAAAGGGAAATCATAATGAACATAAGAGAAGAAATAAAAAAAAATCAAACATTGAATATTTTACATCGACTAGGCCAATTATAAATACGCTACAATCACAATTTGAACAAACCCTGTTCAACATGTGGTTCGATTGTTTGCTACAAGACACACTTTTCACTGATAAAATTACAACAGAATTTGTAAGTAGTAGTATTTTTATGTTAGCAGTAGCTAAAGTAATTGTTTGTTAAAATTAAGTATAACTTACTTATTAAGAATTTATAAGTGTTCATTATTTCAACCTACCTGCTCACATCACCTCAAGCTCGACAAGGACGTGCGACGTCGTTAAATAATTAACGTGGAACATATTGCAGTGTCCTGCACTGAGATCTGACATAAAAACCTCCACATTTAAAGATCAATTAAATAACATAAGTAATCAATTAAATCAAAATATGAAAACAATATAGCCAACAATCAAGAAACGTTCAAAAAATTAAATAATGATATACAAAATAATAAAAATAACCACCATATAGCCGAAATAAAAATTGTACTGATAATAAATTGTACAACCGCACCAACTCTGACGGCACTGTAGAATATAAATATTATTGTAATAATTTTTCTACATATGCAGAGTCCACAAGTGGAGTAAAATTAGCAAATGTAATTAAAGCAAATCTGAAAATAATACTAACAAAACGTAAAAATATAAAAATGTACTACTATAAAACACAATAAATTTCATGACAAACAATCCGTATATTTATAAGTGTAATCATATCTAAAGAATCTTCACAATAAACATAATAATTTGCCACTTCTACCGGAAAACCTAATTCTACCAGGCACTAAAGAATTTAAATTAATGGCAATGCTAAAATTAAGTAATATAAGTTAATAACATGTGAAATTAAGTAACTAACATTCAATGAGTATCATGTAAAGGATATAATTAACAATGTTTTATGAATTATACATAAATAGAACACACGTATTATCATTGTTCTGTATTCCAGTAAAATATTTCATATAATAAATCAAATGTATAAATATAGATAAGTAAATTTAGTTACATATTAGTACACTCCCATTTCAATCAAAACAGTTATTATGTAAAATTATTTTTACTTTATTATTTTAAGATAAAGAAAACAAAAATAATAAAATATAAGTATGGATAATCAAGAAAAAAATTATTTTTTCAAATTGTTACCTAAATACTTTTTAAGGATATATATTATTTATTTTTTAAAGTTTAATGTCATATAATAGGTACACTAATTTACCCATCATATAGTTTTAAATATAACATAAATTATTATATTTCAAATAATAAATGTAAACAAATATTTTTTTTTACGTATATTTTGAATATAAAAATTAAAACATATTATCAAATTTACTAGAAGTCTTAGAAGTTATAACTGTTTTTTGTTATTCCCAGGGATTTTATTTAATTATATATTTTTAATAATTGTATACAAAATAGTCATAAAGAAATAATTTGATTTAATTTTTATTTGATAAAAATTATCATTTAATTATTTAATTAATCAAGTTGGTGTTTTTCTTGGATATATTCTACAGTTCTGTTAAAATAAACAATCTACCATTATACTATATTTTTGGGTCATAATAAAAAATGCAATTTACAAACATTCAATCAATCCATTGTAATATTTAAATTTAAATTTTAAATACACTTAGTATTTAGTTTAAAATTAGGTTTAACATAAAATATTTTAATGTTTTTCCACCTAAATACAAACTGTATAGCATTTTTTTTCTATCTTTAATATACATATAATACATATGTATTATAAAATAAAATTATTAATTCAACGCCATTAAAAATTGTCCACTTTACAGCATAATAATTTACTACATATTTGAATATATACAAATATATTTTATAATAGTTGCAATACTTGATGATGCTTATTTACTTGTGTTTATAATTAATTTTCACCACAAAATATCAAACTTACAAAATGCTGTGACAACAGTGGTTTTATTTAAATACATGCAACAACACTAAGAACTTACAGAGCGCAATGTCATGCCAGAGGTTCTTATAGTTTACATACTTCTCAACTTTGAACTTACAAGATCAAAAATACAATATAATATAGCATAACACCAATGGTATGCATTGTATTGATGTATGAATGTAGTACTTACATAAACACGAGATCTATCAATCAATCTTGTAAATTAAGTGTTTTATCTCAAAGTTTTCAATTTTGTCTAAGTAAATACATCTCTAGTAGCAACTCTTGTACCTATTTAAACATAGTAGTAAGTACCTACTATACAACAATTAAAAGTGGATATTCAACGTAAATTTAATATAAATAATTATTTTGTGTTGTAATAAGTAGGTATATTTTGACTTCATATTAGGTAAGTTGATGATGATTTATTTAAACTAAACTAATTCTAAGTGTATAAAAATTAATTTAAAATAAACACTGTTATGCATGAAAAACTCAATTGAAATGTAAAGTTATGGTATGATACATATTATAACAGATCAATCAACTAACATACTTGTTGATGAATTCAAATCATTTTTTCATTATAAAATTGTATTATTTTAACTTGTAATTAATATTTATCAATTTATCATTGTTTCTTTATGACTACATTTAAGTTTGCATTAAAAACAATTAGCTTGTCTTAAATAAACACATGCACAATCATAAACTTTCATTGGTTATATTTAACATTAATGCTTTATTCTTATTTAATAAACAAATAACAGATTGGGATAAATGTTGTAAGGGCAAAATTACTAATCAAAATATCAATTATGATTTTTAAACTTACTGATAGTTCAAAATTACTCATTTCATAACTTTAATAACTAATATTAAAAATAAGTTGTTATAACTTTTCACATGTTATTACTTTTACTCATATGCAGTTTTCGTTTATTAATTTTACTTGCAAATTAAATTATTATTACCTCCTATTCCTGGGATGCAAATTTTTGATATTAATAATGTATTTTAGGTTATTTTACAATAAGTTATATGTTCCTGATAAGCAGAAATTCAATCTAAAATAACAATACCACAAATTAAAAACAAAGAAATATATATATTTTGTAGTAGGTACAATTAGATATTTTTTATAGATAAATTAAATAACAAGTAAATATATGCCTACCTAGTTTTGTATAAAGCATTAAATATACATATATATATATACATTAATTTAACAGAATACTACACCCACATATTATGTTATCCAAGGCTGGGCATTAACGAGTTAAAAATTAAAATTAAGTTAAAACGTTAAGTTAATATTAACTAAGT
This sequence comes from Schizaphis graminum, assembly GCA_020882235.1. Classification (NCBI taxonomy): domain Eukaryota; kingdom Metazoa; phylum Arthropoda; class Insecta; order Hemiptera; family Aphididae; genus Schizaphis; species Schizaphis graminum. The sequence goes on along the minus strand of CM037033.1, from coordinate 24,727,279 downwards.
TAAATAACTCGTTACTTTTTTTTTGAAACTAAATTTTAACTTAATACGTTAATTTTTTTACATATTTAACGTGTTAACTTCAAGTTAATTATACACAGATTTCTTAAAATTAAGTTAAATTTTAAATTTGATACAACCCATTCATTTATAATTTTGTTGACTTCAGAAATATTAGATATAATAGAAAATAAATGGGAAATTGTTTAATTAACAAATAATAATATAATTGTATACACGATACGGGTCGCGACATTCGTGTACTCAATTAGTTTTCTTGTAAACCAAGGCATAAATATAAATATAGGCATAAATCAACCTAATGACATTAACTCATACGCCACACATCCCGAGAAATACGTTATTACAATATTACTTATTACCTGAAATTATTAAAATAACTCATGGGGAAGAAATAATTTCTCAAAATATTTGTTAACGCTCCGAATTGTATTTTAAATTATTATTTTATTTATTCAAACATAATATTACCATTTATCAATAAATTATATTATGTGCTTATGTATGTCATATACAAATACAATATACTTTTGTCTCTTATTTTACTGATTGTGTTTAATGTTTATACTATTATACTGTATAATTTATATGGATATCCCAAATATTTATGTGTAGCAGCTTATGCCTTATAGTAGAACTTGTATCATTTGTGTATTTATACTATTTTAACTTCCCCCCTTTTTTTAATGGGTGGGAGTGAATTGGATAAATCATCAACTGCTCACCCTAAATCCTCAGTAAATATTGCTAAGCATACTACATGGTTGTCCACGTGAGCCCAGAAATCTAAACTTGACCCAAATTCCAAATTTGTCATTCATTTCACCTATTTTTCTTATAGATTCAAAAATAATTAAATTTTTAATTAAGTTAATTTTAACTTATTTAATTTTTTTTATTCATTAATTATTAACTTAACGAAGTTATAAAAAATACTGTAGTTAACTTTTAACTTAACTTAACTTATTTTTTCTTATATTAACTTAACTTAACGAGTTAAAAAAAATCGTTAACTTGCCCAGCCTTGATGTTATCATAAGCAACACACGCAAATGTAGCATCCAAGCATCCTCTTAAATATAAGTACTTAGATTAATTTTAATTTTTAATTTTTAAATACATACATACATTATAAAAATGTAAAAAAGTTAAAAAAACAACTATACGGAAACAAATGTATAATAAGTCTAGTCAGTAAATATTACTAGGCCAATAACTATATGTAATATCTACATAGCTATATCTACGTGTTGGATAGTCGATAGACCGACGCAAACACGACCGTGTACACTGTACTAGGGACAACATTTAGGCAATTCATAATCTCGTCTTAGCCGCGCGAGATTTTCTGCAGTTCAGAATTGTTTTCAGAATCAAAATCGAACATCTTAAACTGACTTTAATTTTGTCAAAACTTTACGTCTTATGAGCTCAAATTAGTAGCGAGGCCCCTTAACATAGCATATCGGTGCGCGTGAAAACTGGTTGAAAATGCAGAACACGAATCAACACCATGAGAAAATTCGGCACAAATTGTGTCGGAGACTTCGTACGGCGTTGACGCGACAACAAAAAAATAAACTACATTATTAAAAACTATATAATTAGTGTTTGCGTTTGCGACAAAGGCGTGACGCAACGATAAGCGAGCGATCAAAAAACCACTGAAACACGATTGCACAACGGCTGAATACCGACTCGCACGAAGTACCTACAACGACAATAAATTGATGGAACACGAAAGACAGCCGTTGTCGGCCGTGTGACAATCACCTTTCTCACTCCGTGGCGTAAAGCATCTATCGTTGCGTGACGTTTAATATTATATTTTGCACTTTTGGCGAACGAAAATTCAAATGGAATTTGAAACCAACAATAGTACAAATAGAACATAGTTATTAGGTACCGAAAACGCACAAGAAACAGCGTAGCGGCTAGAACCGTTGGGAATCGTTCACCCACCGGCAATCGGCATCACGATTCACGTTAGGAATCGCAGTATTGGCGATGATTTATCGACCGTAATGACAATATGGAACACGTTTTGATGATTTTTGCACATGTATTTAATTCCATTGATTAACATGTTACTTAATTTAAATTGTGACACACACATATTTTTTAAATGTGATTTATTATTTACACAACTACGCGAATTGATAATTTTAGAAAAATGCAGACTAATTTTGAAATGTTAGGTAACCATTTTTGTTTTGGTATAAGTCTAGTTTACCGGCACCTTTTTTTTTGAAATTTTTTTTTGTTGGAAAGGGTTGTTTTGACGAGTTAAGAACGATGGTGCAAAAAAAAATTTGCGGAAATGATTATTTTGGAAGTTATAGCCTCCCAAAGTTAACGATTTTACGTTTATACGCATGCGCGCAACATTACTAATGCCGCGCGAGGACCTCGAGTTTGGCGACCGGAAGACTTTTTTAATTGTTTTTATACTTTAACTGTGTAACACTGCCCACATACTACGACATAACTTACCCTGTAACCTACTTAAGGTGGTGTTGCATAGCAAGTCGGGTGATATTTTCGATTTGCGGAGCGGAGCGACGGCGCCGAGGAGCGCAGCGACGAGTGCCGCTAACAAGGCATCACTGCCCATACTATACAACATAACTTACCCTGTGGCCTACTTGAGGTTGTGTTGCATAGCAAGTCAAGGGATATTTTTTCGTTTTTTTTTTTTACATTGAAAACCATACAAGGATATCTTATTTTATAATTAGATGAAGATGAAGATGATAATGACTGTGAAACTGATGAAAATGAATGTGAAACTGATGAAAATGAATGCTTTGAATAGTTAATAAAAATTAAACATAATAAAACAAAATGTGACTACTGACTTGTAACTTTTAAAATAAAAATCTCGGTCCTCCGTGCGGTAATATAGTAGTGTTGCGCGCATGCGTATAAACGTAAAATCTTTAACTTTGGGAGGCTATAACTTCCAAAATAATCATTTCCGCAATTTTTTTTTTGCACCATCGTTCTTAACTCGTCAAAACAACCCTTTTCAAAAAAAAAAATTTCAAAAAAAAAAAGGTGCCCGGTAAACTAGACTTGTTCCCCTTAAGTCTTAAAAATAGAAATTTTTGTCTCATTTCTGTATCTATTCATTTCCTAGTATAAAATCAAATGCAGACCCAATGAACGCGTATATTTTTCAGTTTTTTTGTTGTTCCTTTTAAAATTACCGAATGTGAATGTAAATAAGTTAATTTTTCATACAATGATCGTAAAAATGAACAAGTTAATTATTAATATTATCAAATGTCAAATATAATCCAATTAGATAGATTTGTAGAAATATTCAAGAAAAAATTGTTATCATTAGCTCGAAACTATTACGAATCGTAAAAATTATTTACAAAAAACCAATAAAATAAAAATAATAAGTATATAAAATAACATGAAAAAAACACGCTCTATACTAATAAGTAATACTTAAAACAATGATTATATCTGTACGTAATACCATTGATCGACCATTCATCGAGTTGGCCTACACTAAAAAATACTCACAGTCCGATCGTCCTCGTTCAGGGTTTTCCAAACATCAAAACGATCCCGATCTTGCCGTAGGTGAACCGGTATGCGTGTAATGGCGATTAAATTTTCTGTCGCGCGCGTATAATGGTTGTCGGTTGACGGTGGTACACAGTTGATTTAAAAACAATAATGATAAATAATTTATTATGGAAAAAATTAAAAATTGAAGTCGCAACTAGGAATAGGTACTCGAACAGTACGCAGCGGACGTAGCATTCGTACTAATTCTACTATTCTAGTATTCGACTGCTATAATAGTGTATTAGTGTCATTACTGGCAGTGTGGTGTGTTCGAAGTGCGGGTACCTGCGGAGCAGCGCTCCGCGAAGGTTCATATCTCCGGAATGGGAGGACTGCGGTAGTCATTGGCTATTACAATTTATGCGTATATAATCAATAATAATTTTGTGACAATAATGGTCGGACACCAGTTGAACGCTGTCAGCACATACTTGGAAAGTAGATGACATTACGACAATGAATAGAAGTAATAGAACATATTATATTATAATATTTGTTGGATAACAATAAAAACTCAATATTCCTTACAGTACTCAATGCCATGTAGGTATTTATTATAGGTCCGTTTATGTTGCATAAAAATGTATAATACCATGCCCATGCATTGTGTTCATATCTGTTTTCGTCGACAACACAATACTGTACCTATATAATATATGTATATATATTATATACATCCATATTCCTATTGAAAAGACAGCAACTGTCGTACGACAGTATGTACAGTTTAAGGTATCACAAACAGTCATATTATACATTTTATAAATACCGATAGTCTCTGATTATTATAATTTTATCTGCGTTTATAAAATGCACTAAAATACAGACAAGCACGACTATGCTGGAAAAATATTTAATCATTATATTATACATATGCACGTAGGCTGCATATATCATTAAAATATTAATCTACAATATTATTTAAATACACAACAAAACGGTGAAAACGATTTCAAAATTGTATTACTATAATACAATTGTAGCGAAAATCCGTCTATATATTATATTATTTACAATTTACAATAAATATTCTATATACCCACAACTATAAATTAATTTATTATTAAGGCACCACGGCAAAATAAATAATAGATACTATTATAATACTACAACTACACTAAAAATGTAGATAATTATCTGTAAATTGTCCAATGATAAATTGTAATTTTCAAAATTTGTGAATTATTGATTTAATCGATGGTATTACAAAGTAATTGCTTAATTTTGTAATATCGGAATTATAAATCATCTAATTTTTCTGTCCCACATTGATCTATGTATACTATTTTTTTTTACATAATTTTATTTATGTAAAATAAATGTTTATTTAATTATTTTCTTAGGCTGACTGGATATTTTTAAGTTTTTTAAATATCTAATCTTCTATTTAATCTACCTTTCGTCTAAAAAAACATTACTACCGTTATAGAACTATATATATTAAATTGTCTATATTAACTAAATTTACTATATTAACCAACTATATTATAAGAATCAAGAAATGAAAATTCCTCGCTGTAGTACATACTGCGTGTGTATAGGTAGTAGGTACCTATTACTTATATATTATACACCATGAATCAATATTGAGTATTGACTGTTTAATCCAGACAATAATAATTAAGAGGTATACATGTATGCCAAGTTCGGAATTTTAATTGTATTATAGCCTTTTATTAATAATTGGGAATCCTGTTAGCGCCGCGTCTGATCCTACTTTTTGGATTCGCGGTTATCAGACACGACTCGTGATATGTTGGAGGCGAGAAAAGGTTAGGTTATTATTATTTATTATAAGTATATTATTTTAAAATAAATAGTTTTATAGGAAGAGTTAAGTTAACAGTATATCATCTACGGTGCCAGTAAAGACACATATTACCTATGCAAGCCTATTTTTACTATAAAAAGCTTGCGTATATAAAATATGAATTTGATCGATTAGAGTCGGAAGCTGATGTCAATATCGAACTCCATTCAAATGCCGTTCCATAACCATAATGTATAGGTAGGACTTAAAAGATTCAGTGTCATTCAGTATTCTATCAAAAATATTTTGGCTATAATATTTGTTAATATTTTTTATATTTTATTTTCCTATCACTTTAATATTTCAGATGTTATTTCTTGAATAGAATATGAATAGTCGGAAATACGGATATTAGTTTTAGTATAGTTCTCTTCCACTATAATAATACCAGTTAAATGTCAAATGTATGCTATATGTTGGTATCCGAAATGTATGTTAGATACATACTAAGTCCGAAATTGTACATTTCGAATTGTATATACGATGTTGCTGTACAAAGTAACTAGATTGTACAAGTTAGGTCAATTCAATATTTCAATTTATTAACTTCACGTCTTCACCTACTTTTATAATATATTAATATCGTAGCGACTCAAACGATGTAGTCTAATGAAGTCTTATTTTTTCCAATTTTTAGCTTCAAGTACCTCATCATTTATTATTTTTTTGTAATTTTCTTCATTAGATATGGCCATTGAATTTACACTTAAATTAATAATTTTTAATTTTTCGTCCAACAAATTTATGTATGTATGTATGTAACATATAGAAATAATACATTGATCATACAGGATCATACTGATCATGATTAAGGTACAAATAAATAATACCATATCCATTGTTGACAATTATAATTGACATCACGTTTCGTTTCCTATAATACCCAGAAATAATATTACAAAACACGATTTGAAATTTTGAACAGATAAACATTGTATTTGTAATCATTCTGCTTTCATTATTTGAATAGTATAATATGCCAATTGCACCAGACACAGTACAGTTAAATGTAGAATAAGGTTATTTTAATGTTAGATTAAAGTAAATATAATATGACGTATGTACGGCATGGATGGTTTACAAGGTACGCTTAATGGTTCGAATACATAAAATACCGACTTTCCACATTTTATATAGTTATAATTTAAAAAGGGGGAAGTTCAGTGGCGGACTGGACGACCGGGATACCGGGAAATTTCCCGGTGGGCCGCTGCTCGTATAAAATATATATTTATTAATATTATTATTGTGAAATTATAAATTAAAATATTATCTAATAAGTAATAACTATAAAAAAAAATAATAAGTATGTTAAAAACCCAGATTTCTGATTATTGCGGGACTGGCTCGTGTTCGGCCGGTCCGGGCTTGTTGACAACTTATTGTTACAAGTTTAAAAATAGAATCGATAATAGTTATTACATGGGCCGTTATAGGCGAATAGGCGATGGATAGGCGATAACAAATAAAATAATAATTGTTATCATCGCGCTGTCGCAACTCGCAATGACATTACATTACACATTTTCTATTAGATTCTGAACGAAGTGATGAATGTATTGATTTTACTATGATGTGTTTTTTTTTTTGTGTCTGACGACAACATTGGAACAGTAATAATGCTCCGATTTTTGACTTCAGCCCCTCTTTAAATAGGAAAATTCATCTAGTTGGTACTTTGGGGGAGTCAAAAGTAAAATTTTCAAATAGTTTTCAAAAAAATCGAGAAAAACAAAAAAAAAATGACAGAAAAATGGCAATTTTACGAAAAACCACTTTTCGACAAAATCGATTTTTGATTTTGCTGTAACTCAAAAACGAATTATTGTAAATACTTGAAATTTTCACCAAATGTTTATATTATGGTTATCTTTTTACAGTTAAATTTTCAAAATATTTTTACCATTTTTAAGCTACTTATAGACAATTGAAATTTTCGACTTTTCTAAGTTTTTTTTCTTCAAATGCCGATAAAAATTTTTTGGGTGGCCAGAAAATCTTGAAAATTTAATACAAGGTTTCTTATAAGTTGTTCTTAAAGTGATAAAAAAAAATCCGAAATCGTTAGTCACAATTTTTTTTTTTAAGTGCTTAAAGTTCGAATTTATACGAAATATGTCAAAATTTAAATTAAATTTCATACGCTCATAATGCGTATGTTGGCCAAATACTTTTTTTATTAATAAACAGATACTATAAAGTGACTATAGTAACATATAGTAACTATACTATTTGTTTTAAAATAGAATATATGACAATATTTAAATATAATATTTATTAATATATCCTAAACTGACAAATCATCTTCGTTCAGAATCGTTTTTCGTATACAATGATACCTATATATTATATATTATATTATTTTATTATTATTATTTATTTTTATATACATAACAATTACTTGAGATATACTCTAACAAATTTTAAATGTATAATAGTACTGTTATTTTATTTTGTTTTATATCAATTAATTAAAATATTTAAAAAAATGTATAGTAAAATTGTTTTTACATAAAAAAATATATATATTATATATATAGGGCCGTTAGTATACTGAGGGCCTCTAAAATGATGATTTTCCCGGGCTGTTTTTTTCTCCCAGTCCGCCACTGGGGAAGTTTCAAGTAATCGCTCTGTTGTATATAGTATGTAACGAGTAAACCTCGTTATTGAAAAATAACTCATTGTAATGTACCTACATGTTAGATTTGAAATTAATGATAATTCATTGAATACGAAAAATTATTATATTATGCGAAGACCGAAGACAGTCTACCAGTCATCACTCATCAGCCTATTAAAGTCTAAGTATATTATTGTATATATTTTATGATACATATTTTATATTACTATAATGCTATTAAAATAATTTATTTTTACAGTAATTATAGTAATTATTTATAGTAATTTTGTATAATAGGTTAAATTGATTTTTCCCGAATACATTATAGTAAAAATATCTTTACGTGTATACAATTTTATAAAATACAGTAAGAGTTTCAAATACCGTCGAATAATACTTTAAATTACATCAAAATTACTGTAATTTTAATTCTTTATTTAAATATCTAATATCTAATTTATCTAATTTATATCTTATAGAGTATAGACTATAGTTAAAAACTGTTTTGCGCGGGACAATTTTACTCCCTCAATATTTTTGTACCAAAATTACCAAAATTTTAAATCGCATTGAGAAGAACTTTTCCTGTGGTGTAGCTTTTTAATTTTTTTAACCAATAATTTTTAATAATTAAATGAAAAAAGCCTAAAGTTCTCAAATCGATAACTTTAATTGCATTCATGTTATCAAAAAAATTAAAACGCTACGACACAGGTAAAGTTCTTCTCAGTGCGATTTAAAATTTTGATAATTTTGATATAAATATCGAGGAAGTAAAATTGTCCTGCGCAAAACAGTTTGTTACCATGTTACGTGTGTATAAGACAGAGACAACACATGCGGGTATAGCGTCATCTTAAGTATTTTTCAAATATCTATTTTAAATGTTTTTGTACTATTTATAGGTACATACTTTAAATTTTCAACTTTAATTCTGAGCGGAGCGATGAACATTTTGATTTTATAATGTGATTTTATTTTATTATTGAATAAAGACACTTTTTTATAGTATACAAATGCTCTGTTTGTCAGCTTCTACGGAGGTTTCTCGTAAGAAATTTGATTTGAAGTGGTCAAAATTTACTTAGAATCTATAAAATGTATGTTTATTTTAATTTTAAATATACATACTATGTGTCTAAATGAGTAGGTAATATTTTAGTTAATAATAAAATGTGAAAACATCAGGAATATTGTTCACTGTTTAATTATTCGTGTTAATAATAGTCAATATTATTTATTTACGTCATATGTGCTACAGCTAATATACTATGTAATTTCGTTTTCTGAATCCTATATAACAGATTACTAATATTAATATTTAAAAATGGTGTAAATTACAATATGTTTTCATAAAGAAAAAAAGTGGGTAAGTGAGTATCGCTCTGCTGTACATTAGGGGGTGGGATGGACCTCGGACTAGGGAAGGTTAAATTTGAATGCAATGATAGGTATCATTGTATACGAAAAACGATTCTGAACGGAGATGATTTGTCAGTCTAGGATGTATTATACTTAAATATTGGAATATATTCTATTTTGAAACTAATTCAAACATTTAAGTAAAAGTTTCAAGATCTTACGTTTAGTAATTTTTTAAAAATAACAAAAATCGAAAATTATTTAGTAGTAAAACGTTATTTTTACACGTGTATTTTTGATTTCAAATTAAAATAAAAACTTTAAACACACGTACAATTTTTTAAATTGAACAATCCTCAAACTTTTTTATAATTATTCTAAGCTTAACTTATGGACAGCATAGTGTTAAATTTTCAATTCTTAGCTTTTGATAGAAAAATATTTATAAATTTTTAACTACCAAATAGTGAAAAATATTCAAGATTTTGACGAATTTTTGTCAATATTTGAACTTCAAATGCTAATAAAAAAAAATTGTGCCTATGTATTTTTATAATTTTTGAATGAGAGTTAGAACAAGTTATGTGGGCTCTTCAATTAAATTTTCAAGTAATTTGTCCCAGCTAAATTTTTTTTATCAACATTTCTAAAAAAAAAATAAAAAAAAAAAATGAAAATTTCAATTGTCTATAAATAGCTCAAAAAAAGTCAAAATGTTTTGAAAATCAAATCACGTAAAGAAAATGCCAATATAAATAACTGGTAAAATTTTCAAGTATTTACGACTTATACTGTTTGAATAACAACAAATATCAAAAATCGTTTGAGGCTAAACCGTTATTTAACGCGGTTTTGTAAAAATTTTAATTTCAAACACTCATAAAAATTTTTGTCTGAATCCGGTGGAGTTTTTTTTACAGATATTTGAAGAAAAATGTATGGAGAACTTTGTATCAAATTTTCAAATCTCAGTTATAAAAGAAAAAATTTTTACGATTTTTCAACCACAAAATTACTTGCCAATTTTCGCAATTTTGGCATATTTCGTATAAATTCGAACTTTAAGCACTTATAAAAAAAAAATGTGGCTAACGATTTCGGATTTTTTTTTATCACTTTAAGAACAACTTATAAGAAACCTTATATTAAATTTTCAAGATTTTCTGGCCGGCCAAAAAATTTTTATCGTTATTTAAAAAAAAATACTAAAAAAAATTAAAAATTTCAATTGTCTATAAATAGTTAAAAAAAAAGTCAAAATTCTTTGAAAATTTAACTGTGTATGGAGAACGCTAATATAAACATTTGTTGAAAATTTTAAATATTTACATCGATTAGTTTTTGAGTTTTAGCAAAATAAAAATTTGATTTTGACAAAAACTGGTTTTGCGTAAAAAAATCCCGTTTTTCCGTCATTTTTTTAAGGTTTTTTCCGACTCACTTAAAAAATATTGAAAATTTTTAACTTTTGACCCCCCAAAGTACCAACTAGATCCGATTTCCTTTTCAAAGAGGGGCTGAAGTCAAAAATCGAAGCATTTTTACTGCCCCAAATGTTGTCGACAGACACAAAAAAAAACAAAAAACAAAAAAACAAAACAAAAAAAAAAAAAACCACACATCATTGTAAAATCAATACATTCTTCACTCCGTTCAGAATCTAAAAATGTTGTTTTGAAAATTTAAGAATAGGTAACCATGATAAAGACCATATAAAATTATTATATTGTTAATAGAGAAATATTAAACAATACATTAAAACAAAAAGTAAAAAAAACTTATACACCGAACTTGCTACAAATAATATTGAAATTTTGATAGTTTCTGATTTTAATTTAATTAGAAAAATATACACTTCACCAGGTCTTCTCTAGGTACTATCAAATAATAATTCATAATATTTTAATTCAAAATTGTATTATTTTAGTATATTAATTGTCTTTTTAATGCATATGTCAACAATTACTGATTTATGTACATTATTACTAGGCTTAGGGACTTGTAGCATTTGCATACTTTTTTTAATTATTGTTAAATATAGCAGAGTGCGAAATAAATTTATTTCTCAGTGCCACGATATCAGATCTAAAATTTAAATGTGCATATTTTTGGATATTTGATAGATTTTGCAGGAAAGTGCTTATTTTAAAATTTTTATGCTTATTTTGCATATTTTGGCAAATTTTTTAAATTTCAAATTAAAAACTATAGATAGTTAACACGTTGTCCGGCGCGGCACATTTTTGTATCCGTGAGTCGGTAACGAAAAGGTTCCTTTAGAACATAATATTATTATTATATTATTATAAAATATATATTATGAATTGGTTATCTTCTTTTATTTCGAAAATCTACCATTCATACCTATCTCGTTATAATTTTTGTGTAGATATAAATAATCCTATAAACCCGCGCGTATCGCTCGATCGATATCGACCGGTAGATATTATTTCAGTTTAGTTGATTCTTATCCGTCGTTGTTTTCGCCTGTCGTGTGCTTTTCACTAGTGTAGATTTTTATACGCAATAAGTTCGTAATCAAAATAAATTTAAATAAACCTAAAGTAGGTAATTGTTGAAAATTGAAATGCCGAAAGTACAAAAGTCAAAGTTACAAAGTTATGTTTCAGAATTTAAAGACACATTTTCGTCTGACGGTAGTGTTTTGTTTTGTAAATTTTGCGAAATAAAAGTTGGAAGTGACAAACGTTTCAATGTTGTCCAGCATCTAAGGACTGACAAGCATAATAGAGCAGTTAAACGGGAAGAAAATAAATTAAATAAGGTAAACCAGCAGTTTGTTTTAAATACCAACCTGGGCAAAAAGAATAATTTCAACAAAGATTTATGCAAGGCTTTGCTTTCGTCAAATATTCCCCTAAATAAATTATCAAACAACGAATTTAAATGGTTTTTAGAAAAATACACGAATGAAGATATACCTAGTGAAACAACATTTCGTAAAGGTTACGTTGACGGTATTTAGCAAGAGACTATTTTAAAAATTAGGGCGATTGTCAACGAAAAACGAATCTGGGTTTCAATTGATGAGACTACGGACGCCTCTGGGCGTTTTGTAGCAAATGTTATTATTGGAACTCTAGAAATTGATAACGCCGGTCAAATATTTTTATTGCATTCCGAGGAACTTGACAAAACTAACCATTCAACAATATTCAAATTATTTGATAAAGCTATGGGGATATTGTGGCCTGAAGGAGTTGAACATGACAATGTATTATTGCTTGTGAGCGATACAGCCCCTTATATGATTAAAGCGGGTAAAGCTATACAAACACTTTATTCAAAAGTTATTCATATTACCTGCCTTGCACATGCATTTCACAGGCTCGCTGAAAAAGTTCGTGACGAATTTTCGGAAGTAGATAAGGTAATATCTTCAGTGAAAAAAGTATTTCGAAAATCTCCCTCGCGTATAAAAACATTTTTAAATATGACAAAAAACGAGATTCCTTTACCACCTGAACCCATACTAACAAGATGGGGAACTTGGATTAATGCTACTATATACTATTGCGAATATTTGGAGAACATTCAGACAGTCATAAAAACATTCGACAGCGATGACGCCGCTTCAATTAAGACAGCCAAAAAGTATTTGGAAAAGAATAACTTACAGTGTAACTTGGCATTTATTAAATCGAATTTCGGATTTTTACCCAAATCTATAACATTTTTGGAAAAGAAAGGAATAAAATTATCTGATTCATTAAAAACGGTCGAAGATGCGAAAAATAAAATTATTGACTTAAAATGTACAAAAGGCAAAGCAGTCGTTAAGAAATTAAACGACGTTTTAGAAAAAAATCCTGGTTACAAAGCTTTATTAAAAATTTCAAAAATATTAAGCGGCGAAGTTGAAGATATGGAAGGATTGCCTGAAGACTTGACAAGTAATGATCTAGTTTATTTTATGTATGCTCCAATGTCGTCAGTAGATGTAGAAAGAAGTTTTTCCGTCTATAACAATTTACTGTCAAGTAATCGTCGTACATTCACGTTTGAAAACATCAGGAAATATCTTATTGTGCAGTGTAATTTTCAAGGTAAAAAAACTAATAAAATAATAAGAATTGAAACATTTAAATATTTAAACATTATTTTATTTTTACTTTAGGATCGGAAGACACGGAAGAACACTAAAATGTAAACCAATAATAAAATTCAATTTATTATATCATTTTCAATTCAAGTAATAATATTCTTATATAATAAAAATTCTAATAAAATAAATATTTAATTTTACCACATATTTGTTATATCTAATTTTTTGGGGGCCATATCTTAATACATATACGGATATTTTTATGTGCATATTTTAGAGCATATTTGGTCATTTTTTGGTGCATATTTGGGTATTTTTTAGAGCTACAAGTCCCTAAGCCTAATTATTACATACATTATACATATTTCATAATATGACTAATATTATTTATATACTATTTGAATGTACCAAATTCATTCAAAGATTTAATTAATTCTCAAACATGATCTGCATAATTTAAATATTTATTTTAAATACATATTATATTGTGTTTCATTAGGTAAGTACCTACCTATTTTTTCAACAATATAATAATTATTTAAATTTAAACCTGTAGAATTATACTCAAATATTAAGTATAATATATTATAAACAATTCAGGCCATAAATTAAAACTTATTGATGATTATTAATTATTAAATAATTTATTTACTCTTGAGCAAAGTTTTACAAACACGTGGTAGCTAATGAATACTATTGTTTAATACTGCTTCGAATAAAAGATTAGTGTTCTACAGTCTATGTAATATATTATATTTTCCCTTCCTATAAGCACACAGAGTATTCAAACTAAAGTATCAATTTAAAGTATTATTTTCATTTAATGAGATAATATAATTAGCTACTTTATGATGGTTTTGTACCATACCAACTCTGCCGTTAGCGTGATCGCTCTAATATCTCATAAAATAATATTGCTACTACTATATTATACTACTGATATTATCTTTCATTTCTAGGGGAAATAATAATAATAATAAATTAATGTATATTATATATTATTTTATATATATATATATATATATATTTACATCTACCTCTACAACTAGAATATATTATAATGTAATTCGTCATATTATCCTATCTGTAAATGTGGAGATAATATTACCTATATAATACATTATACTATAAATTGGTCTAAACTTCTGAATGACATTATTTAAGTATGATCTGATTTCATAATAATTTATTACATAATATTATAAATTATAATAAATGTCAAATGAGGGAATAGGTTGTACCTATGATTTCTAATGTGACATTAGAAAAAAGTAATTTCTCTATAACAGTCATGTGAGCCAGTCTATTCTATGTAATACACTTAGTTAATATGTTAATAGCATATAAACGATCTTTCTAGGTAATAATAATAATATTGTATATTATATTATTGTATTTACATGACATTATCATACTTAAAATTGGTATTCTTACTTCTTAGTAAATATGAGAATAATAAATGTACCTAAGGCTTTACCACTCTCCTTTATACATCTATTCAATACACACACATGCTGCCCACAGGGCACAGAGACTCTTTCCTAGTATTATTATTTTTATATATAATATAATAATATATTTAAAAATTGATCAGAATAATTATTGAAAATATTTTATAAATTTATCATTGACGTGGTAAATGACTAAGTATTACTCCAGCAGCCAGCTTATAGCTTAAACGCCTTAAACTATATTCGTTTATTATTAAATAATAGAATATTCACTATTATTAAAATCTATTTCGCTATATTATCCTATTTTCATATTATGTAGAATAAATATACTGAAGAAATAATAAAAAGTATTATTTTCATTTAACGAGGGAGTATCAAGTATAGCATTATATTACATGATATGTTCAAAATTCTTTAGCTTAGTAAATACGAGTATGATAAATATATGGTCTATTCTGCAATTCTATACATGTAATCGGTTTGCGTGACACATGTATAACTACTCAGGTGACAAGTATATTATCTTATATATTTAAATACAATTCAAAAATCATTGAAAAATATTCCCCATGCTTCATACGATTCTATGTTATAGACTTAAAAATCATTGTAAAACATATTAAATCATATTATACAGGAATAATTTTTACATTAAATTAGTAAAATCATCATAATATATTATTAAAGATATTAATGGTATTATATGAAAAGGTTTAAGGTTGTCGTATTATAATATATGTATAGAGCAATGAAATCTATTTTCACGTATAAAATATGTTAATTTATTATTATTATATTATTATATTCACTTATCTCCAACCATTATATCACATAATATCAATTGTCAATATATTCAAATTGAAGTTTTATATAATACAGTCGATTCCGCTTAATAGAGACACCGGTTAATAAGGACAACCGCTTAATAGAAACAATGCTTCAATTACGAAAACAAATGTATACTTGTAAGGTAAACGTTCACCGCTTAACTGGGCCACGAATCCGGATAATTAGGACATTTTTATCGAATATATTAATAGTTTAACAATCGCAACCGTCTTGCATAATCGATTATTAGATTCAATCTTATCTTATCGTATGTTCAAATGTAATATACATGATAAATGTTGAACCATTTTTTTTTTTTTGTACTATCAATTAATTTCTATAATAATTTGTAATTTGTAATATTAAAAAAAAAAAATAAAAAAAAAATCAGTTTTCAACAAATTTATATGTTTTTTTTTATATTTCGGTTTATTGGGACAGCCGCTTTATTAGGACAAAATAACACGCAACTTATGTGTCCCAATAAAGCGGAATCGACTGTATAATATGAAACATAATATCGACATTCGACATTTTCATAAAATACTGTAAAACAGCTCGCTATGGTAATTAAAGCATGTATGTGTATTATGTTTGTCTACCGTATGTCTTGTCGCAAATTAATGCTATATATAAAGTAAATTAATAACGCATTGTTAAAACTTAAAATGTATATCATATTAAATATATTGTCAATTACAATATTAGACTGTCATTAGCAATATTTCGTGAAAATATTAAATTGGATACAAAGTTTATTAAGTACATTAGCTAAATGATTAATTAACATTAAATGCTTTCTATACCTCGTCATTATACTATGTTTAATAAATAGCTATTATATTCACTCCAGCTCATAACGTATATAATTCTCGATTTAGGTGTACGAAATTTATAGTAAGGAATATTTGAAATAAAATATTTTTCACTATATATAATATATATATGAAGTATAATATGTATATACTTAATTCAAAAATTTGATCGAATGCATATAGCAGACGTCGTAAGTTGAATATTAGCTAATTATAAAAATATCGTAATTTATTTATTTATTTAAATATGTTAAATACTTATGAATTAGTTAACAAGAGGTTAATGGAGACCATTATTTATAATAAGCTTATATGTAGTGTAATTAATTAACGGGTTTATTTAAAAAAAAATGTTGTACTCGAATGGATCTCTTGGATGGGTTAAAGAGCCATACATTCCCCCACCGCTTATTTGAATATATAAGCGCATCGGCGAACGTTTTGGCCAGTTGAACATCCAGCAATCTCTGAGTCTCGCGTAGAAAATGATAGTCTTGTAATATGAAGGAGAAGGGTCTAGCTTTAAATTAATTTCTGTATTAATTTCCTGGCGATAGTTATTAATCCATTCCATAATAGGAGTTACACGAATACGCGTTGTCCGTGCGCATTTTTTCGTACACGTGTCGATCCTTCGACATGCCACTCCTAATATAGTTTAGGGGGTAAATTGTATAATGATAAAGCTCCCTCCTTTTTGGTATTAAAAATTTTACCATTATACGTTTATAGATATCTAGATCGAATATTATAATGGAGTTACTTATACTTCGACTCCTCGACGTTGAATCCGTGATTTCCCCCCGTATTGAAATGTTCTGAGTTGAGTTAGCCGTCGATTCTTCTAACCATTTAAGAACTTATAAACCAAGTGTACACTGCACGCACAATTATAAACAAATTCTTTGTATAGAAATAAAAGTATCTGGAAATGGTATTCATTTTTATTCGTTATGTGCTGGTTACATAAAGTTAATAGCTTATATTATTTTCACCATAATTAGATTTTTGCTTCTTATGTAGCCTATCACCACATTCGTCCAATTGTATTACCCGCAAACAGTGGCGCACACTGGAGGGTTCAAGGGTAGCAGTTGCTACCCCTGATTTTTTTGGTGGGTGGGTGGGTGTCCCTAAGCTACAAAAATATCCAAAACGTAACAATATTCTACTATGTATAAAAATATTTAAAATATACTATTGAATAATATAGATTATAGGCTATGGCTATTAGACTAAAAGCCAATATAAGAGGTAAGTAGGTAACTGACTAAATACTAATGAGTATTTTATCATTCATAACATCGCAGAATAGATTCTCATGGTGGCATGTTTTCACGGTGTTACAAAATACAATAAAATCGGTACCTATTCGGGATTGACATTCCTACCGCGCGTCCGCGCAAGGTGCGAATACATCGGAATATTTAATAATAAAAATAATTTGTTTGTAGTTTGTGACTCTGTGCTAATGCATAAAGGTGAACGATTTGTCAAAATTATGTTATAAAATATTTTAATTTGTATTATTTATTAACATTGATTACTGATCAATGATTTTATAAATTATAAATTAATTATTAAATCAATGGTTCGTATAATCGTATAAATGTCTGGATTATACTTCTATTTTCGATGAACAACATAATAACATATGTCATATAATATAAATATATTGTAAATTATAAAACGAGCATCTTCCACCACCGTCTGACTTCTATTTATAAACAATAATGTGCGTATATTAGGTCTCCGTTGTTCAGTAGTCCGAATCATGATATCATTGTGTAACGATTAGCAAGACGTATCGACCACGATTTAAGATAGTATGGTTGCCCGACGACCTATGATAAGAACGTTTTAAACTGTCAACCAAATTCAATAACTAGAACAGCTGGAATATTGTACACTAGCGCTTGTGAAATGATGTGTGCCGATCATGATTTAAGAATAGTAGCCCGCCAGCACGGTATTTGAGCTTATAGGCTATAGCCACTATTACACTCAAGCGCTAGTAGTGAATTTTCCAGCTGTTTTTAATAGTGATTTCGGTAGACACTTTATAATGATTCGTCGGGCAACCATACTATCTTAAATCGTGGTATCGACGATCGACCTACCTATTATTTCTAAAAATACACGTATAGTGTATTGGTACTATAGATACAGATATGCAGCTCCAACTATGAAATTTCCTAAACCGGATTTATATTTAATTCACAATAATAATTTTGTACATCATAATATATCGATGGAACGACGACGATACGAGACGTACAATTGGCAATATTGGCATTCAGTATTCACACAGCTCGCATAGTTACGTTATTACTATTTTTTTGTTATAGTGTTGTGAGTTATTGTTTTTCATTATTATTTATTCTAGTGGCATAGTACACAATCATAATATTTTTGAAATTTCTTACATAATGTCGAATTCAAATATTGGTTTAGACTTGGTGTGTTCATGTGGTAAAAAAAAGTTGAACTTAAATGAAACGAATTGGAAGCGACATATTTCGTCCTGTAAATCAGTAGAGAGACTAAAAATTTCAAAAACATGCAATAATTTAACTAATTATTTTTCAAAAAAAAGAGATAATTCTACAGTGATTGATGGACTTGATGGAATATCATTGCAAAAGAGTAAGTACCTATTTGGCTATTTAATTAAATTTAAGGGGACTGGAGCGTAATACATTCTAGGGAGTAAAAACTATGCGTTTTATATTTCAGTTTATATGGGTCTTGAATATGTTTAAAATAAATGAATATTAGTAAATCAGTAAATTTAATTATTTTGTAGATCGATATCACGTTGTATGTGGGCATCATATTGACCGAAATGTACGCCTGTCATTTTACCTACACGCATGCACGTGATATATTGTTACAATACCACTAATACCAGTTGAAAAATATTAAAATACGTAGTTACAATTTTTTTTTATAAGCATTTAAAGTGATTTTTATGCTTTATATTATAAAGTTTATAACGTTATAGATGCCTATGTGAATTTTTAAATATTACCACATTTCAAATTTCATCAAATGTAATTTATTGTTTATGAATTTAGATATTGAAAACAATATTAAATTAACAAAATTTAAATTAAAAAAACCTAACTTATTTGTCATGTAGGTGTAACCACTATCAGGTACCATTGAGTATTTGAGTGTTAGTTATTTGGCTTAATTATTGAAATTTTAATATTTATGTATATTACCTACTTTTAATACACCTGACAAAAAGGCCCACACTAGTTAAATACACATTTTTACATTAACTTTTATATGTTAAATAGGAAAATCAAATGTGCACAATATTTTTAATCAAAACCACAAAGTCAATGATTTAAAAGGTAGGTAATTTAATTTTTTTTTTTTTTTGTAAGAATTGAAATGAAATTAACAGTTTTTTATGTTAACAAAAATATTTGAAATTGTTAATTAATTGTTAATAACCAGACCCCTTGCTAATTCATTAAGGTATTTATTATTTATATTTATTTATTTTATAATATATTGTGTTTATAGGCACAACAAGTGAACACGACATTGTTGTCAATGAAGATCACATTTCTGCAGTTGATGATTTAAAAGGTAATTTAATTTTATATATATCTTATAATAGTTTTTAATTTGTTTATTTAATAGGAAGTGAAAAAGCATGTAGATTATCTAATGAAGACCAGATCCCTGAACTTGCTAAATCATCAGGTTAATTTTTATTCAACTATTATATTTTACTTTTTATTTATATTTATTTTATGTTGTGTTATTAGGTACAACAAGTTTAAATGACATTGTTGTCAATGAAGATCACATTTCTGCAGTTGATGATTTAAAAGGTAATTTAATTTTATATATATCTTGTAATAGTTTTTAATTTGTTTATTTAATAGGAAGTGAAAAAGCATGTAGATTATCTAATGAAGACCAGATCCCTGAACTTGCTAAATCATCAGGTTAATTTTTATTCAACTATTATATTTTACTTTTTATTTATATTTATTTTATGTTGTGTTATTAGGTACAACAAGTTTAAATGACATTGTTGTCAATGAAGATCACATTTCTGCAGTTGATGATTTAGAAGGTAATTTATTTTGATTTTATATATACGTTATAAAAATGTTAATTTAATTTTAATTTGTTTTTTATATAAAAAGTGAAAAAGTTTGTGAAATTTCTATTGAAGACCAGTCTCTTACTATTTCTGATGCTACAGGTTAAATTAATATTTTATTGCTATATGTTAAGTGAATATTATATAAATTAATTTTCTTTCATCGAAGAAAAAATTTATTATAAGTACCAGGGTTTTACACAATAAATAATTTTTTCTTTTCGTACGTCATTTCTCTAGTAACTTAATTGCTTATAGTCCAGAGTAGATATCAAATTTTATACCATTGTAAAAGTATATAAAATTTTCTCATTTTTAGAGTTTGGTATCGAAGAAAAAGATCCTATAAAAATTATTGCATCAGGACCATTTTCTTATGAAAAAAGAAAATTAATTCTTAGCTGGGGTCCTCATCAGCCTCAGAAAGAGGATATGTCCAAGAACTGTTTTCCTGTGCGAAACAATAGGAGTTTTCTTCCTTCATGGTATAAAAAAAAAATTACCTGATGGCACTACAAGCTCAAGAGAATGGCTTTCATATTCGTGCAGTACCGACAGTATATTTTGTTTGTATTGTATTTTAATTGGAAACGATAAGCAGTCTGTTTGGGTCACAACAGGGTTTGGCACATGGAGCAAAGCAACACAGAGACTAATAATGCATGAGACTTCTTCCTTTCATGTTGAAGCTTCTCTTAAATTGAAATTAGAAGATTAGTGTGTGCCTCTTCAACCTTCAATTCTTAAAGCAAGGAACACATTTGTGCTACGAACCGTCTAATTGTTGCAGCAATTATTGACGTAATTCTCTACCTTGCTCAACACTCTTTGGCTCTACGAGGTCACAGAGAAAATTGGGAGTCCAATTTGCGTGGAAATTTTAAAGATTTGGTCTGCTTATTGGGAAAGTATCACCCTGTTCTTGGATCATAAATAGCTGGCCAACGTTTAAAAAAAAAACAAAATATGATTTCATATCGTGGAGAAGGCAAAATGAACTCATTGACGCAATGGCTGGATACACTCGTGGTGTAATTTTAAAACAAATTAAGTTTGTTAAGTTTTTCAGTATAACATTAGACAGTACATTCGATAATTCTAGAAAAGAGCAGCTCTCCTTTGTGATTCGCTACATACATGATGAGACTGCTGAAGCCCATGAAAGGTTAATCAGTATGAAAGAATGTGCAAATACTTCGGCATAAAATATATTTGAAATAGTAGAACAAATATGTGCCATATATTCTTTAGATTGGAAGCAATACTTGGTTGGACAATCATTTGATGGTGCAAGTAATATGCGTGGTGCATATAATGGACTTCAGGCCATAATTAAACGTTCTAATCCGGCTGCAGTTTTTGTTTGGTGCTATGCACATCGGCTGAATTTGGTTGTTATTGATGCGGTAAGCTGTTCACCCAATGCAAATGATATGTTCGGTATTTTAGAATCTATTTATGATTTTATATGCTCAAGTAAGAAACGAGTGGCCTTATTTGATGAATTTCAAGAAAAAATATATGGAAGTACACAACGTAAACGACGCTTCAAGAGAGTAGAAACTACTCGTTGGTGGTCCCATGATCATGCGCTCAATACTGTTTTAGACACATTTGATGCTTTATGTGATACCTTACAAAATATCCAAAATAATGAATGTTTAAGTGATCGCAAAGGTGCTCATCAGGCTCGGAGTTTAAAAGAAAATATCATGTGTGATAAATTTTTAGCCACAGCCATCATATATAAAAAAATCTTTCAAATTATCACTCCTCTCAGTAAAATGCTGCAGGCCAAAGACATAGATCTTATCGGAGTTATTGATTTAGTTAAAGAAAAAATAAAACACTTAGAAACATGTAGAAGTGACATAGAATTTTACACTGTCCTTAACGAAGTCGAAGAGTTCAAAAAGTGTTCAATTAATGAATGTGAAGATTTTAAGCCAATTCCACATAATCGAATAAGACGGGTACCACGTAAAGCTGACGATATAGCTGTAGACGAAGTTATTGAAGACACATTGCAAAATTTTAAAATTAAAACATATTTTATAGCATTTGATACAGCTATTACTCAGATAAAAGAAAGGTTCAATGAAATAAACAGCGGTTTATTTAAGGATCTGTCATTATTTTCTCGACGCCGCATGGAAGAAATATCTAATGATCTCAATAAATTGCCAGTTGATGCATTTAAAGTATTTTCTGATACATATAGTAAATTTGTTGATAAAGAAGATTTAAAAAGAGAATATTTACTATTCATAAAATGTTATTTTAATTTTGAAAAAGTTAAACTAATTCCTACCCGTCTTCATGATTCTCAATCAGGTAGCGAAGATGAATCTATTGATCATTTAGAAAGCGACTTGGAAGATTCTCAGAATACTCAAGAACCAGTAGAACATTTTTCTATCACCAAGCTTCCTTTAAATGGATGCAGTTTATCAACAGTATTGAAGGTCGTTAAAATAAGTGGTTTACAGTCTGTATTTCCTGTCCTAAGCATAGCTTTGAAAATTGCTGTAACATTACCGGTTGCTAGTACTACACCAGAAAGAACATTTTCCAAACTAACAATAATCAAAAATAAACTGCGTAGTACCATGACTGAAGGTCGCCTTGAAAATTTAATGGTACTTTCATGTGAAAATGACGTTAAAATTGACTCAGACACTGTTATTAATACATTTGCCAATAACAGCAGCTTGTTGCAAAAAGCTTTATTATATTAATTTGTTATACAACAGTATGTAACCTTTAGTCCCAGTGTGCATAAATTGTATTTATAGGAAAAATTTGTATTATATATGTATTAAAAAAATATATATAATTATATTTAATAATTAGCAAAGAACATAATATATTTTATTTAAATTAGTGTTTAATACTTTAATATTAAATTGATGAACATTAAATAAAAAATTTAATTACATTTTTTATTCAATTTTATATTTATTATTACTTCTTAATACTATAGTGATATTTACGAACAAGGTTATATTATACAACCTAAGGGGGTGTGGGGGCGAATATATGCTACCCCTGTTTATTTTTGAGTGTGCGCCACTGCCCGCAAAACTGTCCAAAAACTCGGAGAATGTATAAGATACTTAGATTTACTATATAATATTTAAACTTAGTAAAAATTTTAATATAATTGTATAATATAATATATACAATATACATAATGTGTATATAATAGAATAAACTACAAAGTCGCCGCGTTTTGTAATGTACATTATTACCCGACCGTACAAAGTGTTCGCGTTTTGCACTTTTGATGCTTAAGGGGCCTCGCTACGGTTATTACTTAAGGGACAACATTTAGGCAATTCATAATCTCGTCTTAGCTGCCCGAGATCTATGTGTTAGTTGTAAATGATTATTACTAATTGTAAGTGAAATGCGATGTGGGTACCGGCTGGAGTACGCGCATGCACATGTCAATGACTCGATAACAATTTAAATTCACTATACAAATTTACGACAATTTACTTATTGATTTGACAAAATTAAAGTTAGTTAACATTGTCTGATGTTAATTCTGAAAAAATATTCAAATTCACCAGAAAAATGTCTGTAGATCGTACGAAACATTCGGTTTTAATTATAATTTTAAATTGAATATTATGATTTGAAAAAATTCATATTTTCAAGTCTTCATTACCACTTCATTAGAATGTAAGATTTAATTGTTACAATGTATTCCGTACGATCTATGGACAATTTTTTGTTGAGCTCAGAATTTTTTCAGAATCAAAATCGGACACCTTAAACTAACTTTAATTTTGTCAAAACTTTACATCTTTTGAGCTCAAATTGACGACAGTAGCGAGGCCCCTTAACCGTACAACCCACATAAACACACGTCGGCTGTGGCCACGGGCGGACTAGCCAGGGCGAAAATGCGGAGAAATCCACCTGGCCCGGACAATTTAGGGGCTCTAAATTAAAATTATAAATGTGTAATATTTTGGTAAATTGGCTGTCTGTCATGCTCGTGCAGTCTATTATTTTAATTTTTTATCCGCTATAATCAATAATTATATAATATGAATATGATTCTTTATATAGTGTTACATCATTCAGTTATCAGCTTAATGTGCTTGCATTATTGTCAATCAGTATATTTAGCTATTAATAACTCTTGATATCTACTTATTATAATATTATTATTGTATCCGCCGCAACCTAACAGCCAATACACATACACACAAATGCGTGTGGATAGTGAATAATATACTAGTTATATAGTCGGCTATATATTATTATAATTTTTGTTTATAAACTAATAAAATTTGGAAATGGATAACACCAAAAAAGTAAAGAAACGATTAGGAGGGGCTGCTAAGAAACGAGAAATAAAAAATAAAATGAAGCTGCAGCAAAAGCATGCCACAATATAAAGATGTTTATTCATAACAAAGCTCTCAAAAATTAATATCAAACACACAATGATTTTAATAATAATATCTTTACTTCTTATAACTATACGGTAAATTAGTATTTTTTTCAAACACCAATATTTGGAATTATTTATTATAATTTATTTACATTTTCTATTTTCTATTAATATTCATTATGATAACATTTGGAGCAGTAAAAATGCTTCGATTTTTGACTTCAGCCCCTCTTTGAAAATGAAATCGAATCTAGTTGGTACTTTGGGGGGTCAAAAGTTAAAAATTTTCAATAATTTTTAAATGAGTCGGGAAAAACCCTAAAAAAATGACGGAAAAAACGGGATTTTTTACGCAAAACCAGTTTTCGTCAAAATCAAATTTTTATTTTGCTAAAACTCAAAAACTAATCGATGTAAATACTTGAAATTTTCACCAAATGTTTATATTAGCGTTCTCCATACACAGTTAAATTTTCAAAGAATTTTGACTTTTTTTGAACTATTTATAGACAATTGAAATTTTCAATTTTTCTAAGTATTTTTTTTAAAATAACGATAAAAATTTTTTGGCCGATCAGAAAATCTTGAAAATTTAATACAAGGTTTCTTATAAGTTGTTCTTAATGTGATAAAAAAAAAATCCGAAATCGTTAGTCACAATTTTTTTTTATAAGTGCTTAAAGTTCGAATTTATACGAAATATGTCAAAATTGCGAAAATTTGCAAGTAATTTTGTGGTTGAAAAATCGTTAGTACAAAAATTTTTTCTTTTATAACTAAGTTTTGAAAATTTGGTACAAGGTTCTCCATAAATTTTTCTTCAAATATCTGTGAAAAAAACTCTACTGGATTCAGACAAAAATTTTTATGAGTGTTTGAAATTTAAATTTTTACAAAACCGCGTTAAATACTTAAATAACGGTTTAGCCTCAAACGATTTTTAATATTTGTTGTTATTCAAACAGTGTAATTCGTAAATACTTGAAAATTTTACCAGTTATTTAGATTGCCATTTTCTTTACGTGATTTGATTTTTAAAACATTTTGACTTTTTTTGAGCTATTTATAGACAATTGAAATTTTCAATTTTTTTTTATAAATGTTGATAAAAAAATTTAGCTGGGACAAATTACTTGAAAATTTAATAGAAGGGTCCACATAACTTGTTTCAAAAACCTCATTCAAAAATTATAAAAATACATAGGAGGCACAATTTTTTTTTATTAGCATTTGAAGTTCAAATATTGACAAAAATTCGTCAAAATGCTGTCCATAAGTTAAGCTTAGAATAATTATAAAAAAGTTTGAGGATTATTCAATTTAAAAAAATTTACGAGTGTTTAAAGTAAGTATTTTGATAAAATTCATTAAAATCTCAAAAATGTACAAACTATTTCATTAAAAATTCATAAAAATTTGTATTTTTAAACCTTTTTTTTTTTTTTTTTTTTTTTTTCCCTCCAAAAAAAACCAGGAACGGGTGGGAACTGTTTAACACAATGCTGCCACCCGAACCCGTATCGTTTATTCACCGTTTAAACATGATATACAAGCTATATACAATATACATACGTGGGGGCCTCTAACCACCCTAGTTATTCAGCCTTCGGCCCACAAATCATAAACGTGCCTGCCCAGCCCGCTCTGCATCCTCCTTCCGTCCTAGAATCGCCTCCACCATTCTGCCAAATGCCAGCCTCAGTCCCTCCGCCATCGCCTCGATACGCTGCCTCCTGGATGTATCATCTGGGAGGAGCTCCTGTTCCGGTCCCAGGATGATATCCCGCACATCATTGGGTTGTAGTGGCCGGCCGACGCATTGCTCCATCTCCCTTCTGTCTTCTGCCCAGAACGGGCAGTTAAGCAAGGTGTGTTCCACAGTGTCGTTCGGCTCATCACAGTGCATGCAGTGGGGGTCACCTGCCCTCCTCCTCTTCCACAGGTAGTGCTGGAAGCTTCCATGACCCATTAATGCCTGAGCCATGTGGAAAGTAACGGCTTCATGATTAGGCTGATACACCCACCTCCTGATGTCTGGAATCATCCTCCTCGTCCACACCGCCTTCTCCGTGTGGTCCCAAATTACCTGCCATTCGCGCAGCGTTGCCTCGCGCTCTTGCCTCCTTATGACCGCCACCGTCGTGGGCTCTTGCTTGCGCTCCTCGATTCTGCGTCGCTCATCGGCCAGCAGGTGGGCTGGAGGCATTCTAGCCAAGACCAGAGCTGCCATATCAGACAAGGTCCTGTAGCACCTCGCAACCCGAATAGCGGCACCTCTCTGCGCCTCACTGAGGGCAACCCTATTACGAGCTGCCCTCGCCGCCGCCAGAGCCCAGACCGGTGAAGCGTACAGCAGCTTGCTGTGAGCCACCGACATAAGCAGCCGCCTCTTACAAGCCGATGGCCCTTGCACGTTCGGCATCAGCCTTCCAAGAGTGGACACTGCTCGCCTGGCCGCAGCCGTCACTAGCCTGATATGGTCACCGAAGTTAAGCCTCTTGTCTAACTGAACACCAAGGTACCTTATTGAGGGCTTCACTGAGATCTGCTGCCCACCTAAGGTGAACACAGGATCCCGATAGGCCCATTTGTTGGTTAGGACAACCGCTTCCGACTTCTGAGGAGCCACCTGCAAACCGTTTTCCTGCATCCATCTATCTACCGACCGCAGCGGTACATTACCAATGTTCTCCAGGAGGCCCGCATTGGGTGCCGTGATAACCAGGGCAATGTCATCAGCGAAACCCACCAATTTCACCGATTCGTGAAGCTCCAGCCGCAGGAGGTCCTCATAGAAGATGTTCCATAAGCAAGGCCCAATAACTGATCCCTGAGGAACACCACACGAAACGTCCATCCTGGTTAGATCACCATCGCCGCCGTCGACCAATAAGGATCGGCCACTCATGTAAGACCGCAAAAGACGTAC
Organism: Schizaphis graminum; assembly: GCA_020882235.1. NCBI lineage: Eukaryota > Metazoa > Arthropoda > Insecta > Hemiptera > Aphididae > Schizaphis > Schizaphis graminum. Next base: position 24,699,252 of record CM037033.1, on the reverse strand, counting down.
CAGGTACCCTGGGAACCCACGTCTTCGAAGTGCCGCATCGATGAGAAGCCATGGTGCTGAGTTGAAGGCATTCCTCACGTCTATGGCAACCACCGCACACAACTGCCTGCTGCGTGCTGGACCCCTGGCTGCTCTCTCAGCCTGTTCGATGACGCACCTCAGCGCGTCACTGGTCGACCTACCCCGGCGAAAACCAAACTGTATCATTGGCATAAGCATTAAGATGAGCATTAAGTCTGCATAATATGAGCCTCTCAAAAAGTTTTCCGACGCCATCCAGCAGCGAGAGCGGTCTATAGCTTGAAGGCTCAGCCCGCGGTTTGTTATTCCCCTTGTAAAGTAGGACCAGCCTCGCAACCTTCCACCTGGCAGGGAAAATGCCCATCACAAGGCACTTGTTGAACAAATCCAGTAGCATAGCTGGTCTCACCCTCGCTAGCTACGCAACCACCTCGTTAGGGATATAATCGGGACCTGGAGCCTTCCCCCCGGGCAGCCTGGAAGCCATCAAGGCCATTCGTCCATGCTAAAGAGCTCGGCTTGAAGGTCAGGATCTGCCGGAGCGACTCCCACCGACCAAGTCACCTCTGAACGAGAAGGAAATAACACATTGGCGATATCTAGCTCTTGGCCCTCAGGGAGGTGAGTCTTGGCACCTAGTTTCTTCATAACTATCCTCTAAGGAAGTCCCCAGGGATCCTCGTCCACCAGAAGACAGAGTTTCTTCCAAGATTCAGCTTGAGCCAGACGAATCGCCCTTCTCAACTCCAAGCAAAGCCCGTTCCACTGCCCCTGTCCTCGATGGGAAGCGCTGAGTGGCCAGCAGCGACCACGGCACACCTATTGTCATCGCTAGAGACCCAGTTCGCATCCTTCGTTGGGTTGCGCAGCTGCTCCGACACAAGTACAACGCTGATTGACTGTTCCAACACCGTTGGGAAGTCACCGAAAGGTAGACTCACATATAGCTACTTCCCAAGTGTGAAAGACAGGTTGAAGTGTAGCTGGGTGGAGGTGGACCATGAGTCATCCCAGTTCCTCACGGGACACGGGGGATTTATGTCCTACCTCCTACGCTTCTCTAAGTCAGAGACCGACGAATGTCAGCAGTGTGGGGGCTTGGATACGATGGAACACGTCGTGTTCGAGTGCGAAGCACTTGCGGGCGCTAGGAAGGCACTAAGAGACCTAGTGGAGGCGAGAGGCCAACAGTGGCCATGTAGGTTGCACTCCCTTGTGGACTCCCCGGGGCTCTGGAAAGAGTTTCGTGGGTTCATGAGTGGAGCTGTGGCTGTTCGTGGTCATGTGGTTGGACACTTGGACTCTCACTTGATGAGGTGTAGACTCACGCTCGACAGAGTTGAGGGCGTCAGGGACGCGTGGCGGTAGCGAAAGTTCGGTGACGGGGAGTGGTGTGAATAAGCTCTACGGGGTGATGTCTGCTACTCCCGGCGGCCGTGCCTCGTCCGAATGGACTGAGTAGGCATCAGGGATGCGGGGTGCTGAGTTGAAACGGCTGATGGCAGGTGATTCTGGCGGAAACTACTCTGCGGGGCAAGTTCTGTTGGGTCCCGGCCAGTGACTTACGTGTTTACACTAAGTGCGCCTGGGGCGCGGAGAGATGCACGGTCTTCGGGCCTGTAGGCGCTAGGCGGAGCGCGGAGAATGGAGTACTCACTCCATTTAAAAATTAAATGAGGGGTCATGACCACCGTGCGACCTGCGAGCGCAGCGTCAGGGGCCAACCACTAGCCCTCGTGTATCTGGAAAAGTAAATAGTAGGGAGGCGTATGTCCTAGCTTTAGGCCACGATGGACCGCTGGCCGAAACGTCACACTTTGGACGCCTAATATTAGTATTAGGGAAAAGTACTACGGGAACGACGTCTGGACCCAAGTGCTGGGGAAACCCGGTACCGACGTCTGGGATCGGATTCGTAGTGGCAGTCATGAAAATGACGAAAGTGGTAAATGATCGCATGCTGATCAGGTGAAGGTTAACGGTGAGAATTCTCCCGGGAACCCAGCCACTCTGGCGGTGAGAGTATAATACCTGGCGGTTGCTTAAACCATATTAAGCAGCGGGTTAGATAGTTCCGCGGCCTCACCAGTGGTCAGCTAAAAGGTCTGATACACTTTGAAGCCAAACTGGTAGTCATTTGAAACCCCACCGCAAATGAGGGGTGTAAGAACTCCTGGTTTGACGGTGGTGAACAGTCTTCCAACTGTTCTCATTTGACGCTGCCGTATGTTTTCCTGGGAAAACATCCGGTGCCTCTGCCTGAAAGGGGACGAGTCTAGGCTCATATACCTTTCTTGCAAAGTGTAGGACTTTGTCCGAATTTGGAACTTCATGTTCCAACACCGTCTGCTTAAGGAGTTGCTGGGCCGCCCAGCAATGGTTCAAATTAATTTGCATGCACCGGATCATCGCAATTGGCCTGGTACAGCACCACTATTCGCAGATTTGAGAGCTTCCCTCCTGGCTTGACAAGCACCCGAACCTGGTTCGTGTGTGGAGCGCGCGAAGCCGGCCCTCTCACAAGCAACACACCGATCTTTATCCGCCGTGCACTGCTTCTGCTCATGGCCCGGTCCGCCACACCGTCTGCAATTCAGGGACAGATCCGGCCCAGAGCAATTGCTACTCCTGTGACCGAAGCCATGACAACGGAAACACTTCTCCGGTTCTGAACGTCTAGGACGTACACGGCACATAGTCCATCCAACCGGGATCCGGGTTATGACAGAAGCAGAAGCCCTTGTCATTCTGGCTGTCGCTATTTGCTGGCCAGACCCAGTGGACCAGAGGCCCGTGATCTGAACAGACTGCCGGTCGTAGATAGCGGCTTGATCGTCCTCAGCTCCAGGTATTGCCGCCCGCAGCGCAGCGAGGACCTCGCCCTCAGTCGCCACCGCATCGAGGTCGACAATCTCCACTACGGCGTACTAACCAAGGTGTGACACCGCGCCGACCGCATCTCCTGGTAGCAATGGCAGAAGACAGCTTCTGGGCTGCTTCAACCGATCCAACTCCTTTGGCTAGCTCAACCAACAGATGCCCGTCCCTAGTCCTGCGCATCCCGGTCACCTGCGCACCCATATCCGCCAGATTGAGATCGCTGTTTTGTCTCACCGCACGAACGGTGTCCGCGTACGATGAGCCAGCAGCCACCTTCACTAATACTGCAGGGGGCTTGGCCCTCTGATTCTTCCTAGTCACCGGAAGATCCGGGTGGCGAACCACTGTTCCGCCGGGAGGTCTCCTGGTCCTCCTCCCGTGACCTGCAGCTAACTGCCAACTCCTGGGATCCGTTTCCATAGCGGATTCGGCCCTGGGACAGATTTGCGCTGCCAACGCTTGCGGCTCGCTCGCACCTGTCTCACGTATACGGCCTCCGGGCGTCACCTCCTCCCGGCACTCCTGTTCGCTCGCCCACCAACAGGGAGTCAGAATGGTTTCGGTACCGACATCAACCATCTCCGGTCTACCGATGTCCCTGATTGCTAAGCCCAGCTCCACTAGGCCCTTCGATTTTTTTGATACGGGGTGAAATGGTATTCTCAACTTCCCCTTCCTCGTCAACATCTGCGACACGGTGTCAAAGATATTTTCGAGCGATTTGATGAGACCGTCGGATCCCGACCTAACTCCTACTGCCCTGGCTTCAGTCATGGCTGATTTCAGCGAGGATCTAATGTATGCCAGGCCTGCTTCGATCCGGCCCTCGTCGCCCTCCGCAAGGTGAGGAGGTGAAGAGGAAACGCCCTTCCGTTTTGTACCCATCACTGGAGTGGTATCGCCGCCAGTACACAACCTATCGCCCTCCAGCCCAGCCTCGTCTGCATCAATCACCATGCCGCCTCCGTCGTCATCACGGCCAGCGCCACTCATACTCAAAGCAGCACTGACTTTAATAAAAAGTGACACCCTATATATAATACAGTGTGCAGGTAATTCGCGTGAGACCGTATGCTATTTTCGACAACGTCTAGCCCGCTTGCGTGCCGCCCGGAATCGCGATAACGGATTCGGCGATAGCGACGTCGACCGCGCCCGGTGGCCTTTGGCCTCCCGCGTACCGATAAGAAAGATAATTATATCACTCTTACCTTGATCCACAGCCGTTCAGCACTAACTTAACTGCCCTATTTGGAAAAGGTTTTTGTTGTGGGATCGACTCAAAATCGACACCGATCCCAGCGCGCACTCCCTATGCACCTATCGCTGCAAAAATCACAAAAAACTGATGCAAATTGCCAGAGGTAGGCCCCATAGAATCAGGACAACGCTAATACACATGCTACCGCGACGACAGCCACCGCTGATTGTTGTTTAATGTATTTTTAAACCTATTATTTTAAAATGTAATACAGTGACACAATAAGGTTCTTTTTTAGTTTTTCAGCTTTTAAGATTAAAAAATTCTACCAGAAAACCAAATTAATTTTTTTATGATTATTTGAAGCTAAAAATTTTATAACATTAAATATTCACCCATGAAATAATTATTTCTTCGCAAACAATTTTAAGATTTTGTAATTCTCATTTTAGATTCTGAACGAAGTGATGAATGTATTGCTTTTACTATGATGTTTTTTTTTTTTTTTTTGTGTCTGACGACAACATTTGGAGCAGTAATAATGCTCCGATTTTTGACTTCAGCCCCTCTTTGAATAGGGAATTGAATCTAGTTGGTACTTTAGGGGGGTCAAAAGTTAAAAATTTTCAATATTTTTTAAGTGTGTCGGGAAAAACCTTAAAAAAATGACGGAAAAACGGGATTTTTTAGGCAAAACCAGTTTTCGTCAAAATCAAATTTTTATTTTGCTATAACTCAAAAACGAATTATTGTAAATACTTGAAATTTTCACCAAATGTTTATATTATGGTTATCTCTTAACAGTTAAATTTTCAAAATATTTTAACCATTTTTAAGCTACTAATAGACAATTGAAATTTTCGACTTTTCTAAGTTTTTTTTTCTTCAAATGCCGATAAAAATTTTTTGGGTGGCCAGAAAATCTTGAAAATTTAATACAAGGTTTCTTATAAGTTGTTCTTAAAGTGATAAAAAAAAAATCCGAAATCGTTAGTCACAATTTTTTTTTATAAGTGTTTAAAGTTCGAATTTATACGAAATATGTCAAAATTTAAATTAAATTTCATACGCTCATAATGCGAATGTTGGCCATAGTAACCATAGTAACATAATATAAAAACTATACTATTTGTTTCAAAATAGAATATTTGACAATATTTAAATATAATATATCCTAAACTGACAAATCATATTCGTTCAGAATCGTTTTTCGTATACAATGATACCTATCATTGCATTCAAATTTAACCTTCCATAGTCTGAGGTCCACCCCACCCCCTAATATACAGCAGAGCGATACCCACTTACCCGCTTTAATTATTATGTTTTTAATTAATTTTTATAGCACTGTTGGATACATATAATGACAATTTTTCTACATTAACTCCAGAGTCACTAGCAAGACGTGCCTTTATTCTTGACCATTCATATATATCATCTCCTTCAAAGTTGATTAAACACAAAATTAAAAACTCCAAAAATATAAAAATTTGTCAAACTAAGTCAAGGAGAATGGTACAAAAGTGTAGACGTCAAATAAAAGTGATTAAAAAAATTAAATTGTTGTTGAGTAATCTAAAATGGAAATGTGGTGTTCAAGAAAAATTAACATCCTATCTTGAACATACATTCCCAACGGCAATGTCAGAGATATTTAACAGATATAAAAAGGGGGGGAGAAAATGTTATTCGCCATCATTAAGAACTTTTGCTCTAACTTTAAATTTTTACTCACCAAAGCGTATAATTTTGTCAGAGAACAATTTGGTTTAAGCATTCCTCATGCAGCAACTCTAAGATCATGGTACCACGAAATTAAAGTAGAAGAGGATTCACAGAACAATCATTTACTGCTCTCAAATATAAATCTCTAGAGTATAGACAAAATGGTAAAAATTTATACTGCTCAATGATATTTGATGAAATGCATATAAAACGACAAATTGAGTGGGATGGAAAAAAATTACACGGCTTTAGTAGTATGGGTAATAGCAGTACATCAAATGATCCTGTACTTAGAGCAGCTACGCAAGTCTTGGTTATTTTAGTAGTTGCCCTTGATTCTTCATGGAAAGTTCCAATAGGCTATTTTTTCATAAAGGTCTAAATGGAAAAGATAAAGGAAAATTAATATTAGAAGCTTTAAAAAAACTTTATGAAATTGGTAAGTTTTTTTATAAATTTTATAAATAAATAAAAAAAAGCTCCAATTTTAATATTTTACTTTTCAGATATTCAAGTTCCGTCTTTAACTTTTAATGGTCCTGCATCTCATTTTTCTATGGCCCACACATTAGGAGCTAATTTATCAACCACAAACATGGTAACATTTTTTCCACATCCAAATGACCCAAAAAAATTAGTTCACTGCATAATAGACCCTTGCCATGCTTTGAAGTTAGTAAGAAATGCTTGGTCTTCTATGCGTGTGATTTATGATGGTGATAATAACAAAATTGACTGGGGATACATTGAAAAACTTGTTACTTTACAAGAAAATGAAGGACTTCATGCTGGTAATAAGTTGAGGAGGAGATATTTGGAATGGAAACAATCACCAATGAAAGTTAATATAGCAGCCCAAACTTTAAGCTCCAGTGTTGCAGATGCTATCGACTTTTGTAGAAGCCTTAATATGAAAGGATTTGAAGACAGCAAGGCAACTACTCTGTTCATACGAACAATTGACAGATGGTTTGATATTCTCAATTCCAGAAATCCGAATGGTGTTGGTTATAAGAATTCATTAAGATCTACAAACATTAACCAGAGAATAAAAGATTTAAATGAAATAAAAATTATATATTAAAAATAACATGGGGACCATGCAAAGGATTAATGGTTGAACATCCAAAAAAGACTGGGTTTTTAGGTAAAGTTTAAAAATATATTTTACATATATAATTAATAACTAAATTATTTATTAAAAAAATTATTTACAGAAATCACTAATTAGAATTTATTTTGACTGAAAAATGATTTAAAAGAAATTGTTTTAGAAAATATTTTTAATGTACTTAATCTAGCTATACTTTTTTTTTTATTTACAGGAATAGTAATTTCATCAATAAGTGTTGTAGATATATATAGAAAAGTAATCGAGCAAAATCCTGATCAATTTAAGTATCTACTTACCTATAAAATGTCTCAGGATCATATAGAGCTATCTTTTAATGCCATAAGAGCACGAGGTGGATGGTGTGTAAATCCAACACCCAGGCATTTCAGTGCTGCATACAAAAAATTATTGATGCATCATTGTGTCAAATCATCCGGGGGAAATGTTGAATCTTTGGACCAAACAGAAATCCTTTTTACAACCCGTGTGCCAGTAACTAGATTTGAAGATACACTGCCAAATAATGATACTTAATCTATATCTAATGATAGAAAATTTAAAGAATTGTTAAATTATGAAGATATTAATGTTAAAGAAGATAATATGAGTTGTTTACCTGATTTTAATATTGATCATAATAGAGTAATTCTAAAAGGGGATCACCCGAGTTGCGTCCGGTAAAAAAGGTATACACGAATTGCGTCCCAAAAAAATACAGGACGCAATTCGTGTATTTAAATCAGGGGTTCTTAAATAACTAACAAAAATAAATGACAATTATAAATATTATATAAGTCAATCAAAATATTGTATATTAAATATAATAAAAAAGTAAATAAACGTTAAATCACTTAAATCCAATCAAAATTATTAATATAGTCCATAATATAATAAATAAGTTAATTCATAAATAATAATAACAATGTCGTTAAAATAGCTGTATAAATGAATAAATTCAACAAAATTGCAACAAAGTTGAAAAAATCTCAAAAATTGCACTTAAAACTTTTATTTGAATTTCTACTTACATAAAACATATTTAAAACTTATTAATTAAAGAATTAATAAAAATATACCTCAGAGAACCCCTGAAAACCAAATAAAAATTCTACTACCTAACCAATATAGTGGGACGCAATTCATGTATACCTTTTTAACGGGACGCAACTAAGGTGCCCCGTCTAAAAGAACTCTATGATATAGGCTTAGAAATGCCACCCTATTATTTTGTATTAAGTAAATTTTCAGAGAATGCAGTTTCTTTAGTTGCAGGATATTATGTTGTTCAAATGGTAAGTTAAAATTTTATTTAATCATAACTGTAAGATTAATTTAAATAAAACATATTGTAGGTTAGCAAACGACTAAAATGTCATTATTGTATAGCAGCATTATATAAAGGAAACTTAGAAGAAAATCGTGTGCTTCTTATCATAGGCGGATATTTGGTCATATTCGTGGGGGGGCTTAACATTTTTTCCATATCCATTAGTGTCAACACATTATTAGACACTTCAACCTGCAAGCTAGTAGCTCTCCTACTTTATTCTATCTGAGGCCCAAAATATGTATAGGTTTTATGAACATAAATAAATAAATATTTAAAGCTATTAAATATGTTTTTTATTTTAATGTTATAAATCTATTTTTTTTTGCAAATATATCTATAACAGTATCGGTATCAATATGTTTTGTTATGTTTTTTTCAATGTATAGTATTGATGTGTTGTTGAACCATTCCTGCAACATGGAAGTTCGAAGCCATGTTTTGATTCGACGCATTACTGAAAAACTCCTTTCACATGTTGAGGAACTTATAGGTATTGTTAAAGCAACTTTAAATAATTTGTACAAATTAGGGAAAATACTTTTTGTTAAAATCTTTTTTACATCATTTAAAGATATATATTCTTCGTTAGTAGACTGCAATATGCAATTCTTTGCCACTGCCATTTCTGACTTCAGTAAATCTTTAGATACACACATCAAATCCTAAAAAATATATAAAATACAGGATTACTTTTAAAAATAGAAAACTAGAGTGTAAGTAGAAATTCATTTTTATAAGCGATAAATCAATACTTACTTTGTAATGATCTACAAAAAAACACTTTCCTCAAAGTTAAGTTGACAAAATTGATCAACAGCTGTAGCCATTTGGAAACTTTCAGGAGAAAACCTTTTTTCCAGATTTACCAAGATAGCATCAAATACAGGAAAGAAAGCATTTTTTTTGAAATAACCTTCAGTGGTTTCATTAGTTTCATTGATACTATGTTCAGCACTTGTGGTTGCAGTGACATCAAAATTTTTAAAAATTGTTAGCTCTTGTCTTTTTCTTTTACATCCTAGTTAAATAAATATTTACTTAAAATTAAGAACTATAAATAAATATATGTATAATCAAGGCTAACCTTTAGACGGTGTTTGTATTGATATGTCATGATCTTTAGCAAAGGTTTCTATTTCACACCAAAGCTGAGAAAAATATTCTGTTGTTCTTAAATTTTTAAAAGTCATCATCACACCTTGAATAATATTTTTAGATTGCCCTAAGGTTGCAGTTTTTTCTTGAAATTTGTTGGTAACGATATTAATATGAATTAATACTTTATGTAAGATAAATAAATAAACTATAAATGGTCCACTTTTTAAATTTGCTAATATTCCTAAAACAAAAAAAAAGGACTATAATTACTTTTTATTAATTTATAAATTATTACTTATTAGCACGGTTATCTTACGGTGTAGATAACCGTGCTTATTAGTTATTATAATAATATATTAATATACCAATTGCTTCATTTACTCCTCTATCATCTTCATTTTCGATTTCTTCTTCTAAAGCTTGAATAATTGCTTTATAACTTGCTTTAACACACTCTATATTTCTATAGCGGCAGTTCCATCTAGTGTCACTGAGTCTAATCATTGACCTATGTTTTATCCCCAGATTGGTTTGAATCTCAATTAAATGTTGATTTTTTGACGGATGTGAAAAATGTATGTACAGGGATTCTAAAGTGTTAAACACATTCCTCGTTTCCTAATATTAATATAATAAGTAAAAACTAAAATCATTGATATAAAAATAGGTATAAAAAAATATTCTTTACCTTTACATATTTACACATATCAATGACAATGAGGTTCATTTTATGCGCCATACAATGCGTATAAATAGCGTAAGGATATTGACTTTTTACTTTACTTTGTAGTCCGTTAAATTTCCCAGACATTACGTTCGCACCGTCATATGACTGAGCAACTATTTGTGGTTTAGAACTAAGATTACAATTTTTCATATACAATAATATGTGTTGATATAAAGATTCAGCATCTTGTTTCTTAGAACAATCTATAAAACCAAGAAATCTCTCAACGACATCTAGATTTTTGACATACCTTACACATAATGCCATTTGTTCTTGTTTGTAACACCTATACATGAATTTAATAAAAATTAAACAACTATAGACCATGTATAATACATAATAATATATATTTTACCTTGCTTCATCGCACATAATTCCAAATATCTCAACATCTTCAATATCTTTCACAATCATTTCTTTCACAACATCTGCAAGTATACTTGTAAGTTCATCTTGAATGATATGACTCGAATAATTGGTTTTCAAATTAAATTTTTTTGCAAATTCCTCGTTATTTTTTGCTAATAGTTTACATATTTCTTTAAAGTTTCCTGAAAATATATTGAATTTTTTACAAATAATATAGTAAATAATAATAATAATAATATCATAATTAGATATTTTGTATTTTACATTTAAGTTTATTTCAGAATAATAGCAATATTATTAGTTATTACTTATTAATTATTAGTTTAATACCTTGATTTAAAGAATCTTTTTTCTCGTCATGTCCTCGAAAACTAAGTCCTTGACAACTTATAAATAGAACAATATCAACTAATATTTTCATATATTTTCTATTACTTTCAACCATCAATGTATGCTGCGAAGATACTTGAGAATAAACACTCCCAGTTTCTTTTGTCTTCTGATATGCTGACCATTTAACCATACATGTTAAATGTAAATTACTTTTAGCATGTGTATCCAATTTATTAAGTTTACTTTTATTCCCCCCTTTAGTTCCACTACTAACACTCAACTGTAAATTATAATATACATTAATAATTAAATTACAAAAATTAATGAATCAAGTATAAATACAAAACAACAAAGCACTTGCTTTTTTCCAATTTCTAAAACCAACTAGAAAGCTATCTTCAAAATTGCCACTATTTCCAGTGTTAAAATTTCTACAAGCAAAGCAAAAAATAGAATCTTTCGAAATACTATACTCAAGCCATTCATATAATTTGTAATGCTTATTATTGAAAGCGCGATTTTGAGTACCAAATTTAGTTAGTGGATATGACTGCAATATATATAATTTTAATTAACAAAACTTAATTTACCAATATTTTTACTTACCGTCAAAATTGGTTGCACAGGGCCTGTTATTAAAGTTCCTAAGTCACAAATGACATTGTCTTCATCTACAATACTTTTTTGTGCAGTTATATCAATTTCTATACCAACAGTTAATTGTTCATTTTGAGATTGTAGTGTTGTTTTCTGTTTTTTGATATTAAAAATGTCAAACACTTTAGCCATAGTAAATGAATTCGTTCACACGCAACACAAATTAATTACATAAAATAAAAATGATTAACACGTACAATCGTCAATTAGAAAATATATATAATTTATTTTGAAGCATAGAAAACGTACAAACTGCAAAGCGTTAACAAAGAGTTAACAGCCTTTGCTTTGAAGTCAGAGTGTAGTCAGAATATGATAATATCAAATCTGTGATTAATAATAAGTGATATTGATTAGGATAACATAATATTTTTGTTCACGCCCAGAATAATGGTTATGGTTCATGGTTTTCGGGCGGCATTCCAGGCGGCCAGCAGAGTTTGGACTCCTTATCTCTAGTCCTCTGTCATAGATTATCATAGATAATAAAGATATGGATAGGATAATATAACGGTCTTATCAGCGGTAATTAAGGGGAACAGTTGAAAATAAATTCTTACAAAACAATATTATTTTTTTTATATTTTGATTATTTTCTACAATTGTATCAATATTGTTTGTTGTAATTGAAGTAGAGATACTAGAACCTTCCGAGGGGGCTTTGCTACGTTCTGGGGGGGCTTAAGCCCCCAAAGTCCCCCCAATATCCGCCTATGCTTCTTATAATACAAAAAAGCCGAGGTGGCCTTATAATACCAGCAAGTGATGTTATAACTATTTGCCACATGACAGAACTATTATATCGCCAAGTATTAAATGACATTGCAGAAATAGGTGAACATGATTTTTCACAAAATTTAGCACTATCTGTTTTCAGTCGCCTAAGTCAAAAAAATTTATTTAATCAGCTAAATACACATTCCTTTGATTCTGAAAAAAACCATATTCCAATTTTAATAAAAACAATATCATTATGTTTCATAAGAATAAGAAACTTTCATGAAACCAAAAAAATTAATATAAATATGATAAGCAAAAACAAACGAAAACTTTTAACTAGATTAGCAATACTACAAAATGTTTGAAATTAAGCAAGGTAATATTAAATTTATTTAATAAAAATTATATATTATTATATACAATAATAAATATTATGCAATAATACCTACCAATAGTAAATAAAATAGAATTACCTGTGTCTTCCATGGTTATATACAAATTTATTTTTCTGTTTTCATTACTTTTTAATGCAAAATTAGTATGAAAATTATACATTATAAAAAAAAATGCACTGCACCACGTCTACACTCATACACCTTATACTTATTGAAGTATAGTATTGACTATAGGTACTACGTTTTACTTATGAATACGATGTAGATCTTCTCCACATCGAACTCATAAAACTACATTATGAAATATTACTATTCACTATTATAATAACCCACTATTTATATTAATATTCAATTACTATAGCTAGTGATTATTAACTACGAAGCACGAACACGTGTATAATCGTATAACCGTCAATGGCGTTAATTAACTGAAAAATGCAAATGTATTATCATAGACATATAATATTATATACATATTCTATTATATTATGTCTATGTGTATTATTCTGTATAATTCTGTGATAACGTGATATCGTTGACATTTGGTATTGGATGAGTTAATAAAATAGTCTTATCCATGAAAAATCATGGAAAAGGTACTTAATATTTTTTTTAATTATAATTTTGAGATAGTACATTTTTAATAAAAGTTTACATAAATTAATTCCAAATTATATTTATGCCAAGTGTTTATTAAGTTTATTTAAAATTCTATGTAATTTAAATGCAGAACTTCTCAAAAAAGGAGGAGAAGAAATGACGTTCAGGATGTGGAAATTGATCCACCAAATATGGCTATCCGAAAAAGTTCCGGAAGATTGGAAAATAGCCTTAGTATGCCCAATTCATAAGAAAGGGGATAATCAAGATTGCAATAATTATCGCGGAATTTCCCTGCTAAGTGTTGCGTATAAAGTTTTCACGAACTGTATCTTGTCAAGGATAAGAACAAAATCGGAGCAAATCATTGGAGATTATCAAGGAGGCTTTAGGCCAGGAAGATCTACGGTAGACCAAATATTTATTCTCCGACAACTTTTCCAAAACATCTGGGAATTCTACAAGGAAATGCACGTGCTCTTTATCGACTTCAAGAAGGCATACGATAGTATTCATCGCAAAAGCTTGATAAATATTCTTAGAGAGTATAACTTCCCACAAAAATTAGTTAAGTTGATCGAATCATGTATTATGGAAACGTTCATTAAAATAAGAGTAGGAGAAGCGGAAACCGACCCAATAAGTGTGAATTCAGGCCTAAGACAGGGGGACTCAATGTCACCTGTTCTTTTCAATCTGGTATTAGAAAAGGTTATCAGGGAAACTAATATTGGACCCCAGGAGGGGATGCCACTACAAGGCTCCTCCGTGGCATTATTGGCTTATGCGGACGATTTGGTCCTCATGGATAAATCACATGATGGATTAAGATCATTATGCGGCCGTTTGGAGGAGGCAGCTAAGAAGGTTGGCTTACAAATAAACGACGACAAAACAGAATACATGGTGGTGGGGAGAAGAGATAGTACCAGAATGTACCCTTCCTTAAGAGTTGGCAACCATGAATTCAATCGAGTCAAACAATTTAAATATTTAGGTTCTGTTTTGACCGAAAAAAATGAAACTGATAAGGAAGTGGCAGCAAGAATACAATCGGGAAACAAATGTCTTTACGGACTCATAAGGATACTAGGGTCCCGATCCCTGTCGAGAGATATAAAATTACAATTATATACTACACTTTTACGTCCCATAATTATATACAAAGCAGAAACATGGACATTAAGAAAAACGGAGGAAAACAAACTGAGTATTTTGGAAAGGAAAATCTTAAGGAAGATCTTTGGCCCAATAAAAGACGAGGAAACTGAGGGATGGAGAATAAGGAAAAACAAAGAACTAGAAGAACTCTTTCAGAAGCCAAACATATTAAACATAATCCAGAGTAGGAGGTTACAGTGGGCGGGTCACGCATGGCGTAGTCAGAACCCACTACTACACGTAGTATTGACAGAGAACCCAAAAGGGAAAAGGCCCCTTGGACGACCCCGTTTAAGATGGGAAGATTTAATAAAGAAAGACGTGGAATCGCTGAACGGTGGCCCAGATTGGAAAACAAAAGCAGCTGACAGAGAGTCATGGAGGATTGGTTGTTTGACGGGATGGTCCTAGTGGCCGATAATACCCAAGAAGAAGAAGAAGAAGATGTCATTTAAATTTTCATAAAATGTGCTAATCTCGTTTCTAACCTCAGTACTATGTGAGATATTGTACAATATAGATTCTATGATACCAAATCCCTCCAAAATCTAATCAATCTGCAATCATCGTGCTCATGTTTTATAAATTAATTTTGTTTATATTACTATTATTATTTAAACGTAGAGTATATTAAATAAATTTAATTAAATATATTTAATATAATAGTAATTTTTAGTATGAATAGGGCCAAACGAATGCTGGAAGCAGCAGCGGCAACACCAGTAAGTATAAATTAAATAAACATTTTAAGTTTTAAAATAGGTAGGTATATACTAGGTATTTACTTTAGTATGTTCATAAAATACAATATTCACTATTACACCAGTTACTTTGTTTACAATTTTAGGAGTTTAGGCCAAAACAGTTGTTTGTTGGAAATGTAAGACATCACAAAAAAGTGAGTAGATACCTACTTAGGTAGTTGTAATAATTGATTCTGCCAATGTTACTAAGTTAAAAGTTCCCTAGTACACTTTGGTATTTTCATTTTATAATATTATTTTGTTATTGTAGGATAAATCAGAAAATAGGCCAAAATCTTCTAATTTAAACTGCATTGAAATAGATGATACTGTGCTAAACAAGCCACAAATTGATAAGACTCAAAATGTAAGTTTCAAAATGTTTAGTGAATTGTGTATTACTAAACAATTTTTATTCCTTTAAACAAAAGTTACAGTGTATTAAAACTATGACACATACTCAAAAATTTTATTTTTTATTTTCATATTAAGATTATATATTTAAATATATTTAAGGATAAGGTAATAAATTGGCTGCAGTGTAATGAATTAATGGTTAATACTGAGGAGCCGTCCACTTCAAAAATTGATAGTACAAAAAAATATGTAAGTTTCAATAATAATTTATTATTTGTTGTTATATTATATTCATGTGTAACACTTGTGTTTATATTTAATTTAGTATTGTATTTTAATAAACAATTTTTAAAGTAAATATTAATATTAATGTTCCTAACAATAAACAAGATAAATAATTAGTTAATATTATTAATGTTGTATAACAAAATAATATGCATTATGCTTAATGATATTTTATATTTTTAATTTATTTCAAATACTATTGAAACCTATGAATATGTTGACATTTTGAAATAAAATAAAATTATGACTAATTTATTGAAATATTGTTTGGTTTTTCTTGGTATTATTGACATTGGGTTTGATAATTTTAGGGTTTTGATATGGTATATTTGAATTGTATGGAATTTGTTTATGAAGAAACTTTGCCTCTTCAATCTGAAGAAATACATTCAAATATAATCAATCAAAATCCAGTTGGGATTTTATTAAATAATCCTGAGTATACAGAGTGTATTGAAGTTATTGATGGAGGAAGAAAACTAAAAAAGCCAAATAAAAGGAATGAAAAAAAAATTGAAAGAAATAAAATCTCATCTTATGTTATTATTGAGTGTAGTCACAAAAATATGAGCAAACCTATCTGTAGGATTTCTGAAATAAATTATAACTGTGTTCAAAATTTAAAAAATAATTTAAGTATCTTAGAAACCAAAATTGATCAAGATAAATTTTTAATTTCGGCAATGTCAATAGTCAAACCTGTAAGAACTGATCGTCGAAAAACCCAACATCGAACAGATAGAAATGTAGTAAAATATTTTTTACCTACTCTTCAAGGAAAAATACCTGTATGTTCTACAGTGTTTAGGTCAATCACATCAATCACAAGAAAGCGTTTAAACATTATTTCGGAAAACTATATGAAAAATAATAGCTTAGGTAGTCCTAAAGAAAATCGTGGAGGAAGTCGATTGAGTTTGGATGATGAAAAAATCAAAAATTCAATTATTGATCATATCCAAAATTTCAAAGCCAAGAAAAGTCACTATTCGAGAACAGACACAGGACGTTCTTATCTTCCACCGGGAATAACTATAAAGTTAATGTATAAACATTGGAAATATGAGATGGTTAAAACTAATCAAAAGTTTGCTTCATTTAGTAAGTATTACTTATATCTTGATAAAAATCATTAGTTTTTATTTCTATTATTAGTAAATCTGTATCAGTATATAATAATCTAACACTATTTCCATATTTTTTCTTAATTACATTATAATAAAAATTATACATCATTAATTTAGATAAATCTAAAGCACACATTCCTATATATATTGGTTGTTTGAAATTAATTTCTCTTTTTTTCATATGGATTGCTGCTAAATTTTCTGTAAAAATTGTTCTTTTATCGAAATTTGGTTTTGCAATTAATTTGTCTACTTGTCGTCCATTAGAACATAATCTTATATCAACATGATTTCTAACATTCATCATTGTACGTCCATAAACACTGTTGTTCATTAATTTGAAATATTCCTTTTCAAAATCATTCTTAGCTTTTGATCTAAGATTAGTATTAAAATCAATAAAAACTTTCAACCAAGGAGATTGACTAAATTCTAAAACTCTATGAATTTTCTCTAATTTTAAACCTAATTTAATATATAATTTTAATGTTTCATAGTGAATAATATAATTTTTCTTGTCATACAAAGTTGTTAATAATTTTGGGAGTTGTTCATTATCAAATGAATTTTCAGGTGCTAATGGGAAATCTGAATGTAGATCATGAAGTTCTTTAGGATAAGATAAATCAACCTCTAAAATATATCCTTTAGGTGATTTATCAGAAACATTCATTGTATCAAAATTATCTAAATTATCAACCCATTTGAAATCTCCAGTAGGTAAATATTTACTCATTGACCAACCATAAAGATTATTTGCGTCTAAATACTCTAAAAATTTTGACTCCTCTTTTTTGTTAAATTTATCTCCCATGTATTTATTGTTTGCTTTTGAGTATCTTTGACTACATTGAGATAAACCACCTCTGATTCCAGATTCAAACATCAAAATCTGATCAACATCTGTTAATAATTCTAATTTAATATTTGTCATTCTTAACATAGAATTCCACGCAAATCCCGGTGTTGTGTAATAGTACAGAGGATCTAATTTATAATTTGCTAAAGAAATATCTCTAAAATTTTCCATTATATCTGTTAATAATAAAACATCGATCAAATTATACAAACTAGTGAATTCACGAAGATTTTTTATATTAAACACTTCCCAAATTTTTTGTGAATTTTTATATTCCTCTATCGTTACGTTTTTATCAGTGAGAGAACTATAAAACATTTCTATAGGAGGTAAACATGTTTCATTAAATTTTTCTTCACAATCCATATACTCATAGGGATAAGCTAACTTTCTTGTAACTAAATCTAAATGTTCTTTAGGAATAAATTTACCAAGTTCTTTAAATTGATATTTTTTAAGATTATTTGCTAATTTGTCTAAAGAACTAGGTAAAAATTTTAATGAATCAATAAATCTTAATTCTGTTGTTAATATTTTATATTGACCATTGATAAATTTTCCATGTGGTATACATTTTGAAAATGATATATATTTTTCCTCATTATTTGGAATTTATTTTATTTTATTTTTATCTTTCCCAAATTCTTTTATAAATAGATGAGCATCATAACCTGAAAGATTATGACAAACAATTGGGATAAATTTAGGATTTTGATAAGTAAGGTTACAGATAGAATGAGCTGCCCCTCTATATTTTCCAGTTAAATGGTCATGATCGCAAACTTTTCTCATATTTATATTTTTATTTTGTGTTTCTTCTTCAAATAAACCTTTGAATTTTTCAATATTTTAAGTATCATTATTATTTTTATAGTATTCAATAGTATTATTAATTATTTTAAATTTTTTCTCTAATCTTGGAGGTAATTCTGTTAAAAATCTTTCACAAATATTACATTTATCAGATTTATAATAATGGTTTCTTTGATTTACATTCAATGACTGCATTTTATTTACTATCTTTACAACTATCATACAATGCAACTATAGCTGGAGTGGCTACTGCTGCAGCTTCTATAAAAGGTAAAATTAAAGGTAAAAATCCCCCTTCTTTTTTTCTAATCTGCTTTGGAGTAATCTCTAACCTTACTCCAGATTTTTTTTCCTTACTGTTTTTTAATTTATCTATTTGATTTTGATCTAAATAAAAAATATTTTCTCCTTTATATATGTATTTTATTACTAGCAATTTGAATTATTGCATTAGTATTATTTTTACAAGCTTCAGCCAGCTTTTTTTCCTGGTTTTCAGTTAATTTAAAATACATTTTGTTATACAAAATATTAAAATTTTATTCAAATATTAAATTCATTCCTAAACGTCTTTTTCCTTTCATTGCATATGTAGTAAAAAGAGCTGGAATTTTTTCATACATAGAACTATCAAGAGCATCAAATCTTTCCATTGCTTTTTGTTCTAAAATTGTATCAGCTTCATGTCTTGTTTTAGTATCTTTATGATCTCTATAAAAATAATCATGATCTCTTGCAGCTTCGTCTAATTTGTTTATAGGTTTTTATTTTTTTCTAATTTTGTTCCTGGTCCTAAGTAATTATAACCAGGCCAATGCAATTCAGGCAAATATGAACAATTCAAAAAATCATTAATAAATCCTGAACCTTTTATAATTTTCTTTGTTAAACATGAAACATATGAAAACAAATAATCTGCACCATTGGGAATATCAATTATGTTTTCCATTTCTCTAATACAAATATTAAGAATATTAAGTTTTTCATCATGATAAATATTATTTCCTTTTCTTTCTTCATTTGATATAAAATATATTTTTTTTACTATGGAATCTTTTGGTATTTTTACAACTTCTTTTGGTAAGTTTGTTACATATAGTAATAAATATTCAATACCTTTAGGAGTATCAATAATTTTTTCCAGACTTGTTTTACATAAACGAAGAATACCAAGTTTTTCATTATGAAAATTATTATTTCCTGCTTTTTCTTCTGCAGACATAAGTTGTAATCTATCTGTTAACTGTTTCATATTATTAATATAATGATATTCAATATGATCATCTGTGTATTTTACTAAGCCATCTCCTGTTGGTTTTGTTATTGGCTTTTTATTTTCAATAATTTCTTTCCAAATATTGCTAATCATTGATATATATTTTGCTCCTCCACTTGATTTAGCTCTTCCTGTCGATTTATCATTGTTTTGATATATAGAATCAGTTTCAATTAACATTTTTTTATATATTTCAAATTCATCATCTGTATAACATTCAGGTCTGGTAACATCTGTATGTGTTAATAATCTCCACAGACCTATCGTTCCTTCATATTTTTTTCCATTTAAAAATATATCATCATTTTCAAATGTTATTATACATTTCCCAATCATGTGTTTCTTAGAAGCTTTAACATAATACATTCCAAAACAGTTCTTAGTTTGTACTGTTGGTAGATATTTTGTAGCAATATTTTATAGTATTTTCAGGCATTGGAGAATTAGTTATTGATTTTTTACCAGAACTTTTTGGTGTTCCAAAAGTCTCTTCTGTACTCATTAATCTTTGTAATTCTGGATTTTTTGGGTAGGTGTTATCATTTTTTGAATATCATTATCGGTTTTAACAGCAACTTCTTTAACATCATTAACAGATGATTCAACATTTGATAATGCTTTTAATATTGGTTCATAATGTTTTACTTTTTCTTCTGAATTATATTTATCGTTTAAAATTGATTTTCTATAGTTATTTTGTAATTGTTTTTTAATATTAATTATGTTTTTTAACTCTGTTGGTGAAGATTGGTGATTATTTAATTTTTCAATATTATTTTCACCTTCATCTTCATCTTTTTTTATAACATTTAATTTTTTTTCTTTTTGTTCTAAATCTGATTTTTTATAAGTATTTTGTAAATTTTGTTTAATATGAATTATTTTTTTCATTATTTCTGTTTCGTTTTCTAAATTAGTTCCTTTCTTAAAATTATTTTGTGTTTCTGATGGCTCCTTCATAAATGTAACTTTTAAATTTTTTTTATTTTTTTTTTAAATTTTTTTTGAATTTGTGTAATATCCATTTATTACACAAAAAAGTTAAAAAAAAAACATTATCATCGTTCATCGATATTTAAAATATCATTACCTTTATTGTCATAGATTAAATTTTTTATTAAGTCTATTGTTATAAAACCATATGTTTTAATTTTATTTTTTTTATCATATGTTTTACAATAAGTTCTACAAATTTCTTTAAATTTTTTTAATGGTATTATTTTGCTAATCAAATCGGACCATATTTTTTAAATATAATAATTTTACTGATTAAAAACAATTAAAACATCCAAATTATTTCTTATTGTTTTTATGTCTACTGAAGTATAATTTTGTGTTAAATAAATAACACTAATATTTTTTGATCTCGATCTTATAAAATATTCTTTTATCAACTTTTGATTTTCTAAAAGAAAATCATCAAAAACCACTAAACTATTAGGTTCACAATCATCTACAGATATTATATCATCATTAGAAAAATGAGTGATTATAGCAGGTATGTCATCAAATATTTTTTTTAATTTTTTATAGACTGGTTGATCAATATTTTTTGTAAACAAATATAGATTTAAATATGGTATCCAATAATTTATAATCACATTATACAACAGAGTTGTTTTACCACAACCCGATGGTCCTACTAATAAACCACGTGAAGGTATTTCAAATAAAGATTGTTCTTTATTTTCATCTTCAATAAATTTTTTTACTACAACTTTATTCATTTATTAAAAAAAAAAATATATATTTGCTATTATAAATAATAATATATAATATTTTTAAAAAATATGATCAACATATTGAAAGAGTTCAATATAAAACTTTTTTACCTGTGAATAATTCACAACTTAATACACCTAATAAAACTACAACTTTTAGAATAGATAGTATGGATGATTTTCTGAATATTGCAAATACAAAATTTTTTATTTATGGTAGATATTTGCAAAAAGATGGAAAAGATTATCCTAAAGGAACAAACATACAACTAATCGATAATTTTGTTGCATATTTATTTTCTAATATTGTAGTTAAAAAAAACAGTAAAGTAGTGGATGAAAGCGAATACGTAGGAATTACTAGTACAATTAAAGGTGTGGTAAGTTATTTAGTGGATCAAAACGGTCCAACTATAAACTCAGGATTTGCAAGCAAATTTAAAGGCGGAGGTTATTTTATTGCTATGGGTAAAGGATCACAATTTGGGTTAGGTTTTTTAAAAGACATAAAATGTCCGGTTTTCAAAGGTGATATGGAAATAATTTTTACAAGAAATACAGATGATGATGCTTTTTAAAAAAAAGTTATACCAGGAACAGAAGATGGAAAGATTATTATTGAAGAATTTACACTTCAAATCCCAATTATTGAATATGGAGTTCATAAAGTTTTATTGATAAATGAGTTAACAAAATTGTCTCAAGAAAAATTATATACTTTTAATTTTAGATCATGGCAATGTATTGAAGAAAGAAATATATCAGGAAAAACTATAAAACTCGATTTAACAAGTCAATATCGAAGTCTTAATTCTCCTTCGTTTGGAGGTGTAGTATTTCAAACAAACAAATTAAATACACAAGATCATGATCCTTGTGAATTTGATCATTGTAATGTAAAAAATTATTGGTTTGAAATAAATGGAAAACGTTATCCTGAAGAAACTCAAGATCTAGATTTTAAGAATGATAAATTTTGTGTAGCTTATGAGAGTTTGATGGAGTATAAAAGAAATACTCTTAAAAATCATCAAGAACATCCGTTAATGTATAATAATCCAAATGATTTTAAAAGTTTTAGAGCAATATATCTTGTTAACATGAGTAGACAACCAACAAATATTTCTGCAACTAAGAAAAATATTATTTTACATATTGATTTAAATGAAGATTTACCTAAAAATACAATTTGTTATGTTTTTTTCGTCAGAGAAGATGAATTTTTATTTGATATTGAAAAAGGTACAATTGAAGAATCTTTTAGTGGTTAAATAATGTTTTTTTTTTTTTTTCAATAGAAATATTTCTATTGAAAAAATATTTATTTTGTTTTTTCTTCAATTAGATCAAGATTAACAATAAAATCATCAAAATTAACAACGTTATTATTTTGATCAATAATATATATTTCTATCCTTTGAATAGTGCGTACATTTACTTGTCTGTAAATTATTGGATTAGATCTTATAAAAAGATTATTAGAATCATAATAAAAAACAAACAAAAGTTCATCTTCGATAATCTTTTCATTAATAGATGAAACAGATTTTTCAATTATGTTACAATGTACTTCTAATAATTGTTTATTTATATTATTATTATTATTTAATATATCTTTTTCTCCTACATGTGTATATAAATAATCATTAGCAATCCCTAAACTTAAATTTAAATTTTTGTCTAATAAAAAATAATTTTTTGAACTTAATGAAATAAAATTATTATCATTTTTTATTTTGATAGTCGAAGGTAATAAACTTGTTAATTGTTCAATTGAATAGTTTCCATTTATTTCTGTTTTATTAATTATTTCTTCAGGTCCAATTTCATTACTTTGAGTAAATATAGCACCACTTATATTTTTTAAAAAACCTTGTGTATACAATTTTATAATATCTATTAGGTGTTCGATACAAGTCTAATATGTTAAAATATTATAAAATTAAGTAAAATAATTTTACCTTAGCTCAGTTATACATATATGAATTTATAATTCTCTTTATTAATGAAATTTCAATTTTTTCATAGTAATTAAATCTTTAAATACTTTATATATTTTTTTTAATATTTATAAACATTAATATAATACTCACAAACAATATATAATTATTATATTGTTAATGCATAAATATGTTCATATTCTTAAATTAATTGTTTACATTAAAAACCAGACCCTAGTAACAATAAATCCCTAATTTATTTTATTTTATATTATTAGTAACCACTATAAAATGTCAATATAATTTTAAAGTCCAGGATTATGAAAAATCTATTCAAAATTTGATGACACAGATTAATCAAAATTTTCGTTAAGCAGTTATGCAAAATATGAGTAATGATAAACATGTCTTCAAGAAATTCAGAACAAATTCTCCATTAACCCCAGACCTAAAACAATAGTAACATTTAAAAGTGGCATTAATAATATATCAACTTAGATATGTAAATTTAATAGTAATAATTAATAACTTAATAATTAGCAATAAATAGGCAACAACATCAACCATTTACAAAAAAACAATGTTTATTTTGCATATTACTAACTACTAAGTAATACCTAAATATAAGTATAATTTGTGTTTTAAAATTAATTAAAAATTGAACAATGAAACTCATTCAATTAATTACTATATCTCATAGTATCAGAAAAAATTAATCAATTTTGAAGTTTTAATTACTAATAAACAACTATTTCCAATAATAAAAAAAATGTATGGAAATTTTCCATAAACCATTTTTAAAACATTTATATTGTGTTTAATGACCTTACAAAATAAAATTATAAATTAATAATTAAATAATACAGAACATAATAATTCTTCCAAACAAAAATATCTTTTTATTAATAACATAAAAATTCCAAATTAAAATTTTACATGATTCAATATTTATAAGTAACAATGAATATTATCTAGATAATTACTAAAAAGATACCGATTTTTAATCTAAGATAACCCTTAGATACCTATTCAAATTTTCATCTAGATAAGATAAAAGATGAACAAATACTATCTAGATGAAATATCTAGATAAATTTATCTAGATAAGTCTCAACACTGTAAATAAATGATAATACCCATTGCTAAAGTGAGAGCACTATATAAAAGCAGTCTGTCTGAGACAGACTGTCTCTCATCCACATTCCGGCCCACAAACCCCTATGTTGTTAATATAGGAATGGCCTATCCATTATTTTATTATCTATGGTTGGTGGCGTCTGTGAGGTATACGACAATGGCACTTCCGTCGAAAACGGCGAATGGGTCGACGACACCACGTACGTACGTGCGGTGGTCGACGGTGGTGTGGAGGTAATCCAAATTGGACGACGCGGTCGTTGGTCGAGGTGATCGCCGATCGGGTGTGATATTTACAGATGCAAGGTTTATACACATACACTGAGATAGCGGCACGCGCGGACGTCCATTGTCGCGGCGTAGAACGCGGCTCAAACGACAAACACAATGTATACCAACGCGACGGTTCGCACTGCGTAAAACGGGCGGGCGGGCGGAACACGTGGGCGCGTAAACGAGTGGGGCTCAAAATCGCACGGCAAAGTTCGGCCGGGCGATACAAATATATAACAAGATTAGTAACGACGCGTCAGACACCAGACGGTCGTACTAAAAAACCACGTGGACGGCGTAAATGACCACGGGTCGGAGGTCGCACAGCGAAAATCGGGCGGACGACGGAACACACGAAATACAGCTCGTGGTTTTGGCACAGGCGGCCGTGACTCGAATCGCGGGCACAAGCACGTGCGCGATGAGTCGCTGAGCACAGTGGCTCGAAAGATTAGCCAAGACGGCTGGTTACCGACGAAAAAAACACTACGCCGGGTGGCTAGCGAGCCAAAACAAAAACGTTCGCGAACGCGGCACGGCGCGGAACGGAGATCAGCTCGGATGAGCAAAACAAAGGCCAAACGCAAAAAATGGCGGATTGACGGCGGCGGGGGCACCGGCGACGGCTAGCTTGGTCGCGGCGATATCGGGGGTCCAAAGGTTGGATTGCGCGTCGCAGCGGCGACAACTCCGGTGTGACAACATTACGGCATGTTAGTAATTGCGGCATGACCGCGAGAAGTTTAAAATAATTTGTATCCAACAATATTAATGATTTAAAATTGTTTTTGTTGAAAAATTTTCTTGTGTTACTTAAATTGTCTGTGATTTCTATTGATTTTTTTATAGTTTACCCATGGTATTATTTGAATAAAGATAGGGAAATGGTCTGTGATTGATGTTTCTAAGATTATTGCGTTATCTATGTAATATTTATCTATTTTTTTTCATAAAGATATGGTCAATGCATGTTTCACTACCCTCACAAATACGAGTCGGTGAGTTTACGTACGAGATAAAACCATAAGAGGTCATTAAGTCAAAGTAGTTATTAGCCAATCTATTATTATTCAGTAAATCAATGTTTATGTCTCCACAGAATATTATGTTTATTTTCAGTCACTATGTTATATAAAATATCTTGAAGTTGCTCTAAAAATATATTTGCGTTACCATTAGGAGATCGGTATACTGAAATAACGCAATAAGTTGAGTTGTCAGATGTGATGTTTGTTATTAAACAATTAGCTTCCGTAAACCTGATTTCTTTATATGAAAATGAGCAATCGTTTCTTATGAAATTTATACCTAACTCCATAATTTTTTTTGTTTGTTTACGGTATTAATTAGTTGGTAGTTATTTAAAAATATGTATTTTAAATCCAAATGCTGACTTAACCAAGATTCTGAGAGTGTGATTATATTATGAATTTTAATACTAATTTCTGATATAAAACATTGTAGTTCCGTTATATGTTTTTTAATGCTACGGATATTCATATGTATTAAATTAAAAGTGTTATCGTATTTTTGTCGTTTGTTATTTAATTTGTTTGTGTGCATTTTATCATTTTGGAATTTTTATAGTAAAAATGTATCAAAAGAAATAGTATTATTGGTATTCATCATTATTTTTTGTTTTTTTGTTTCTGTATTGTACGACTATTAATTGATTTTGTTTTAGGATTGGAAGTATGTAATCATTACATATATATGTATATAATGTTTTAGTCCTTTTTCCAATTAGATATGAGTACCTATATTTGTAATGATAAGGCTATAAAAAGAAGTATATTCATAAATGATAAAAAGTTAGAGTTGATGCCAAACTTTGGATTTATTAGATCATGGTATAAAGATAATAATATATTAATTTTAAATGACGTGGTAGCGATCACTATGAAGTATATAAGTGTTAAAATTAAAATAGATATTATAGTGAAATTTGTGGTGTATGGGACTATAATATTATATAATAGGTAATTAAGATAAGTAATGGTTAATGACGCCGAAGTAGTCCAATTAGTAATGTACTAATGTGATAACAGAAGTGCATATTGCAGGGATGGCGAACCTATGTCACACGTGTCACGGAGTGACACGCGCGCATTATTTCAGTGACACGCCAATTTAAAATATAATTCTTAATTTTTACCTCGCTTTCCAAAAAAATTATTGATAATTTTAAACTATTTTTAACTTATTATTTGAATGTATCGTAAGATATTGTAATCTGTACAAATTTCTCATTAAAAACTTATTTTTGTAATTAAAAAAAATATGTGTTTGTATTAATATGTAATAGTAAATTAATGCTGTAAAGATATATTAATATGTACATGTAACTTTATAAATAGTAAATAGTAAATGCTGTAAAGTTATATTAATATGCAATAGTACCTATAAACAGAAAATGCTATAAAGTTTAAATATTTTATGCACCTAACAACAAATAAAATCATGTTTATATGTTTAATTAATTATTTTTTAAGCAAAAAAAAAGGTCTGCAAAGTTTCTGACACACGAGGCAAATAAAATCAAACCAAACATTTTGATTTGACACGCAGTTATCAAAAGGTTCGCCATCCCTGGCATATTGTATGTCTTAATTACAGATTCGAAACATAAATAGTATAAAATATGGATATAGAATATAATGACATGTTGAAAATAATAACTATTAAGAGTGTGGATTTATATTCGTGCATTATATCGTGTTTAAATCGGATTCCGAGTAGATTTTTCGTACCTTAGAGTTTTCGTCATGTCGGATTAGAATATCTGAATTATCATTGATCCATACGTATTTGTAATTTTTTTGTTTGGCCACTGCCCTGGTCTTACCATATGGTTGTCTTCTGTGTTTAGTGAGATTATTATTAATAAATACACGCTTATTTTTCGACCACGTCGAGGTAAAGTCGGAAAAATTAAATGTTTTATTTCGTTTGCAGTTTGCTATAATGGCTATTTTCATACCAGGTTGTGTTAATCGAGCAATAATTTTATTTTCTCCGTTCACTGTAATAGGTACACGATAAGCTTCTTCAATTGTGATGACTGTGTTTAGTACTTGCGCTATATTTACGACAGTTTCTTTACATATTTCATTTGGTATTGTGGGGATGCCAATAATTTCGATTATTGCTCTATGCTATCTAGCCGATATTTAAGATGAAATATTTCTTGAGTAATTTTTATATTGTCGTTTGCAATTCTAACATTTTCTTTACGAATCTCTTTCATCTCTTCTAAGATTTTAGTAACTGTTGTATTAAAATCAACAAATTTTTGACTCATGAAGTTCATAGAGTTCGCAAGATCCTGCAGTGAAATTTCTGAATCCGTAGATTTAGAACTTATATTTTTTGGTTTATCCCATTTAAATTTGCATTTATTGCATATTCGTCTGCTACGTGTATTTTTGGATTGTTTGTCGAAGGTCGCTTCAGTAATGCCTTCACATAAGTAGTTGTAATAGTTATTGCATTGCAAACAGATAATTTCATCGCTCGTTATTATGGTTTCGTTACACTTTGAGCAGTTCGACATTATCTTGAATGATTAGAGAGCAAGGACCATGTAACACATACTATACGCAATCGATTTACACACAACCGCACGCTATGAATGCTGATACGAGACTGAAGATGACTTTAAGAAACTTGAAGATGTGATCCCATTTATTAGTTTTCCAATTAAACAGGACATAAATACCGAGATGACTGCAAAAAAAGCCGCACAGTTGTTTCAAATTGACGAAGTAGCAGCTCTTGAGGATGCGATTATCAATGTGTGATGCAACGTCCACTTAAAAGCTAGATCGTCAGAAAATAACTTTTGGCACATCGTAAGCAAGGAAGAATTTCCAAATTTAAGACGATGTGCTGAGTCAGTATATTCCTGCTTTGGATCGAAATATCTACGTATGTGAATCAGCCATTTCGTGTTTACTTCAAACCAAAAGTAGGTACCGATCACGTTTGACTGAGGATAGCTTGAGATTAGCTTTGTCATCATACACTCCAGAATTTGTGAAATTATCAAATCAAATGCAAAAATAAACATCATAATAATAGTAGTAATAAGTTTAAAAGTAATAATTTGTAATCAAATATATAAAAATACGTGTAGTGTAAACTGTGAGTTTTATATTTTTATATTGTAATGTTGCGTGCCAATATAAAAACTGACTTAAAGATGATAATTGAAATGAAAGTTACAACTCTTTAACGTTTAATGTTTTATTACGTATAAAATAAAATACATGTAATTAAATTAAAGAAGTGGCTGAGTGTCGTGAAGGTGCTCAGATGTTGGTGGTTGTGGTACATCTGCCGTTGTTGGTCTTTGAGCTCCCTTATATGTGTGGTGCGACTCTTGTTTACATCGTCCCGTAGCCTTCTGGGTGAAACCAGGTATCCTTGTAGTTGTTGTTGCGAACACAGGCGTGGCTAGATAATGTGCAATACAAAGATGCACTTCCAAAGTCTAGGTGACCTTACTCGTAGATGCGCTATTATTGCAATATACATTAATGGGTGGCTTACTATCCCGACACGTGTCATGGTCATAGTAGCATGTGCAACTCCCTCGACACGAGGCATGGTCATTCTAATCTAACCTTGATCTTGTAGATATCTCATAGCCCATAACAGTAAACACGCATGTACATATAATATATTTTTTGTTTATTGACTTTTTTTTTTTTGCTCTTTTGGTGGCGATAACATAGAAAAACTCGGAGGTCGATCGCAAGTCTATTAAAGTTGGACAACCCTGATTTTTTTTTTTTTTTAATTTGATAATAAAAGTTTTCGAAAAACAATTTTTAGCTAAGATGGCATTGTATAGGATTAAAATAAAAAGATGCAAAATTCATCAACATCCTAACTCTAGTAATAATACAAGAAAAGTATTACAATTAGGCGATTAAAACCTCAGGAATATTTATCTCGGGTGGTCATATCATGATGACGTGGTCTGTTCAAATAATGAGTGTTTTACGCTCAATCAATCACCCCGTAGACACATGAAATGTATACCATATTATGTTTATTAAATTTACCAATTACTATGCTTGATAAAATTTCCAAAATATTTTGACTCGTTTCTAGTTGATTACGAACATTTAAAATTTAAAAATTTAAGAGCCGCGGAGCAATGAATTTATTGGTTTTACAATTATGTTTTATTTTTTTTTGTTTGGGAGGATAAAATTTTAATTTCCCAATAGTATTCAAAAACACCCAAAAAAACAAAATAAAAATTATGAAAAAATAGGAATTTTTACGCAAAAAAGGTTTTGACAAAATCGATTTTGGTTTTTATGTAACTCTAAAACAAATGATCGTAAACATATCAAATGTTATACTATGTTATAAATGTTTATACTAGCCTTTTCTATACCTACATTAAACTTTTTTCGAAATATTTTGATTTGTTATAATATTAAAAATCCAGTCACTATTTTTATAAGCATTTCAAGTTAAAAAAAGCGGGTAAGTGGGTATCTCTCTGCTGCACATTAGGGGGTGGGGTGGACCTCAGACTAGGGTAGATTAAATTTGAATGCAATGATAGGTATCATAGTATACGAAAAACGATTCTGAACGGAGATGATTTATCAGTCTAGGATATATTATATTTAAATATTGTCATAATCAGGGTTCGGGACTTATAGCATTTGCATATTTTTTTTATTAACTGTAAAATGTAGCAGAGTGCGAAATAAATTCATTTCTTAATGCTGTGATACCAAATCTAAAATTTGAAGGTGCATATTTTTGCATATTTCATAGATTTTACAGAAAAGTGCTTATTTTTACATTTTTGTGCTTAGTTTGCATATTTTGGAAAATTATTCAAAATTTCAACTTTAAAAATTTCAACCGATCTAAATAATAAAATATTAATCCGATCATATGTACCTATGTGCTATATACAACTCTTTATAACTTTCGTGATTAAAAAATATGATGGCCAATATTGCCAGTATCGCAAGATATTATTATATATTTATATAATATGTTGCGATACGAGCGATACGACAATTATATAATATAATGTGTTTATAAAACGTTCTGTAAAACTAAAGGTATTTCCAATAAACATTGTTCGGACGGCCGTTAAGCCGATAACAGTTATTTAATAATTTCAATTATTTGTTCAGTCCGCAACGTTTATCCGTCGATGTGTATTCTCCTGCGTGCTTGTAATCGTGTAAAATATTTTGTAAACATAATATTATACTCAAAATGGGGAAAGTAAAACAATCCACTAGTGCGTGTTTGAGGTACTATGTGTCTGAATTTGGATCTAAAATATTATCTACTGATGGGTTGGTATTATTTTGTAAAGTTTGTGAATTAAAGATTAATTTTGAAAAAAAGTTTAACGTATGTCAACACATTCGAACTGAAAAACACAGGAAAAGTGCCAAACGCCAGTAGTATGAAATAGGGTGTTCTAGAGCTCCTCCCCCTTAAATTTTACATGTAAAAGCATAGGCTCCTCTGTATAGGCAATTCGTAGTACAGGCTCCTCCCAAACTTGTATTAATTACTCAATATAGGCAACACGCAACACACATTAACCTTTAATAATCACGACTGTCGCGTACGTGACCGGCTTATATTATTCGTCTTCCCCTTCAAATACATTACCTCCCCTTTTATATAAAAAAAAATACATATGTATAATATTTTGATGTACATTTGTATCGACTATATCATACACACATACACACACACACACATACACACATATATACTCACACACACACACACACGCACGCACACACACACACACACGCGCGCACACACACGCGCACACACACACACACACACAGACACACCTACACAGACACACACACACACACACACACACACACACACACACACACACACACACACACACACACACAGGCAACATCAGATGCATATGCACGATACTATTTAGAACACATTAGTTTCCCATTTAGTACATTATAGGTAGTTAACCAGGCCTTTTGTCTATGAATTCCAGGCAGTACATGCATAGAACAATATGAGATCAGTCCGTTTACTACCGTTCAAGTGTCAAGTCGTGTTATTTCAGAGTTCTTAAGTGTTTTAGAGTGTATACAAATATTTTACAAGTATTATAAAAATCAAATTATTTAGTCTACTTTAATGAGCACCATAGTTTGGTTTTCTACTGATATTTCTAGTATTGTGTGCATGCGCTAATAAATCGCTTAGATAAATCTTTTTCACTCTGATATTTAAAGAACAATATATTTTACTATATTTCATTACCTATCTATTCGTTGATGGATAAAGTCTTGTTTCGCGAGTTCAACTAGTATTCTTCAGTTTTCTACAAACGTAATCATGTTGCCGTGTAGTATATGTGGTAAAACCTTTACAATGATTAAAAATCTACACAGACATGCCAAGTCACATGATGTTTTCAAAAAGATTTCATGCAGTATATGCTCAGAAGTATTCACGCGAAACGATAACCTCGTCAGACATAGCAAGGAAAAACATCGTAAGTATTTTTTTAAACTATAAACAGATTTATTAGATACAATATAAGTATAATCAAGACTACGTAATATTATCATGTTTAATTATTACATTAAAACATATTAATATGTTATAATAATAAATGATATAGGTGTTAAACAAAATGTAGTTTATTCGATGAATTATTTAACCAAGTATCTGAAGTATCTAATTAATAATAATACTATTTTCAGGTTCAAATATTGTAATTCAACAACAACCAACCATAACCAAGCGAGAAATTGAAGATTTTTTTAAACCAGCCGAACACATTTACGATTACGATGGTAAATATCTAATTCATATATTCATTTACATTCTATGATATAATAGTAATATATATCTTCATATATCTTTCAAATATATTTTAAATAATCTGATAATATTTCCAATAAACATAATATTAAAGTAATAACTATAGGTAGTTATTAGTATTATTATTACGAACGCCAGCGTATATATCTTACTGTTACTATATTATTTCATGCTACACAAAATAACGTTGTGTATTATTATTACTATAACTGAGAGCTCTATATCATATTTGAAAATTATACATCACTTGAAAACAGATATAATTTTTCTGATTTAACATTCCCAACACCAGTGAGGGAAATATATTATAATATATATATTTTGGATTGAAAAAAGAAAAGAATAAAAAACATATTATTTACCCACTCAAATGTGTGGATGAAGAAAAAAAAGACCATTTTGATCTATTGCTAATTACTGACGGAGATAAAAGTCACTACACATTCATCTCAAATTTTTCTCGTCTTATTAGAGCACAAAAAACAAGTCATAAGGAAACTGTTGTATTTTGCAAACGGTGTTTTACCAGTTTTGATAATCAACCCAGGAAAAATACACTAAGTGGACAAGCAGCCCTAGATCAACACACTCGGATATGCGGAGCACACAAACCAATTCTACCCAAGATGCCTGATCCCGGTACATTATTAGAATTCGATGGGTGGGCTAACACTCAAAGACATCCGTTCGCAATATATGCCGATTTCGAGGCACTCCTTGTCAAATGTACAGAGAGTAAAGGCAAGAATACGTCAGCTATTCAAAAGCACGAGCCTATGAGCTATGGGGTATTTGTAAAGGCTGCAGAAAATGTACCGATTCATTTGCTTGAGAAATATGAGATACCAACGTCACCTGTTATTTTTCGCGGAAGCGAGTCACATCAGGATGTAGCCAAGCGTTTCGTTAATGAAGTTACACAGATTGCAAGAAAAGTAGAAGATTTACTTAAAACAAATATACCTATATTGATGACTGAAGAAGAAAAAAGAACACATGCATTGAAAATTACTTGTAACTTATGTGAATGTAATTTTTCTGTCAAAAACCAAAAGGTGGCAGATCACTGCCATTTATCAGGACGATTCAGACAAACACTATGTAACACGTGCAACTTGAAGCTCCAAAAACCTAACTTTGTACCGTGCTTTCTACACAATTTGTCTAATTACGATGCACATTTCATCGTGACCGAACTCGGAAATGACACTAAATCAATCTCAGTGATTCCGAACAGTGAAGAAAAATATATTTCATTTTCAAAACACGTTTCCAATAAATTTTCAATTCGATTCATAGACTCTTGTCGATTCATGGCATCAAAGTTATCAACACTAGCAGACAATTTAATAACACCTGGGTTCGAGAAGTTCAGAGAAACCGCAAAAGCATTCGGACCCAGAGATATGGATTTCGTCACGCGTAAGGGTGTATATCCTTACGAGTTTACAGATAGTTGGGACAAATTAGAAAAAACGATTTTGCCTCAGAAAGAAGATTTTTACAGCACATTAACGGAAGAACATACAGACGATAAGGAATACGAACACGCAGTCACAGTATGGAACCATTTCAAATGCAAAACCCTGGGAGAATATAGCGATTTGTATCTAAAAATTGATGTGCTGCTGTTGGCTGACATATTTGAAAATTTCAGAGACATGTGCATTTCTACATACAATTTAGACCCTGTTTTTTACTATACAGCTCCAGGTTTTAGTTTTGACTGTATGTTAAAATATACCAAAGTCAAACTGAAATTGCTCTCTGATTATAACACCCACCTATTTTTCGAAAATTCAATCCGCGGCGGCCTTACACAAGCAAGTATGAGGTACGCTAAAGCTAATAATGAAAAAACCCAAGATTATGACCCAACAAAGCCCAAATCATGGATAGTTTACCAAGATTGTAACAATTTGTATGGGTGGGCAATGTCACAACACATGCCATACGGTGACTTTAAGTGGGTTGAGCCTAACTTAGATGGATTAGATGCTTTGACACCGACCTCAGATAAAGGCAGAGTGTATGAGGTGGACATGGCATACTCCAATGAACTCCATCAATTACATAACGATTTACCATTTTTACCTGAAAATAAAATTCCTCCTGGATCAAAAGTAAAAAAACTTATGGCGACTCTTCATTCGAAAAAAAATTACGTAATCCACTATCGCAACCTGCAGCAAGCCATAGCAAATGGATTAATTGTAGAAAAAGTACATAGAGTTCTTGAGTTTCAACAATCGGATTGGCTTAAAAAATATATCGAACTAAACACCGAAATGAGAAAAAAAGCTGCTAACGAGTTTGAGAAAGATTTCTTCAAACTCTTAAACAATGCTGTTTTTGGGAAAACCATGGAATCTTTACGCAAACGTTTTAAGATGGAACTAGTTTCATGTCCACAAAGATTGCAAAAACTCATCAACAAGCAAACATTTAAACATTGTACGACATACAACGAAAATCTAGCTGCTGTCTCATTGGAAAACAAAATTATCATGTTTAACAAGCCAATATATATAGGTAATGATTTTAATTGCATAAAAAAATATCATATTTTAGAATTTCTCATTTTTAATTATTTTTTTTAGGTTTTGCAGTACTAGATGTAAGTAAGTGGTTGATGTACGAGTATCATTATGGTACTATGAAGAGTCATTTCGGGGACAAAATCAACCTCATGTATACAGATACAGGTAAATTATTAATATTATTTTTCTATTCCAAACATTATATATATTTTTTAAATTCTTTTTTAGATTCACTGATATATTATATTAAGACCGATGATTTTTACAAAGACCTGGAGAATAGTTCCAATTTACTTGTTCGAATGGATACTTCAGACTTGCCACAAGATCATCCGTATTACACCGCCGAACGAAAGAAGATTCCAGGGCTCTTTTCCGATGAGGCTAAAGGCCAGACAATTATAGAGTTTATCGCCCTTCGAGCAAAGTCATACTCTTACATTTTGAACAACAAGGAGAATATTAAGGCAAAAGGCGTCCGAGGGCATGTAGTTAAAAATCATATGACTTTCAAAGATCATTTCGATTGCCTTTTCGCCGATGACGAAAAAGATAACGCTAAACTGTATACTAGGGAAAATGTATCCATCAGATCATTCAACCATAAGATACGAACGATCAAATCCAAAAAATTATGCTTCAACCGACAAGATGATAAGCGGATAACACAGACCGATAGAATACATACCTACGCTCATGGACATTTTAAACTCGATTGTTAATTATTAAAAAAAAAAAAAAAAAAAAAAAAACTATTCACATAATTATAATTTGTAAATTATATTGATAAATGTTTAGGTTATTTTTTTTTGATTTTGTGAAAGATCTCTGTAGATATTAACTAGTTTATTATTTTGTAAAATATCTCAATTGATATTAAATTGTTTTTGTAATAAAGTTTCTTACCATATTTAAAATCTATCTTGTTATTTTTTATTATTGATATATTGTTGTCTTTTCTCACATGTATAATTTTTTACATTTGAACTCTGCATTAACATACACTGTAAAGGTACATGTATGCTAGAACAGTAAAAATATACGGTTAAGTGTCATGGTATCATTATAATGTTAAATGTATGTGGTAAATTAACTTGCCATGGAATGCTGAGATGTGTTTTTCTCTATCATATTGATCAAGAATAGAACATTGATTTTTTTTTTTTTTATATAAAGTATGAGTTCACTATTTTGTTCATGCCCAACCATATCCTACATCATTTATACGATTTTCCATCAATGTAACATAGAAACTCATATATTTGTCTCAAATTTTACTATCGTTAAATACGTGAAGACATTTGTGCGGAAACCATATCCATTCGTTGATAAAATAAATTAATGTGTATACATTATGTTCTAAAGGGTTTATCCCGTGTATTTGATAATAAATAAATAAATAAATAAACAATAAAGCATATGATAGGGTGATGAATAGTGATAATCTTCCACTCTGCAATTATTTCTATATAAAACTGATTATATTCCAAGTACTTTGTCATATCTTATGTTTATCACTTATTGTCCATTTTATACATAAAATAATAGGAATTTACTATTTTACAGTTTTGAGGCTAGATACACACTTATTTTTTACATTACTACATACACTGTACAAATAATGTTAAGACGCGTGAATATTGCCATCATAAGTTAGGATATATCCATCATGTTTAACAGATATTAAATGATTAACCATAGTTTGATTTTTACTTAGGTATAATGTATATATCTACATAATATTATATTAATATTTCTATATTTCTTGCAAATATCACCATTTCGAGTGTAAATAGCAATATATTTTTACTTCAACACATATACATAAATTTGTATAATGGTATCATATTTTCAATGAAAATATATTCAAACTTCATAGGTATTCATATTAAAAATCCGTGGATTTTCAAACAAAAATCACATTAGACGCATCCATAAAGACATAATAATAATAGCAATCTACATTTCTTCAAATATAAGCTATTTTCATACTAAAATTAGTAAAATTCATATAAAAATGTTGTAATTTTAATAAAAACACACACACACACATGCAATTATTATCATCATAGACTATAGACATATATTATA
Source organism: Schizaphis graminum (assembly GCA_020882235.1). Lineage (NCBI taxonomy): Eukaryota > Metazoa > Arthropoda > Insecta > Hemiptera > Aphididae > Schizaphis > Schizaphis graminum. Next base: position 24,661,893 of record CM037033.1, on the reverse strand, counting down.
TAATAATCGCTATTTACAATGTTCTATGTAAAATTTTAATTCATATATACCTAAGTATCAAAACTCTTTATTCAGATTCGACGATAGATGTATATATTCCATATTACCAAGTACAATGAATTCGTACGCTATTTGTTTAACTCGAGTTATATTAAAGATCATAGGTACAATACATACATAATTATCATTCATACGGATTGAACACGAACATCATATCCAATAGCATACGTATACGACTATATTTTGTCCACTCCATCCCTATAGATTAGGTTAGTTTTATGTTGGTTAAGGTAGGTTAGTTTCCTATAGGTTAGACTAGGAAAAAAAAATTTGAAAAAAAAATAAAAAAAAAGCGGGTAAGTGGGTATCGCTCTGCTGTATATTAGGGGGTGGGGTGAACCTCAGACTATGGAAGGTTAAATTTGAATGCAATGATAGGTATCATTGTATACGAAAAACGATTCTGAACGAAGATGATTTGTCAGTTTAGGATATATTATATTTAAATATTGTCAAATATTCTATTTTGAAACAAATAGTATAGTTTTTATATTATGTTACTATGGTTACTATGGCCAACATTCGCATTATGAGCGTATGAAATTTAATTTAAATTTTGACATATTTCGTATAAATTCGAACTTTAAACACTTATAAAAAAAAATTGTGACTAACGATTTCGGATTTTTTTTTATCACTTTAAGAACAACTTATAAGAAACCTTGTATTAAATTTTCAAGATTTTCTGGCCACCCAAAAAATTTTTATCGGCATTTGAAGAAAAAAAAACTTAGAAAAGTCGAAAATTTCAATTGTCTATTAGTAGCTTAAAAATGGTCAAAATATTTTGAAAAAATAACTGTAAAGAGATAACCATAATATAAACATTTGGTGAAAATTTCAAGTATTTACAATAATTCGTTTTTGAGTTAAAGCAAAATCAAAAAATCGATTTTGTCGAAAAGTGGTTTTTCCGTAAAATTTCCATTTTTCTGTCATTTTTTTTTTTTGTTTTTCTCGATTTTTTTGAAAACTATTAGAAAATTTTAATTTTGACCCCCCTAAAGTACCAACTAGATTCAATTCCCTATTCAAAGAGGGGCTGAAGTCAAAAATCGGAGCATTATTACTGCTTCAAATGTTGTCGTCAGAAAACACACATCATAGTAAAAGCAATACATTCATCACTTCGTTCAGAATCTAAAAATTAAAGGCCACGTCATTTTCACCGTGTGAAGATGTAGTCATGATGGATCATGGCCTTTAATTTTTTTTTTATTTTTTTTTCCTAAGTCTAACCTATAGGAAACTAACCTACCTTAACCAACATAAAACTAACCTAATCTATAGGGATGGAGTGGACAAAATATAGTCGTATACGTACAGTGGTTAAAGTGGGGGACGGAGGGGGACGGCGTTCCCCTTCTTTGCTTAGCTTTAGTTTTGCGTCCCCTTTAGTTTAATTTCCGGGGGGACGGTTAAAATATTCATTTAATCATAAAAACTGAATGTTAATACCTACATTAAAATTTAAAAGTATAAAAAAAATTTTAAATCTGAGTATATATGTATACTATATATATTATTTATACTATACATACTTTATAACATATAAATAGGTAGGTAACGCAAAAAGTGGTAATGAATGATGATTATTCATTACATTATACATGAGTAAAAATATATTCGTTTGATTATTTTGATTTTTTCTTCTGGGCCCATTTGTGATAACATTACTAATTTAATGGTGAATTTGGTTCTGTGTTTGGTCTAAAAATACATCCATTATTTCAATTTTTCCCGGAATAAAGAGACTAAGCAGATTTTATCAGTAATAATACACTGAATATTATCGTTTAATAAATTTAATCAAATCTAGAAGGTTTCCATTAAATTATTATTTATAAATTATAAGCAAATATAGTCGACGCATAGACGACCGGGCATAAATTCGTTGTGGTGATACGGACTAACGGCACGGCATTGAACGCGTGAACATAACTTTTAAAAATATTACTATTACTTGTTTATTTTGAATTACCTTTTTATTATTTATTATACTATAGCCTATAGGATTATGTCTGGTTTACTAAAGTACGCTTTTACTAAAACTAAAGTAATCAATAATGATAATAACATTAATAATAGTGAAATAAATCCTAATATTACCAAACAAAATATAGTAACAAACGAAACTAGTCTTGACGATGATCATGGTGCTAAAGAAATGCAATTTGAGTCTGATACAGAGTTTCCAGATTGTTGGGACTTAAAACAAGTAAGTACAATATTAATATATATATATATTGGTAATTTACAGTGTTGGAAAGTATGTACCTACTTACCTTAAGTTACAAGTTACTATAAAGAAATTGCTTTTTAAGTAATTTGATGGTAATTTAATTATATTTTATTGTAAACAATATTTATATATTATTTGAGTTACTTTTTTGTAGTAATTATTAATTGATTACTCGTTACTTTCTTTGATTTAATACATGCACTAAAAAGCAATCTAAAATTAGTGACTGTAATTTTGAAAATGCAATTTTGTTTACAATTAATTTAAAATAAATTTTAAAAAAAGTTTAATATTTAATGTGTGGCAAAATAAGTATTTTGTTAATAATTTTATATTGTTGATTGTCATTATTTAATATTTAGTATATTTAGTTTATGTATTGTCTTATTGAACAAGTGGTTATATTAAGCTCCAGTGATATTTTTTAAAAAATTAACTTCTATTGTAATTGAATTACTTTTTTAACCCAAAAGAAATGTAACTTGACCAAATAAAGAAAAAGTAACTTAAAAATAATTTAGTTACAATTTTGATAAGGAATTAGTACTGTAATTTAATTACCAAAAAACAGTAACTTCCTAACACTGGTAATTTATGCTTACAGCTGTAGTTCTTGGATTATAGTAAGTAATTTAATTTTAATTTTAGATATCTTATTTTACAAAAGAATACCCATGGATATATTTTAAGAATAAAAATATTGGTTGTACAATTTGTAAAGGTATAAAACAAAATTTGCTTGATCATAAAGGTTCCCATGTGTCATCAGAATGGATTAATGGTGAGGTGTATCCATCTGGTTCTAGCTTAGAAAAGAAAAAAACTAACTTACGAAAAAAGATTGCTAAACACAAAAGTTCTATTGCTCATTTAAATGCCCAAAAAATCGTTACTGAGTCAGAAAAGAATGTTATGGATGAACATATTTTTAAAGTTAAGGCAGCTGAACATGAATCTACAGCTAGAATATTCCGTACAGCTTATTCAATTGCTAAATATCAACGTCCCTATACAGACTTGCCAAAAATGACTGATCTTCAAATATTAAATGGGCTTGACATGGGAAGAGTACTTCAAAGCAATGTATCATGCTCAAATATTATTGATCACATAGCATTGGAAATGAGAAAAAAAATTGCTTTAGATATTATTGAAAATAATAGAAAAATTACTATTTTAGTTGATGAGTCTACTACATTAAGCAAAAAGTCTATGCTAGTGATATGTTTGCGTTGTGCTGTTGGTGAACCTGATGATATATATACATTTTTATTTGATATAGTGGAAATACCTAATGCTTCAGCTATTACTATAAAAGAATACATATTAAAGTCATTAGTCAAATTTGGTATAAATTATGAGTTTTTGAAAAAAAATCTTATTTCCTTTATTAGTGATGGTGCTTCTAACATGTTGGGACGTAAAGCAGGCGTTGGTGTGTTATTACAAAAAATGTTTCCTAATATTATACTGTGGCACTGCTGTAATCATCGCCTGGAACTAGGAGTGTCTGATTGTCTTAAAGAAGTAAATGGAGTTAATCATTTTCAATCATTTATTGAAAATTTATATTCATTATATCACATGTCACCAAAAAATACAACTGAATTAAAAGAATGTGCTAATTCTCTAGATAAACAATTACTAAGAATTGGTAAAATATTTACAATTCGTTGGGTTGCATCTAGTAATCAAACTATAAAGGCAGTTTGGAATAATTATGAATCACTATATCTACATTTTTCTAATGCAATGATAGATGACCTAAGATCTTCAAAAGAAAAATCAAAATATATTGGTTTAAGAAATACATTAAAATCTATTGAGTTTGTTCATAATCTAGGTATTCTTTATGATGGTCTTACAGAATTATCAGACTTATCTATTGAACTTCAAAAGAGAGATCAATCATTTGTAAATGCTCATAAATCTATTGAGCGAACAATTAGAGTTTTAAATTCTATGGCTAATACAAATGGACCAAGATATGAAGAAGTAAGTAATGCATGTAAAATACAAATATTTAAAGGTATTATACTTGAACATAAAAATTCTGTGATTAAAATTAATGCAGGTCAAATTTTTACAAGTTTAGCTAATAATTTAAAACAAAGACTATTTACAACACAATCAACTAAAGTGTCATCTGTAGAGAGTAATGATCCATCAAGAGAAATATTTAATAATTTGTTAGCGGATTTAGATATGATTTCTCCAAATAATTGGCCTGATAGTTGTGACATTCAGTATGGTGATACAAGCATACGACGTTTGTCAAAAATTTTTAAAGTAGATGAACAAGCTAGTGAACGAGGCTTTCGTGAATATAAAGATTTTCCTTCTTCATTAAATGATAACATTAAACCACTTATGAATGCAGTCAAAACTTTGGCCATTTCTTCGGCAGAATGTGAACGATCATTCAGTTCAATGAATGAAATTGTTTCCTCCAAAAGAAGTCTACTGACAAGTGACCACATATCGTCATTGGCTTTTATAAATTTCACAGGTCCACCAGTCAATAATTTTAAACCTTTGCCATACATAAAAACTTGGCTAGTATCTGGAAAAAGAAGTGCTATCGTAGAAAATTGCCCTAAAAGATTAAAAGTTAATGATAAAACATATAAATCCATTTGGTCATGCTTGGAAAAATGAAAATAAAATTAAACAAAAGTAATCATCAGTTCTAAACATATCAATTAATGAAGCTATTTTTTTTTTGGAACTGAATAAACACATTATATTATGTTATGATCTTATATTTATTACCAAAACAAAGGTTTATTTTAATGAAAACTGAATTTTTTTTTATCTACATAAACCAAAAATTAGGTGTTAATTTTATTTTATTTTTTCTATAATGTTATACTTGTATTGTTATAAATTATGAATACCACAGTATAGTACTAATAAATATAAATGCATATTTTAATGAAAATCATTAATAAGGCAATAATACTACATTATATATTACCAAGGATCTATTTAAATGTTTATTTAAAAGTAGAGACTGAATTTGATGTTAAAACTGATTTTTTTTTGTTATTCATATAATTTTATTATTTTCATAATATTGTTAAGTATATTTTAAAATTACACATTATATCATATAATATTTTGTCTTCATAAATCAAAAATTAGGTGTTAATGTGTATTTAATAAGATTAAATTTGATTTTTTTTTTTCTATAAGTAATGTTATACTTATATATTTCTAAATTTTTATTTAAAAGTTGAGACTATTGTTGTTTTGTACATAATATTCAAAAATTAAATAAAAAAGTTTAAAAAATTGTATTTAATTATAAATTAGTTGGAAAATCTATATTATAAAAAAAAAACTATTTCGATTTTTCCTTATTCTCCAGACATTCTCTCCTTGGCCGGAATATAGGTAATTAATATTTTAGAGTTATAATCACTGAGTATGTACATAATACATAATATTAGGTGTATACAAATATACATACTATATAATATGTACGTGATTAATTTTAAAAATTAGTTCAACAATAACAAAGATTAAAAGTATAATTTTAAAAAAACAGGGCAGAGATGCGCCTTACCCTTGGATACAAAATTGGTTAAGGGGACGCCTTTTTTTTGCATTAGCTTTAGTCCCCCCTGCAATTATTTTCCACTTTAACCACTGTATACGTATGCTATTGGATATGATGTTCGTGTTCAATCCGTATGAATGATAATTATGTATGTATTGTACCTATGATCTTTAATATAACTCGAGTTAAACAAATAGCGTACGAATTCATTGTACTTGGTAATATGGAATATATACATCTATCGTCGAATCTGAATAAAGAGTTTTGATACTTAGGTATATATGAATTAAAATTTTACATAGAACATTGTAAATAGCGATTATTATATAATATATGTCTATAGTCTATGATGATAATAATTGCATGTGTGTGTGTGTGTTTTTATTAAAATTACAACATTTTTATATGAATTTTACTAATTTTAGTATGAAAATAGCTTATATTTGAAGAAATGTAGATTGCTATTATTATTATGTCTTTATGGATGCGTCTAATGTGATTTTTGTTTGAAAATCCACGGATTTTTAATATGAATACCTATGAAGTTTGAATATATTTTCATTGAAAATATGATACCATTATACAAATTTATGTATATGTGTTGAAGTAAAAATATATTGCTATTTACACTCGAAATGGTGATATTTGCAAGAAATATAGAAATATTAATATAATATTATGTAGATATATACATTATACCTAAGTAAAAATCAAACTATGGTTAATCATTTAATATCTGTTAAACATGATGGATATATCCTAACTTATGATGGCAATATTCACGCGTCTTAACATTATTTGTACAGTGTATGTAGTAATGTAAAAAATAAGTGTGTATCTAGCCTCAAAACTGTAAAATAGTAAATTCCTATTATTTTATGTATAAAATGGACAATAAGTGATAAACATAAGATATGACAAAGTACTTGGAATATAATCAGTTTTATATAGAAATAATTGCAGAGTGGAAGATTATCACTATTCATCACCCTATCATATGCTTTATTGTTTATTTATTTATTTATTTATTATCAAATACACGGGATAAACCCTTTAGAACATAATGTATACACATTAATTTATTTTATCAACGAATGGATATGGTTTCCGCACAAATGTCTTCACGTATTTAACGATAGTAAAATTTGAGACAAATATATGAGTTTCTATGTTACATTGATGGAAAATCGTATAAATGATGTAGGATATGGTTGGGCATGAACAAAATAGTGAACTCATACTTTATATAAAAAAAAAAAAAATCAATGTTCTATTCTTGATCAATATGATAGAGAAAAACACATCTCAGCATTCCATGGCAAGTTAATTTACCACATACATTTAACATTATAATGATACCATGACACTTAACCGTATATTTTTACTGTTCTAGCATACATGTACCTTTACAGTGTATGTTAATGCAGAGTTCAAATGTAAAAAATTATACATGTGAGAAAAGACAACAATATATCAATAATAAAAAATAACAAGATAGATTTTAAATATGGTAAGAAACTTTATTACAAAAACAATTTAATATCAATTGAGATATTTTACAAAATAATAAACTAGTTAATATCTACAGAGATCTTTCACAAAATCAAAAAAAAATAACCTAAACATTTATCAATATAATTTACAAATTATAATTATGTGAATAGTTTTTTTTTTTTTTTTTTTTTTTTAATAATTAACAATCGAGTTTAAAATGTCCATGAGCGTAGGTATGTATTCTATCGGTCTGTGTTATCCGCTTATCATCTTGTCGGTTGAAGCATAATTTTTTGGATTTGATCGTTCGTATCTTATGGTTGAATGATCTGATGGATACATTTTCCCTAGTATACAGTTTAGCGTTATCTTTTTCGTCATCGGCGAAAAGGCAATCGAAATGATCTTTGAAAGTCATATGATTTTTAACTACATGCCCTCGGACGCCTTTTGCCTTAATATTCTCCTTGTTGTTCAAAATGTAAGAGTATGACTTTGCTCGAAGGGCGATAAACTCTATAATTGTCTGGCCTTTAGCCTCATCGGAAAAGAGCCCTGGAATCTTCTTTCGTTCGGCGGTGTAATACGGATGATCTTGTGGCAAGTCTGAAGTATCCATTCGAACAAGTAAATTGGAACTATTCTCCAGGTCTTTGTAAAAATCATCGGTCTTAATATAATATATCAGTGAATCTAAAAAAGAATTTAAAAAATATATATAATGTTTGGAATAGAAAAATAATATTAATAATTTACCTGTATCTGTATACATGAGGTTGATTTTGTCCCCGAAATGACTCTTCATAGTACCATAATGATACTCGTACATCAACCACTTACTTACATCTAGTACTGCAAAACCTAAAAAAAATAATTAAAAATGAGAAATTCTAAAATATGATATTTTTTTATGCAATTAAAATCATTACCTATATATATTGGCTTGTTAAACATGATAATTTTGTTTTCCAATGAGACAGCAGCTAGATTTTCGTTGTATGTCGTACAATGTTTAAATGTTTGCTTGTTGATGAGTTTTTGCAATCTTTGTGGACATGAAACTAGTTCCATCTTAAAACGTTTGCGTAAAGATTCCATGGTTTTCCCAAAAACAGCATTGTTTAAGAGTTTGAAGAAATCTTTCTCAAACTCGTTAGCAGCTTTTTTTCTCATTTCGGTGTTTAGTTCGATATATTTTTTAAGCCAATCCGATTGTTGAAACTCAAGAACTCTATGTACTTTTTCTACAATTAATCCATTTGCTATGGCTTGCTGCAGGTTGCGATAGTGGATTACGTAATTTTTTTTCGAATGAAGAGTCGCCATAAGTTTTTTTACTTTTGATCCAGGAGGAATTTTATTTTCAGATAAAAATGGTAAATCGTTATGTAATTGATGGAGTTCATTGGAGTATGCCATGTCCACCTCATACACTCTGCCTTTATCTGAGGTCGGTGTCAAAGCATCTAATCCATCTAAGTTAGGCTCAACCCACTTAAAGTCACCGTATGGCATGTGTTGTGACATTGCCCACCCATACAAATTGTTACAATCTTGGTAAACTATCCATGATTTGGGCTTTGTTGGGTCATAATCTTGGGTTTTTTCATTATTAGCTTTAGCGTACCTCATACTTGCTTGTGTAAGGCCGCCGCGGATTGAATTTTCGAAAAATAGGTGGGTGTTATAATCAGAGAGCAATTTCAGTTTGACTTTGGTATATTTTAACATACAGTCAAAACTAAAACCTGGAGCTGTATAGTAAAAAACAGGGTCTAAATTGTATGTAGAAATGCACATGTCTCTGAAATTTTCAAATATGTCAGCCAACAGCAGCACATCAATTTTTAGATACAAATCGCTATATTCTCCCAGGGTTTTGCATTTGAAATGGTTCCATACTGTGACTGCGTGTTCGTATTCCTTATCGTCTGTATGTTCTTCCGTTAATGTGCTGTAAAAATCTTCTTTCTGAGGCAAAATCGTTTTTTCTAATTTGTCCCAACTATCTGTAAACTCGTAAGGATATACACCCTTACGCGTGACGAAATCCATATCTCTGGGTCCGAATGCTTTTGCGGTTTCTCTGAACTTCTCGAACCCAGGTGTTATTAAATTGTCTGCTAGTGTTGATAACTTTGATGCCATGAATCGACAAGAGTCTATGAATCGAATTGAAAATTTATTGGAAACGTGTTTTGAAAATGAAATATATTTTTCTTCACTGTTCGGAATCACTGAGATTGATTTAGTGTCATTTCCGAGTTCGGTCACGATGAAATGTGCATCGTAATTAGACAAATTGTGTAGAAAGCACGGTACAAAGTTAGGTTTTTGGAGCTTCAAGTTGCACGTGTTACATAGTGTTTGTCTGAATCGTCCTGATAAATGGCAGTGATCTGCCACCTTTTGGTTTTTGACAGAAAAATTACATTCACATAAGTTACAAGTAATTTTCAATGCATGTGTTCTTTTTTCTTCTTCAGTCATCAATATAGGTATATTTGTTTTAAGTAAATCTTCTACTTTTCTTGCAATCTGTGTAACTTCATTAACGAAACGCTTGGCTACATCCTGATGTGACTCGCTTCCGCGAAAAATAACAGGTGACGTTGGTATCTCATATTTCTCAAGCAAATGAATCGGTACATTTTCTGCAGCCTTTACAAATACCCCATAGCTCATAGGCTCGTGCTTTTGAATAGCTGACGTATTCTTGCCTTTACTCTCTGTACATTTGACAAGGAGTGCCTCGAAATCGGCATATATTGCGAACGGATGTCTTTGAGTGTTAGCCCACCCATCGAATTCTAATAATGTACCGGGATCAGGCATCTTGGGTAGAATTGGTTTGTGTGCTCCGCATATCCGAGTGTGTTGATCTAGGGCTGCTTGTCCACTTAGTGTATTTTTCCTGGGTTGATTATCAAAACTGGTAAAACACCGTTTGCAAAATACAACAGTTTCCTTATGACTTGTTTTTTGTGCTCTAATAAGACGAGAAAAATTTGAGATGAATGTGTAGTGACTTTTATCTCCGTCAGTAATTAGCAATAGATCAAAATGGTCTTTTTTTTCTTCATCCACACATTTGAGTGGGTAAATAATATGTTTTTTATTCTTTTCTTTTTTCAATCCAAAATATATATATTATAATATATTTCCCTCACTGGTGTTGGGAATGTTAAATCAGAAAAATTATATCTGTTTTCAAGTGATGTATAATTTTCAAATATGATATAGAGCTCTCAGTTATAGTAATAATAATACACAACGTTATTTTGTGTAGCATGAAATAATATAGTAACAGTAAGATATATACGCTGGCGTTCGTAATAATAATACTAATAACTACCTATAGTTATTACTTTAATATTATGTTTATTGGAAATATTATCAGATTATTTAAAATATATTTGAAAGATATATGAAGATATATATTACTATTATATCATAGAATGTAAATGAATATATGAATTAGATATTTACCATCGTAATCGTAAATGTGTTCGGCTGGTTTAAAAAAATCTTCAATTTCTCGCTTGGTTATGGTTGGTTGTTGTTGAATTACAATATTTGAACCTGAAAATAGTATTATTATTAATTAGATACTTCAGATACTTGGTTAAATAATTCATCGAATAAACTACATTTTGTTTAACACCTATATCATTTATTATTATAACATATTAATATGTTTTAATGTAATAATTAAACATGATAATATTACGTAGTCTTGATTATACTTATATTGTATCTAATAAATCTGTTTATAGTTTAAAAAAATACTTACGATGTTTTTCCTTGCTATGTCTGACGAGGTTATCGTTTCGCGTGAATACTTCTGAGCATATACTGCATGAAATCTTTTTGAAAACATCATGTGACTTGGCATGTCTGTGTAGATTTTTAATCATTGTAAAGGTTTTACCACATATACTACACGGCAACATGATTACGTTTGTAGAAAACTGAAGAATACTAGTTGAACTCGCGAAACAAGACTTTATCCATCAACGAATAGATAGGTAATGAAATATAGTAAAATATATTGTTCTTTAAATATCAGAGTGAAAAAGATTTATCTAAGCGATTTATTAGCGCATGCACACAATACTAGAAATATCAGTAGAAAACCAAACTATGGTGCTCATTAAAGTAGACTAAATAATTTGATTTTTATAATACTTGTAAAATATTTGTATACACTCTAAAACACTTAAGAACTCTGAAATAACACGACTTGACACTTGAACGGTAGTAAACGGACTGATCTCATATTGTTCTATGCATGTACTGCCTGGAATTCATAGACAAAAGGCCTGGTTAACTACCTATAATGTACTAAATGGGAAACTAATGTGTTCTAAATAGTATCGTGCATATGCATCTGATGTTGCCTGTGTGTGTGTGTGTGTGTGCGCGCGTGTGTGTGCGCGCGTGTGTGTGTGTGAGTATATATGTGTGTATGTGTGTATGTGTGTATGTGTGTATGTGTGTATGTGTGTATGATATAGTCGATACAAATGTACATCAAAATATTATACATATGTATTTTTTTTTATATAAAAGGGGAGGTAATGTATTTGAAGGGGAAGGCGAATAATATAAGCCGGTCACGTACGCGACATTCGTGATTATTAAAGGTTAATGTGTGTTGCGTGTTGCCTATATTGAGTAATTAATACAAGTTTGGGAGGAGCCTGTACTACGAATTGCCTATACAGAGGAGCCTATGCTTTTACATGTAAAATTTAAGGGGGAGGAGCTCTAGAACACCCTATTTCATACTACTAACGCCAAATATATCAAGTTCAAAGGAAATCGCAACAACTGTTAACCAATCAACCTACCAAATCAGATTTTAATAAAGATTTATGCGAAGCAATGGGGGTCGCGAACATACCGTTTAATAAACTTTCAAACGCGACATTTCGTTCATTTTTAGAAAAATATACGGGTAAAAGTATTCCATTTGAAGCTACCTTAAGAAAAGGGTATATTGACGACATTTACAACCAAGTAATGGATAAAATGAGAATTGAAATTGGAAACAATCAAATTTGGGTGTCAGTTGATGAAACATGTGATGTACAAGGACGATGTGTGGCAAATGTTATTGTTGGAATTCTTAAGTCAGAATAGTCAGATTGTGTTGGTCATTCATTTCTACTGCACTCAGAAGAGTTAAAAAAAACAAATCATAACACTATTTGTAAAGTCTTTAATAAAGCAATGGCTATTTTATGGCCTGGAGATATTATGTATAATAACGTCTTACTATTCTTATCCGACGCAGCTCCTTACATGGTTAAGGCCGGTTCAATTCTCAAAAATCTATATACCAAAATGATACGCACTACTTGCAGTGCACACGCACTTCATCGGATAGCTAAAGAAATTCGTGGACAATTCAACACTGTTGACGAGTTGATATCAAACATGAAAAAAAATTTTCGTAAAGCCCTATACCGTGTCGCTTTGTTTAAATCGATAGCTCCAGAAATTAGATTACCACCAGAACCTGTCTTAACGCGTTGGAGGACATGGCTCGAAGCTGCAATTTATTACTGTGAAAATTTCCAAATAATATGTAGCGTAATAAATGCCCTTGACGAAAATGATGCAGATAGTATTAAAAAAGTCAAATTATGCTTACTGAAACCAGGATTGGAAAACAACTTGGCTTATATCAAAAGTAATTTTCAAGTCCTTACAATGGCCATTGTAAAATTACAAACCAAAAACCTTTCATTGGTTGATTCAATTACTGTAATTCAAGAAGTAAAATTGAAATTTCAATCATTAAAAGGAATTCAAGGAAAAGCAGTACTTTTAAAACTACAAAAAGTTTTTGAAAAGAATGAAGGTCTTAAAATTTCGAAAAAAATATCAAACATTTTAGAAGGAGAAGATGAAATTTCGGATATGAGTCAATTTCCTGAAGATTATTCATGCAACGATTTTATATATTTTAAATATGCACCGACCACTTCAGTGGACGTCGAAAGGCATTTACATTTGAAAACTTGCGGAAACATTTAATTATCCATTGTAACAATGAAGGTAAGAAACATATATGTAAAATTATTTATTTATTGATTTAAATTTTCCTATTATTATAGTTGACGAATAAAATTCAAAAAACTCGGAAATTCAAGAAACAAGTTAACAACCAGTTGATTTTTTTTTACACTAATTGACAATTGTAATTAATAATTATTAATAAAATAATTAATAATAAATAAAAAAATATAGCAAATGCATATTTTTAAATTTTTTTAAACATTTTTTAGGGCTTATTATTGTGTTTTTAAGTGCTATAAGTCCCGAACCCTGGTCATAATATATTCTATTTTTAAACAAATTCAAACATTTAAGTAAAAGTTTTATGATTCTACGTTTGGTAATTTTTTAAAAATAACAAAAATTGAAAATTATTTAGTAGTAAAACGTTATTTTACACGTGTATTTTTAAATACAATTATTTTTTACTTTAAACGCTCGTAAAATTTTTTAAGTTGAATAATCCATAAACTTTTTTATTATTATTCTAAGCTTAACTTATAGACAGCAGAGAATTAAGTTTTCAATTCTTAGCTTTTGATAGTAAAATATTTATAAATTTTTAGCTACCATGGTACTATTTTCAAATAGTAAAAAATATTCATGTTTTTGACGAATTTTTGTCAATATTTGAACTTCAAATGCTAATAAAAAAAAATTGTGCCTATGTATTTTTATAATTTTTGAATGAGAGTTAGAACAAGTTAATATGTGGACCCTTCAATTAACCGACCGTACCAACCGTAACATAACCTATCCAACCAACCCTTACCCCTACCACAGTTCATTACCCCTACAACAGCTAATGGCCTTAGTCGCCGAAGCTTAAGTTCAATGAAAAAAAAAAAAAAAAAAAAGAGTTTTACTACATAAATTGATACTTATGACACGGTTATTTAAAATTTAAAAGCAATCATATCTATCTATATGTATATTTGGAAAATTAAATGGATTAGTATGTGCGTCATACCAATTAACCACAGCTACATCCAGTGCAAAAAGAAAATCGATATACAATAATTGAAAAGATATTGCAAAGGCCAAAGTTGAATGACCTAAAAACAATTGTATTGCCGTTATAGTAGGTAAAAAACAAACATAAAATGAATACGCCACTGATAGGGAACTGTATATTTTGTACGGTAGGAACGAGATACTCTGATGGATGTGTTAAATTTTAAATCAAAGGTCTTCGAGGTCGAATACGGCACTGGGTCAATCCGATATAGATGGAAGTGAATTTGTGAACGTCAGTTGTCGGAATAGTGGCCGTAGCTGTTTGACGACCGTCCCGAGTGGCCCACAAGCCTGTGACCCTAATGTTTCCGTCATCGATATGGTCATCTCCATATAGTGCCTTAAGTAAGGCGTTAAGGACTTCGTTCTTCGTGGTAACCTCTTCTAAGTCGATAATTTCGAATTCAGCGGTGTGTCGGAGTCTGGTTACCACGGTTCCAGGGATCTTGTCTGCTACCTGGTTTTGAATCGTCAAAGTTGCTGCTGATGCTTTTGTTCCTTTTGTAAGCTCGACTAGAAGATCATCGTTGAAAGTCTTCCTTATAGAGGTGACGTGAGTTCCCATCGTATGAAAGTCGATCACTGTATAGTGTATACCAGTGGCGCAAATAGGAAAAATGTTTAGGGGGGGCTCAAGCCCCGAAATTACCAAAACCGGTAAAAATAACTTATTAAGAATAACATACATATATTATACTATTATTTTTTGAGTGCGCTTTGAGTTATTTCGGGGGGCTAAGCCCCCCCAAGACCCCCCCCCCCTATTTGCGCCACTGGTGTATACCGAACTGCCCGTTACGTATCGGCGTAGGTCCAGCCTTCGCCTACCTTTACCAGCAATATTTTGTTTATCTACTCAATGCTAAATGTTAAGATTAATATTAGGAAATGTTAAATTAAATTGTATATAATTGGCACACTTAAATTGTTATATGTCAAAATAAATTAAATTAAATGTATTAATTATTAATGATATATTATATACATCATTACACTACTCTATTACTAATATTTATTGAAAATAAATTACATGATTAATTTTATCAGCAAAACAAAATGTTATTAATCAATTTGTCAAAATTGTATTCAAAATTAGTTATTAAATAGAAAAAAAAATATATTAAAATGACATATTCTTATGAATCCCAAAATTAAAATACGAATTACCTGTTTTATCAATATTAAACGTGTTAATGAGTATTCAATAGGTATATAATAATATTTTATTCATGTTATTTAAATTTGTTAATATAGCGCTATTGATTGTAAGTGGTGAAGTGATACCAGGTATTTTGAATGTTTTATTATAATCATTTTAATTTAAAATATATTGGTAGTTATTTGATCAACATGAATACTTTTTGAAATAACGAGTGTTTTATGATAACAGATTCACCTTGTTTATGATTCAACTAAGTAGGTATATATTGAAATAATAAGACTACACTGCAAAGTCAGATCCATTCACCAAAGATAATCGTATTGCTTTGTCCACTACAAATTTATAATAATATAGTGTTATGAAAATATTATTATCCCCAATGTGTATAGTATATTGTATAATATAATTTGTGCTACATTTTTGCCATCTATAATACGTACAATATATTAAAACTTTTACGTATTGTATTTATTATTTAGGTAGTGTTATATATAATATAAAATTAATTTCCTTTGATATGAAATAATTATATCAATATAAGACAATACCCAGTGGTTTCAAGTCAACACAATGATAATATACATTAGAAAAGTAAACTTCAACGGTAAGATCGTTGTTCCAGCGTTGATGACGTTTTGAATCCGCTTGTCAAAAATCTTGTGTACTTGTATATTTGTATATTGTATCATATATGATTCTACTAAGTATAGATTGAAATAATAAGACACTGTGAAGTCAGATCGATTCACCGAACTTAATTGAATCGCTATGTCCACTACAATATCTTTGTAATAATATTTAGTGTTATGAAAACATTATCGCCATTGTGTTTTATTGCGTAAGAATGTAAGATCTTCAATGAAACGTTTGTATGTTCACATGGATTTTTCTGGTATGTTTGTCATATACCGTGTTTTATAATAACGTTGGATGTTAAGATATTTTTTTAAATTAGTTTCTACATATATGTATATGTTTCGCATTGTTGGTATTGATATTATTTTTACCAACGAGCCTTTTATCAAGGTTGTCATTAATGTAATATGTAATAACTAGACCAGCAGCTAGCGAGCAATACCTATACCTAATATACAAATATTAAAAAGGTTATATGTCAGTTTAATACAGGGAGCACTGTTAACAACACATAAATGTGTATAACTAATTTAAATGTTGATAATTAAATTTAAATAATTTAAAACTGATACTATATCACTCACTCGAGCAGCTATTGTGAATATAATTTAACAATCAGCCCAAAAAATATTAATTTTACTAATCAGCTATGTCAATAACACATTAATGACTGAGCAGTCATTAAATTAAATAAATACCTATATTGACAAATAGCACCTATACTGAATATATTAACATTGGGAGCACAATGGTAATAAATAGTAATATAAAAACTAGTATATGTCACTGCTTACGCAGACCTAATGACAGCTCAACGCCACTGACACTAGATATGACATATAAATAATAGGGGTAAATGAACAATACACCTTATAACCAAATGCTACAACTACAAACAATAATGCATCACTCACCCGGATCCTGAGTACCAAAGTCTGATGGAACAATCAAACCACGCTCTGCTACCAAATGTTTGTACCAACGAGCCTTTTATCAAGGTTGTCGTCGGGCACACGGTCCTCCGGAGCCTTGAGAGAGATAGGTAACACATATTTGCAGTAAGGACTTGGTTTTTTTGGGCAACCGTCACAGTAATATGTACTATCTTTTCTTATTTCGTTTTTGTAGCACAGCTGACATATTTTCCGCAAATTTCTTCCATTTTCACCCATTCCATGCGTAGATGGTATATGTTTTTCGATGCTCAATGATTTCGAAGGTGTTTCTGTCTTAGGTAATATTTTACTTAGAACAATTATGCGAAAATCATATAAACTTATAGTGTTGTACCGATATTATATTGATTATATAAATTGTATGAGTTCAAAAGTAGCATTTGTATAATATGTATACCTAGCTTTTTGTACCACCTGATCGTTTTTCTTGTGAAAGGGTAATAACTATTCAAATCGTCCTGTCTGTCGATACCGCTCATAAACTTGTTGTAATGTTTAATTGGTAATGGTTTAAGAGTTTCTCTATTTTTACGATTAGTCGTTGGCACCGTATTATTTTAAAACTTAGATGAGATGTACGTCACCTCCCTTTTGTCTTTCCATTTTCCTATCATAACATTGTTTGAATATTTTGATACCTACTGTTTCTCCAACTTTAAGTTTAGCAGTTACTACGTCCTTTGGAGTATTTAGTCTATTTGCCCTCAACGTGCCGGTACAATAAGTATTTTTTTCGAGCAGTTTTTGGGCCAAATCATAACTATTATAAAAATGTTCCATGAAAATTGAGTAACCTGTATTTAATTTTTCTTCCATCAGGTGTAAAACAACATTTGCTGCATGCCCTTTTCCATGCAAATCACCAAAAGCCCCAAGTATATACTGCAAATTTTATTATGATACCATTAGGCTCAGTAACTATGTATAATTTTATGCCGTATTTATGACGTTTATTCTGAATAAACTGCCTGAATAAAAGACGTCCTCGCCATAGTACCATTGATTCGTCTAAAGAGAGCTCTTTACCGGGGTAATACATATTATTAATTTTGTCATTGAAGTAATTAATCAAAGGTCTTATTTTAAAAAGTCGATCTGAATCATTTGAATCTGCAGAGTTATCAGAAAATGTAGATTTCGCATGATGAGTAAGTAACGGTCCCGACCCATATAGTTTGAAAAACAAGTAAGATAAAAAAGATGATGTTTTTTCCAATAGCCATTTATTCGATTTAATTGTATTGTTCCAGTATGTATAATGAGACCTATAAATGTTAACATTTCTTCAGAAGTTACTGGTTTCCATAGTGATATACCACATAGCATGTCAACATTGAATCAAAGTTGAATAAAGATTAATTTCTTAATATTAAACATTATTTAATGTAGATTTTAGATGGCATTAGAAGCATATTAATCTTTACTGAATGTTGTATAAAGGTGAAATGAAATCGAATCGAATATTCAAGAATTATTGAATATTAAACGTTGATTTAGCATTCAAAATATAATGCTTATTAAACATTTAATTAAACAATACCTTACATTCTTAATTATTGCATAAACCTTAATCAACAAAAATTAAACCTTTATATAATCTTAAAGAAACATTTATGTATAGGTACATTCACTAGGATGAGGTGAATATAATATAATAATAGGATGTATATATTATTATAGCCCCCTCTAGAAATTGGAATTTGCTTCTACAGTAATAGGTATTATTTCCAATTATCCCTATTGTATTTTTTTCTACTACCTGCAGTTAACTTCAAAACATCTTATAATAAATGAAAAGATTCACATGAGATCTAAAAAATTCCCTGTAGTTTTAGGAACATCAAATTTGAGATATTCCCGGATTGATATATATATATTGTTAAAAATAAAGGACAAGAGTGTAAAAATAACAAATAAATAAACACATTGGTATCTTATATAGTTTTATAATATGTATTAGTGTATTATACTGCTATGCATGTTTAAAAAGTATAAAATAAAAAAAAAAACATTTATGTATACATTTCAAAAACTATAGGTAATAAACAATTAATCATTTGCAGTTTCAGTATTGGATATATTTTTTTTTTTTTTGATGTTGAACGGAGCCTGAATAAGAGCATTTTAAATATATTTTTCAGCATCATCATTGGCATTATCATAGTTGAATTTGTTCAACAGTTTTATAGAACCTAAAAATATAAAAATAAAACAATTGAACAAGATATTACTTAACATTTTTTTGAATAATATAATATACAAAAAGAATAAATGTTAATTAATTTCTTATAAGGTATTTAGTATTTACATTTATTTTATTAAGGTCTTCAATACTAAAGTGTGTATTCTTAAATAAGTTTCCAGAATAATAAAACTAATCAAGTATAATATTAACTTTAAAAAAAAAAAAAAAAAATTCAATAGGATTATACAACATATTTTTCTTGTCCTCAATATTATAATTACACACAACTACACAAGGGAAAATCAGTAGTTTGAAAAATGTAGGTATACTAAAAGCAACGGTCAATAATTGTTTTTTAATATAAAATAAGTCTGAAAATATAATATAAAATAAATTTATGAATGTACCAATAAAGTTAACCTATGAATGTACCAAATGAAAATTATTATCTAATTACATATATGAGGTTAAAAAAAAATTTAATATTGAACTGATTAATTAAATATGCATGCAAGGCTATTATACAAAATATTAAATTATTTTATTTTATAAAACTAAAACAATATCAATACAAATTATCATACTGTAAGAAGAGCACTTACCAAATATTAGTTTTGAAATCACTAGGTTAAAAAAACATTTTTTTTTTTCCTCGACCATTGAATGAATATTATTTTAAAAGTTCATCAGAGAACAAAAGCTGCATAACTCTTTTTATATATATTTGTACTGTTTTTCGACCAAGACCAATTAGTTTATTTGTCTACAACAAAAATATATTATAAAAATGACTATAAAAACATTTATATGAAAAATACTCACCAATGATTTGTGATATTTTTTATCTGACACCAATTGTTCCTCGATATCATTAAGAGTACTTATATCTTCAATTGGGAAAAGACAATTTAGGTTATTGTAGTCTATAATATCATCATCATTTATACTTGAATTTTCTGAATTTCTTTTGGAACTTTTTTCAATTAACAAATCCATTTTTTCATCTAAATTTCTGATGCTGTGTTTTAAAATGATTAAGCTATGTAAAACCATATCTTTAAACAGTTTAAACTGATCATCTGTAATAATCCCAATATTAATAAAATAAATTATGGATTGAATATAATTTAATAGTATATATTATGCTTCTATATTTAAGGGGACTTAGATGATTTGAAAATTTTTGTATTTATTTATTACTATATTTAATAATTTAAATTAAATAATTTAATACTACATCCAATATTACATATTATAGCTTATTTTTTTGTAAAACCATATTTATAAGGATTATTATCCTTAGTACAACCATTTTAATTACTCCAAAACTACTAATTAAAATATTGATTAAGATACATCAACATTTTCAAGAAGATTACCAGTTAAATAATTTGCAGTAAAAAAGGCGGTTCTCATTTTAAAAATAAATGTTTGTGTTCCCACAGCTAGGATATTTCTTAAGTATAGTACAAAAAACATCGGGAATTTAAAAATACAGTCTTTAAGTAAAGTTAAAAATTCTAAAAACCAAAATTTGAATAAATGTTATATTAAGGGGAAAATGAGGGTGAGCATGTTTAAAAAATCACCCTGTATAAAGATAAATAATAATGTATAGGAATGACAATAATCACTTGATACAGATATTGGTAAAAGCCTCATGGCTTTTATAACTATAACCAGCTAACTTGAATGGTTGTTGTACACTTGATTAAATAAATATTAAGGTATGAATTACATTTTTTTTTTGTATATATAAATATAATTTATTTTGTTGTAAATGATGCAGGTATAACAGTTTTTTTACAAATGGATATAGATATGTATAGGTATTTTTATTTTCAAACTTATTACTTTATTATCTGTAAAATGATTAGTAAGACTTTCTGAAATCTAAATTTATCAAATTATCCAGTATTTTAAAGAATCTATAGAGGAAGTGTGAAATATCTATTTGGTAAACTGGATGATTACTTAAAAAAAAATGTTGCATAGAAATGTAAATAAATGAAAATGTTATGATTCCAAAATTAACTTATTATAGGTACCTAGTAGTGTTAACACCTATATAGTGTTATGTTAAATAGTTATTCTACTGTATGTAAGGTTAAAAAATTATTGGTTAAATTATATTTATACTAATATGCATTATGTCTACTTATATAAATGGTAATTTGTGTGTAATGTGTATTAAAAAACGGAAGTAAGACTTGCAGTAGGTTGTGACATCAATTGTAGTTGAATATGTTTATATAATATGTAAAACTATTTAATGATATATAGTATACCTAGCTTAAACATTTAAAATACTTTAAAATTATTTTTGTTAATTTTGCATGCATAAGTTAAAAATATAGGTACTATAAAACAAAACTCTAAAATAGCAGGTAATTATAATAATACAATATCAAAGCATTAATTAAATCATAATTACCTTTTTTAAAAATTGTAGAATTTAAATTAGTTGAAGATTTTGTATTTGATATTTTTTTACTGTTAACAGAATTAGTAAATATTAAAATTAAAATAAATTATTTATAAATAATAATATTAACTAACCAGATGCTTTGGGAGTGTCCTTAAGATTCAGAGTAATATAATTTGAATGATTATATTCATTATCAGTGTATGAACTTTTTTTTCTGAACTTTTTACTGTTAACAAAATATATAACAGTTAAAATAGTTATTGATTATTTTTAACATAATTTAATAACCAGATAACACTTTTGAAGAGCCCTCATCAACAGAGTTAGAATTTAAGTGACTATGTTTATCAACATCAGAAAATAAACATCTTTTAATTCCTTAAAAATTAAATTTAGATATTATATGATGAAATAATAAAAATACATTAACTATAAACATACTATTTGATGGAGACAATTTTTGTTTGTATGGAGATTTTTTTTCTATTATGAAACAAAATAGGCATATAAACTATTACTATATAAAAATGTCAAATTCATAACAAAACTTAAATTACCAGAAAATAATAACTTCTCATTTGAAAGTCTTAAAGGAGAATTTGTCCTTGTATTGCTCATTATTACAGTTTCTTTTTCTGAATGAATATCAAACAAAGGAATCTTTAGGTTCTCTAGGTATAGGTATCTACTTAATATTAAGTTCTCACCTGCTGTATCAATAATGGAATTCTTTAAGGGAGACCATCCATTGG
Source organism: Schizaphis graminum (assembly GCA_020882235.1). Lineage (NCBI taxonomy): Eukaryota > Metazoa > Arthropoda > Insecta > Hemiptera > Aphididae > Schizaphis > Schizaphis graminum. Next base: position 24,639,333 of record CM037033.1, on the reverse strand, counting down.
GTCGACGTTCAATACTATTTAAAGTTTTGTTTTGGATTTGGTGGTTTTTTTTTGAAGTTGAGGTTCTGAATCTAACAAAGTATTAAATTGGTATTAATTATTTTTAATTGATTTAAAATGATTTACACAAAAGTCGATACGTTGTACTTTTTTAAGAAAAATATACACACTACGTGAACAAAAAGACACCCGTCCTATCGTGTATTTAGATGAAACGTGGATTAACCAAAACCACAGCAGATCACGCATATGGCAAAATGCTGAAGAGACCGCTGGACTAAAAGTTCCTACAGGCAAAGAAGGGTGTCTCATTATTTGCCACGCTGGATCTGCGAAGTATGGTTTTGATAACGATTCAAAATTAATTTTTCGAGCTAATGTTAGCAACTTTGAAAGCGACTACCATACTTCTATGAATGCTGATGTATTTAAAAATTGGTTTATTTCAATGTTGAACCACTTCGAAGAGCCATCAGTCATCGTCATGGACAATGCGTCGTACCACTCAATGCTGATGGACAATTTTACCAAAAACAATAGCCGGAAAGTCGTTGTTGAAGAGTGGCTGAAAAATAAAAATGTTGATTTTTCAACACAAGAACGGCAGTCCGAATTACGTGAGCGAGTAAAAAAACTGATTCCAAAGTATAAACGGTACGAGCTGGACGATATAGCGCTTCAAATGGGTCACGAAGTCATAAGGTTACCTCCCTAACATTGTCAGTACCCTATTGAGTTGATTTGGGCACAGGTTAAAGCGGAGGTAGCCAAAAATAACAACACATTCAAATTGGCAGATGTCGAAAAATTGGCGCACGCGGCTATTGATGCAGTGACACAAAATGACTGGAAATTAATCTAGTTGAATCTAATTGAATCTAGTTGGTACTTTGGGGGGTCAAAAGTTAAAAATTTTCAATATTTTTTAAATGAGTCGGGAAAAACCCTAAAAAAATGACAGAAAAACGGGAATTTTTACGCAAAACCAGTTTTCGACCAAATCGAATATTTTATTTTGCTATAACTCAAAAACTAATTGATGTAAATACTTGAAATTTTCACCAAATGTTTATATTAGCGTTCTCCATACACCATAAATTTTCAAAGAATTCATACTTTTTTTGAGCTATTTATAGAAAATTGAAATTTTTAATTTTTTTTAGTATTTTTTTTTTAAATAACGATACAATTTTTTTGGCCGGCCAGAAAATCTTGAAAATTTAATACAAGGTTTCTTATAAGTTGTTCTTAAAGTGATAAAAAAAAATCCGAAATCGTTAGTCACAATTTTTTTTTATAAGTGCTTAAAGTTCGAATTTATACGAAATATGTCAAAATTGCGAAAATTGGCAAGTAATTTTGTGGTTGAAAAATCGTAAAATTTTTTTTCTTTTATAACTAAGTTTTGAAAATTTGGTACAAGATTCTCCATAAATTTTTCTTCAATTATCTGTAAAAAAAACTCGACCGGATTCAGACAAAAATTTTTTATGAGTGTTTGAAATTTAAATTTTTACAAAACCGCGTTAAATAACAATTTAGCCTCAAACGATTTTTGATATTTGTTGTTATTCAAATAGTTTAAGTCGTAAATACTTGAAAATTTTACCAGTTATTTATATTGGCATTTTCTTTACGTAATTTGATTTTCAAAACATTTTGACTTTTTTTGAGCTATTTATAGACAATTGAAATTTTCAATTTTTTTTTATTTTTTATTTATAAATATTGATAAAAAAAAATTTAGCTGGGACAAATTACTTGAAAATTTAATTAAAAGGTCCACATAACTTGTTCTAACTCTCATTCAAAAATTATAAAAATACATATGCACAATTTTTTTTTATTAGCATTTGAAGTTCAAATATTGACAAAAATTCGTCAAAATCATGAATATTTTTCACTATTTGGTAGTTAAAAATTTATAAATATTTTACTATCAAAAGCTAAGAATTGAAAATTTAATACTATGCTGTCCTTAAGTTAAGCTTAGAATAATTATAAAAAAGTTTGATGATTTTTCAATTTAAAAAATTTTACGTGTGTTTAAAGTTTTAATTTTAATTTGAAATCAAAAATACACGTGTAAAATAACGTTTTACTACTAAATAATTTTCGATTTTTGTTATTTTTAAAAAATTACGTGACATAAGATCTTGCAACTTTTACTAAAATGTTTGAATTTGTTTCAAAATAGAATATATGACATAATATATCCTAGACTGACAAATCATCTCCGTTCAGAATCGTTTTTCGTATACAATGATACCTATCATTGCATTCAAATTTAACCAACCATAGTCCGAAGTCCATCCCACCCCCTAATGTACAGCAGAGCGATACTCACTTACCCGTTTATTTTGGTATAAATCTAGTGTAGTACCCCCACGAAATTTTGATTTTTTTTGTTTTTGAAACCTGTGTATTTCAAAGTTTTAAAATTTTTGCTGCTAAACATTTTTTTTTCGGAGTTCATTAGTTTTAAATTAATAGCATTGATTATAAATAGTTTATCTCCAAACAATTTTCTTAAAGAAATAAAATGTAAAACACAGGACAGTGTACAGTTATATAATTAAATATACACAAATTCTTTATTCCACTATTAGCCGATGGCTGTTGAGTGTTGACTGTATTAATCATTAATTTTTTAACAAAGTCCACAACAAACATATATTAATTTATATTTTGATAATATTTAAAAGTCGTAAGTAACAAAATATTTCAATTCGTTCAAAAATCAACTACGAGAATTGGTATATCCATATTTCCTTTATTTTTCTATATAGTTAGTACTTATTTATATTGTATTTAAAATATTTAATATTTTAATGTGATTTTTGTATGGCCAATTTATATAATATATTATACACATCGGTAATTACATAATCGAGAGTACATTGTACATGTTTTCAAAAAAAAAAAAAAGTACTCAATATTGATGTTTTTCAAAAATAAAATAAGTATAAGCATAATATAATATTCTAGATTACTCAAAAACTAATGAATTCCGGAAAAACTTTTGGTCCCATAATTTTTAAAACGTTAAAATACATGGGTTTCCAAAAAAAAAAACCAACATTTCGAAGGGATGCTAAACTAGATTTGTTCCTTTAAGTACCAAACAGACACTAATGCAATATAAAACGAACACTTATTTATAGTTTACAATGATTTGGATATTTCAACATTGGAAGAAAAGTGTGCATTATTAAATATATAAATAAAGGGTGGCTAAAACAATTAAAAACCAAGTAACTAATATTTATTATAAGGTTTATTAACGAATAACATGTATAACGGCGGGTCGTTACCCAACAACACTAACGACGGTCGAACGGCGGTAAGAAGACTGATTGCAGGGGGTGGGTCGTTGGACAGCCTTTACCAGAACGGCGAAGTCAGTGTAGCCAAGTTGCTAACATTCGACCGTCCTGACTTATGGACCGCCCTCGGGCCATGCTCCCTGCAATCTTACAAGTTTCAAAGTAGATTTAAATAATATAATAGAACAATGCCGTCAATAGTATAACAAAATTTTACAAATAATATATACATAAATTTGACAAAAATTAAATTTAAATAAAAAAAAAAAATACATAATACTGAACAAACTACTCTGCTCTGAACAGTAGACAAACAATTTATAAAGCGTACCACATATATTAAATTAATTATAATATATAATTTATAATAGAACCAAAATCACTTTTTTTTTAATAGACATTTGGACTGAATAATAATATTTCCTTCGTTAAAGTATAAACATTTGATAATATTTAACAAACTACTTAGTCTTGTAGTACTGTATAAGGCAAATAGTTCAGAGCAAAAAAAAAACTTAATATTTATTGAATTATTAATAGGAACTCATTCTGAATTTAGTCTCCTGTCAGACCGAAAATTATAAATAATTAACAATTTTTTTAATACATATTATAAATAATAAAAAAATTTTTTTTTTTATTAACGGCCCTAACTTAAAGTTGAGTGGTTAGGTTGTTTAACAATAATAATCTCTAAGGTAATTGGGTGGTTTTCGTAGTCTTGAACCAGGAATGGTTCCGTGGACTACATCATTGGCTGGTTGAAGCACAGTTTGAGTTGATACTGCCTTGTTAGTGTCATGAGAGTGACTGACTGACAGACCTCATTATCTGCACCCCCGTCTTGGTCTGCCTCCTCGTCGTGGTCTGCCTCCTCGTCCTGGTCTTCATCCAACAACTTCCATGATTTCAACTGTGATACATGGGCAGTGGTTGCATATGTCGTCCGACCTTGGCCTGACAACTCGGCCACTCTGTAAGTGTCACTAGGCAATACTTCAATGACTTGTAAGAGTCTATCTCGATACTTGCGTTGTAACTTGGACGATAGATATGGGTCTGGTTGTTTCTGCATCAGCACCACTTCGCCTACTTCATATTTTACTCCAAGGCAACGTTTTTGGTCGAACTTCAATTTCATTTTCTCCTGTGCATCAACAATTTCACGTCTCACCTGTGACTGTAACTCCTTAGAGTCTTGCCAATCATTCTTCGTCAGACTCACAGATGAGAATATATTGTTTTTGAATCGTGTTAGGTATCCGTGTAGGGTCTCAAACGGCGTTTTGGTAGTTGACTTATTTGGCGCAGTGTTTAACATATTTTCGATGTGTCTTAGGTGTGAATCCCAGTCGCTATGATTCTTTGCTGAAACACTTAATAATGGTATAATTGTTTGATTTGTTCGCTCTACTTGCCCGTTCGCTTGGGGGTGACGGGTTGAGTTAAGTGTGTGACGTATACCATTCTTCTGACAGAACACCTCAAACGCGTGCGCAGTAAAGCATGTACCACGATCAGATATGATACGGTCAGGTATTCCTCGTTCTGCACAAAACTTCTCCATACTGCGTAGAACAGCAGCAGTATTGGTTGACCTGCATGGATAAAGTTGCACATACTTTGTTAAGTTGTCGATGACCACCAATAAGTACTGATTCTTTGACGAAGTGATCTCAAACGGGCCCAGATGGTCAATGTGAATGACCTGGAACGGACGTACTCCCGGCGGTATTGGGTGTAGCTCACCTGGTCTGCGGCCAGCTGGTTTCTTGTGGACTAGACAGTCAACACACATTGAAATATGATGTTTCACATAACGCCTCATACCGGCCAACCAGTAGTCGGCGACAATACGTGCAACAGTACGATCCACTGAAAAGTGGCTACCATAATCGTGGGCTACTATCACTACGCCTTTCCTCATACATTTCGGAACCACTAATAATGGTCGCCCGTTGTACTGCTTATACAAAATACCATCTATTACTTCATACTCACTCAGGCTGTTGGAACGTCTGGGATTATCTTTTTGTGTCTCGATCAAGCTCCTCACATGCGGGTCGGTGGCTTGCATTATACGTACTGCTTCTTGTTTGGTCATTGCAGTGAATACGTCAACCCGTTCAGGAATTTCTACGTCCACAGACCTAGGATTGTCCTCAACAAGATCAACCCGACTTAGAGCATCTACATGCCCAATTCGTGAGCCCGGACGGTACTTTATTTCAAAATCGAACTCCTGTAAAACTTCGTACCAACGCGCAATTTGTGGCTTAGTAGTTTTGTGGAGGTTCAGATATACTAATGCTTGGCAATCCGTTCTAATTGTGAAACTAATACCTAGTAAGAAGGGACGTAGTCGGTTGAGAGACCAAATCATGGCGATCAACTCAAGTCGGCTGGAATGATATTTAGATTCTGGAATGGTTGTTTTCTTACTGACAGCATAGACCATATGTAGATCCGTCGACGTTGGACCTTGTAACAGTATGCCTGACAGTGCATGACTACTTGCATCCGTGTGTAACTCGGTGACAGGGGATTTAGGATCATACATTTGTACAACTGGATCGGCACACAGACGTCGTTTCAATTCTTCGAATGCTGTCTTCTGTTCAGTACACCATTTATACGGCACATCTTTTGCTGTTAGTCGAGTCAACGGATCGGCTAGTTCAGCATATTTCACAATGAATCGCCGAAAATAGCCGGCTAGACCTAGGAATCTTCGTAATTCGTGAGCGTCATGGGGTGGCGGGAAAGTGGCGACTGCCTCCACCTTTCGTCCGAGTTTTATTACTTGTTTAGATATTCGGAAACCAAGGTAATCTAACTCACGGGCGCCAAAAACGCACTTGGAAGGCTTTAACGTGAGATTCGCTTTTGTTAACACCATCAACACTTGCTCCAAACTATTCATCATATGAGCCCAATCTCGTGATGGTATGATTATATCGTCCAGGTATGTGTTGACAATACCGGCTAGCTTTAGATCTTTGAAAATTATCGACATCAATTTCTGAAAAGTTCCCGGAGCGCCTTTTAGCCCGAAGGGCATACGCTTGAACTTGGCTATCGTATCTTCCGTTATGAAAGCGGTCTTGTCTTTCGATTCGGGTGTTAACGGTATTTGCAAAAAACCATGAGACAGGTCGAGTGTAGTAAACATGTTCGCAGCCGCCAAGCTCGACAATTGGGAGTCAATGTCCGGCATCGGGTATGGTGGTGTGTCAGTTTGGTCGTTCAGGCGGCGATAGTCCACACACAGACGTTTCTCGTTATTAGTCTTGTTAACTAAGAGGACCGGACTCGCATACGGCGAGGTAGAATCGGTGACTAGACCAGCTTTACTCCACTTACGAATAATATCCGCTATAATCAAACGGTCCGACGGCGAGGTTCGATAAGGCTTAGCGCAGACAGGCGTGCTGCCAGTTTTTTCGATGATGTCCATTTGCACGACATTGGTACAACCTAACTCAAATATGTTTTTGGCAAACGCCGCTCTATAGTCGTTGAGCAATTTCAGTAGGTCATTTCGTTGGACCTCCGTGGCATCCGTTGCTACTGTAATGTCACCCATCTCGATGGGTTCCTTGACCGAATCGTTTGCATCATCCTCGGACAAGTACACCGTAAACGGTTTATTAGTCGTTTCGCTGAGAACATCTACATCTATCACACTGTTGGATTCGATTATCAACTCGTAGCCACGTTTATAGTAACCAATATGAGGTAACTCGAGCCACATACGCCCAATTAGTACGTCGACCGGAATCGCGCGATCTGCGACCACTAAGATAGAGTGATCAGACGCGACAACACCGTCAACTGTAACATCCGCCGAGGTCTCGCCTACTGTACTCACACGCGGAAGTTGTACATCACCTACAGTGTACAGCGGAGTTGAACGCGACAATATTTTAAGACCACACGCGCGCGCGGCTGACTCGCGGACCAACACTGACGAACAACCGGTGTCAATCAACCCAGTGAACTCACGGTCATTGATCAATACGGGTTTCGAAAACGGATTTCTACTTGTTGTGAAAGCTAACTCGTCCACGCGCATAGCTAGATTGCCCCGGGCAGGTGGGAGCGGGCAATGAGCACGGCGATGTTCACTGGAGGCACAATTGGTACATTTCATCGGCCGTTGCGGATTGGGACAATCGCGAGATATGTGACCTTGTCCGCGACAATTATAACATTGAATAACGGTACCCAGTGGTATTGGTAGCTTCGGATTTGCGACAGGTGCCGGTGATTCGATTGCAGACGACTTCGAATCACTCATCTTCGACGTGGTAGCAGGTGTATATGGAACGGCCGTACGTACATTCGTACGCGTACTAGCCTGTTGCGGAACGCTAGGGAAATGTAAACGACGTCGATCCCTTCGTCTCTCCCAATCACGGAAATCGGCCAAAAATTCTGACACGTTAGTATGCGTCCTCGACGCCACCCAATCTGATTGTTCTTGCGATCGCAACCCTTCTAACAAGTGGTCGCGCACTTCTGGAAACGGTAAGGACAGTGCTTTGCACAATGCAAGCTTTGAATAAAAATAATCTACTGTTGGTTCATCCTTGTTCTGTATGCGATTATCCAAATCATGCCATTTATCAGTCAGGCGCGACTCGGTGACGAATGTAGACCTGAACCTCTGTAACGCAATATTTCAGTCGTTGAACTGTTCGCTAATGAACCAGTTCCGAGCGGCTCCGGACATTTTTGAACGCATATACTGCAAACAATAACGTTCAGGCCAGGCATTGACGCTCGCCAACCCTTCGACGGAAGTGACCCAATCGTCTGCAACTGTACTCGTCTTATGTCCGGTGAACGCACTGACACTGTCACTCACGTCGGGCAGTAAACGATAATCGATCGAAGCGGCGGGATTATCAGTATTCGAGATCGAAGTATCTGAGACGGGCCTATTGGTATTCGCGACTGAACTATTAGGGGTGGGCGATGATTGACGAAGCGTAACTATCTCGTCGCGTAACGAATTGACTAAATTGTACAATTCGATGTATGATGGGGCTCGAAGTTCATTATTTTCGTTGTCCGACATATTATGTATCGGATAGATACTAGAAAGTCGCTATCAGCTATACAAGCAGGAAGCCGGTAAAAATTGATAAGAAAAAAACGGTGCGAGACTAAACACGGGTGCCAACGTCACCAAAGGCTCCAAACAACCATGGAAGACAAGTTGAAGCTAACCTCAAATTCACCGGCTACCGAATTACGTGCGAAACGAAGGAGCACGTTTTTTTTTAAAGAATACGAACTGTCAACGTACTAACAAAAAAAAAAACTACACAACCACGAACGTATACTCGGCATGCGACAATTAACGAAACGATTAATAAGAATATACGATTAACCGAAGCGGCGGCGGAAGTGACGGTTACGACGACACAACGATTAATAGTAGGCGATTAGAACTTAACGATTTCTAGACGAAAGAAACCGCATCCCACTTCTGAATTGTTAAATATATAAATAAAGGGTGGCTAAAACAATTAAAAACCAAGTAACTAATATTTATTATAAGGTTTATTAACGAATAACATGTATAACGGCGGGTCGTTACCCAACAACACTATCCCACTGTACCACGGATTAACCAAAACATCATATGGATGTCCTAAACTAGTATATCTTTGTTAAACAACTATTTGATATAAAAAGGATGTTAATAAATTATTAAATTTAACTTCTAAAAAAAAAACATCTAAATTATATACAATTAACGTTCACCGCAAACATCTTTAAGTGGTATTCAGTTTAACAATTTTCAGATGTTTAGATTATACTGTACTTGGGATGTTGTATGTGGATATCATATATTAGTTAATATTTTGTTTTGTCTATTATAATGTAATTTGATAATATCCCACAAACATCTTTCTCAGATGTTCATAAGAGGTTAGTAAGTTTAATTATCTGCACTTATCATATATTTTAATAGTTGAAAACATCAACATAATGACATCGCATAGATGTGGATAGTCGGTTGCGATAATATTTTATCCGTTTATCGAGAGTTGTTGGGAAAACCCGCAGAAACGGTTACAAATAATAGCCATCAATGCGCGTGCGGCCCGTGCGGGGTGATGGTATACTAACATATATGGTATACAACCATCATATATGATCGTGATAGCAGTGATATAATTAAACGCAATAATATAATAAACATCGGCATTCGGCAGTTATTGCAGGATGTCTGGCAATCACATTATAATAATAATCCTTATAATAATTGTTCGCTTCTTTATGTAGTTAACTTAGTTCGTGGATTCGTACATCATACTGTTTTTAAGTTACGCGCATTGCGCATATAGTATCGTCTACTGCCGTTTAGACTTCAACATTCAACACAATAGTGTATTTGTTTAATCTTTCTTATGTACGATTGTGTTTAATTGTCTTTGTCTATAAAGCGGACTAAAAAAAACAAACAATTTTACTGCTGAGATCATCCAGATTTCTACATTTCAACACACATCCACTATAATATGGATCAAATGAACAAGGAAACAAAGGTAAACATACTTAATTTAGTTGCAGGTACATAATACGCTATAATATAATTTAGCCAAAAAGCTTATAAGCATGGTATCAAACCGGATTTCCATTGAATAAAAATCACTTCTTGTTTATTAATTCTATGCTCACAGTTTATTCCTTCATTATTTACTTAATACTTAATAGTTAGTACTAAATTCTTTATGAATATTATTACTTATATTAATATAGATATTTATAGGTAGGTACCTAACATATAATAGTGTTTGATATCATGAAATGTTTAGGTATAATAATATTTCTATCAGTACGCCTGTGTGTAATATATGTATAGTGTATTTTAGTTTGTACTTAAAATTATATATTATTGTATTATTACCTATATAATGGATGAATCGTTTAGTATATAATAGGGTTTTTTGAGAAAGAAAATTCATATTCTATTATACCTATCGGTTGGTTGAAAAAATCAAAAGATGGAATTTTAAACTGTTCATGGCCCAATGCTAGTCGTGTTACGGCAATGTCAATCATGAAAGGAGGAAAGCCTTCGCCTAAATGGACCACCCATCCTGTCAAAGTTATAGAAGAATTTGGTAAATTATAATTTAAGTATTAAATTATCTATAGTTATAATTGTAAATAGTAAATTAATTTTTTTGTTTTATTATACCCACAATATTTAGATTTATATGAAGCAGCTGCTGCAAAAGAAATTGAATTGTTTATATCATCAGGTGCTGAGTCTCAAAGTGATTCAGACACTGAAAACAAAGAAGTCCAAGAAGATGATTATAATGCCAGTTTGTATTATTTTATAAAATTAATTTTAGAAGTACCATATATTAAGTAAAGTTACTTTAAGTACTTACATATTATTAAACCCGCTATTAAATGATATAGTTTGTCAAGCTTCCTATTTATTATTATTTTACCTCGTATTTTAAGTAAGTAAGTACTTAATATATTTTAATTTATTTGATTGTTTTTGAAATTATTTTAATCATCTAGGTTCCAGTAGTGAGGAAGAAATACCTTTACAAATAAAGAGAAAACAATCAACTTCTGAACCAAGTAAAAAGTTCAAAAAGCAACAAATTCCAGACAAAAACAATGATTGTAGTATTATATCCTGTAAGTAAAATGAAGCATTTTCCTACTTTAATACATGACAATATGTCAATATATTAATATACTGATTAATTAATTAATATTTATTTACATTTATAAAGCTGCTGTAAACACATCAATTGGCTTGAACACTGGTTCCAATATTATTGGCCCTAGTAACTATTTACCTGGTATAAGAACACTATTATTTATTAATACAAATATTAATTAATTTGTAATAAATACTAAATAAATTCAAATTGTCTGTTGTAAATCAACAACTATTTTTAGGTGTTTCAAATTTAAGTTCCACATTGCTTAATGGCATCCCTCCTGAAATGTTTATTGAAGATCATTATAATAATGATATGACACTAGGTACCTACTCAATCAAAATTTATATTAACTTAATTCATTTAAGCTATACTTCAAATTAAATTTGGAGAATCAATTAATAATAGTTATAAATTTATTTTTAAGATAATCAATATTCTGGAAATACAGATTCATTTGAACAACATCACATTTCTGGTAGACATTTTAATTTTGTCACCGCTTTTATTACAATTTATTTTTTATAATAATGTTTTTTTTTGTAATTTTTTATTTCAGTTGGAAGCACAAGTACAGCAAACAATGTTGGTGTATTAAATATGACTGGTAATGTATATATATATATATATATGCAGATTTCTCTAGCAATATTTTTTGTATATTATTATTGAATTGTTATCATATTTCAATGTTACTTAAATTCCAAATTTAAATAAGATTGCTTTTTTTGTTTTAGAGTTGAGTAGGTTTGACTCAGCTGATTTCCAAACAAATAAAATGGATGAAATACTTCATACAACAAACATGTATTTCACTAGAATGGATAGAAAATTAGATATTATTATAGACTATATAAAAAGTAATCCAAGTGCAAATGTGAAACCACCTACATTAGATTCAAACTTTTTAAGCTTGTTTCCTTTGAACGATTTAAAGTCTCTTATAAGTTTTAATGAATCTTTAAAAAATGATGATGAAAACTTGAGTAAATTGGTAAAATCAATAATTATTTTATAGCATATAATATAAGTAATATAACTTATAAGTTATAAGTAACTTAAATATTTATTATTTACTTATTTTATTTCAGATAAATTTAATTAAATCTATTGGCGGCTCTGACACAAAACATTTTATCAAGAGAGTACTACAAAAATTATTTTCCAATAAATTGGCCACGCTGTGTTCATGGACAGGACAAAAAAACAACTATCGACTTGTCGACCATCAAATTATAAAAGTCATGAAAAGTATGCTATATCTAGTCAATATTTATTTTATTACATTATTACATTAGCTTATGCATTTTTTTTTTTTTTTATTAGAAATTTCAAATGAGCTTTATCAGAATGATGAAAATATATTTGAAATTTTTGTAAAAGATTGGTTCAGGCATGGTTCCCAGCGTCATAAAAAAGAAACTACTACAGGTTGTGTATTGTATATTATTATGACATATACTTAGAAAATTAATAATTATGGTAAAATTAAAAAGCTACTGATAGAAATATAATATGTATGGAAAAATATTTTCTATTAAATATTAATAATTATTTATAATTCTCATGATCTTAGTTGTTGATATAAACCTTATATTTTATAATTTTACCCCTATACATATTTGTTTACTTATTATAATATTTTTGTTATTAAAGATTCCACGCCAAAAACGAAAATCCATTGAAAACATGTCTATTCGACATTTCAAACGGCTTCAATTATGTACAAAACAACTAAAAAAAGTATCCCAAGTTGAAGAGGTATGTAGTATTTCATCTGATAACTGTTTAAATTCAGCTACCATGGATAAAATAATAGAAACAACTGTGGTCGAACTAACTGAAAACTGTAATAATAATACACAACAGCTTATACCTAAAATGGGTTTTTGTAATAATAAACAAATTAACTTATTACATGATGATTTGAGATACAAAATAAATACAGTTGATACATTAAATCCCCAAGTCAATTCTAATAATGATGATAATTCTAGTATTAAAGATAAGCTTCAACAGTGGGTTCTAGCTTACAATGTAAAAAAAAATAGTGTTAATAGTTTATTAAAGATTTTAAGATCTGAAGGATTGGATTTGCCAAAAGATGTTAGGACTTTGATGCATACTCCAAGGTCACATGATATAATTTGTATGAGTCCTGGAACTTATATTCATTTAGGTTTAAAAAAAATGCTTTTGATTGTATTAAAGTTTAATACTAATTGTTTAAGAAATGTTAATGAAATAAGTTTAAGTTTTAATATTGATGGGTTGCCGTAGGCACACAGTTCTAAGCAACAATTTTGGCCTATACTTTGTTCAATTATAAATGTACCTTTTCTATCCAAATTAGTTTTTGCTATTGGTTTATATTTTAGTACACTTAAAAAACCAGAGTCTATAGATGACTTTTTGAATTTGTTTATAACTGAAGCTACAGAATTGGTAAAAGATGGAATTAATGTTAATGATAAGGTACTACGTATAAGTATTAAACAATTCATTTGTGATTCTCCTGCCAAGGCGTTTTTGCTTAATGTGAAAGGACATAATTCTCGTGTAGGATGTAATACATGTTTAGAGGAAGGCGAATATAAAGAACATAGAATGGCATTTTTGGGAGTGAATGCTGCATTGCGTACTGACGAAAGTTTTAGAGCTAGGAGTGATGACGAGTACCATAAAGGTAATAGTCCTTTGGAACGTTTGCCGATTGATATGATTGAATCCGTACCAATTGGTTATATGCATGCAGTTTGCTTGGGGGCAATGAAACGTCTTTTAAAGTTTTGGGTGAGAGGTAAAATGTCGACAAGAATACCCTTAGAGAAATGTGATGCTGCTAACGTAGAGTTAAATAATTTAAGAGATTTTTTCCCATCTGAATTTGTTAGGTTACCGAGATCGTTGAACGATATTGAATACTGGAAAGCGAATGAATTCAGAACTTTTTTGTTGTTCACTGGTCCAATTATATTAAAAGGAAGACTTAAGAAACAGTTTTATTTTCATTCTATTAAATTACACTGCGCTATAAAAATTTTGGCGACCCCAGCTCTATATTCAACTAAAAATGAAATTGCTTATAATTTAATAGTTGAGTTTGTGAAAGACTTTAAAACTAATTATGGTTCACATTTTATGACACATAATATTCACAGTTTAATTCATCTCCCATATTATGCTAAGATACATGGGTGCCTGGACAATTTCAGTGCTTTCAAATATGAAAACTACTTAGGACTTTAAAAAAAAAGCATTTCACATTCTCGTTTTCCTTTACAAGAAGCTGCCAATAGAATATTAGAAAAAATAAATATTATGTATAGTGATCAGGAAAACACTATAGATATTGAAAAATATAAATTAAGTAATGAATGCGAAGGAGATAACCATATTTTTAATAAAAATCAGGAATTCGTTTTTTATCAAACCATAACTTTAACTGGTGCAAATTATATTATTTCCTCCAAGGTTCCGAAAAATAATTATATTATATTAATTACCAATGAAGTGGCATCAGTTAGGCATCTATATAAGGATCAAAATGGAAACATTTTTTTAAATGTGTGTACATTTAATAAATACTCAAATTTTTTTGAAGTTCCAGTAGAATCATTTATAATTGGCTCTGTTATTGTTGATATTACCTCCCAGTCTAACTTGAAACGCATAAGCGTTAATGATATTAAGTATAAATGTTTTTTTGTTCCTTTATCAACTGATAAGGCAGTTGTTATGTCTCTAAGTCATAATGTATTATAATTTTTTATAATGTTATATTCAAATTAAATATTTCATAATATACCTATCTAATATTATTTTTTATTTTACTAGCTTAATAGAAAATTTATCATTTGTCTTTTCATTCAATATAGGTATTCTATGGTGAAATGTTTCAGACTCATTATACTTTCATTATAAGATTTATTGTTATTGTTTTAATTTTTTTTTATTATTATACATTTATTATAATTTCAAGAGGTATTTTTTGTATTAAATTGTACAATACCTATACATTAATCTGCAAGAATAATAATATTGTAATTTTTTTATTATATACATAGATTTTATAAAGTAATCTATTATTATTAAATGTTATAATTTGTTATAATATGTATTTATTAATAAATATATGTTTTTAACCATTATTTTAATTTTCATATTAATTATTATTCTAATAAAAGTTATGACCAGTTGATGAATTTCATTGATTTATATAGTAGTATATAAGTTACTTTATGATCCCAATATTCATAAAAAAAATTGAAAGGGGGGCACTTTCCCCCAAAGTTAAATGCCCCCTGGCTATGGCATTGTAATATATTCCTCTAACATTAAAAACATCCTTGCTATGTTATTGAACTAACTTCTCAGAGATGTAATATAACAGGCAAAATTATGTCTTATGGTTCTTCTAATTGAACATGATATAGATGTTTAAAAATACACATATTATAGATGTTATATTAAACATCCCTAGGATATCGAATAATGCAGTCGTATAAACGTTGAAACCTAACTTCTTATAAATTACTTTTTAAAAAGTCGCTCAACCTGGCATTAGCAATCCCATGAACATCATTATAACATCAATATGCATTAGTTAATAACATCGCATATTCTTAACACATATCCATGGGATGTTCTTGGTACTGCATTTTGCACAGTGGGTAACGACGGTCGAACGGCGGTAAGAAGACTGATTGCAGGGGGTGGGTCGTTGGACAGCCTTTACCAGAACGGAGAAGTCAGTGTAGCCAAGTTGCTAACACAATATAAGTAAGTACAATTAATATACATTAATTGTTAATCAAAGCATTTTATCAAAATATATTTTTTAGCATTTTGTGAAAATGTAATTTTAGGATATAATATTAAAGTTCAATAGGAGCGTTAATCAAATCCAAATATTATAGTTAATAGTTATATAAGTTATCAAAAATATATTCATATATGACAACTGGTTTTAGTAAGATTTTTACTAAGTAAATTGATACTTATGACACTACTATTTCAAATTTAAAAGCAATCGTATCTTCGTGTATCTAAATCGATAATTAAATGGATTATTGTGTGCGTCATACCAACTAACTACAGCTGCATCCAATGCAAAAAGAAAATCGATATACAATAACAGAAAATATATTGCAAAGTTGAATCACCTAAAAACAATTGTATTGCCGTTATAGTAGGTAAAAAACAAACATAAAATGAATACGCCACTGATAGGGAACTGTTATTTTGTACGGTACGAACGAGATACTCTGATGGATGTGTTATTCGAGGTCGAATTGATTAATTTTATCAGCAAAACAAAATGTTATTAATCAATGAGTCAAAATTGTATTCAAAATTAGTTATTAAAAAAAAAAAAAAAAATCTATTAAAATGACATATTCTTATGAATACCATAATTAAAATACGAATTACCCGTTTTATCAATATAAAACGTGTTAATGAGTATTCAATATATAATAATATTTTATTCATGTTATTTAAATTTGTTAATATAGCGCTATTGATTGTAAGTGGTCTAGTGATAATACCAGGTATTTTGAATGTTTTATTATAATCATTTTAATTTAAAATATATTGGTAGTTATTTGATCAACATAATAATTTTATTGTAAACATTTTATAATTCGTATTTTTGAATGACTTCGTATAACTAATTGTATAATAATAATTACTCAATTATAAAATGTATCGCTAAAGTAAGATAAAGTTCTTCCTTTAACAAACTTCAAAATCTTTCAGAACCATTAAAAACATATATTGCTACATATTCAAATGAAAATTTATCAAATGGAACACAGGGTAATTACTACATCAGTAACCATTCATAATTTTTAAGTATAATCAAGAAAAATTCTATAAAATACATAATATTAAATCAATATTAAAATTTTAAAACATGAATAATTCAATTGTATTTTTGTTTTTTTAGAACTTCCACTAGCATTTTGTCTAAGGCAACAAGTCGAAGGAACTAATAGTAGTAGTAGTAGTAATAACGTATAAGTAGTATTAAAAAAGATTTTTGTTTGGGTATTACTATTACAAGTGTATTATAATTATTATATCTTATTCATTTAATTACATGTCACTTCAGGGACGTAGCCAGGGGTCCGGACCCCGAAATGTCATCGACGAAATTTTTTTAAGAATCTGAGTTTTACAATGATGTTTTTTTTGTACTCGTAAACCTAATAATTAATAATATGTTAGAGAAAAATTACAAAATGATACTGTTAGCTCACACATAAATATATGTATAGCCATATAGGTACTCATATACGTATGCCATATAGCTGGGTATAAGGTAGATATAAATACATAGACGATAGACTCTCATATAAACTCTATAATAACCATGTTGATAAGAAATTACACAGTACTAATTAGTATAGGTACCTACTACCTACCTAAGTTAAGATATATTTGTAATATAATAATCATGAATGTCCTTTATCGACTGACTAGATCATAAATTTGATCTTTTATTGTTATACTAATCGTATCGCGTATACAATTTAAAGCAAAATATATTATACCATACTCATCTGTCGTCAGTCGATGTTTGTCTACTTTTATATAAACGTACCTACGGTAAATTTTATTTTGTTTTATTTCTGTGCTCGTTTCTGTTTTATAATAATCAAATATGAAGAGAGGAGCACTTGACAATTTTTTTAAACCAAAAAAACCATTTACTGGTGCGCTTTTAAATCAACATGAAAGTCAAGAACATAATCAACCAGTGTGCAGTACTTCAATAATTGATGCATCAAATGTTGTGAGTACTAGTATTATTGACATTGGAACTGTTTCAAATCAATTATTTCAAAATAAATTTTCGACTTCCAATTACAATATTTTTAAAAATAATGTTTTAAATTCATTATTTATTCCAACTAAGTTTTATACATTTCCTAGTCGAGAATTTAATAAAAAGAAATTAAAATTTCAATATAATTGGTTGGAAAAATGGGAATGGTTGGCGTATTCTAAAGAAATGGATGGGGCCTTTTGTAAATACTGTGTTTTGTTTGGTAAAGATTATGTTGGCAAAGGTTCTAATCAAAAAATTGGATCTCTAGTAAGCAAACCATTCATAAAATGGAAAGATTCAATCGAAAAATTTACATCACATTCAAATACCGATTATCATCGATTTTGTACCTTAACTGCAGATCAATTTCGTAAAGTAGATTCTGGAGAAATGTGTGATGTTGCTACACAGTTGAATTCATATAGACAGCAACAATGTGAAAAAAATAGAGCGGCATTAATTCCAATAATAGAAACAATTATTTTTTGTGGTGAACAAGAAATTTCTCTAAGAGGTAATGATGACAGTGGACCATTAAATTTGGCAAAACCACCAAAAAAAGACGGTAAATTTCGTGCTTTACTTCGTTATAGAGCAAATTTTGGTGACGAAAATTTAAAAAATCATTTAATAAATAGTAATAGAAACTCTATTTATATTAGCCCATCCATTCAAAATGAAATAATAGACATTTGTGGCCAACTTATTCGAAAAAATATTCTAACTAAAATAAATAAAGCCGGTTGCTTTTCAATTCTTTTTGATGAAACTTTAGATGTATCTGGTACTGAGTAACTATCTATGTGTGTCCGTTATGTAGATCAAAATAATCAGCTCCGTGAAGACTTTTTATGTTTTTTACCAGTATATGATCTCACCGGGGAAAATTTAACTCGAATAATTTTAGAAGAATGTGAAAAATTGGGTTTGGATTTAAATAAACTTATCGGACAAGGTTATGATGGTGCAGGCAATATGAGTGGACAGTTTAATGGTGTACAATCAAGAATACGACAAATATATCCAAAAGCAATTTTTGTTCATTGTGCATCGCATCGATTAAATCTTGCTTTATCCTCGGCCTTATCTACAAAAAGTGTTAGCAATTGTCTTGGTGTGATGAAAGATATTATTTATTTATTCAGGAATAATGCTTTAGCCGGAGAAACTCTTAAAAATTCCACTTTAGAACTTATTCCAGAAACCAAAAAAACACGTTTAGTTGGCTTATGTGAAACACGTTTTATTGAACGACACGAAGCAGTAAATGTTTTTGTAGAGCTTTTTGAACCAATTATAGTTAGTCTGCAAAATATTCAAGAAACAGATCGTGCAATTTCAGCAAAGGCTTGTTCACTTTTGGCAGTTGCAGAAAAAAGTTGTTTCATAATTTCATTACTTGTCTGTGAAAATCTTTTAAGTTTCACTCTACCATTGTCACATTATTTGCAAAGCCCTAAACGTGATCTTTCATCTGCTGTTGATTATGCTAAACATATTATAAAGAGGCTGAAACATATGAGACAAAATTCAAATGAATCGTTTACAGAAATCTTTCAAGAGGCTAGTAAATTATCTAAAATGTATTTTGATACTGAAATTAAAATTCCACGTACTACGAATAAACAAATTTATAGGGATAATTATTCATTTAATTCACCAGAAGAGTATTATAAAATATCTGTATTTTTACCGTGTTTAGATGGTTTTATTTTACATCTCGAAAATAGGTTTGAACAGAATAATGACATTTTATCGTCAATAGAAATATTGTTACCAAAATTCGCTTAAGAAAAAAACGTCGAAAAACTAAAAAATCTCACCATTTATTTTGAGGATAAAATTAGTGAAAAAAATATAGCAAGTGAGTATTTACTTTGGTGTGAAAAGTGGAAAAATAATGAAGAAACCCCTACAGATATTATGGCTATTTTAGACTCGTGTAATTCGACTTTTTACCCAAATATAAACCATTTTTTACGAGTTTTGGCTACCCTCCCAGTATCTACAACTGAAGTTGAACGATCATTTTCAACTTTAAAAAGAGTAAAAACATTACTTCGAAACCAAATTGGAAATGACCGTTTAACAGGGCTAACTCTTTTATCTGTTCATTGGGAAATATCAGTTTCACCAAAAAACGTGCTGAATATAATGGCAAAATCAAAAAGAAAATTATTATTATAAATTATAATTTTATTACATATATTATTATGTTATATTTTAGGTATTCCTACATTTTTTTTTTTTATTTATACAATATTTTTATTTATTATAATACAATAATTATTATTTTATATTTATATATTTTATCTATTAAATTACAAAAAAATATTTTTTATAATTTTTTTTTTTTACAATATATACATAATATACCTATAGCATTCTGTAAGTCATTACGAATTTAATGTTTACTTAATTAATAAGAATGGATATAATTACTTATTATTATTTTTTTTTTTTTACTTGACCCCCCCCCCCCCCCCCGAAACAAAATCCTGGCTACGTCCCTGTGTCACTTGACACTTAAATAATTATAAAATATACAAAGTATTTGTATAATTATTGATATTATTTATTATATATCCTTTCCCTATTACAATCCAACGTGGATCTATCTACATTAGTATATAAATAGATATTTATGACAAAAGTTGTAGTTGATGTTTTATCGAAATCGAAATTGTTAACTTAATTTTATTATTTTGAAAACTATTTTCATCTTCTAGTTATTAAAAAAAGGTATAACCTAGGTAGTTGAATGATTATCATTTCTCAAAATGGTAATAAACATCCACATTTTTAGATCCTGTAAACTAAAATCATAAAAGGAAGACCCAAAGTACAAGCTTCACTTCCACATAATGCCATCGGGTGTTGCCACCTTATCAGTTATTGATCACATAAAACAATAGTGTACAAATTAACAAAATTTACACCATATCAATTTTTCAATATTGAAAATGTTTTAATATAAACTTGTTCTCGTTGTAAGGAGCTACTTTGAAATGTTTGTAAAATATTTTTAGCAAGGAATTATTAAGGTAAAGGATTTAACTATCAATAAACTCATAAGGTATAATCGTCCTTCTGATTTGACACTAGTTAAATAAATAGAATAGGCTCGACTTTGATAACATTAATATAGTGTAATTTGATAATTAATTTCGGCAAATATATGTATATGAAAATATGAAAGGAAAAATTATTTTTACTATGTATATTGTATATGAAATGCTGTTAATCGGTAAGGAAACAGTATGTGATTCATGTATTACAATTATATAGGTACGTTTGAAAGGGATGTACACTATTGCAGGTAGTTTAAAAATACATAACTACTTGTACGGTTTATGTGAGAGATCATAATTATAAATAATATACCGCAGTTTCAGTATAATATAATCGCATGTAAGGCATGTACCTATACACAGGCATTCAGCACTCGAGGTAAGTTTTCCTGGTACCACAATGTTAAAAAAATCCACTTTCTTTCTGCGTCATTAATCATTTTGTTTTGGTTTTAGATGTAATTGAATACAAAAATACCCAGTGGACTGTATAAAAATGTTTATATTGGATAATAATAATTTTATATAATAATTGAATAATTATAATAAATTAACACATGAGCACTTTTCACTAATGAGGTGACTGTCGCGATTTGACGGTATTGTCACCGACGCAACGTTAATTAACTACTGACTACCCGTGCCTGCTTTATACCCGACCCAAGGCGATATAGATAAATGATAAAATTGATACACATTAGATATCATTGTACATTGAACATAGGGGCCACCTTGAAGCATAGTCTTCAACATAATATAATAAAATAATTAGGGTCACGGTCATCAAATAGAACAAAATAAATTAAATAAAACGTATTAAATTAATAAATAGTAAATTTAGCCCACAATCAAAAGGATTATTGAAATAATATAAATAATATATAATAAAGAATTTCGTTAATTCAACATAACACAAATACAAAATTTACAATAATTAGTTGAATAATACACTGAAAATAATATACAATTTTTATTATTTTTTTTTTATTTTGGGTTTGATTCGTCGTTATCTTGTATTGGTAATGGACATAATAACCTCACCGCTCTCTTCCTCGGCCCGCTCCGTGTATTGACTGTTGCGACTCGTACCACGCCGTCATTACCCGGAAATATTTCGCTCACGCGGCCCAGGTGCCATTGTAACGGAGGCAAATTTTGATCCTTTATCAAAACCATTGACCCAATTTTTAAAACGGAACTATCAGACTTGTTCCATTTGGAACGTTCCTGGAGTTGACTTAAATACTCCGTGCTCCAACGTCTCCAAATTTGATGGGTAATGTGTTGTACTTTTTGCCACTGTGACAATAAATTGTTGGTTAAGTTATTTATTTCTGGTTCCGGCAACGCTGATAGTGAGTATCCTATTAAAAAATGGCCAGGAGTAAGGACAGATAAATCAAAAGGATCAGTAGATAACGGGGTAAGTGGTCGTGAGTTTAGACATGCTTCAATCTGTACTAATAGCGTATACAAACTCATCGTAGGTCATTTTTACGGATCCTATACTGCGATTTAAATGTTTTTTAATACTGTGAACCGCCGCCTCCCACAGTCCGCCGAAATGTGGTGCTCGTGGATGGATGAAGTGCCATGTCATTTCGTTACTGGTCATAAATTGATTAATCCGATTTTTGTGATCATCCACCGACATTAATTGTTTTAATTCGTTAAATTTGTTGTTCGCGCCTACGAAACAAGTGGCGTTATCAGAATATATATTTTTACATAGACCTCGGCGGGATATGAATCTTTTTAGAGCTGCGATAAATGCATCCGTGCTTAAATCACACACCAGTTCTAAATGCAACGCCTTTGTCGCGAAACATTCGAACACGCATATATATGCCTTTTGAGCTGCGGCATTTCGTCGATTACTGCATTTTAATAGAAACGGACCTGCATAATCTACTCCACAATTTTCGAAACATCTACTTGGCCGATCGACTCTGAATTTGGGTAAATTACCCATTAAAGGTGACACGTTTCTCGGTTGTGCCCTAAAACATTTTACGCATTGATATACAACTTTTCGCGCACATCTTCGCCCATTGAGTGGCCAATATTTTAATCGCACCGTTGCAAGTGTAGCATGCGGCCCAGCGTGTATTAATCTTTCGTGTTCGCGTAAATAAATTAATTTTGAAAAGTTAGTCTCATTAGGTATAATAATCGGAAATCGTTGATCAGTATCAATAATTGTCGCGTTGGTTAGTCTACCACCCACGCGCACGATGTCGTCATCGTCTAAGAACGAGTTTAATTTATATATCTTACTACTCAACGACACACTACGTTTGGTTTTTAAATCCTTAATTTCCGAAGAAAAATATAAGCCTTGTAATAGTTTAATTATTGTTTTTATTGCGGTTGATATCTCGTCTACATTAAGAGGGCCGGTAATTCGCGGAATGTTATTACGTTTTGATAATGAGTTGTTTTTGTATCGTAACAAATACGCAACGACGTGCGATAATTTGTTCAGCGACGAATACTTATCAATATCGAGTGTCGCGCCCACCTTTGTTGTACACACCACAATAGGCGTAATCCTTTCTTCATTTTTAATATCATTTATATTTTCGTAATCTTCGGTGTACGCTGTTGAGCATTTAAATTCATTATTCTTTAACCATACTGGACCGTGCCACCAAAGCGTATTGTTTTTTAATTCGTTTGGCGTACACCCTCGTGACAATACGTCAGCTGGATTGTCATTCGATTTTACATGTCCCCGCTCCAATCTATTAGTTAAAGTGTGGATTTCACTGACGCGATTTGCAACAAATGTTTTCCACTTGCCGGAATCTGCTGCTAACCAGGCCAAAGTGACAGTAGAATCTGTCCAAAAATGTCTTTTTGACACATTTATGTTAAGTGCTGGTATAATTGTGGACATTAAACGTGATAAGAGTAGCGCCGCGCACAGCTCTAACCTAGGAATAGAAATTACCTTTAATGGCGTAAATGCGTAATACGAAATTTGGCACACACTAATTGACATTTAATATTACCATCCTTGGATTCATGACAATTGAGCGCAACATATAAATCTTAGGTTAGGTAATAATTTTAAAAAATAAAAATAAAAAATTGTATGGTTAATAAGACATTATCAGTCATAACAGTCAATATCAAAAAATGTATAGTAATAATTTAAAAAATAAAATAAAAAAAAGCGGGTAAGTGGGTATCGCTCTGCTGTATATTAGGATTGTCGGAAAATTGGTACGGTCGTTAAAAACCAGGGTTTCTTAAACTATGAAACTTAAAGCATCAACACATTAGATAAGTACTGCATGAAATTGTAGGGAAGTATTAATCTAATCTACAACGACAGATGACAATATCGATAATGATGAATAAAGATAATATATAGGTTTCATGCGACCTAGTACAACTGCAACGTTCAACTTATTACCACGTGTCCACAATTTTCAATTTTTATTTTTGTTATAATGGAAAGTTTTAAAACTGAAAAGGGAAATGAATTAATGCCGTACAAGAATTATTCGTATGTAATTTTAAGAAAAAATAATGATACTATTAGGTGGAAATGTTCACAAAATACAACATTAAAATGTCCGGGAAAAATTACAACGAATTTAATTAAACCCGTAAGTTTTAAATTAGTAATAATTTATATTATTGTATCTATTGTATTGTAATTTATTATATGAGGTGTAAAACATTAATTTTATTTCAGTATATAAGCTATTCAAATATAGTGCCTCATAATCACACTTCAAATAATAAAATTGACGAAATAATTATTATTAAACATAATATAAAAAAAAGAGCTTTAGACACACGAGAAACTCCAAGTCAGATGGTTTTATCCATCATGCACAATATTTCTGGTTAGATGATTATTTTTTTTATTAAATAAATATTATTATTTTTAATTTTTTTTAAATATTTTATGGCTGCAGAAGATACAGCGGTAACACTGGGAAATTTGTCTTCCATAAAACGTAACATACGAAATTACCGACATAGAAAATTTCCCGATGAACCGTTAAATGCAAATTTTTGTCTTCCTGAAGAGTGGAAAACTACGATGGGTGCTGAACCTAAGCCATTTTTGATTTTTGATAATAAACAAGCTGATTCGCAAATTTTGATTTTCGCCTCTAATTTCGCTTTAAATATTTTGTCTTGCGCGGAAATTTGGTTTATGGATGGAACTTTCAAATGCTCAACTACTATATTCCAACAACTTTATGTTATACGAGGAAAGTATAAAAATCAAATATCTACTTGTGTGTATGCATTTTTGCCTAATAAGTTAAAAAGTACGTATATCACTATTTTACAACAAGTTGTTATTAATTGTCTTCAAACTTCAAACAATCCTAAACCAAAATATATTGTGATGGATTTCGAAATAGGAGCTATAAGTGCTACTAAACATGTATTTGGTGATAGTGTGCAGGTTAAAGGATGTTTTTTTCACTTACGCCAGTCTGTGTGGCGAAAAATTCAACACCTAGGTCTAAGTTCTGTTTATAAAAATAACAAAAATATCAGAATAAATTGCAATATGATTAATGCTTTAGCTTTTTTACCTCTCAATGAAGTATCCAGGGGAATGGCTTATTTGTACACAATAATTCCTATAGAACTATTGTTAGTGGCTAAATATTTTGATGATATCTATGTCAGTGGTACTAGCGGTACCCCAATGTTTTCTCCAAATTTGTGGAATGTATTCAATGTCACATTGAACGGTGGTGATAGAACAAATAACTATTGCGAAGGGTGGAATAATTATTTTAATAAGCTTGTAGGAACAAGCAACCCATCATTTTGGTTAGTTCTACAATGTATTCAACAAGATGAATCTACGATGCGAATTGAAAGTATACGGCATGAACAACCAAATAATTTAACAACTATTACCAGTTACGTAAATAAAGAAATTACAATGGACATTTTTTTAAATACCATAGGGAAACTATTGTGAATATATAATTAATTTTGAACTATTATGAATTATTTAATTTTGGACACATTTTTTGACTATCATATTATTATTGTGAATATATATTTAATTTAATTTTTGGCATATTTTTTTACTATCTTATTACTATTAATTATGAACATATTATATTTATTTTAATTTAATTTTTTGAACCACTGAAAATAAAATATTTTATAGTACCAATATTCCGCCTATTTCAATTCTTTTGTTCAAAACACAATAACCGTACCAATTTTCCGTTTACCGTATATTAGGGGGTGGGGTGGACCTCAGACTATGGAAGGTTAAATTTGAATGCAATGATAGGTATCATTGTATACGAAAAACGATTCTGAACGAAGATGATTTGTCAGTTTAGGATATATTATATTTAAATATTGTCAAATATTCTATTTTGAAACAAATAGTATAGTTTTTATATTATGTTACTATGGTTACTATGGCCAACATTTACATTATAAGCGTATGAAATTTAATTTAAATTTTGACATATTTCGTATAAATTCGAACTTTAAACACTTATAAAAAAAAATTGTGACTAACGATTTCGGATTTTTTTTTATCACTTTAAGAACAACTTATAAGAAACCTTGTATTAAATTTTCAAGATTTTCTGGCCACCCAAAAAATTTTTATCGGCATTTGAAGAAAAAAAAATTAGAAAAGTCGAAAATTTAAATTGTCTATTAGTAGCTTAAAAATGGTCAAAATATTTTGAAAAATTAACTGTAAAGAGATAACCATAATATAAACATTTGGTGAAAATTTCAAGTATTTACAATAATTCGTTTTTGAGTTACAGCAAAATCAAAAAATCGATTTTGTCGAAAAGTGGTTTTTCCGTAAAATTTCCATTTTTCTGTCATTTTTTTTTTGTTTTTCTCGATTTTTTTGAAAACTATTAGAAAATTTTAATTTTGACCCCCCTAAAGTACCAACTAGATTCAATTCCCTATTCAAAGAGGGGCTGAAGTCAAAAATCGGAGCATTATTACTGCTCCAAATGTTGTCGTCAGACACAAAAAAAAAAAAAAAAACACACATCATAGTAAAAGCAATACATTCATCACTTCGTTCAGAATCAATCTAAAACATTGTAATTCTATCATTACACTAATATTATACTGGTAACATTATCAATTCAATTTCTATTTAACCTTTTGATAATGTTATTTGTAATACGTTTTAATAATATAACTATTTTTATATTTTATAAACATTAAATGTTCAATATTCAACAAATATATGTTAAATTTTATCTTTTGAATTAACCGGTAAAGTATCCAAATCATGATAATTACTCCATCACTAATCAGTGGCGTAAAATAGACTAAATTGTTAGGGTTGCAATTGCAAACAACTTGTTCTGAGGGCTAATCATAGTTTCAACATATTGTATATATATACATTATACATAGGCGTCACTAGAGTCCAAATTCTGGGATAGCAAAAATACCCCTTGATACCCCTTAGTGACGCCTATGTGTATATTGCTACGTGCTCTGATGTCCTATACCCATAATATAATACATAAAGGGGGCGATACAGTGTAAATCTAAGTAATAGGATTGTTGGCGCCGCATAATAGCGGCATATGTATTATAATAATAATATTATATTATTATATTGTACGCGCGCTCCGGTTACGAGCCGTCGCCGATTGAACCACACACACACACACAAACACTCGCGCTCACCTGTCGTTATCTTTGTATATTTATTTTTGTTTAATTATATTTAGTGTATTGTGAATTATTATATAATATTATGCAGATTAAGCGCTATCGCACGCCGCCGGATCGGCTGGCGACTATTATTTAACACAGCCGCCGTAATATCACCAGTATCTATTGTACCGTACTGTCGTTACTGTTACGCGGAAAAAATATATTGTTGTCGTGGGCGCGAATCGCCACTTTTTTATATTATCACCAGTGGGCGCGAATCGCCACTTATTTAATATATTGTCGTGGGCGCGAATCGCCGCTTCCTTTTTATATATTGTGCAAGGCGCGAATCGCCACTTTTTTCTATAACTTGCGCTAAGGCGCGAATCGCCGTATTTTTATCTTATATTTGTGTGCGCTAATCGCCACATTTATATTATTATATTACGTGCGCGAATTGCCGCGCCGTGTTGTTTAAATTGTCATTACCTTTTTTATATTATATTATTTAATTATTATATTTATACAGCGTGGGCGTGAATCGCCATTTGTGTTAAATAGTATATATTAAAATATTTAATACTTGAAATATTATAATAATTGCAACTTATAACTTGCAAGTTTGCGATAATCGTCACATGATTTTTATGCATAATATTATGTAATTACGTGTCGTGTGTTATTATTGTATTTGTTATTATAGCTATAGGAAACCAGCTGGCCAGTCTGCGCTCCACAAACTGTGAGTTATTTATTATTATTATATTTTTGTTACTATTATTTAACTGTTAGCCCAAAAGGGCCATATATATTATATATTTATTATCATATTCTGTCGTGCCACAAGGGCCGTACATTATTTTTATTATCATACTAAATTGTTATTTGTTTGGTCATAAGGGCTGGCATTCATATATATCTTTTTCCTGTTGGGCCAGAAGGGCCACAATATATTATATACAGTTATTTTTATTATTGTTGAGTCAAAAGGGCTATATATATATTTTATTGTTAAGCCAAAAGGGCTAACATATTTTTTATTGTTGGGTCAAAAGGGCCGTAGTTTATTGCATATTTTTTATTATCGCATTTGTTATCTATTATACATATTTTTCTTACCATAATTATTGAGTTACCATTTATTAGCAGAGTTACCTGTGTCCCTAGTTTTAAGCACACACTCACACATATACACACATACACACACCACCCACATACTAGCACTCTCAGGTTTTGCTCGGCGAACCTGTCCACTTCCTGTTGAGTGCTATACCTATATACCCACTTACACAGTTCGGTCGGTGTGTGCGTGAAGCGCACGAAGTAGTTAGGTAACCGGGCGCGCGTATTAATACCTTACGCTCCCGGCCCGTACATTTTGGTGACCTCGACGTGATCTTTATTTATTATTTAATTGTTTTTGTGTTATCGCGCTTGGATTGTCTTGGTAGTGGCAATTATTTATATTTATGCATTTATAGTTATATATTATAAATATTTAAAACATATAAAGGTTTATCATTATACTATTGATTAGGCGTGAGCGCTAAATTATTATTTAGTATCGAATTTATTTATTTATTTGGCGCTGGTTGTTATTATTATTTTCTTCTTTTTTCTCAAACAATATGGTGCTAGACTCAAATGAGCAGAAGGCTCTTGCAGACTTAAAGAGAAAGAGGGGAGTAGTAAAGGCGTCATTAACACGGATATCTAAATTCGTTGAAAGTTATGATCCAACTGAGCAGTCAATTTCGTTGTTGGATTTTAGGCAAGAGGAACTTCCAATCATAAATCGAAAATTTGATACAATACAGAGTGAGATTGAATTGCTGGCTGTTGATGAAGCGGAGGCTGCAGAAGCTGAGAGAGATAAATTTGAGACTAGTTATTATGAGCTAAGGGCTAAAATTCAGGAGCTAGCCAACGCAGAAAAACTGCATAATACGACTGGGCAAAACACCTCATTTGGGAACACCTCCACGAGACAGCGCATGCAGCTAGCACCTATACCTCTACCTAAGTTTAATGGGGATATTCAAGGTTGGTCATCGTTCTATGATGTATATCGTGCAGCGGTTCACGACGATGATTGTTTTACTCCTGCACAGAAATTTTATTATTTACGTTCATGTTTGAGCGAGCAAGCGTTAGATTTAGTTCAGTCTATCCCAATAAGTGACGGAAATTATGAGGTTGTATTGGCGAAGCTTAAGCAAAGGTACGATAATAAGAGTCTGGTGATTCAATCACATATCCGGTCGATCTTAGAGATGCCTGCGGTTGAAGAGGCGTCAGCTAACGCATTACAAAGGTTGCACTCGAACGTTTCCACTCATGTTGCGGCTCTGAGGACACTCGGGCAACCTGTGGAGCACTGGGATGCATGGTTAATCACAATAATAACAAGTAGGTTAGACAAGGGTACCGGACATAGTTGGCAACTTCATTTGAGAAATACTGAGTTACCAGCATACAAGGATCTCGAAGCATTTTTGGCCAGTCGATGTGTAGCAATGGAAAGCTCGGAGACTGTATGTACAAACACAATTTCTACTAAGCTTACCAATATTAATAATGCCAAGACGATGTTTTCTAAAACACATCAACCTACGAAGAAGGTGTTAATTTCTACTAATAATAGGCCAGTCCGTCCGTGTCCATGTTGCTCTGGAAGTCATAGGTTGTTTGCGTGTGAGCAGTTTAAAGCTCTTCCAGTAACGGAGCGCTTGGGAGTGGCAAGAGCATCTCAGCTATGTTTCAATTGTTTAGCTCCGTTTCACTCTGCTGAAAGCTGCAGATCAACTTATACGTGTCAAAAGTGCAAGCATAAGCACAACACACTTCTTCATTATGAGAAGCCAAATATAGTCGGCCAAATCAGTGTCTCAGATCAAGCTAAAAGCAACATTGCAACCACATCAAACCAAGAATTAAGTCATAATGTAGCATGTCCCGCACAAGGAGGAAAGGGTCATGTATTTCTTTCTACAGCGTCTGTTCTGGCAGAAGACCAGTACGGTGAATTGAAAAAATGTCGTGTCATATTAGACAATGGATCACAGATGAACTTTGTATCTAAAAGCTTCGCTAATTTATTGCAACTTCCACGCAATAGAACGATACTCCCTATCAGTGGCATTGGAGCAAATCGAACACAGTCTGTCTCAAGTATATCAGTCAAGGTAAAATCTCGAGTAAAGCAATTTGAAGTTGACTTGGTTTGTCACATACTACCGATAGTTATAGATGCCTTACCAAGTTGTTCAAGACCGAAAGGTGGATGGAAGATTCCAGCAGAACTAGTACCACAACTGGCCGACCCGTCGTTTGATTCAACAGGAAGTGTTGACTTGCTCATTGGTGGTGGTATATTTTATGACTTGATTGAATCAGCAAGGATCAGGTCACAAAAGGGAGCTGTTTGCTTACAAGACTCGAAGTTTGGTTGGCTTGTTACAGGAGAGGTGGGCACGATCTCACTTTTGGCTACATGTTCAATTGGTGAAGCTTGCGAGGACAATCTCAGGATACTAAGCAATAATGAATCTGAAGTGTATGGAGTTGCATCAAAATCAAATAGGAAATGTATTGAAGAACAGAAAGCTCTCAAACATTTTGAAGAAACTGCAAGGCGAGATGAGACAGGAAGATTCGTTCTGCGACTGCCATTGAGGTCAGATGCACGTACCGTCGGAAGAACCTTAGAAATGGCGACTGCAAGATTTCTTAGCGTTGAACGGAGACTCCAGCGTGAACCAGAACTACGACTTCAATACACTAAATTTATGGAAGAGTATTTAAAAATGGGACACATGAAAATAGTGAGCAAGGAAGAGAACCAGCCAAGTGTCGCATTCTATCTACCACATCATCCAGTGATGAAGTTATCGAGTCTCACAACTAAGTTACGGGTCGTATTCGATGCATCGGCCAAAAGTACGTCAAACCTATCCTTGAACGATGTACTTTTGTGTGGTCCAACTGTTCAAGATGATTTAGTTACAATACTGATGCGATTCCGTAAACATCAGGTTGTTATAACAGCAGACGTGGAGAAGATGTTCAGACAAATAAAGGTAGCTGAAGAAGACCAAGACTGGCAAAGGATAGTTTGGAGATCGCAACCAGATAAAGCATTAGATTTGTATCGACTTGCAACCGTAACTTATGGCACAACTTCAGCTTCATTTATGGCAACTAATTGTCTTGTCTCACTGTCCGAAGAAGCAAAACAGATATACCCGGAAGCGTCAAAAATCATACGCCATGATTTTTATATGGATGACTTAATGACCGGTGCCAGCACAGTGGATGAGTGCTGCCAGTTACAGAAGCAAATCGACTCAATCCTAGAATCAGCACACTTTCCCTTGCGTAAATGGTGTTCGAATTCAACTGAGGTCTTAGAACGCATTGGAAATTCAAGCGATGAACCGTTATTTGCACTACAGATCGGTGAAGATGAAATAATAAAATCATTGGGGCTTAGTTGGAAGCCAGCTTTGGACGCATTTCAATTCATAGTAGAGCAGAAAGCATTTATGGCCAAGTCGACAAAAAGAATGCTATTATCTGATCTAAATAGAATCTTTGACCCTCTAGGGTTCCTGGCGCCTGTACTGGTAAGAGGAAAAATATTCTTGCAGCAGCTTTGGCAGTTGAAAATAGAATGGGACCAACAGCTGCCAGAGGAATTGTCAAATAGATGGTATACTTTTTACCAAGAGTTTAATGATCTAAGTTATCTACCTATTCCCAGAAAGTGTATACCGTACCGATCTGTGGAAATTGAAATCCATGGGTTTTGCGACGCATCGGAAGAGGCCTATGGATCTGCAATCTACGTACGAAGTAAGGATTATACGGGCTGCTGGCACTCCCGATTACTTTGTGCGAGGACACGCGTCGCGCCATTAAAAGGCTCGACAATACCAAGGCTTGAGCTGGGAGGAGCATTAACACTCACTCAGTTATCGATAAAGGTGTCCGAGGCCTTAGAGATGGATGTTAAAAAATTCTACCTATGGACTGATTCCATGGTAGTACTTGGATGGCTAAATTCACAAACTTGTAGATTAAAAACATTCGTGGCCAACCGGGTAGAAGAGATTCTAGAAACTACGCAGCCAGATCAATGGAGGCATGTCGTAACAAACGAAAATCCAGCTGATATTCTCTCTCGAGGAACAACGCCGAATAATCTTCAGAACATGGACCTATGGTGGCAGGGACCACATTGGTTAGCGTCAGAGTCAGATGAATTCAAGAAATCAATCATTACAAACCAGAATCAGGATCTGCCAGAGCAGCGCAAGATTAAGCTAGCATTGTTGGCAGTGAATCCGCTAGGCAATCTTTTCCAGCACTATTCCAATTGGCGGAATCTGCTATGTGCAGTGGCATGGTTTTCGAGGTTTCTAAGATATCTTAAGGCGAAAAGGAACTTAGATGTGCCAAAATATCTAACCGTATCTGAGCTGAAATCAGCAGAGATAGCAGTGCTAAAGCAAGTACAGAAGGAGGTGTTTGCAAGAGAGATGTTGGAACTGGAAAAGGGTAATGATGTAGGAAGAAATAGCAAGCTAAAGGGACTCTCGCCGTATTTAAAAGACGGCTTGATCTTAGTTGGTGGACGATTAGGACATGCCCAAATCCCTGAGCGCCAAAAGCACCCAATAGTTTTGCCTAATGGTCATAAAGTATCGAAGCTAATTTTTGAGAATAAACATCGGGAACTTCTACATTGTGGGCCACAGTCACTGTTGGCTGACATCAGACGTGTATACTGGCCAATTAAGGGACGGATTACAGCACGATCAGTGATATCAAAGTGTGTAAGATGTGCTAGGGCAAAGCCACAATTTTCACAACCATTAATGGGACAACTGCCACAGCAAAGAGTCAATGTCTCACCACCGTTCGCTGTAACAGGTGTTGACTTTGCAGGGCCATTAATTGTTCGAAGTGGAGTACGTCGAATCGTCGGAACAAAAGCCTGGATATCACTATTTGTTTGTTTCTCAACTAGAGCTATTCATCTAGAGGTAGTAGAGAATCTATCCAGTGGTGCGTTTGTAGCAGCACTTAGGCGTTTCATGGCACGGAGAGGACGTTGTGTGAAAATATATAGCGACAATGGGACTAACTTCGTGGGTGCCCAGAAGGAGCTCAATATTCCAATTCAACAAAGTATACCTATATTAGCCAAGGAAGGTATTGAATGGCATTTCAACCCGCCCTCTGCCCCACATTTTGGCGGCTTATGGGAAAGTGCGGTCAAAAGTGCTAAACACCATTTAACTCGTATGCTTGGTGAAACCAAGCTCACCATAGGCGAGCTTAATACCTTACTGTGCCAGGTCGAGGCATGTTTAAACTCGCGACCGATCACACCAATGAGTCAGGATCCTTCAGAGCCAGAAGCATTGACACCAGCTCACTTCCTAATTGGAAGGCCCATCACGTTAATGCCTGAAGCAGACCTGACACAAGAGAATCCAGGAGGCATGCGCAGGTGGAAATACGTACAACACTTAAGCCAAACATTTTGGAAAAGATGGCATGCAGAATATTTACCACAAATGCAAGTTCGAGGAAAATGGACAACAAAAAAGGGACCATTGAAGATTGATGATATTGTTATAATCAAAGAAGAACATGTGCCACCTACTAGATGGAAGCTCGGTAGAGTCATCAATGTTCATCCAGGAAAAGATGGAGAGATACGTGTGGTCACAGTTCGTCTCGGTTCAGGAGCGGAAATGAAAAGACCTACAGTCAAACTAAGCCTTCTCCCAACTGACAAGGAAAACGATGAAGAGGTGGTTGAAATCCAAGACTTTCAACGGGGGGAGGATGTTGGCGCCGCATAATAGCGGCATATGTATTATAATAATAATATTATATTATTATATTGTACGCGCGCTCCGGTTACGAGCCGTCGCCGATTGAACCACACACACACACACACAAACACTCGCGCTCACCTGTCGTTATCTTTGTATATTTATTTTTGTTTAATTATATTGATAATATATTTATTTGATAATAAACAAGCTGATTCGCAAATTTTGATTTTCGCCTCTAATTTCGCTTTAAATATTTTGTCTTGCGCGGAAATTTGGTTTATGGATGGAACTTTCAAATGCTCAACTACTATATTCCAACAACTTTATGTTATACGAGGAAAGTATAAAAATCAAATATCTACTTGTGTGTATGCATTTTTGCCTAATAAGTTAAAAAGTACGTATATCACTATTTTACAACAAGTTGTTATTAATTGTCTTCAAACTTCAAACAATCCTAAACCAAAATATATTGTGATGGATTTCGAAATAGGAGCTATAAGTGCTACTAAACATGTATTTGGTGATAGTGTGCAGGTTAAAGGATGTTTTTTTCACTTACGCCAGTCTGTGTGGCGAAAAATTCAACACCTAGGTCTAAGTTCTGTTTATAAAAATAACAAAAATATCAGAATAAATTGCAATATGATTAATGCTTTAGCTTTTTTACCTCTCAATGAAGTATCCAGGGGAATGGCTTATTTGTACACAATAATTCCTATAGAACTATTGTTAGTGGCTAAATATTTTGATGATATCTATGTCAGTGGTACTAGCGGTACCCCAATGTTTTCTCCAAATTTGTGGAATGTATTCAATGTCACATTGAACGGTGGTGATAGAACAAATAACTATTGCGAAGGGTGGAATAATTATTTTAATAAGCTTGTAGGAACAAGCAACCCATCATTTTGGTTAGTTCTACAATGTATTCAACAAGATGAATCTACGATGCGAATTGAAAGTATACGGCATGAACAACCAAATAATTTAACAACTATTACCAGTTACGTAAATAAAGAAATTACAATGGACATTTTTTTAAATACCATAGGGAAACTATTGTGAATATATAATTAATTTTGAACTATTATGAATTATTTAATTTTGGACACATTTTTTGACTATCATATTATTATTGTGAATATATATTTAATTTAATTTTTGGCATATTTTTTTACTATCTTATTACTATTAATTATGAACATATTATATTTATTTTAATTTAATTTTTTGAACCACTGAAAATAAAATATTTTATAGTACCAATATTCCGCCTATTTCAATTCTTTTGTTCAAAACACAATAACCGTACCAATTTTCCGTTTACCGTATATTAGGGGGTGGGGTGGACCTCAGACTATGGAAGGTTAAATTTGAATGCAATGATAGGTATCATTGTATACGAAAAACGATTCTGAACGAAGATGATTTGTCAGTTTAGGATATATTATATTTAAATATTGTCAAATATTCTATTTTGAAACAAATAGTATAGTTTTTATATTATGTTACTATGGTTACTATGGCCAACATTTACATTATAAGCGTATGAAATTTAATTTAAATTTTGACATATTTCGTATAAATTCGAACTTTAAACACTTATAAAAAAAAATTGTGACTAACGATTTCGGATTTTTTTTTATCACTTTAAGAACAACTTATAAGAAACCTTGTATTAAATTTTCAAGATTTTCTGGCCACCCAAAAAATTTTTATCGGCATTTGAAGAAAAAAAAATTAGAAAAGTCGAAAATTTAAATTGTCTATTAGTAGCTTAAAAATGGTCAAAATATTTTGAAAAATTAACTGTAAAGAGATAACCATAATATAAACATTTGGTGAAAATTTCAAGTATTTACAATAATTCGTTTTTGAGTTACAGCAAAATCAAAAAATCGATTTTGTCGAAAAGTGGTTTTTCCGTAAAATTTCCATTTTTCTGTCATTTTTTTTTTGTTTTTCTCGATTTTTTTGAAAACTATTAGAAAATTTTAATTTTGACCCCCCTAAAGTACCAACTAGATTCAATTCCCTATTCAAAGAGGGGCTGAAGTCAAAAATCGGAGCATTATTACTGCTCCAAATGTTGTCGTCAGACACAAAAAAAAAAAAAAAAACACACATCATAGTAAAAGCAATACATTCATCACTTCGTTCAGAATCAATCTAAAACATTGTAATTCTATCATTACACTAATATTATACTGGTAACATTATCAATTCAATTTCTATTTAACCTTTTGATAATGTTATTTGTAATACGTTTTAATAATATAACTATTTTTATATTTTATAAACATTAAATGTTCAATATTCAACAAATATATGTTAAATTTTATCTTTTGAATTAACCGGTAAAGTATCCAAATCATGATAATTACTCCATCACTAATCAGTGGCGTAAAATAGACTAAATTGTTAGGGTTGCAATTGCAAACAACTTGTTCTGAGGGCTAATCATAGTTTCAACATATTGTATATATATACATTATACATAGGCGTCACTAGAGTCCAAATTCTGGGATAGCAAAAATACCCCTTGATACCCCTTAGTGACGCCTATGTGTATATTGCTACGTGCTCTGATGTCCTATACCCATAATATAATACATAAAGGGGGCGATACAGTGTAAATCTAAGTAATAGGATTGTTGGCGCCGCATAATAGCGGCATATGTATTATAATAATAATATTATATTATTATATTGTACGCGCGCTCCGGTTACGAGCCGTCGCCGATTGAACCACACACACACACACAAACACTCGCGCTCACCTGTCGTTATCTTTGTATATTT
Source organism: Schizaphis graminum (assembly GCA_020882235.1). Taxonomy (NCBI): domain Eukaryota; kingdom Metazoa; phylum Arthropoda; class Insecta; order Hemiptera; family Aphididae; genus Schizaphis; species Schizaphis graminum. The sequence goes on along the minus strand of CM037033.1, from coordinate 24,602,085 downwards.
ATTTTTGTTTAATTATATTTAGTGTATTGTGAATTATTATATAATATTATGCAGATTAAGCGCTATCGCACGCCGCCGGATCGGCTGGCGACTATTATTTAACACAGCCGCCGTAATATCACCAGTATCTATTGTACCGTACTGTCGTTACTGTTACGCGGAAAAAATATATTGTTGTCGTGGGCGCGAATCGCCACTTTTTTATATTATCACCAGTGGGCGCGAATCGCCACTTATTTAATATATTGTCGTGGGCGCGAATCGCCGCTTCCTTTTTATATATTGTGCAAGGCGCGAATCGCCACTTTTTTCTATAACTTGCGCTAAGGCGCGAATCGCCGTATTTTTATCTTATATTTGTGTGCGCTAATCGCCACATTTATATTATTATATTACGTGCGCGAATTGCCGCGCCGTGTTGTTTAAATTGTCATTACCTTTTTTATATTATATTATTTAATTATTATATTTATACAGCGTGGGCGTGAATCGCCATTTGTGTTAAATAGTATATATTAAAATATTTAATACTTGAAATATTATAATAATTGCAACTTATAACTTGCAAGTTTGCGATAATCGTCACATGATTTTTATGCATAATATTATGTAATTACGTGTCGTGTGTTATTATTGTATTTGTTATTATAGCTATAGGAAACCAGCTGGCCAGTCTGCGCTCCACAAACTGTGAGTTATTTATTATTATTATATTTTTGTTACTATTATTTAACTGTTAGCCCAAAAGGGCCATATATATTATATATTTATTATCATATTCTGTCGTGCCACAAGGGCCGTACATTATTTTTATTATCATACTAAATTGTTATTTGTTTGGTCATAAGGGCTGGCATTCATATATATCTTTTTCCTGTTGGGCCAGAAGGGCCACAATATATTATATACAGTTATTTTTATTATTGTTGAGTCAAAAGGGCTATATATATATTTTATTGTTAAGCCAAAAGGGCTAACATATTTTTTATTGTTGGGTCAAAAGGGCCGTAGTTTATTGCATATTTTTTATTATCGCATTTGTTATCTATTATACATATTTTTCTTACCATAATTATTGAGTTACCATTTATTAGCAGAGTTACCTGTGTCCCTAGTTTTAAGCACACACTCACACATATACACACATACACACACCACCCACATACTAGCACTCTCAGGTTTTGCTCGGCGAACCTGTCCACTTCCTGTTGAGTGCTATACCTATATACCCACTTACACAGTTCGGTCGGTGTGTGCGTGAAGCGCACGAAGTAGTTAGGTAACCGGGCGCGCGTATTAATACCTTACGCTCCCGGCCCGTACATTTTGGTGACCTCGACGTGATCTTTATTTATTATTTAATTGTTTTTGTGTTATCGCGCTTGGATTGTCTTGGTAGTGGCAATTATTTATATTTATGCATTTATAGTTATATATTATAAATATTTAAAACATATAAAGGTTTATCATTATACTATTGATTAGGCGTGAGCGCTAAATTATTATTTAGTATCGAATTTATTTATTTATTTGGCGCTGGTTGTTATTATTATTTTCTTCTTTTTTCTCAAACAATATGGTGCTAGACTCAAATGAGCAGAAGGCTCTTGCAGACTTAAAGAGAAAGAGGGGAGTAGTAAAGGCGTCATTAACACGGATATCTAAATTCGTTGAAAGTTATGATCCAACTGAGCAGTCAATTTCGTTGTTGGATTTTAGGCAAGAGGAACTTCCAATCATAAATCGAAAATTTGATACAATACAGAGTGAGATTGAATTGCTGGCTGTTGATGAAGCGGAGGCTGCAGAAGCTGAGAGAGATAAATTTGAGACTAGTTATTATGAGCTAAGGGCTAAAATTCAGGAGCTAGCCAACGCAGAAAAACTGCATAATACGACTGGGCAAAACACCTCATTTGGGAACACCTCCACGAGACAGCGCATGCAGCTAGCACCTATACCTCTACCTAAGTTTAATGGGGATATTCAAGGTTGGTCATCGTTCTATGATGTATATCGTGCAGCGGTTCACGACGATGATTGTTTTACTCCTGCACAGAAATTTTATTATTTACGTTCATGTTTGAGCGAGCAAGCGTTAGATTTAGTTCAGTCTATCCCAATAAGTGACGGAAATTATGAGGTTGTATTGGCGAAGCTTAAGCAAAGGTACGATAATAAGAGTCTGGTGATTCAATCACATATCCGGTCGATCTTAGAGATGCCTGCGGTTGAAGAGGCGTCAGCTAACGCATTACAAAGGTTGCACTCGAACGTTTCCACTCATGTTGCGGCTCTGAGGACACTCGGGCAACCTGTGGAGCACTGGGATGCATGGTTAATCACAATAATAACAAGTAGGTTAGACAAGGGTACCGGACATAGTTGGCAACTTCATTTGAGAAATACTGAGTTACCAGCATACAAGGATCTCGAAGCATTTTTGGCCAGTCGATGTGTAGCAATGGAAAGCTCGGAGACTGTATGTACAAACACAATTTCTACTAAGCTTACCAATATTAATAATGCCAAGACGATGTTTTCTAAAACACATCAACCTACGAAGAAGGTGTTAATTTCTACTAATAATAGGCCAGTCCGTCCGTGTCCATGTTGCTCTGGAAGTCATAGGTTGTTTGCGTGTGAGCAGTTTAAAGCTCTTCCAGTAACGGAGCGCTTGGGAGTGGCAAGAGCATCTCAGCTATGTTTCAATTGTTTAGCTCCGTTTCACTCTGCTGAAAGCTGCAGATCAACTTATACGTGTCAAAAGTGCAAGCATAAGCACAACACACTTCTTCATTATGAGAAGCCAAATATAGTCGGCCAAATCAGTGTCTCAGATCAAGCTAAAAGCAACATTGCAACCACATCAAACCAAGAATTAAGTCATAATGTAGCATGTCCCGCACAAGGAGGAAAGGGTCATGTATTTCTTTCTACAGCGTCTGTTCTGGCAGAAGACCAGTACGGTGAATTGAAAAAATGTCGTGTCATATTAGACAATGGATCACAGATGAACTTTGTATCTAAAAGCTTCGCTAATTTATTGCAACTTCCACGCAATAGAACGATACTCCCTATCAGTGGCATTGGAGCAAATCGAACACAGTCTGTCTCAAGTATATCAGTCAAGGTAAAATCTCGAGTAAAGCAATTTGAAGTTGACTTGGTTTGTCACATACTACCGATAGTTATAGATGCCTTACCAAGTTGTTCAAGACCGAAAGGTGGATGGAAGATTCCAGCAGAACTAGTACCACAACTGGCCGACCCGTCGTTTGATTCAACAGGAAGTGTTGACTTGCTCATTGGTGGTGGTATATTTTATGACTTGATTGAATCAGCAAGGATCAGGTCACAAAAGGGAGCTGTTTGCTTACAAGACTCGAAGTTTGGTTGGCTTGTTACAGGAGAGGTGGGCACGATCTCACTTTTGGCTACATGTTCAATTGGTGAAGCTTGCGAGGACAATCTCAGGATACTAAGCAATAATGAATCTGAAGTGTATGGAGTTGCATCAAAATCAAATAGGAAATGTATTGAAGAACAGAAAGCTCTCAAACATTTTGAAGAAACTGCAAGGCGAGATGAGACAGGAAGATTCGTTCTGCGACTGCCATTGAGGTCAGATGCACGTACCGTCGGAAGAACCTTAGAAATGGCGACTGCAAGATTTCTTAGCGTTGAACGGAGACTCCAGCGTGAACCAGAACTACGACTTCAATACACTAAATTTATGGAAGAGTATTTAAAAATGGGACACATGAAAATAGTGAGCAAGGAAGAGAACCAGCCAAGTGTCGCATTCTATCTACCACATCATCCAGTGATGAAGTTATCGAGTCTCACAACTAAGTTACGGGTCGTATTCGATGCATCGGCCAAAAGTACGTCAAACCTATCCTTGAACGATGTACTTTTGTGTGGTCCAACTGTTCAAGATGATTTAGTTACAATACTGATGCGATTCCGTAAACATCAGGTTGTTATAACAGCAGACGTGGAGAAGATGTTCAGACAAATAAAGGTAGCTGAAGAAGACCAAGACTGGCAAAGGATAGTTTGGAGATCGCAACCAGATAAAGCATTAGATTTGTATCGACTTGCAACCGTAACTTATGGCACAACTTCAGCTTCATTTATGGCAACTAATTGTCTTGTCTCACTGTCCGAAGAAGCAAAACAGATATACCCGGAAGCGTCAAAAATCATACGCCATGATTTTTATATGGATGACTTAATGACCGGTGCCAGCACAGTGGATGAGTGCTGCCAGTTACAGAAGCAAATCGACTCAATCCTAGAATCAGCACACTTTCCCTTGCGTAAATGGTGTTCGAATTCAACTGAGGTCTTAGAACGCATTGGAAATTCAAGCGATGAACCGTTATTTGCACTACAGATCGGTGAAGATGAAATAATAAAATCATTGGGGCTTAGTTGGAAGCCAGCTTTGGACGCATTTCAATTCATAGTAGAGCAGAAAGCATTTATGGCCAAGTCGACAAAAAGAATGCTATTATCTGATCTAAATAGAATCTTTGACCCTCTAGGGTTCCTGGCGCCTGTACTGGTAAGAGGAAAAATATTCTTGCAGCAGCTTTGGCAGTTGAAAATAGAATGGGACCAACAGCTGCCAGAGGAATTGTCAAATAGATGGTATACTTTTTACCAAGAGTTTAATGATCTAAGTTATCTACCTATTCCCAGAAAGTGTATACCGTACCGATCTGTGGAAATTGAAATCCATGGGTTTTGCGACGCATCGGAAGAGGCCTATGGATCTGCAATCTACGTACGAAGTAAGGATTATACGGGCTGCTGGCACTCCCGATTACTTTGTGCGAGGACACGCGTCGCGCCATTAAAAGGCTCGACAATACCAAGGCTTGAGCTGGGAGGAGCATTAACACTCACTCAGTTATCGATAAAGGTGTCCGAGGCCTTAGAGATGGATGTTAAAAAATTCTACCTATGGACTGATTCCATGGTAGTACTTGGATGGCTAAATTCACAAACTTGTAGATTAAAAACATTCGTGGCCAACCGGGTAGAAGAGATTCTAGAAACTACGCAGCCAGATCAATGGAGGCATGTCGTAACAAACGAAAATCCAGCTGATATTCTCTCTCGAGGAACAACGCCGAATAATCTTCAGAACATGGACCTATGGTGGCAGGGACCACATTGGTTAGCGTCAGAGTCAGATGAATTCAAGAAATCAATCATTACAAACCAGAATCAGGATCTGCCAGAGCAGCGCAAGATTAAGCTAGCATTGTTGGCAGTGAATCCGCTAGGCAATCTTTTCCAGCACTATTCCAATTGGCGGAATCTGCTATGTGCAGTGGCATGGTTTTCGAGGTTTCTAAGATATCTTAAGGCGAAAAGGAACTTAGATGTGCCAAAATATCTAACCGTATCTGAGCTGAAATCAGCAGAGATAGCAGTGCTAAAGCAAGTACAGAAGGAGGTGTTTGCAAGAGAGATGTTGGAACTGGAAAAGGGTAATGATGTAGGAAGAAATAGCAAGCTAAAGGGACTCTCGCCGTATTTAAAAGACGGCTTGATCTTAGTTGGTGGACGATTAGGACATGCCCAAATCCCTGAGCGCCAAAAGCACCCAATAGTTTTGCCTAATGGTCATAAAGTATCGAAGCTAATTTTTGAGAATAAACATCGGGAACTTCTACATTGTGGGCCACAGTCACTGTTGGCTGACATCAGACGTGTATACTGGCCAATTAAGGGACGGATTACAGCACGATCAGTGATATCAAAGTGTGTAAGATGTGCTAGGGCAAAGCCACAATTTTCACAACCATTAATGGGACAACTGCCACAGCAAAGAGTCAATGTCTCACCACCGTTCGCTGTAACAGGTGTTGACTTTGCAGGGCCATTAATTGTTCGAAGTGGAGTACGTCGAATCGTCGGAACAAAAGCCTGGATATCACTATTTGTTTGTTTCTCAACTAGAGCTATTCATCTAGAGGTAGTAGAGAATCTATCCAGTGGTGCGTTTGTAGCAGCACTTAGGCGTTTCATGGCACGGAGAGGACGTTGTGTGAAAATATATAGCGACAATGGGACTAACTTCGTGGGTGCCCAGAAGGAGCTCAATATTCCAATTCAACAAAGTATACCTATATTAGCCAAGGAAGGTATTGAATGGCATTTCAACCCGCCCTCTGCCCCACATTTTGGCGGCTTATGGGAAAGTGCGGTCAAAAGTGCTAAACACCATTTAACTCGTATGCTTGGTGAAACCAAGCTCACCATAGGCGAGCTTAATACCTTACTGTGCCAGGTCGAGGCATGTTTAAACTCGCGACCGATCACACCAATGAGTCAGGATCCTTCAGAGCCAGAAGCATTGACACCAGCTCACTTCCTAATTGGAAGGCCCATCACGTTAATGCCTGAAGCAGACCTGACACAAGAGAATCCAGGAGGCATGCGCAGGTGGAAATACGTACAACACTTAAGCCAAACATTTTGGAAAAGATGGCATGCAGAATATTTACCACAAATGCAAGTTCGAGGAAAATGGACAACAAAAAAGGGACCATTGAAGATTGATGATATTGTTATAATCAAAGAAGAACATGTGCCACCTACTAGATGGAAGCTCGGTAGAGTCATCAATGTTCATCCAGGAAAAGATGGAGAGATACGTGTGGTCACAGTTCGTCTCGGTTCAGGAGCGGAAATGAAAAGACCTACAGTCAAACTAAGCCTTCTCCCAACTGACAAGGAAAACGATGAAGAGGTGGTTGAAATCCAAGACTTTCAACGGGGGGAGGATGTTGGCGCCGCATAATAGCGGCATATGTATTATAATAATAATATTATATTATTATATTGTACGCGCGCTCCGGTTACGAGCCGTCGCCGATTGAACCACACACACACACACACAAACACTCGCGCTCACCTGTCGTTATCTTTGTATATTTATTTTTGTTTAATTATATTTAGTGTATTGTGAATTATTATATAATATTATGCAGATTAAGCGCTATCGCACGCCGCCGGATCGGCTGGCGACTATTATTTAACACAGCCGCCGTAATATCACCAGTATCTATTGTACCGTACTGTCGTTACTGTTACGCGGAAAAAATATATTGTTGTCGTGGGCGCGAATCGCCACTTTTTTATATTATCACCAGTGGGCGCGAATCGCCACTTATTTAATATATTGTCGTGGGCGCGAATCGCCGCTTCCTTTTTATATATTGCGCAAGGCGCGAATCGCCACTTTTTTCTATAACTTGCGCTAAGGCGCGAATCGCCGTATTTTTATCTTATATTTGTGTGCGCTAATCGCCACATTTATATTATTATATTACGTGCGCGAATTGCCGCGCCGTGTTGTTTAAATTGTCATTACCTTTTTTATATTATATTATTTAATTATTATATTTATACAGCGTGGGCGTGAATCGCCATTTGTGTTAAATAGTATATATTAAAATATTTAATACTTGAAATATTATAATAATTGCAACTTATAACTTGCAAGTTTGCGATAATCGTCACATGATTTTTATGCATAATATTATGTAATTACGTGTCGTGTGTTATTATTGTATTTGTTATTATAGCTATAGGAAACCAGCTGGCCAGTCTGCGCTCCACAAACTGTGAGTTATTTATTATTATTATATTTTTGTTACTATTATTTAACTGTTAGCCCAAAAGGGCCATATATATTATATATTTATTATCATATTCTGTCGTGCCACAAGGGCCGTACATTATTTTTATTATCATACTAAATTGTTATTTGTTTGGTCATAAGGGCTGGCATTCATATATATCTTTTTCCTGTTGGGCCAGAAGGGCCACAATATATTATATACAGTTATTTTTATTATTGTTGAGTCAAAAGGGCTATATATATATTTTATTGTTAAGCCAAAAGGGCTAACATATTTTTTATTGTTGGGCCAAAAGGGCCGTAGTTTATTGCATATTTTTTATTATCGCATTTATTATCTATTATACATATTTTTCTTACCATAATTATTGAGTTACCATTTATTAGCAGAGTTACCTGTGTCCCTAGTTTTAAGCACACACTCACACATATACACACATACACACACCACCCACATACTAGCACTCTCAGGTTTTGCTCGGCGAACCTGTCCACTTCCTGTTGAGTGCTATACCTATATACCCACTTACACAGTTCGGTCGGTGTGTGCGTGAAGCGCACGAAGTAGTTAGGTAACCGGGCGCGCGTATTAATACCTTACGCTCCCGGCCCGTACAAGGATAGTAATCAACCATATATTATAAAAACATGGCTGGTAATAAGAATAGTACAACGTAGGAATACTTAGAAATATATAATGGGGAGTAGATACCTGCATACCTGAGAGGTAACTGGTTAGGCCTAAACGAAATATACGAAATGAAGAAAGTAATCAACCTTTAACATTTAAATACTTAAACTAAACAACCTTCGAAAATAGGAGTTCGACGAACTCCACGATACACTGTAAGCCTATAATCGAAATATGATTTTTAATCATATTTATAATTATTAAATATTAATCTCGAGTTCTGAGAATCTCGAGCGAGGCTGACCACCTGCATGTGGGCGGACGATTGCCGGACGTCACCATGCACGCGCATCCTGAAAGAGCGGATGGTCTTCGGACGTCATCATCGCACGCGCATCCTCTGAAATGCGTAATAGTGTGAGAAGCGAATGACCTGAATACGAATAGGCCAGAAGGGACATGAGTAGGAGATCAGGGGACACTGACTATATAAGGGGGCCCAGGAGAGGACTCCCGCAGACGTGATTTTCCAGAGCTAGAGCAAGCACCTTCACGTCACTTTACACCAGAAATCGTTCATTTGGACTTAGTTTATTTTCCAATTAAATTAATTAATTGAACTTAGAATATTTTCAATCAGTTTTAATAAAACACTTAGTAATATTTCGACTACTTTATTCCATCATTACCTATATCTTTGCGACAAGCTGTTGGCCCACTACAAATTTGGCGCAGTCGGTAGGATTCTTTCAAGAAGAATTCTTTGGACGAATTTATTTATTTTTTTTTAAATAAAAAATAATTTTTCAACTTCGAAATTTTTTCGAAATATTGGAAAAATTTTTCAACGAAGAATTCGAGAGGCAGATCAATCACGATTCACTGTTGAAGAGGACAACTGATCACTGTCAATTTCAGCGACTCTGAGAAAGAATCATACGCGTAGCGAGCCAACCGATTCAAAGTCGTCAAAAAAAAAAATTCAACAATCAGAAATGGAAGCAGCAACTCAAGCCGTCGTAGTGTGAGTTATAATTTTTTTTTTTGTAATGTAAAATAATTATTAAGCGCTAGCTCTGATCCGTCTCCTTTGGAATTAATATTCCATCGTAAAATTTTTTATTGTGAAGGTGTATATATATTCTCCCCGTAAAATAAAATAATACATTTTTAACAATCAATCATAATTTTTCTAATTAAAAATAATTAAATAAATATTAAAATAAAAAATTAACTAAAATAATTTTTTTTTTAAAAGTTGGAATTTTTACAATTAAATAAAATAAAATAAATTAAACAATTTAATAAATAATAAGTTATAAAATAATAATTTTTATAATACTTAGGAAATTTTTCAAGTTCCGATTTTTGTGTTTAAATAAATAAATTAAATTAAATTAAATATTAAAGAATAAAATAAAGGAAATTTAAATAAGTAATAATTAATAAATAAAATATTTTATTGAAATAAAATAATTGCAACCAGTTATAAAAATAATTAATAAATAATAGTGACATAGAAAATTTTTCTAACAGTCAAAATAATTAAATTTTTTTTTTATTATAGAAGTATATCAATAATTTAATTTCGATAATTAATTATAAAGGTAATATAGAAATAAATAAATAATAGCTGAAAATCGAAGAAAAAAATAAAATAATTTTTCGGACTTAGAAAAATAAACGTGAATAGAATAAAATAATTTTTTCAGATTTAGAAAATAAAAGTGAATTTTTAGAATAGAATTAAATATTAATTGAGGATTTAAATAAATATAAGAAAAAAAAGAGAGTGAACATAGGAAAATAATTTATTGAGAATTAAGAAGATTTTTTTAGGATTTTACGTTGAAATTAACACGTAATAATTATCGTTTTTGAAAAAAAAGTTTATAAGGGTAACCGTTGAAAATAATACGGAATAAATAATTTGTTGAGAATAAATAAAATTAAAAGAGAATATACGTTGGAAATAATACGTAATAAATAATTGTTGAGAATAAATAAAAGTGGATAATACGTTGAAAAATACGGAGAAATATTTTATTGAGAATTAAAAGAAGTTGATTTATTAGAGAAATATATGTGTCACAATTGAGAATTTTATTGGAGGAATTTAAATCCTATTATTGAGTTATATTGAGTTATTAGAAGGCAAGAGGTAAGACCTTATATTTTGTGAATTTATAAAAGACAGTGAAGTCTTAAGTTTTTATTGAGTTATATTGAGAAATAATTGTGAATTTTATGAGGCAAAGTACCTATTTTAATTGAGAGATAATTGTGAATTTTATTAGGCAGAGTACCTATTTTATATTGAGAAATAATTGTGAATTTTTATTAGGCAGAGAGTCCTATTTTGTGTTGAATAAATAAATGAAAAAATAATTGAGAATTTTAGTTAGGCAGAAATAAGCCCTATTGTGTTGAATAAATAATTGAGGAAAATAATTGTGAATTTTTAGGCAAGAAATAAGACCTATAGTGTTGATTAAAAATAATTGAGAAAATAATTGTGAATTTTAGAGGCAAAGGCCTAGTACTTGAAAAATATATGAGAATAATTTTGGAACAAAAACGATAATAATAAAGTTAAAAAAAAAGGAATATAAAAAATAGAATATTATTAAGTTAGTAATTAATATAAAAAAAAAAAATTAAAAAAAAAATATTATATATTAATTTAGCCGTAATTTATTATTAAGGATTAAATTAAGTTAATTTTTATTTAAGTATATGAATAGAATAGACAATTTGTTTTAATTTAAGAATAGTTATTTTTTCGGTGATTAATGAGTAATATAAAAATAAATTTATGAGTAGTGATACGGAAGGTAGTATAACTGACGAATTAAACGATAGATTATCGGGAGAAAAAATTAATAGTGAAACTAAAGAAAAAGGAATTCAAGTGGAATTAAATATAAATAAATCTGATAAAAATAAAACAGATAGTGAATTAATTACAGCGGAAGGTTACGGAAGTCCGCAAGAATTTGATAAAAATAAATATTTAAGTGAAATAGTAGAGAAAAGTTTATTAGATACAAGTATTAAATTTAATACAATTAACGAAATAGAAAAAAGGGTTATAGGTACGCGCACAAAACAGAATATAGTGCATACGCAGTTGCAACCAGTAACTAGGAAAGCTAGAGTAAAAATGGCGGAAGCTAAACTTTTATTAAAAGATATTTCATCGTTAATACCAAATTGCGCTGACGAAAAAGATGTATACGCGTTTATTAGGGCATGCGATTACGCATGTGAGGCGATAGAAAAAGAACAATTACCATTATTAACCAAATTCATAGCAACTAAATTAACAGGAAAGGCATTAGACGTATGTCGTTATAGGGAAACTTCGACTTGGGATAATATAAAATTTATTTTAAAAAGCGCATTTGAACAACCATTATCTCCGCAAACACTCCAGATAAGTCTAAATTCTTTACGCATGCGAAATGACGAAGACGTACAGTCTTATAACGGTCGTGTAGAAAAATTGTATTATAATTTATGCAGCGCAACGGTAGCAAATAAACCCGCGGAGGAAGCAAAAATTCTTAGGCAAGCGATAACGGAACAGGCATTGGCTATATACATCAATGGTTTGAAAATGAATTTACAAACAATAATACGTGCGAGAGATCCAAAAACTTTAGAAGTAGCTATGCAACTAGCCAGACAACTGGAAATCGAGCTTAGTCATAATACGGAAATGACGCAGAGTAATGTAAAAAAGGAACAAAACGCGAATAACTATAATAATAATAAACGTTGGTCAAATAATTATCAGGGTAATAATAACGCGCAGAAATTTAATAATAATTATAACAATAACTTTAGACAAAATTATAATCGCGGAAACTATGGACAAAACGAAAATAATTTTAACAATAATTATCGCAATAATAACGGCAACAATTTACCTAGGAATAACAATTTTAACAGAGGCGGTAATATTCCCAATAATAACTATAATAATTATCCGCGTAATAATAATAACCAATATAACAATAATCAGAGTATCAATAGACAAAATAATGCAGGATGTTATACTTGCGGTAGAAATAATCATATCGCGCGAGATTGTCGCATGGGCAGACAAAACCAAAGACAAAATAATAATGTTCGTCAACCCGTACAAAGTAATAATAATGTGCAACAGAATAATATTAATAATAATGCAACGCCGATAACTTGCACTTACTGTAATAAAATAGGACACGATAGTGTTAGCTGTTATAGTAGGCAAAGAAATGAGCGTAATAATAATGTTAATCAGTCGGGAAACGGGCAGGCATCGAACGGCGCCGGCGTCCGTTCGATCAGCCAAATAGTAGCCGCACCGGAGGAACAAATGTACAACGTTGCTTCAACATCGTCTCAGTAATACACGATAATCATATTTCATTTCAATCACCTAATTTTAATACAGAAAATATTAGTCTTCTTTTAGATACCGGTAGCGAAATAAATTTAATAAAAATAGATAAATTAACTGGCGAAACTTTAGTAAATGAAAAAGAAAAAATATTTTTAAAAGGCATAAATGACAAAATAGTATCTACTATTGGTAAAATTACAATAATTTTAATATTAAATGAAAATGAAATAAAAACCGATTTTCATGTAGTGAATAGAGAATTCCCAATACCGAAAGACGGGATTCTAGGTCACCACTTCCTGTTGCAAAATAACGCAGTAATAGATATCGCGAATAATATATTAACGATTAAAAATGATATTAAACGCGAATTAAATAAAATTTGTTTTACATTAAAACCGCGAACGGAAACAGTAGTATCTATACCAATAGCCGATCCTAATATGGAAAATAAAAATATTTTAATACACAAACAAGAATTAATACAGGATGTCTATTGCGCTAATATAATAAATACAGTTAAAAATGGAAACACAGTTATAATTAGTATATTAAATATTTCGGAATCACCACAAAACATTTTCGAGGACGAATTAAATAAAATTTTATACGAAGATAACGTAGAATGTAAATTACACGAAATAAAAATGATTAACGATAATAACGACCGCGTAAATAAAATTAAAAATTTAATACGAAGTGACCATTTAAACAAGGAAGAACGAGATACGATATTAGAAATATGCGAACATTTTTCGGACGTTTTCCATTTAGAAAATGATTATTTAACATTTACAAACGCGGCAGAACATGTAATACGATTACCGGCTAATCAGCCACCGATTTATAAAAGACCATACAGGTTACCACAAGCTCAACAAAAGGAGATTGAGGAACAATTAAGTAAAATGGAAAAAGACGATATAATAGAACGTTCAATGTCACCTTTTAATGCACCGTTACTTTTAGTAAAGAAAAAATCAGATTCATCTGGTAAAGATAAATTTCGAATAGTAATAGATTTTAGAGCGCTTAATCAAGTAACATTAAATGAATTTCACCCGTTACCAAATATTACGGAAATATTAGACCAGTTAGGACAATGTCAACTTTTTACTATTTTGGATTTAGCAAGCGGATTTTATCAAATACCGTTAGCAAAAGAATCTCGGGAATTAACAGCGTTTTCGACCGGTCAAGGTCATTATCATTTTAAGCGTATGACTATGGGAATGAAAACAAGTCCCGCGACTTTTCAAAGACTTATGAATAACGTACTTTCAGGGATAATAGGCATTAAATGTTTAGTATACCTGGATGACATAATAATATACGCGAAAAATTTAGCAGATCATAATAGTAAATTGATAGACGTATTCGAACGCCTACGGACGCATAATCTAAAAATACAACCGGATAAATGCGAATTTTTAAAGCGCGAATGTTTGTACTTAGGTCATATAATTTCAGAACACGGTATTAAACCGGATCCGAAAAAGATAACATCAGTATTAGAATTTCCGACACCAAAGAACGTTAAACAAATAAAATCATTCTTAGGCTTATCGGGATATTACAGAAAATTTATAAAATCATATAGTTTATTAGCTAAACCAATGACACACTTATTAAGGAAAGATGTAAAATTTGATTGGGACGAAAACTGTCAAGCAGCTTTCGATAAATTAAAAAACGCACTTTGTTCAGAACCGATTTTACAATACCCAGATTTTACAAAAGAATTTATACTTACGACCGATGCGAGTGGTAAAGCTTTAGGAGCTATATTATCGCAAGGTAAAATAGGTAGCGATTTACCGATAGCTTACGCATCTAGGACTTTAAATAGAAGTGAAATGAACTATTCAACAACCGAGTTAGAATGTTTAGCAATAGTATTCGGAGTTAAACAATTTAGACCATATCTTTATGGTAGAAAATTCGTAAAATTAACAGATCATAGACCGTTATCTTGGTTATTTAATTTAAAAGATCCTTTATCTAAATTAGCGAGATGGCGCATACAACTCGAAGAGTATGATTACGAAATAAAATATAAACCGGGAGTACAAAATTCGAATGTAGATGCGTTGAGTAGAATGTATAATATACAGGAAATAAAAAACGAAAGTTATACCAGCTTTTTGGAAAAATCGGAAACGACCGTAATAACAAATAAAAATGTAAAAGAAGTAAATGGAGATTTATTGGAATCGCCAATAGAATACCATATAGTATCGGAAATAGAAAAATATTATAATTTCAAATCGGGAATTAATTATGAATTAAAAAGAAAGTTCGGAAATAATGAAATGTTAAAATCTAATAAAGAGATAGGCGATGTAGTAAAATTTAAACATGAGGAAAGATATATTATATTTATAATAACTAAAAGTAAAGTAAAGCAATTAACTACGTACGAAAATCTTTATTTAGCATTATTAAATTTAAAATACTTTTGTATCAAACATTCTTTGAATAAATTAACTATGAATCAAATAGGTAAAAAGGATGGTTTGGATTGGGCAAAAGTAAGATCAATGATTAGGTATATATTTCGTAATACAGATATAGAAATACTAATTTGCACTAAATTAGAATATACCAAAGAGGAAAAATTAATTATATTTAAACAATTTCATGATTCTTTATTAGGGGGTCATGCTGGATTACATAGAACGGTTAAAAAGATAAAACGGCAATTTAATTGGCCAGGTTTAAAACAAGAAGTGAAAGAGTATATAAAAAATTGTCCTTCATGTCAGGCTAATAAGACGACAAATAGACATCATAGAAGTCCAATGATAATTACAACGACAAGTTCTAGACCGTTTGAAAAAATATTTATGGATATAGTAGGACCTTTAATAACAACTGTCATGGGAAATACATATATATTGACCATGCAGGACGACCTAACAAAATTTTCTTTAGGCGTTCCATTGCCAAATCATACGGCAAATACTATAGCTGAGGCTTTTGTAGTAAATTTCGTATGTGTGCACGGTATACCTGAAACTATTTTGACAGATCAAGGTACAGATTTTCTTAGTAAAATTTTCACAGAAGTGTGCAAGTTACTAAAAATCAATAAAATAAATACAAGTCCTTATCACCCACAAACTAACGGTAGCTTAGAACGATCACATAGAACATTAGCCGAATATTTAAGACATTATGTAGATAAAGATCTAAACAATTGGGACCAATTATTACCATATGCATTATTCGTATATAACTCGACAGAACACACTTCGACCAATTATCAACCATATGCATTGTTATATGGAAGAGAGATAGACATACCAGTTAAATTAAAAAGTAATCCGGAACCGAGATATAATTATGATGACTATATATTTGATTTGAAACAAAAAATGCAGGAATCGCACAAAATAGCGAGAGAAAGGTTAATTAAAAAGAAAATAAAATCTAAAAAACATTATGATAAAAAAGAGCATACTGAAGAGTTAGAAGTAGAAGATTTAATATTACTTAAAGATAAAACGCAAAAGAATAAATTAAGTCCTTTATGGAAGGGTCCATATGAGGTTTTGGAAATATTAGATAGCGAAAACGTAATAATAAAAAGAGGTAGAAAACATGTTACTGTACATAAAAATGATGTGAAAAAATATCACGAAAAATCGGAAGAAGATAAAAGCGATTAAATAAAAATAATTATAAATATAAAAATAATTAAGTAAATTAAGAATAAATTATAATTATAAATTATAAGAGATAATAGAAATAAGTAAATAAGTAAATTACATTGAAACTGTATAAACTAAATAAGTTACTAACTGAAATATAATTAAAATTAAATAAAATATATAAAAAATAAAATAAAATTAATTATATAGATATTGGTAGATATATGATAAGATAAATATTTTATTTTTAGAAATAAAACAAAACAAGAACAATTTCTGACTGAATTGGGAATTGCAATCGATCATGAAAAACACTTTTTTAAGAGACTAAGAATGTACGAATCGCCTAAATGTCTAGATATACACGTAAAAACGGCAAATGAAAAATTAGAGGAACCATATTCCGAATTAGAATTAAAACAAATAGCTAAAAACATGACTGATTATATGCACGACATGGCAGGGGGCACGGAATCCTTAAATTACGCTTTCTGTAAAACTTTGGACGATTGGTTAAACTATATACCAGAAGCCGACGAGATAATGAAACATAAGAGAATGCGTACTTACGAGCCTATAATAATCAAAAAGAATACAATATAATAACCTCAGATATTTCTCTTTCTCTAATATAATTAAGTTATAAATAATAAACAATAATATTATAGGTTAATTATGATAATGGTAACAAAAAACTTTGCAATTGAAAATGATGATTATGATGACACTATAGAAATCTACGAAGATTGGACTAAAACTCAGCCACCCGAACTTATTGCAATAAAAACGGATACCAAGGATACCACGGAAATCGAAGAATTAACAACAAACAATTTAGAATATAATAATAAAATTAACATTTTAAGAACCCAACGTAATAAAAGAACAAAGCCTAATAATAATACAACAGATCTTATTACACACACTAATACGACAACACAACCAAAATTAGTCACAACAGATAATAAAATAAAAATAGAAAATACAAATACAACAAATAATTTAAGCAATAGCAATAGCACCGTTACACATCCAAGTCATACATTGAAACATGAAAACACGACTATAATAAATAAATTTAACGTTAGTAAAATTATAAATAACAACACAATTGATAGCACAGAAATAAATAATACAACTAACTTCATAGACGAAGCGGAAAGCGTTCAAAATAAAATTAGGTACGATAATTATATTGTTATAGCCATAGGTGTATTGTTAATAATCAGCATGTTGTTAGTAATATATGCGTGTAGATATAGCTATATGAGACAATTTCGTTATACGAATGTAGAGGAACAAGTACAGTCCGAACGGTATGAGATGTATGAAACCACATTATAATGACCAATAAAATAGAATAAGTTAGATATTTAATTAAATAGAATATAAGAGGAATAACGAAAAAAAAATGAAAAAAAATAATAAAAAGATATATAACATAAGAGAGAGAAGTAATATATACATTACAACAATAAACAATAAACTAATATAAAATATGTAGTAGTTAGCTAATGTAAGCATTTTAAGTAAGCGACTTATAAACATTATAGGGAAGGAAGAATGGACATTATTTATGTCAGCGAACCGGACTCGCAGAGGTTCAAGGTGCCACTAATAACAGGTGTAGATATAAATGATATCCCGGAATTCGAAATACAAACGGTTAAACTGGGGGAAGGACGCCAGGTGAATCTTAGGTTAAACAAAAATGGTGAATTTATCGGTGAAAAATTAATGGAGTGCAATAAAGATCCACGGTTCGTCAGGGCGGATCCTCCTTCCGCAGTACTTGATCAACATAATTGTTGGTACGAAGGGTACGAGCATGATGACGGAGTAAATCGGCCAGGGGGGATAGAAGCGAATTACGCTTGTATTCTAGATACCCTTTTATTTGAACTGAGAGTGGGACAACTGTCGCGGACACCCATTCCATACGTTCCGTACACCGGTCCACAGGTTGAGGTCGGCGAACGCCATCAGCCGGAGATTCTTATAGAATTTGAGGAATGGCCGATTCGTCACGAGTTATTATGTATTTCACTACCACATTTCGGAGGGGGTGGATTTAATGAAAGCCGACGGTTAGATTTTTTAATAAATTTGGGTCGAAAAATAAAACACCAGCGTCACAGTTGCTTCTCGGGGGAATGGGCAGAAATACCCTACTGTTATTACGAACACATTAGATCGGCACTTGATACCATGCGGGTACCGTTAAGGCGAGAAGAACGCACCAGCACAATAGAATATTTAAGAGGAATAATGACAACATTAGTGGGCAATTTCCACGAGTATAAGGAACCGTTGTGTTGGATGTTAAAACGAGCCATACACTATGACATGGATTATTTAATCACTATTAATGATTTTAATCGTTGGGAATTTTAACCACGAAATGACCACTTGTAAATTATTAAATTGTACATTAATATTAAGTTTATTTATATGATAATTAGATTGTAAGTTATTATAAGTAATATAATAAAGTATGATTATATTAACATAAAGTTATAGTACATTCATTATTTAAACATTTGTTTAGTAATACCAATATTATCTAATACACGTATTATGATATAGGTTATTTTTAATAACAGCTGTTCAAGGACAACTACCATACTCTATCGAAGAATTTAAAACCGAGACAAGCATATTTTATGAAAATCAAGGAGATATCAGAATAATAGGAGCTCAATGGGAGCTAATAACTTATGTACCCTTAACAAATTACGATGATAGATATAAGCAATTAGAAGTAGAAATTAATACTATGATAAATCATTGTCAGGATAAAATGTCGAAACATGAAATTTGTTCTAGGTTTGAAAATATATTAAAAACAATGTTTAACGAAATATCTGCTCAAATGGAGCAAATGTATGAGTCAATCGGTAGATATACAAATAGTTTAGAAACAACAACCATGACCATTTATAAAACTATAACTATGGGTAGGCGTAAACGAGGTCTAGTCAATATAATAGGTTCAGCAATGAAAACATTGTTTGGAGTGTGCGACAACGATTGTGCGAAAGAGACCACTGATCAAATAGGAATAATTGAAAAAAGTAACGAACGAATGATACATTTATTAAAAAATCAAACTACAGTAGTCAAATCGGCAGTACAAGGAATAGGGGGCGCATCAGTAGAAATCAATAAGCTTTATAAGGAATTAGAGGAAAAGCAAAATGAATTAAAAACTAAAATAAATGAATTAGTAAATCATACTTCAACTTTGGACACCTTGGTGTTAACAAATAGAATACATAGCATTTTTACCGCGTTATTAACACAATATTCTTATGAAACAACGACCCTTAGTTCAATAATAACAGCAGCTAGAACGGGTGTACTACATTCTAGTTTAGTAACGCCTCGGGAATTAGCGAAACAACTAACGCAAATAAAAATTAATTTACCAATAAATTTAAATTTGCCTATGGGCACAGATCCAAGTGAAATTTACGAACTAAGCAAAATAACTAAAATGGCGGTATTTTACAAAAATAATAAAATAGTTTTTCTAATAAAAATACCTTTAGTAACAGAACTGGAGCTGACCCTTTACAAAATAATACCTATACCACACCGTGTGGAAAATAAAAGCGATAATAAGGAACATAGTTTAATTTTAAAACCGGAATACCAATATGTCGGTATAACCAAAAATCGCAGGCAATATACCACTTTCACTGAAACACAATTACTACATTGTACAGAGACAGAGGCATTTACTATTTGCCCAGATTTTCAACCTATACAGCACGAATCAATTAGACAACCATGTGAAGTAGCATTATTTAAAAATCCAGACCTATTACCACCTACATGTGAAGCGGGAGTGATAGTAATATCGAAAAATATATTTCATAAATTAAAGTATGCAAATGCATGGATATTTACCACCACTAGTGACACGTTGACTATAGTATGCCAAGGGAATAAGGAACCGTATATAGTAAAGATTAAAAATCAAGGTTTAATAAAATTAAACCAAGAATGTAGAGCGTATGCGGAGAATATAGTATTGAACCCGACAAGGGAAATAAAATCGAAATATTATATAAATTTCATTCCAAAAATAGGTGTGAGTGGTTTACCAGTAAAACTTAAAGGCGTGAAAAACATAAAAGTACGAAAAACAAAATTTGATTCGCATAAACTAGATAATGTACATGAGATGGCACACTCCCTGGACGAGATAGATAATATGATAGATGAGGAAATATTGAGACAATCGGGAGTAGATAACGATAGTAAAAATTCATACCTGATGTATGCAATTATAGGATTAATAGTATTTTCATTATTCTTATTATTTTTTATATATATATCGTATAGATGCAACTTGACCACTGGTAGAGCGTTAAGCCACCATCAAATGGCAGTAATTAATGATAACTTACCGAGAAGTCGAAGTACTTTCTACGTGGAATCCCCACTTAAAGAAAATAAAGCTAAAGAAAAATTACTAGGTGATACACCTGATAGATTAGGTATGGGCGGATTACCACCAATAATTACAGAATAAAAATACAAAACTAAAACAAAAAAAAAAAAAAATAATAATAATAATATGAATTATTAGTAATTAAAATAAGTATAGTAATAAAATAAGTATAAAAAAAAAAGAAGCTTTTGTAATTATTAAATATAATGTATGTGAGCTTGTGTTGTCGTTGCTTGTAATAAAAACTTTGACAATTATAATTAATGTTGGACTATTTTCATAACAGAGCGGAAACACATAAATTCGTTATAATGGACTTTGAATTTTCAATGGTGGACAGAACAAGCATGGTGGTTATTTCAGGAGCTATCTCAAATAGCCTAGATCGATTCAAAATTCGTAAGTTGGAAGGTAGACCTTTATTGTTACCTGTCAACGAAGAACCAAGACCGATGAAAGACAGAGAGCTACAAGTAGCTATAAAAGAGATTGAAAGAGTATTTAGGTGTAAAACGGAGTTGAGAGATGCTTGTCTAGACCAGTTAAACAAAAGTTTGAATACGAGAAGAAATAATTTGACACCTGGATATATTGAGAGTTACATCTTAAAAGGAAATAAGGAGAACGTAATAGTAGTATGGAGCGGGCACTCTGATAAAAGTATTCTGCACAGATTAGATTTAACGCAATTTCCAATTTTAAACATAACATGCTATGATAAATTATTTAATAAAAATTTCACGATACAATTCGAAAAATTAAGTACCAGAGAAATAATATACGAAGTAGATATAGGGACATTTAACAAGTCGGGACGCCTACTTAATTTGGTAGAAACGCACGACATGATTTGTAAAAAGAAACATAAAATTACGTATGCACACGATCCTACTGTGGATGTAAAATACACCAAATGTATTTTTGACTTTGTGATACGAAAACAAAGATATGAAAATTTAATAAAACACTTTTAAAAATTATAAATTAAAATTTTATATATAAATTTAATTTCAGACATAATAATTGAAAACTTAGTTAAATCAACCACAAAGTAATAAAACAAAATGAATAGATTGGAACAGTTAAGCGCGGAAATTGCACTAAATATTGAAACACAATACCACATAAATCCAGAACAAGGAGATTGGCATAATTTTACTAATTGCTATGACTATCATATAGTCACCGCAAATAATTCGATTTTAGTACCCTACAAGGATGACAAAATTTTGAAAATGATATCTGCAACTAAGAGATTTTTATCAGATATGTGCGTCGACAGAGATTTGAGTGAGCCTTATTGTTATGAGTTAAACTATTTTTTAGAAATATTAACTAATCCTGCAGATATTTTATATTATGATAGATAATTCTTCAGAAAATACTGGTCATTTCGGGTTGTGTAGTTAGCAGATAAATTCTTGTGACATAACAGTGAGAATGTGTCTGCGACTACCTGAACCTACTTGATAATATAACACGTTGGTTCAATCAATATTTTATGATAAATCCGGTTGGATTGTACGGCCCGCCCACTAACAACTTTTGACAATTGATTATGATGGAGCGAGTTCGTCACAATCCAAGTGATGGGGGATGATTGACCAAACAGTTAATAATCAGTTAAAGATAACGTCATTTGCAAAGGACAAACTTAAAATAAATAGTTGGCCATTGCATTTGGGGATAATATTTGATTGAGTAAACAAAAGAGAAAGACAATATAAAAATAATATGTAAATAATAAATATTACATTAGGAAATAATTATAAAATATAAATTAAAGTATAAAATATAAAAACTATTATTCAATATATATATACACTTATACTTAGCGGAAACGAATCAGATACACTAGAAATATTATAAAATTATTATAAATAGAAACTACACTTTACAAATATATTTTATTATTATATACTTTACTATTTTTATTCTATGGCAATAAATGCATTATTATCCACTAGACTATAATTTTTATATTTATAAAATTATATCATTATATTATTAACCACTAACAAATTGAAATTTACATACTAACCAATTATATTATATAACTATATTAGATTATTATATTATTCACTAACCATTTATTTTATTATATAAAAAAAAAATAATAATAAAAAAGGAAAAATTTGTAACTACTAACAATTATATATTAAGTACACTATTGTAATCAGTAAATTTGTATTGTATAACTGAAATTTCATGAAAATGTTCAAATAATTGTAATATGATATTGTAAAACACACAAATAATTGTAAAATGTATTGTAATTGAAATTATTGTAAACAAGTTACAAAACTTGTATTGTATTTTGTAAACTTATATAACTATTTTTGTGCTAAGACTTTTGAAAGATTTCTGTCTTGAGGACATAAACCTTTTTTTTTCGTGGGGAGGTGCTACGTGCTCTGATGTCCTATACCCATAATATAATACATAAAGGGGGCGATACAGTGTAAATCTAAGTAATAGGATAGTAATCAACCATATATTATAAAAACATGGCTGGTAATAAGAATAGTACAACGTAGGAATACTTAGAAATATATAATGGGGAGTAGATACCTGCATACCTGAGAGGTAACTGGTTAGGCCTAAACGAAATATACGAAATGAAGAAAGTAATCAACCTTTAACATTTAAATACTTAAACTAAACAACCTTCGAAAATAGGAGTTCGACGAACTCCACGATACACTGTAAGCCTATAATCGAAATATGATTTTTAATCATATTTATAATTATTAAATATTAATCTCGAGTTCTGAGAATCTCGAGCGAGGCTGACCACCTGCATGTGGGCGGACGATTGCCGGACGTCACCATGCACGCGCATCCTGAAAGAGCGGATGGTCTTCGGACGTCATCATCGCACGCGCATCCTCTGAAATGCGTAATAGTGTGAGAAGCGAATGACCTGAATACGAATAGGCCAGAAGGGACATGAGTAGGAGATCAGGGGACACTGACTATATAAGGGGGCCCAGGAGAGGACTCCCGCAGACGTGATTTTCCAGAGCTAGAGCAAGCACCTTCACGTCACTTTACACCAGAAATCGTTCATTTGGACTTAGTTTATTTTCCAATTAAATTAATTAATTGAACTTAGAATATTTTCAATCAGTTTTAATAAAACACTTAGTAATATTTCGACTACTTTATTCCATCATTACCTATATCTTTGCGACAAGCTGTTGGCCCACTACAATATATATATATATATATATATATATAATATAGATACGTATAATTTCCATTATGGAATTATGTCTAATATATAACCTAGGTAATAATAATGTATAATATTATATTGCATTAATATACGTATTCGAAATGAGAAACAACTAAACAAGAAAGCAAGAAAGTATAAGTTTTGATATCGTCACGATTCACGGTTTTACAATATTATTATTATTATTATATTATATAACGGGCACAAGGCACAAGATAGTATATTATTATTTTATATATATACAGCATATTATTATGCCTCAACAACAAAGTCAACGGTCAACGTGACTTCACTGTGAAACCGGGTTTTCTTATCGCGACACAACCGTTTATAAATAGTTATAATAGTAAATACCAGATACTGAGATAGCGACAATGAAAATAATAGTCAGTACAAAAACTATATTAAACCACTTATAGACAATCATAATATCATAATATGGACTAATCCATAGAGTAATATAGAGATGGCGTTTTGTATATCTACTGTGGAATCAATTTGAAGCTATCAAGGAGGCAGCTGACAATAGATTTGTCTACTAGATGGTGCTGCATATCAACAACATAACATAATATTACCATAACATGATTTTGTAATAATTATTATAATTTTAAATTTACATTACATTTTTATTAAAAACGTTGACATTGTAGAGTAGAATATACTAATATTTTATTTACTATAAATTTTGAATTTCAAATTATTTTCATTATTTATATTTTATACTTTTATACATCTGCCAAAATGCCTAGTTGTTACGTTTGTGGAAGAACAAGGAATCAGAAAACAAAATCTGAAAATATAACTTTTCATAAGTGAGTAAAAGCTTATTATATAGTGTATACTATTTGGTTTATGTAGTAATATGGTCATAACTCGTAATACTAATATAATAACACATTTCTAATTTACAGGTTTCCTATTAAAGAGACTGTTAGAGACAAGTGGAAACATTTTGTTTTAGAAAATAAATTAAATGTACAAAATATAAATAAATATTCTGTTATTTGTTCAAAACATTTTGTTCAGGCCTGTTTTATGATGCGTAATAATATAAGGTTCTTAGTTGAAAATGCAGTGCCAACAAAAATAATTTCAAGGGTCAAAGGTGTAAGTAATTTATCTTATTATATTCATAATTTGAATTAACTAGCTATTTATTTTGTATTGTTCCATTATGATTTTAAAAATATATTTCAGGCTAAAAATTTGTATTTCGAAGAAGTGAAACATTTAAATCACCCAATTTTGTGTCCTGATAATGAACGTAAAAGTAGTTTTGATGTAATGCAGACCCTTGTTAAGGTACAATATTTTATGTGTTTCAACAAAATTATTAAGTAAAAATTACTTATATTTTGTCTGGTTATACACTTATAAACCTATTAAAATACATTTTAACATTGTTGTTTAAGTCATAATATTTTATTAGGTACCCATTTATGGTATTTGTGGTGAAGAATCAATATCTGATATGAACATTACATTGTCAAACACAAACACTTCTGTTAACACCGAGGAACTCAAAGATCAAGTAATAATAATTGGTTTTAGTCTGTTTTATTGTTAAACAATAATATTATTATCACACAATTTATTTTATAGATTTCTAGTAGTGAAATTAGAACTACACATTCAGGTTGTTTGAATACCACTAAAAAGGTGTCTGTTACCATTAATGTAGATGATATTAATGAATGTGGAGTGATGCCTCTAACACCCGAGAACTCAAATTTGATGAATAAATCTAAACATGATGAATTGTGCTCTGTACCGGTATTTATTTTTGTTCATCTTTATTATCTATTTTAATTTGTTTATAACATGATTTTATACATTTTAGAAAAATTCAATTTCTTCATTTGTCGCTGCTTCTGAGTTTGATTCTTGCGATACTCCCAGACGACTATTTTTAAAACGTGGTGTTCGTCAGTTATCCGATGAAGTAAAACTAAAGAACAAAAAGTTGAAGTTGCTCCAACAAACAGCAAGACGCCAGAATAAGAAAATTGCTTCCTTAAAGTGTATAATTCTTAAACTTCAGAAGGAAAATCTTATCAATGATGAATCTTCCGACATGTTATTGAATTCTTTTGGTAAGCATACTGATTTAGTTACCAATTGGGCAAAAAAAAATCTTGGAAAACCGCTTCTAAAAAAATATAGTCCTGCTTTACGCCAATTCGCTTTATCCCTACATTTTTTTTCTGTCAAAGCTTATGCTTATGTAAGACAAGAGTTTAATACTATACTTCCACACCCTCGCACGCTATCGAAATGGTATTCTCATGTAAACGCTGAGCCTGGCTTTACGCATGAAGCTCTCAAAACTATATCGCTTAAAGTAAAAAACTCAACTTATCCAATTTATTGCAGCCTTATGATTGACGAAATGGCTATTCGTCATCATTTGGAATACGATGGCAATAAATATTATGGGCAAGTTAATCTTGGTAATGGCATGAATGATGACTGCTTAGATGTAGCAAAAGAGTGCTTCGTAGTTATGGTTGTAGCAGTTAACGAAAACTGGAAGATTCCTATAGGATATTTTCTAACCTCAAGTTTAAATAGTTCTCAAAAATCTGAACTATTAAAACATGCTTTGAATTTGTTGAAAGATACTGGAATTATTATAATTAGTTTAACTTTTGATGGTTGCTCATCTAATATCACCATGGCCAAACTATTAGGTTGCAATTTTAATATTAGCACATTAAATACAAAATTTGTTGCACATACTACTAACAATTGTAATGCTGAAGTAGCTGTATTCTTTGACCCGGCACATATGATAAAGCTAATAAGAAACGCTTTTGGCGAAAGAAAAGTTTTCATGGATAATGACAATCAAATAATAGACTTTAATTTTGTGCAAAAATTATGTGTTCTTCAGGAAACAGAAGGAGCCCATTTGGCCAACAAGTTGAGAAAACAACACATTTATTATCAAAAACAAAAAATGAAAGTTAAACTGGCCACACAGTTAATCAGTCAGTCAGTAGCTGACGCTCTAAAATTTTTAAAAAATAACTTGTGTCTTCATGATTTTTTGCAAGCTGGTGCAACAATCAAATTTATTGAAATTTTCAATGCTGGGTTTGATATCCTGAACTCTAGGTCACTAAATTGTATTGGCAAAAAAAAAGCTATGTGTGAAGAAAACTACGCTGAAATATCAGATTTTGCTAATGTCATAACAAAATATATTCAATGTTTGAAGGTCAAAGAAAACAATAATTTTGTACCTGTATTGGAATCGAATCGTAGAACTGGTTTCATTGGATTTATTGTGTGTTTCAATTCTCTATTACACTTGTACTCTAGTTTAATAGCAACTAAAAAATTAAATCATATTAAACTTTATAAGGTGAGCCAAGACCATTTAGAATTATTTTTTGGTAATGTCAGATCACTTGGTGGACATAATAATAACCCAACAGCTCGCCAATTTCAAGCCGCATATAAAAAACTTGTTATAAGAATAAATAATATTCCAAGTTTTAACTCTGGTAACTGTATCCCATTACAACATGTAGATGTGTTACATTATTCAAGTAGAGATCCGGTTAAGGTGATAAACAATACATGTTCTGAAATTGATACTGATTTAAATAGCGATGAAGACATTTCATATGAGATGACATCTTTTATTAATGATCATGATTATATTAAAATGCAAGATACCTTCAACAATTTCACTAAAGAAATAACAGTTTACATTGCTGGATTTGTTGTTCGTAAATTGATGTCAAATCTTAAATGTGAAGTATGTATTAAGTCTCTAGTTGCTACTAATAAACAACAATTTTTAAATTCATTCATCAATCTTAAAAACCAAGGTGGTGATAAAGGTGGACTGATTTATCCCAGTGATGATGTCATCAATATATGTATTACTACAGAAAGAATTCTTCGCAATTTCGATTATAAAAATAAAGCCATAAATACCTTATTAGTGCAGTCAAAAGTACTAGGCAATTTTTTACATAACACACACATATTTAGTTCTTTAGATATCCATAGAAAAGAATCGTTAAGTCCGTTATCTGATCATGTCACCCTTCTTATTAAATCGATTGCATCCACATATATTAAATTAAAAATTAATCATAGTGTCAAACAACTTAACGAAAAGCCATCAATTCGCATGTGGTATAATAAATTAACTTTATTTCAGGGTAAATAATTTATTATATTTATTTTTATTTGTCCTGTATTTGTATATAAAAATTGATTATTTATGTTATTATATTATAATTATATTATTTTAATTAAATTAAAGGCATTGTGACATGGATTTGTGTTATACTTGTATTATGGACAAATGGACAATAAACAGTCATCAACAATATATTAAAATTATAATTTCTGGTTTATTAGATAAGTATATTAAACTTTAAAGGTAAAATTCAAAATTGAAAATAATATTATAATAATTAATAAATATATATTATGCTATTATCTAGTATCTAGTACAGAGATTCCCAACCAGGGTGCCGCGGCACCTTAGGGTGCCGCGAAATTTTTTTAGGGTGCCACGAAATTATTTGAAATATTTTTTTAGAAAAAACAATTTCATTAAAAATATAGCATTGTGAGTAATAAAACGGACTATAATAATATAAAACCTATCGTGTTTCATATATTTTGTAGAAATATTACGATGTTCGATCTATAACTACTTTTGATTATAATTATGCACTAATAAATAGAACCGAAGTACTCTATATAGTATAGAGCATAGGGTGCCTCCGGATTTTTAGAAAATGTCCAAGGGTGCCGCGAGTCAAAAAAGGTTGGGAACCTCTGATCTAGTAGCATTAAATAACGCCATCCCACTAGTAAAACAATAAAATAAAACCACTATATTTTTATTATAAAAATGGTAACACTGTAAATTGGAGGCATCTGTCGCTTCAAATTATTTCAAAACGCCATCTCTATATTACTCTATGGACTAATCATAGAAAAGATGTATAACATTGAGATTTGAGGTTAGATTAGTATTGGCATTGTCGTCAACAGTTATCCCGTCGTTCGTACATCATTTCTTTTAGAGTTTTGACTTTTGTTTCGCCTTTCGCATCCCGTGACCCGTTAAAAAATTCGCAAACTTTTTTCAGCAGTCGCCATTGTAGTCCGTCCGATATTGCCGTCAGTATTTTATTTTGGCGTCGGCCGTTGCTCGTACCTTTTTTTTTGAGCCGTTCTGTTTAAACCAAACAATAAACGACAACATATTTTTGCGGGCGTCATTCGATTGCGTCCCGTTTCAACCTTTTATAGCTTTTCAGTATGTCGATTGCGTCCACAAGTCGGATAGGTAAATTATTTTTTCTTAGCTTTTTATGTTCCGATTGCGTCCTATTGTATGATATATAAGCATACAATTTTGTAAAACGAATAATCATAATTAATAATTATTTTGTAAATAATAATAATACAAAAACCAATAAAAATACATCCAAATATATATAGGAATAAATAATTTAAATAATATATTTCTAGTTAGAGTTATAAAATAATATATTTCTTGTCAGTAATAAAAAATAATATTAATACAAAAATCAATAAAATTAAGTTCAAATATGTCATATAAAAAAAGGGTTTTTAAATGAAACAGTTTTAAGGTATATTATAAAGGGGTTATAATTATATTATTTAAGTTGTTTATCAATAAATTTCTGTTTTTTTCAAATACTTTGCTCTGCGTTTCACAGATATTAAGTTATAATTTGACGTTATTTTTATGTATATATCTGTTTGACATTGTTTTAAAATATTTAAAAATTGATGAATATTAGAATGAGATGTGTATAAAAAAAGTTAAATTTTGAATGAAAGCTTTCGCAAGCGTTTGTTGTACGCTGCATACTCGTAAACTCATCAAGTAAAAACCAATTCGTGTTTAAATATACCTCCACACCATATATTTCAAAAATATTAGATGTCAATTTATCTGTCACATTAACGTTTACCTATTATACAATAGGACGCAATCGGAACACGGAAAAGGTGTGAAAAAAATCATTTACCTGCATCTGGTACGCAATCGACAAACTCCGATTTTTGCTATTTTTTCCTGTACTCAACACGTGTGAATAAGCATTATAAAAAAGGTAAGTACAATTACTAAATATGAATCATGATAATATTTTTTGGAAGACTCTTTATAATTTATAGGTACCCTAAATCCTTATATAATATAAATTATATTATATTATACAATAGGTATATTAGCGAATTCTAATAGTATATTATAGGTATCTACACTGTATCTACTTTTAAAAACGATATAGGTAGCTTGTTTGAAAATCGTTGCAAACTATTATTTTTTTTATAAACCTAGGTAACTGCATAATGTTAAGAATATACACATTAATTCGATGAGATTTATAAAAAGCACGTGATCGAACTCGAATTATGTGAGATGAAACATAACACATAACCCTGTATAGTTGAATAAATATAAATTAATTCTAATTCATCTTTTTCCATACTATAGGGATCTGTAGTGAGTATCTATCTATAAGTACCTATTGATAAAAAAATATTCACTGATTTTGTTAAAAAAAATGGGTAGGTACCTATAAAGTATATACATCCAATGTAATTCAATATAATTTATTACATATCAATATGTGCCTACTAATAATAATATTATTATTTTGTGATTTTTATTAGATAATTATCTCCTCATCGATTTCACCAGGATCTATAAATCGGATTTGATTTAACTTTTTTGTATTTTAGTACATTGTAAGTATACAAGTATAAGTAGCTATTTTATTATTATTAATTAGATAGGTACCCTTAATATAATTGAGTATAAAAGTACTTTATATAATGAATTTGAATTATTTTTTTATAAATTAAGGTATATTATTTTTCATTTGATACAAATGCACACAATAAATAGATATTATAGTATATAATAATATATTAATATCTGATAATATAATATAATATAATTCTAATAATCAACAATAATATTGACAAAAAAATTTAGTATAAAAATAACCCATTATATAATAAATATTATTATCTACTTAAGTATAATGTTTAAATATTAAATCATGTTTTCATAAAAAAAAAAAGCAAAAAAAAAGTAAAATTATAATATCATCAACTTTCCTAATCAAATTATATTTTACAATTTCAAAACAAAAAAAAAGACTTAGGTACATCAAACAATTATATGAAAATTCTTTATTATTATTATGACTCATAATTTGTGAGTATTTATTTATAATGTATTTTAAACTTGTTTAATTTTATTTGATATTTTGTTTGACTATAATAATGTTATAAATCATACTACCTACTATTATAGTATGAGTATATAATTATAAAAAAATTAACTTTTGATTTCATTTAACTAAAAATGTATTTTTTATATTAATTTACACCTATCTGGTGCATATTTTTCATTTTATTTGTTTATTTATTATATGTCTTAAATACATATTTATAGACCTAAATTAAAGATCTTTACAGTTAACGATTTTGTAATTTATTTTGGCAGTTGATGTATATTATATATAAATATACATAGTAAACATTTATATTTATAGTTAGATAACAATAAACATTAACTTTAATTTGTATTTAATATTTGTTACTAGTATAATAGTCTCCTTTATAGGTATTTGTATTACAATTTATAATAGTTACTATTTATCGTACAATTTTATTAAGAGCGGATAATATGAATTGTACACGTATATTATATTATTAAATAGAAATTTTTCTACTTCATAATATTAATTTTCTACTTAAACAACTTTTTCTGATCATAAGATATACATATAGTTAGAATTATTATCATTTGCATAGGTATGTGTGTGTGTGTAGGGGAACACTTGTGTATATTATTATTTTTTTTTTTTAGTAAATATAATAAAAAGTCAACGAACAAAAAGGCGAAAAATCAGGAATGATCTTATACTATTCAACAATAACCCATCTATAAATTATCCTCGTATAAATTTAATTCCTACTAATGAGTTATTAACCAGAGAATATTCACCTTGTCAATCTAATCAAAATAACAGTGAATTAGTCTTAAGACCAGAAATAGAGGCCGAGGTTGAGCCAGCAAGGTTATCAAATTATTTGCCTACGCCACCTTACACTTTGCCTAATATAGTTGACGAATCAGAAAACATTAAAAATTTTATTGCATCTTGGGCTATTCAATATAAAATTCCACATAATGCACTTAGTGGACTTCTATCTGGATTAAAAAAACACGATTGTTTCCAAAGTCTCCCGCTTGATGCAAGAACTGTATTATGTACACCAAAACAAATTTCAAAAACTATCAGAACTATGAAACCTGGCATTTATCACCATTTCGGTTTGGTCTCGGGTATAAAAAAATATGCTCCAGAAAACTTATTAGAATTGAAAATCGCTGTTGGAATTGATGGTTTACCTTTAAGTAAGAGCAGTGGCAATCAGTTTTGGCCAATATTAGCGTATATTATTACACCATTTTCAACAAAAAAAGTATTTCCAATAGGAATCTATTATGGCCAAAGTAAGCCAGAAGACAGCAATGAATTTCTTTCTGAATTTGTCACAGAAGCTGAAGCATTGATTGCAAATGGAATAAAAATAAATAATGTTATTAAAAGATTATCTATAAGTTTCATTTGTTGTGATTCTCCAGCGAAAGCATTTGTTTTACGTGTTAAGACCCATTCAGGATTTCATTCATGTACACGTTGTTTTATTGACGGTGACTATCAAAAAAATAGAGTTTGTTTTCCATACTCTATACGGAAATCTACCCTAAGGGATCATGATTCATTTCTAAATATGGTGGATGAAGATTATCATATATCAGAATTTCCATCAGTTTTGACAAAATTAAATGATTTTGATTTAGTTAAATCACTACCACTTGATTATATGCATTTAGTCTGTTTGGGAGTAATGAAAAAGTTATTGTTACTTTGGAAATCCGGGCCTTTAAAAACACGTTTACCCTCTAAAGATATTAAAAGCTTGTCAAAATCGTTATTGGCATTAAACACTGATATTTCATCTGATTTTGTTAGAAAGAGTAGAAGTCTTCTTGAAGTTGGACGCTGGAAAGCAGTTGAGCTACGATTTTTTTTACTTTATTCAGGTCCAGTTGTTTTGAAATCTAAATTAAATAATGAATGTTATTCTCATTTTATGTCTTTGAGTATTGCTATGATCATACTTCTTAGTCCAAATCACAAATCACTAGTGAATTATGCAAGACATCTACTAGATTACTTTGTGAAACAATTTTAAAATCTTTATGGAGAATACCTTCTATCACATAATGTTCATGGGTTATTGCATCTATGTGATGATTATGATCAATTCGGACCACTTGACCAATGCAGTGCATTTGTTTTTGAAAACCATATGAAAGAACTAAAATCTTTTATAAGAAAACATGAAAAGCCACTGGAACAGATTATAAATAGGTATTCTGAAATTAACTCAATTAATGTAAATACATTAAAAAGTACACAATTAAATGTGAAACCTATTCTTAAAAGACCTCACACAAATGGTCCATTAATAGCTGATATTTTTGGAGTTCAATTTTACAGTCTATTATTCAGAAATTTACATATTATTATTAAAAAACAAAAATAATCGGATAGTTTTATTTTAACAAACAGTGGAGAAATTGTTAAATGTATTAATATTATAGAAATGAATAACAATATTTTAATAATTGGAAAAAAATTTAAGTATGCATTACCATTTTTCAACGAACCAATAAATTCCACCAAACTTGATATTTACCTTGTTAATAATTTATCAGATACTTTAAATTTTTGGAACATCACAGAAATAAAAAGTAAAATTATGATTTTCAATCATGATAAAAAAATTATTGCTATGGCAATAATACATACATCAGGTATACATGATAATTTAATAAATATTATGTTAAGAAGTTTTATCGTTTTACTTTCATGATTTAATTATAAATAAATATGGTAGTTATAATAAACAATATTAAAATCAAAAAAATATACATTTATCTTTTATTGAATCACAAACATTTATTTAATTTTGTTCTTCTATTTTAATTAATTTGCAGATGGGTTGATGGGAAGTCGTTTTGTTTCATAAAGACAATAGTATTGAAGCCGTACCTGATACATGGGTCAAAAAAGGGCTTTGTGCTTGTCCCAAGTCTTCCAAAAATATAAAGCAGTTAATTAAAAATAGATATAAACCAAATAAAACCGATTTTTTATATTATCCAGCACGAATCCTAGGAACTAAAAACTATGGTACCTACCTTTAATTATTATTGCAAATATAATTGTTGTATATAATTATAATTATTTGGGTTTTTGTAGCTACATTAGCTGAAGCGCAAACAAAACTATCAAAAGCAGCTACAAATTCTGATCTGTCTACAACAGAAGATGAGTTAAACAAAAAAAAAAAAGAAAACATTTAATTCATCCAGATTAAACGACGTGAATGAACGACATGAACCTCCTTTGTATAAAGATTTTTGTTCTAAAGGTTAGTTTTTAAATGAGTGCTAATAAAGTTTTATTTTATAGTAATATTATCAATGTCAATATTTGAAATTTATTATAAAAATACAAATTTAATGCTTAATTCCTTTAGTAACAAAATCTAATCAAGAAGTAGAATCTGCCATCCAAGTTATTGACAATCATGGTTCATTCAGTGATAATGATGATTCAGATGGGAGTCGGAAAAAAAGTACACGGAAAAAAAGTCCGATTTTATTTTTTTCGGAAAAAAAGTCCGACTATAAAATAATTATACGGAAAAAAAGTCCGGTTATAGAATCTATACAGAAATAGAAGGTAAGATAGATAGAAAAATCATATTATGTATTAGAAGGTACCTACGGTAATAAAGATAGCACAATTAAAGTGTATTATAAGATAAAGTATGAATTCCCCAATATACCTATATCATATTATATAAAATTGATGTTACGGTAATGCATAAGAAATCCAGTCGTTGTCCACATTTGTAGTTATTCGCATCGAAATATTCACATCAAAATGGAGAAGAGTTAGGAGTAGATAGAGCTAAAATAGCGTTACAAGAACTAGGAGAAGGGATTCCAGCACCAAAAAAACGTAAGTTTAGTAACACCGGCGAACGTTTAAAAAATTTATGTTCTAGAGTGGCCATTAATGAAATATCGGTAGAAGAATTTTTAATTAATATTGGACATTGTATCCGAAAACGAAATAAATATTAGTTTTAGTTATTTTTTAGATTCTGAACGAAGTGATGAATGTATTGCTTTTACTATGATGTGTGTTTTTTTTTTTTTTTTTTTTTTTTTTTTTTTTTTTTTTTTGTGTCTGGGGACAACATTTGGAGCAGTAATAATGCTCCGATTTTTGACTTCAGCCCCTCTTTGAATAGGGAATTGAATCTAGTTGGTACTTTAGGGGGGTCAAAATTAAAATTTTCTAATAGTTTTCAAAAAAATC
Organism: Schizaphis graminum; assembly: GCA_020882235.1. NCBI lineage: Eukaryota > Metazoa > Arthropoda > Insecta > Hemiptera > Aphididae > Schizaphis > Schizaphis graminum. Next base: position 24,566,553 of record CM037033.1, on the reverse strand, counting down.
GAGAAAAACAAAAAAAAAATGACAGAAAAATGGAAATTTTACGGAAAAACCACTTTTCGACAAAATCGATTTTTTGATTTTGCTGTAACTCAAAAACGAATTATTGTAAATACTTGAAACTTTCACCAAATGTTTATATTATGGTTATCTCTTTACAGTTAATTTTTCAAAATATTTTGACCATTTTTAAGCTACTAATAGACAATTGAAATTTTCGACTTTTCTAAGTTTTTTTTTCTTCAAATGCCGATAAAAATTTTTTGGGTGGCCAGAAAATCTTGAAAATTTAATACAAGGTTTCTTATAAGTTGTTCTTAAAGTGATAAAAAAAAATCCGAAATCGTTAGTCACAATTTTTTTTTATAAGTGTTTAAAGTTCGAATTTATACGAAATATGTCAAAATTTAAATTAAATTTCATACGCTCATAATGCGAATGTTGGCCATAGTAACCATAGTAACATAATATAAAAACTATACTATTTGTTTCAAAATAGAATATTTGACAATATTTAAATATAATATATCCTAAACTGACAAATCATCTTCGTTCAGAATCGTTTTTCGTATACAATGATACCTATCATTGCATTCAAATTTAACCTACCATAGTCTAAGGTCCACCCCACCCCCTAATATACAGCAGAGCGATACCCACTTACCCGCTTTTTATTATTATTGACTAATTATTATACTATAGTTTAATGTTTTAAATTATATAAATATTAAATTATTATTACATTATACAAATCATATATTAACAATAAATCAAACCGGACTTTTTTTCCGTATAATTAATTTCTAGTCGGACTTTTTTTCCAATAAAATAAAAATCGGACTTTTTTTCCGTGTACTTTTTTTCCTCGGACTTTTTTTCCGGGATTCGATTCAGATAATGATCCAACATGGGGAAATAGAGCCATAAGTAATAATGGTATGTTATAATAAATTGTATTTAAATGTTGTACGTATAACTAATTATATTAAAATTGAATTTATTAATTTTTGTTTTATCACATTCATTAGGCAGCAGTGATGATTCAACTTCGGACGCAAATATTATGATCCCATCTACACCAAACGCTGTATTTTCACCCAACACCCAAGTTTGGAAGGTTAATGAATTGAATGAGTATGAAAAAACCGAAATGGCACTAAATTTTCAAACCGTATTTAAATCTCCTGGAAAATGGCATATTTCTAGTACTTACAACCAAACCAAAGATCCAGAAGAATTGAAACAAGTAACAAAAACTCTGTTTTTGAATGATAATACTAAAAGTGTGAATGGTAAGTAATACATAAGTCAAACAAAATGTTCTAAAAATAATTATATAATGACTACCTATTATATGTATAATATTTTATTTATATTTCAAATAAATTTTAGGAGATGGTGTTACATCAAAATCTAAAGATAATTTCCATTCAAGTGTAAACCCTGATGGTGGTGGTGTGTTCATGTCTTCTCATGGTAATAAAAAATTAAGTTCATTAGTATGTAGTGTTATTAGTATACATTAATTACTGAGTTATTTACTAATAATATTTATATGGTTCTCAATACTCGTTAAAAATATTTTAATACCTAGCTATAATATGTTTGAATTAAACTACTTATTCAATTATAATTACATCTAATTATTCACCAATTTTATCTCTAATATGGATTAGACTGTATTTTACAAAATATTGATTAAAAAATTAGCAATTGAATATTTCATTATAATTAAAATTTAAATAAAACAATGAAATGAATAATACAAAACATTGACTTATAATTAATTTACTGTATAAAATGATACAACTTCAAAAAGAAAAAAATTATATCTTATGATAATAGGCAATAATAATATTATAATATGTATAATAGTAAAATTTATAAACATAATATATAAATGATATTTGATTTATCAATTAAAATATTTCATTATTATTATAATATGTATAAATTATCTAACATTTACAACTATAACTTTAAAGTTGTAATAACGAAAATGGTGTATTGAATGTGATCTTGATATTTAAAAAAAAAAATCAATGCATGATTAGATGGTTAATATGATACTGGTGTTTATTAATAGGAATTAACTGGAGAGGATTGTGAATATTTTTTTTTTCATTGTTGATCATAAATAATTCTTACCAATATGCTTATATTTACACATATAATATTATAACAGTCTAGTTAAATGTAATACCCATGTCAAGAAAATAATATCCATCAATAATAATAAAATGGAACCAATAATTGTATATTATTAATATTTTTTAAATACTGTTTTGTATATTTGTAGATTTTCAAAAATTTACCTTCTCAGCATTGACTCACTTAAAATATGACATGAGTGCTATGATGCATATTATTAAGGATACCAATGAAAAGGTCCAAGCATTAGTTTCAAAAACAAATACAAATTTAATATCTACCATTTCTCCATCACAAAACTCAATTGACATGAATATGTTCCCATTAACTACTGATGATGAACTTTTAGCAGTGGAAATCAAAATTGATGACCTTCATTATAGAAATGAATTGGTAATGATGAAAGAAAAATAAAATGTGTTTTTTATATTGATTTTAAACTTATACTTTTATTGTAATAGGTGTGTTTATTGTAATAATAAGTGTTTAATATTTTATTTTATTTTTTTTTTAGATTTGTAAATTATCATTGTTGGTTGATAATAATAGTTTAAATTTGTAGGTTGTAAATTTTTTGAACTGAGATCCACAAATATTTTCAAGTAATGGTCCACATTTATGAGGCAAAGATAATTTATAATTTGGTGTGGAGCGTTGTAATGACGTCGGTCGTTGTTTATTATACATTTCTGAGTATCTATTAATAATTTGTTCAAGAGGTTTTTCATGCTTGCGTATTTTTGATTTTAAATTTTTCATGTAATTTTCGAATACAAAGGCAGAACATTCATCAAGTGGTCCATAATACTCATAATCATCATTCATCACATATATGAAGTAATGCATGGACATTATAAGAACAATGTTTACTTCCATAAATTTGTTCAAATGTCTTAACAAAGTATTCTAGTAACTCTCTAGCATAATTTAAAAAATGCTGATAATTAGGACTAAGTAAAATTAACATGGCTACATGTAAAGACATAAAATTAGTATATGCATCTGAAGAAATAATATCTTTAAGTACAATTGGACCAACATATAAAATAAATAATCTTAATTCTGTTGCCTTCCATCGACTAACTTCTTGTACTAAACGAGTTTTTCTAACAAAATCTGAAGGAATGCAGGACTGAATAGCTAGCAGTGCAGTAGATAATGCATTTATACTGCGGCCTGGTAAACGAACATTTATGCCCGTATGCATAGTCCTGTTGTTATGTGTCACATATAATTGCTTATACGACCAATAGCTAAGTAGCCCATAATACTTTATGTAACCCTTAACTATTTTTATGTACCACATAAATTGTTTCTTGCATAAACGATATTTATGTACCACATAAATTGTTTCTTGCATAAACGATATTTATGTATTCTATAGTTATGTAAAAGTTTATGTGATAATAATCATTGTTATCAGTGTTACTAAGTTCATATTAGTGAAAATTGGTGAGATAACGGAAAGTAATATTTTAAAATTTATATAATTATTAACATTATTTCATTTCGTTTTCTGAATTTCTGATTTAATAAAAATATTATAAATAATGAATAATAATATATTATTATTATTATAAAAAATAATAACATTATTTAATACATAATATTATGTTGCTTACAATATTACTAAATTACACATTGGTGCAAATGTTTTTCACATGTATTAGCAAAATATTGTTCAAAAATATTCACATCACATTTCGAAAATATGTTTTTAGAATTATTTTGACAACATGTTGATTCAAATATTAGCAAAATGTATTTTTATTATGTAATATAAATATTTTTTATAAAAAACATAATTAAAACGTTTTTAAAATATTTCTTTAAAAGATTGTGTCAATATTATAGTGTTCTACGTTCCAATATTTCTTTATGATAGTTGTAACAATATTATAAAATAATATTTTAACAATATGTTTAAAATAAGTTACCTACAGCAAAATATTCACTTATAACTAGAGATGGGCGGGTAACGAATAATTATTCGATAGTTTTTCCAAATAAGTTATTCGAATAATCGTTACAAATTATTCGATATATTCGATTATTCGAATTTTTATTCAATATATTGGAATACCTAACAAATTATTCGAATTTTTATTCGATTTTGCAAATAACAAATTATTCGAAATTTATTCGATATAGTGAATACCTAATAAATCTACTAACTGGTCCATATCAATCAGTTTTGGAAATCGATAACATTTCAAAAATGTATTGTCATTGTATTTCTCAAACGGATCTTCCATATTACGAATATACTTTCTTAGAATTTGTTCAACATCAAATTCGTCGAAATATTCATAAACCATTTCCACATAGTTATTAGTTTTCAAAGTTATTAAAATCGTCCATATCTACTACTATATTTTTATAATACAACTATTTAAAACTTATATTTTGAGCACAAACAATATTGATAGCAGGTGAAAAATGACAAATTTATGTATCACTTAAGAATTATGAGGCGGAATTTGAGCGCATAACTTTATGTGTTTGTTTAGAGCCTATGTAACACATAAATATAACTATGCAAGAGAAAATTGTTAAATAAAATTATGTGTCACATAAATATGCTTTATGTGACACATAAAATGACTATGCATATGGGCATCAATGGTCCTTTGAACAACCACAACTGAATAAGTTTTTTGACTATACCCAAATTAACAAGGTGCATATAATCTAATGGAAAACTTCGAATTAAATCAACGCCAGGTAATTCAGTGAGTTTAGAAGTTGTTTTCCCAACATGATGCTCTTCATTTGACATATTCACATACATATCATGAGTTCTTTCTGCCGATTTGTTGTTGCAGTATGGAAAGCAAACTCTAGACTCACAATTCTCTCCTTCGTAAAGACATCGTGTGCAAGAAAAATACCCAGAATGACCCTTAATTTTTAAAATATATGATCGGGCCGGAGCATCACAAACAAAAGCATGAATTAAAACTTTTTTATTATGACCATGCACATCAATTCCATCAGTCAAAAGTTTCTTGGCTTCTACAATAAAATCTTCTAGAAAATCGTTACTGTTATTGGGTTTAGACTTTCCATAATATATACCGACAGGAAAGACAGTTTTTTTAATATCTGAACTAACTATGTATGCTAAAATTGGCCACAGTTGATTATTACAACTCTTTGCAATGGGCAAACTATCTATACCAATAACAACTTTTATTTCAGTCATATTATGAGGGGCAAATCGTTGAATTTGTTGAACCAAACCAAAATGATAATAATGACCTGGTTCAACAATACGGATTTGATTGTTATTTGATTTTGGTGTGCTTAAAAGAGTCCGACTATCTAGAGGAAGATTTTTGGTATGAATAACTTCATGTCCTTTCATTAATTTAAGTAACTTATTCAATGTTATTTGAGGAACATTACACTCTAATGCCCAAATACTTAAATTATTAATAAAATCTTCACTAGCAGCATTTTCATGAGTAATTTTTTGATTGGAAGTTGAAAGAAAATTTTCTATATTTTTAGACTGATCATCAATAGAAACTTCAGAGTAAGATGATTGTTCAATATTTTCGTTGAATAAAGTTGAATAAAGGGATGAATTTTCAGTGTTAGTATCTAGAAGTACAGGATTGTTTTGATGAGCTTCAACTATTGACTGCTGAATACAAGTTGATGATGAAGGTATTTGTATTACATCATCATTAAATACAGGAATTTCCTCAATAATTTCATTACAGATATCATTTGAATAAATATTTTGAGTTAAACTTAACTCTGCGTTCAACTTTCTTCTCTTAGATCTTTGACTTTTAATATTTGATGACATTATTATACAAAAATCTTGGACTTGATTGAGTTATATTCCTAACACATACATAAATATAAATGTCACTATGCTTTAGATTTATTCGAGGATTTATTATTGGCACAAAAATATATTTTACATATGTTAGGTACTATTTTAACGTAATTATCAATTGATATAGTTTTATTTTGTTAATTAATGATACAATTTATCAAACTCAATTAAAGTAAAAAAACATTAAATTTCATTTTTACTTTTACTTTAGAGTTAAGATACTTATTGTGTCAATATAATAGTAATAATACATTAATAAATATATATAATATACTTTAAAGTTATACTACAATTGGGTCCCAATAAAATAATGCTCACAGCTCACTGTATTCATAAATTAAAATTAAGTAGTTAATATAAAATATAACTGCAACCAATAAACAAAAATAATAAATTAGATAGGTAGGTAGGTATCATTAATTTTTCATTTAAATTATTTATGCCGTTGATTAAAATTACAAAAAATAAATAAAATAATGTTTCAGAAGGAAAGAAATAAGCCAATGTTGTTTCAGAACATATAATATAATTAAAGCACTCAAGTAAACCTTGTAATTTATAGTCTTAAATGGCAGATATTAAAATGATAGGTACCATTAATGATCGAATAATACAAAAGTTGATGTTAAAATCAATTATTTATTAACAGGCACACATATAAAACTAATATATTAATTATAATAATAAATATACGGACTATTCGGCTATTTTAACATAGATACAATTATCAAATACAAGAGAAGCTCACTGAAAAAAAGATTAATCAAAGCTCAAATTAGGGACCATAAAAATAATTTGCCGGGCCTCATGCATTAACCACTAATCCATAATGACAGACTAAAACCTAGTGTTCTAGTCTCTAAGTAATATTAAACTTTAAAATATAAGGTATAAATGGTATAAAGTATTTAATATACTTACCCGTTGGCAGTAACAAATTCAAATTAGTGTATACTTGTATTTTACACATTAACAATAATAACACGATAACAACTTAACAAGACGTGACGTTTAAATTAAAACGCGTAAAATGTAAACTAGTGGCTGAAAATGCGAGTTGGACACGACATAAATATGTAAATTCCGACTAGATGGTACAGAGTAAGACAGTTGTAAGTCATGTGGTAACGCCGGAAACGGAATAAAACTTTGTAGTGACTAGTGAGCCGTTGCCGGTTGGCGTGTAAATGTAAAAGCAAGTCTACTAGAAATGAAACACTGGAAGTGTAATGCGAGCATGCGACAACAATAAATGCACAGATAACACAGATATGGGTTTTCCATCAATTTTGCAATAATGTTAACTTGGCCTACGGGCTACGGCTATATTTAGTATTTATCATAATATACTATAATAGACAAGAACAGACTGTGTATAACAATAATAGCATTACGAGCGTCGTGCAAACATATCGCAGTGATGTAGGCTGTCTTAAGTTTCTTAACGACAAAATTGAAAATACAATTTTATTAGTATAACAGCTAGTATAAGGTCTATGGCATATTATAATAATATAATATACTCCGTAACTTTACCATTGCATAACATAACAGCTATGTAGTGCGATACATTACATAAAAAAAAATTTCAACAGCATATACTGTTAATATATTAAACAAATAGACGATGTTTGTAAATTTGTATATTTACTATTTAGTAGGTAGGTTATTAAAAAAAAATATTCCATCATTATTGATTATTCATTCTATTATTTACATATTCAAGTCATTCAACAATACATATATAATTGTATAAATATTATAATGTATATTTATGAATTATAATTCTACTATAAAATTATGACTAAAGAAAAAGTTTTAAAATTTATAAAGAAAAATTATAAATGAATATGAATAAAACAATTTATTACTATATAAATTAATCGTGTAATATTGATTCCCAATAATCTTTCTCCCACCATCGATGACCATACTCGACGCATATATTGTATATATTTAGTATACGACGATGTTTCTAGATTACGGTTCGCAATGAACAATGATAATAATATCTATAGACCATAATAATACAATAATTATCATATATAAAACCACGGTATATTTAATATAGTAATTATTACATAGGCGTGCGCACGGGGTATGCAGGGTATGCACTTGCATACCCTGCGACAGACGCTAGGGCACAACGTCATGAACAATGTCTCAGTTCATAAATTAAACGGGATTTTTATAAAATTGTAATGCGATATCGATATGGAATAAGGACTTGTTTTTAAATTAATTTAGGACTCAAATTTAGGTTCTCAATAATTTAAGGAAATATTGATTTTATTTTTGGTGTAGGTATTTACTATTTATGTATCCCAAGAAATGACAGCGATTACATCTATTCTTTAATTTGACGATATCTAAATACTGGTAATAATTAATATAATAATATAATAGTTAAAGTATACCAGGAAAGAGAAGGCTTGAATTATAACAATAATATTGTATAATGTACATTTTCATTTAAATAAACACGTTTGTATAAAAAAAAAAAAATACTTTTCATTAATAAAAAAAAAAAAACTACTTAAAATCAAAAAAGATGAAAATTTTTTTTTTCTTATGTAAAGTAGTAACCTATGATATAATGTCATGCACTCATGCACATTTATTTTAGGGGTATTTATATATATGGGGGGCACATTTTATCAGCTGCATGCCTGCATACCCTGCGAACAAAGTCTGCGCACGCCTATGAATTATTAGATAGGTACCGTATATATAAAACTAAACTGCAGCAAAATAAAGATGATTTTCTTATAAAAATATATATTATATTAAAAATACGATTGTGAAACGTTCGTAGAACATTTAGAATTAAATGTTATTTTAAATTATTTGTTTATTTTTCAGGAAATGTTTTATAGAAATTATAATCAAAATATTAAAAGTTTAACTTACTTACAATATACTAAGAATATTTGCAAAATAATATTGTATTATGTTATTATAATATTTTTATGTAATTTTAATTTTAATATTATAAAAAAACTATATTAAGAACGTTTAAGAAATATTTTAGATTTAATATTACTTTTTAAAGATTAAATAACACTATAATAACATAACAATTATAACATTCATAATTTAATCGAGTACTAAAGTTATAATAACATTTATGTTACGAAATTGTTGTCTGGGAATAGTCCGAGGTCCACCCCACCCACTAATGTACAGCAGAGCGATACCCACTTAACCGCTTTTCTATATTATGTATTTTTATCTATTAATTATGATAATATATACCGAATACAAAATATGTCACTTGTATTTTACGCAATTTAGTTCTACCTCTAAAAGTGTAAATACTTATTTTCTATTTGTTATACCATTAGAAAAAACTAAATCAAGTTGAGAGCTGCAAAATTTATTATTAATTATATTGTGTTGCTAATGGTCAGTTAAAAAAAAAAAAGTGACTTATTAACACAAACTTTTTGATTTGAGTGGATTACCATTGTATATTGTTACGTCACCACGATATAACCACCCGAGAGAAATATTCCTAAGGTTTTAATCACCCAATTGTAATATTAATCTAGAATTATTACTATTTTTAGGATGTTTATGACTGTTTATGATTTTGTTCCTTTGATCCTATACAAAGTTATCTTAGCAAAAAATTTGTTTCTAAAAAATAATATTATGGAATAATTGTCTTTAAAAAGTAATATATATTTCACACGTGGTAAACGAAACAGGTTTTCTGCGAGATGTAATCTGTATTTTGTGATCTTTCATCATATTATAATAATATTGTTAACATCGGTATTATGTGTCTCTTGGTGAGTGATGATGTATCAATGCATAGGCGCACATAGGGGGTGCTTGGGGGTGCTTAGCACCCCCAGGTTTAAAATTAGCACCCCCGGTTTCCTGTAAAATTGATTTCAGTAATCCACCAATAATTTGTAAATTATTATGGTTTATTGAGTTGAACATTTTTTAGATTCTGAACGAAGTGATGAATGTATTGCATTTACTATGATGTGTGTTTTTTTTTTTTTTTTTTTTTTTGTGTCTGACTCCAACATTTGGAGCAGTAATAATGCTCCGATTTTTGACTTCAGCCCCTCTTTGAATAGGAAAATTCATCTAGTTGGTAGTTTGGGGGGGGGGTCAAAAGTAAACATTTTCAAATAGTTTTCAAAAAAATCGAGAAAAACAAAAAAAAAGTGACAGAAAAACGGCAATTTTACGAAAAACCACTTTTCGACAAAATCGATTTTTTGATTTTGCTGTAACTCAAAAACGAATTATTGTAAATACTTGAAATTTTCACCAAATGTTTATATTATGGTTATCTCTTTACAGTTAATTTTTCAAAATATTTTGACCATTTTTAAGCTACTAATAGACAATTGAAATTTTCGACTTTTCTAAGTTTTTTTTTCTTCAAATGCCGATAAAAATTTTTTGGGTGGCCAGAAAATCTTGAAAATTTAATACAAGGTTTCTTATAAGTTGTTCTTAAAGTGATAAAAAAAAATCCGAAATCGTTAGTCACAATTTTTTTTTATAAGTGTTTAAAGTTCGAATTTATACGAAATATGTCAAAATTTAAATTAAATTTCATACGCTCATAATGCGAATGTTGGCCATAGTAACCATAGTAACATATAAAAACTATACTATTTGTTTCAAAATAGAATATTTGACAATATTTAAATATAATATATCCTAAACTGACAAATCATCTTCGTTCAGAATCGTTTTTCGTATACAATGATACCTATCATTGCATTCAAATTTAACCTACCATAGTCTGAGGTCCACCCCACCCCCTAATATACAGCAGAGCGATACCTACTTACCCGCTTTTTTTCCATTATAATTATAAATATCTATTTAAATGGACAATATTATTATAATTCACGAATTCACAGTATTGTATGATTGCAAGTATTTTTCGTCTAAATATTAAACAATAAACAGCAATCATAATATTATAGGAAATTATATTATCATTTATCTAATCTTTCTTTATAATTCTTATTATTATCTACTGTACACGGTTGGCTAGACAGTCGTTTATCTATTCTGTGGTCGTGACTACGAAATTATGTTCTATTTATAACTTTGGTAATTGGTTATCACTTGGTTTTTACTAATATTTAAACAGTAGACTACGCTGAACCGTTTGCGGAATGACAAATATTATTATTTATTACCAATCATACATACGATATGATTCATTGGACATTGACCATTGTTATTTACATTTTATATGCTTGATTTTTTATTCAAAGTCTATTTTACATTGTTATTTGTTAATTACCCAACATAATATTATAATCATGTTCGGTATTTTTAATAAAAGAACGAAGTCAAATCCAAAAGTTTTTGACGAACCGGCACAATTAGGTAAACGGAGTAACAACGAAGAACTTGTTGATGATCCTCTGTTAAGTACAAATATTACAGTAAGTAAAAATTATAAATATTTCTTATATCAATTAAAGGTTATAAACTTATTTATTATTCAAATAATGTATAGGCACAGAATAGAATTAATCTATTCTGTGGTACACATTATACGTAATAGATACCAATTTCCAGTATACCTATATTACAGTAGTTACTACTTACTAGGCGTCTAGGCACCTTTTTTAGTAGGTATGTGTATTATATTTTTTGTTCATTACATAGGTACTTTATTAGTTACAAAGTGATCAGTCTGCACAATGTACGAGTACTACACTTATTTCAATTCCCATTGATATCATAAATGACTTGGGTGATTTACAAACTGGACCTGTACGTCCCAAATTACAGGTAAGAATTATAATTGTATTTAATAAATATTAAATAATTAGCTAATTAAAAATTAAATTTAAAAATATTTAAAACTTTTACCTACTTAGGTACTGAAAATATAATTTGTTGTAAAAATACACTTATATTTAATAATTAAAGTACATTTATTTGGTTGTAATACATTGTTGTGTTACTTTTTCTGTTATTTAATATAACCAAATAACCAATTGTATCTAACTACCTAAATTATTTAATTTAAAATAGGCATATCCCATGACAAAATTTGGAAAACAAAAACGGTCATTTGGCTGTTCATACTTCCAACAGTACGAGTGGTTGGAATATAGCCTTAAAAGAGATGCCGTCTTTTGTTTTTGTTGCAAAATGTTTGGAAAATCTGAAGATACTTGGGTGAAAATTGGTTTTTCTAACTGGCAAAAAGTAAGATTTTTGTACTTTTATAGTTTACACCTTTAGGATGTGTTACTTGACTAATGACTATAAAAAAAAATATAATAACTATACTAAAAACTATATAATATTATTGTGATTTTCAGTTTAAAAAGAAAACCAATCTAGTATTAATTATTTATATTTCATTAAATTGATGATATAAGTACTATCTTTATCTAATACAATATTATATAAGTTAAGTTAGGTATTACCTATGAATAATTAATCATTCATCTTTAATAATAAATATAGACTATAGACTATTATAGTATTAACTATTAATGCATATTGCATAATATGTTTATATTAGTTTTAATTAATATTACCAATATTGATTAGTATTTAAATAGAAATATTTGAATATTTTTCATGCTTATAACCTAATACTTTTTTTTACAGCTATATGAAAAACTAAAAAAACACAACACATCCCTGTGTCATCTGACGTGCGTTGCTAAATTAGCATCATATAATTTAAGTCTTAAATCTGGATCAGTTTTGTCGAATTTATCTTCTGGACATCAAGAACAGATTAAAAAAAATCGTACATACATCTTGCATTTAATTGATATAGTATTATACTTGGGAAAACATGGTAATGCCTTTAGAGGCCATTCAGAAGGCACTGAATCTTTAAATCAAGGTATGTGTAAAACCGTCATTGAATCATACAGATATAATATAGGTAAACTGTACCTATTATATTTTCTTATATGATACACTTATATCTTATTCATTAGTGTAAGAAAAAATCTTTGATAAATACAATTTTCACTTTTAATAATTATAAAACAAATTATGCATGTATATTATGTATACTACAATAGTTTTGATTGCTGCAAACATTTGTTATTGTTTAGGGAATTTTAAGGAATTATGCAACCTTTATGAAAAATCAGTACCAGATTTCCATTTGATTTATAAACAACCTATAAACTACACTAGTTGGAGAATTCAAGAACAGTTAATTGAAATATGTGCTAATCATATTAATGAAACTATTTTAAATGAAATTTCTATAACTGGTTTTTTTGCTATTATGTGTGATGAAGCTAGGTGAGTATTTAGTAAAAATGTTAAATATTTAATGTCAATTTAATTATAACTATTTTAGAATCCACAAAGAAGAACAGCTTTCAATATGTGTTCGCTATGCAGTTGAAATGGAAGTGTATGAGCGATTTTTAGGCTTTGTGGACGTTTCAAAAGGACAAAATGCAAACAATATTGTTGAAGCTATATACGCATATTTTGAGGGACAAAAATATCCATACAAAATATCAGCATTGTTGCGCAGTCTTATGACGGTGCTAGCGTTATGTCGGGGAACATGAATGGCGTTCAAGCTAAAATAAAAGAGCAACATCCTGCTGCAGTATACACTCACTGTATGGCTCACCGCCTAAATTTGGTGGTTGTTGACACATGCAAAAGCATTAAGGTAAAGGTATTAGTTTACATTTATTATTTGTAATAAATAATTATATCTATAATATATTATGTGTTCAAATTTGAGACTTAATTTTAAATGTTTGTTTGTTTATGTGGACAGAGTGCTCAGGCCGCATTTAATATATTGGAAGCAGTGTATGTACACTTTTCAAGGCCATCAAAAAATACTAAATTAATAGAAATTCAAAAAAAAATGGGTCTATTTAAGAGTACAACTGTTATGCGGGTATGTGATACTCGGTGGGTATGCCGGTACAAAAACTGTGAATCTATTATAAATAATTTTGAAAGTATTGTTAAAGCACTTAAAGAGGAAGTTGAAGATCAGGCAGACAAAGATGTTGCTCAAGCAATAGGTTAATATTTTTAATTTTATAAGAATAATATTTTCTAACAAATTGACAATGATTTGCTAAACGATTATTAATTTCCAGGCATTTTAAGTTCAATAACAAAAAAAAACTTTATTGTTATAATTTTCATTCTATATGATGTACTTTGCATCATTAATGTCTTGAGCAATCAGCTCCAAAATAAAAAAGCTACACTGGGAAATTCTGGGAAAATAATTAAAGGTGTTATTGCTTCATTTAAACATCTGAGTTCTGATGAGGCTTTTAATAAATTTTGGCAAAAGGTTCAAGATTTCGCAAATAAAAATAATATACTATTGACAATGCTACCCACAAACGAAGGTTAGTTCTTTATTATTTATTTGGATTATATATTATGGCTTTATTTAATAATACTGTATGTTTATAAAATAAAATAAAATAAAACATACATTTAATATGTCAGTACCTAAGTCTTTATAATAACATAGGTATTGTTAAAAAATATTTATGTATGTATCTGACTATAGTGTCAAAAGAAAAACAAACTCGCAAACGTCGTGAACCAGCCAAACTTCAAGATTATGCCCTGAGTCATCGAACAGGAGCAGAGTCTGAAGATAACACTTCAAACACTATTGAATATTGGCGTATAACAGTTTATTTAAGAATAATTGATGCAATAATTATAAATTTAGAAAAACGTTTTTTGGAAGAAAGCTTAGAGCTGGCCGAATCTGTAGACAACTTTTTTAACTTGGATGAACATAAAAGTTTGTGTTTTATAAACACTTATAAGGTATATTTGATAAAAAAAATAACTAACTATTTAAAATATTTATTACATGGTCATATCTTTTGAAATATTATTAATATATAAATCTGTTTATGTATATCAGGATATTTTTAAAATATCAACAACTAGTTTATCAGCAGAAATGCTGGTCCTAAAGAATAGTCTACCAGCCAACTTTGAATTTGAAGACTTGAAAAATCAATGTCATAAAAGTTCGTTTCCAAATGTCTATAAATTAGTTCAAGTGGGAATGACAATTCCAATTTCTTCTTCAACGTGTGAACGCTCCTTCTCGGCTATGCGTAGATTGAAAAACTGGTTACGCACCAGTATGGGCCAAGAAAGATTTACTAAGCTATCTACGCTTAGCATTGAGAGAGATCTTACCAATAAAATAGATGGGGAAATTATATTGCAAAAATTTGCATTGTCAAACAGGAAATAAAATCTTGTTTAACATTAATAATTAATGATTACATATTATTATCATATTATAACTTATACTATAATTACTTATAAAATATTTGTTTTTATTTTAAATACAAATTTATAATTATCGCAATGCAGTTTGTATTGTATTAGGGGGGTGTGGGGGGCAAGCCCCCCACGGGTCTGTGTACCATAAATAATTCCAGCACCCCCTAAATTCACACCCTATGTGCGCCTATGTATCAATGGATAGGGATGACGAATTCGTTGTCTTAATGTTTTTTACATTGGTTAGGTACAAATGTGAAATATAATTCTACCTCTAAAAGTGTAAACACATTTCAGCTGTCACTAAAAAACACGCACTAAATTCGACCTAGATAATGATTTTTGGCCGCGATTTAGAAATATTACGCTTACAATGTTGAACTCTTAGGAAATTTACTTTCCTTACTTTGTAAATCATCATCACTCGCTAACAGCCACATAATACCGATGTAAAAAATACTAAAATAATATGATGAAAGATCACAAAACACAGATTACATCTCGCAGAAAACCTGTTTCGTTTGCACGTGTGAAATATATATTTACTTTTTAAAGACAATTATTCGATAATATTATCTTTTTATAAACAAACTTTTTGCTAAGATAGCATTGTATAGGATCAAAGGAACAAAATCATAAACAGTCATAAACATCCTAAAAATAGTAATAATACCAGATAAGTATTACAATTAGGCGATCAAAACCTCAGGAATATTTATCTCGGGTGGTCATATCATGATGAGGTGGTCTGTTATACACAATGGTAATCACTCAGACCAAAATGGTGTGTTAATAAGCCACTTTTCTTTTATCTGACGATTCCTAACAACACATATATATAATAATAAAAGTGGCTTTCAACTTGATTTAGTTTTTCTAATAGTATAACAAATATATAAATAAGTATGAGTATTATTGAACGCGGAGTCCTATCGGTTTATCAACGATCAATAATAGATACACTTGTCAAATGCGTTATCCCCAGAGATATCTTCATATCATTTCGTAGTGAAATAAATAATAATCATCATTGTAATAATCTAAGCGTATTTAAAAGTTGTAAGTAGTTTTTAATTTTGAGATGCTCATAACATCAATGGTCAGTTATTAATGCAATAAGACCGAATATCAAAAAAGGTTAATCTATCTAAAAAAATTCCTACATAATTTATAAAATTTAACACATCCATCACGGTATGTTTCTCGACTTAATAGTATGTACCTAATAAAAATAATATTAAAAACGGTATTTGTTTAAGTAGGTATTACTAATATAAATGTTTTTGAATTATTTTGTGTTTTTTTTATTTAATTCTGTGTTACTTGACACATAAATATTTATTAAATATACAAAGTATTTGTATTAGTATTGATATTATTTATTATATTCTTTCCCTATAATTATTACGATTCAACTTGGATCTGTCTACAGTAATGTTTGAATAGATATTAATGCCAAAATTTGTAGTTGATGTTTTATCGAAAATGAAAATTGTTAACTTAATTTTATTATTTTGAAAACTATTTAATCATTATCTAGGTCGAATGAATGCAGTGCACATTTTTTCAGTAACAGCTGAAATGTGTTTACACTTTTAGAGGTAGAACTGTAAAATACAAGTGACATATTTTATATTAATTAAATATTACCATATTCAATAAATAAAAATACATAATGTAGGAAAATGCATGTGAACATAGAAATATCAAATAGTCGAATTTTGTAATTTATTCGATAAATAATTAATTATTAGAACTTTTTTAAAAATCAAAATATTATAATATAAATTCTTGAATAAAAACTAAACAGAATTTAAATGAATTCAAACACATACACAAATTTATGTTTACACGTCATTTTCGTTAGTCATACAAGTGATGTGGATGCCAACTATATTTATCAATTGTTAATCATGATAAGACTTATTATATTTCACGGACAAAAGTAGTAGCCGATGTGGTTTTCTTCTAGGGAGGGGATGGTTCCTGATGTCTAGAATCAAGGGGTCATGGCCTATTTGTCCTCTTTAAATGCCACACTTGAAAAAATACTATTGAAATAATTTTGTACATTAATACTGTGGGTGGTTGATGAGGTTTTGTAAATAATTGATGGATTCAATTAATAAGTTTTTATAAAAATATTATCTACTTAATTTTGTTATAAAATTAGTGTTTGCCATGTTAATCTCTTTCACAAGATGCGGATGGTGACGTAATAGCTAACCTTGGCCTTAACCAGTTGGGGGGTGGTAGGTACTGGAGCTAGTCTGCGCACATCGCAAAGACTATGAATCAGCCCTGATCTTAGTTGTTCAATAAACAATGGAGCTGGGGTGTGAAACAGCTAACGCTTAAGTCCACCACTAGTCACTGATTCGACATGCAAAAAAAAGTACGTTTACTGCAATAAAAAAAAAAAAAAAAATTTGTCACTAGTATTTTCAAATGCCTATAAATAGCTCAAAAAAAGTCAAAATATTTTGAAAATCAAATCACGTAAAGAAAATGGATGACTAAATAACTGGTAAAATTTTCAAGTATTTACAACTTATACTATTTGAATAACAACAAATATCAAAAACCGTTTGTGGCTAAACCGTTATTTAACGCGGTTTTGTAAAAATTTAAATTTCAAACTCCAATAAAAAATTTTTGTCTGAATCCGGTATAGTCTTTTTTTACAGATATTTGAAGAAAAATGTATGGAGAACCTTCAACTACAAAATTACTGGCAAATTTTCGCAATTTTGACATATTTCGTATAAATTCGAACTATAAGCACTTATAAAAAAAATTGTGACTAACGATTTCGGATTTTTTTTATCACTATAAGAACAACTTATAAGAAACCTTGTATTCAATTTTCAAGATTTTCTGGTCGGCCAAAAAATGTTTATCGTTATTTAAAAAAAAAATACATAGAAAAATTAAAAATTTCAATTGTCTATAAGTAGTTCAAAAAAAGTCAAAATTCTTTGAAATTTAACTGTATATGGAGAACGCTAATATAAACCTTTTGTGAAAATTTCAAGTGTTTAAATCGATTAGTTTTTGAGTTATAGCAAAATAAAAAATTCGATTTTGTCGAAAACTGGTTTTGCGTAAAAATTCCTGTTTTTCTGTCTTTTTTTTTTGTTTTTCTACTTTTTTTTGAAAACTGTTGGAAAATGTTTACTTTTCAACTCTATAATGCACCAAAGATATCCACTTTGACATCGGAAACCACCCCCAAAATTTGAAATTGAAGCATTATTTCGACTAGTTATGCTGTACACAGACACAAAAAAAAAAAAAAAAAACTCCGTTCAGAATCTAAAAATACAAAAGTTATCAACATCCTAACTTTAGTAATACTACTAGATTAGTAATATAATTAGGTGATTACAACCTCCCGTATATTTTTCTTGGGTGATGGTCATATCATGATGAGGTGGTCTGTTATACACAATGGTAATCACTCAGACCAAAATGGTGTGTTAATAAGCCACTTTTCTTTTATCTGACGATTCCTAACAACACATATATATAATAATAAAAGTGGCTTTCAACTTGATTTAGTTTTTCTAATAGTATAACAAATATATAAATAAGTATGAGTATTATTGAACGCGGAGTCCTATCGGTTTATCAACGATCAATAATAGATACACTTGTCAAATGCGTTATCCCCAGAGATATCTTCATATCATTTCGTAGTGAAATAAATAATAATCATCATTGTAATAATCTAAGCGTATTTAAAAGTTGTAAGTAGTTTTTAATTTTGAGATGCTCATAACATCAATGGTCAGTTATTAATGCAATAAGACCGAATATCAAAAAAGGTTAATCTATCTAAAAAAATTCCTACATAATTTATAAAATTTAACACATCCATCACGGTATGTTTCTCGACTTAATAGTATGTACCTAATAAAAATAATATTAAAAACGGTATTTGTTTAAGTAGGTATTACTAATATAAATGTTTTTGAATTATTTTGTGTTTTTTTTATTTAATTCTGTGTTACTTGACACATAAATATTTATTAAATATACAAAGTATTTGTATTAGTATTGATATTATTTATTATATTCTTTCCCTATAATTATTACGATTCAACTTGGATCTGTCTACAGTAATGTTTGAATAGATATTAATGCCAAAATTTGTAGTTGATGTTTTATCGAAAATGAAAATTGTTAACTTAATTTTATTATTTTGAAAACTATTTAATCATTATCTAGGTCGAATGAATGCAGTGCACATTTTTTCAGTAACAGCTGAAATGTGTTTACACTTTTAGAGGTAGAACTGTAAAATACAAGTGACATATTTTATATTAATTAAATATTACCATATTCAATAAATAAAAATACATAATGTAGGAAAATGCATGTGAACATAGAAATATCAAATAGTCGAATTTTGTAATTTATTCGATAAATAATTAATTATTAGAACTTTTTTAAAAATCAAAATATTATAATATAAATTCTTGAATAAAAACTAAACAGAATTTAAATGAATTCAAACACATACACAAATTTATGTTTACACGTCATTTTCGTTAGTCATACAAGTGATGTGGATGCCAACTATATTTATCAATTGTTAATCATGATAAGACTTATTATATTTCACGGACAAAAGTAGTAGCCGATGTGGTTTTCTTCTAGGGAGGGGATGGTTCCTGATGTCTAGAATCAAGGGGTCATGGCCTATTTGTCCTCTTTAAATGCCACACTTGAAAAAATACTATTGAAATAATTTTGTACATTAATACTGTGGGTGGTTGATGAGGTTTTGTAAATAATTGATGGATTCAATTAATAAGTTTTTATAAAAATATTATCTACTTAATTTTGTTATAAAATTAGTGTTTGCCATGTTAATCTCTTTCACAAGATGCGGATGGTGACGTAATAGCTAACCTTGGCCTTAACCAGTTGGGGGGTGGTAGGTACTGGAGCTAGTCTGCGCACATCGCAAAGACTATGAATCAGCCCTGATCTTAGTTGTTCAATAAACAATGGAGCTGGGGTGTGAAACAGCTAACGCTTAAGTCCACCACTAGTCACTGATTCGACATGCAAAAAAAAGTACGTTTACTGCAATAAAAAAAAAAAAAAAAATTTGTCACTAGTATTTTCAAATGCCTATAAATAGCTCAAAAAAAGTCAAAATATTTTGAAAATCAAATCACGTAAAGAAAATGGATGACTAAATAACTGGTAAAATTTTCAAGTATTTACAACTTATACTATTTGAATAACAACAAATATCAAAAACCGTTTGTGGCTAAACCGTTATTTAACGCGGTTTTGTAAAAATTTAAATTTCAAACTCCAATAAAAAATTTTTGTCTGAATCCGGTATAGTCTTTTTTTACAGATATTTGAAGAAAAATGTATGGAGAACCTTCAACTACAAAATTACTGGCAAATTTTCGCAATTTTGACATATTTCGTATAAATTCGAACTATAAGCACTTATAAAAAAAATTGTGACTAACGATTTCGGATTTTTTTTATCACTATAAGAACAACTTATAAGAAACCTTGTATTCAATTTTCAAGATTTTCTGGTCGGCCAAAAAATTTTTATCGTTATTTAAAAAAAAAATACATAGAAAAATTAAAAATTTCAATTGTCTATAAGTAGTTCAAAAAAAGTCAAAATTCTTTGAAATTTAACTGTATATGGAGAACGCTAATATAAACCTTTTGTGAAAATTTCAAGTGTTTAAATCGATTAGTTTTTGAGTTATAGCAAAATAAAAAATTCGATTTTGTCGAAAACTGGTTTTGCGTAAAAATTCCTGTTTTTCTGTCTTTTTTTTTTGTTTTTCTACTTTTTTTTGAAAACTGTTGGAAAATGTTTACTTTTCAACTCTATAATGCACCAAAGATATCCACTTTGACATCGGAAACCACCCCCAAAATTTGAAATTGAAGCATTATTTCGACTAGTTATGCTGTACACAGACACAAAAAAAAAAAAAAAAACTCCGTTCAGAATCTAAAAATACAAAAGTTATCAACATCCTAACTTTAGTAATACTACTAGATTAGTAATATAATTAGGTGATTACAACCTCCCGTATATTTTTCTTGGGTGATGGTCATATCATGATGAGGTGGTCTGTTATACACAATGGTAATCACTCAGACCAAAATGGTGTGTTAATAAGCCACTTTTCTTTTATCTGACGATTCCTAACAACACATATATATAATAATAAAAGTGGCTTTCAACTTGATTTAGTTTTTCTAATAGTATAACAAATATATAAATAAGTATGAGTATTATTGAACGCGGAGTCCTATCGGTTTATCAACGATCAATAATAGATACACTTGTCAAATGCGTTATCCCCAGAGATATCTTCATATCATTTCGTAGTGAAATAAATAATAATCATCATTGTAATAATCTAAGCGTATTTAAAAGTTGTAAGTAGTTTTTAATTTTGAGATGCTCATAACATCAATGGTCAGTTATTAATGCAATAAGACCGAATATCAAAAAAGGTTAATCTATCTAAAAAAATTCCTACATAATTTATAAAATTTAACACATCCATCACGGTATGTTTCTCGACTTAATAGTATGTACCTAATAAAAATAATATTAAAAACGGTATTTGTTTAAGTAGGTATTACTAATATAAATGTTTTTGAATTATTTTGTGTTTTTTTTATTTAATTCTGTGTTACTTGACACATAAATATTTATTAAATATACAAAGTATTTGTATTAGTATTGATATTATTTATTATATTCTTTCCCTATAATTATTACGATTCAACTTGGATCTGTCTACAGTAATGTTTGAATAGATATTAATGCCAAAATTTGTAGTTGATGTTTTATCGAAAATGAAAATTGTTAACTTAATTTTATTATTTTGAAAACTATTTAATCATTATCTAGGTCGAATGAATGCAGTGCACATTTTTTCAGTAACAGCTGAAATGTGTTTACACTTTTAGAGGTAGAACTGTAAAATACAAGTGACATATTTTATATTAATTAAATATTACCATATTCAATAAATAAAAATACATAATGTAGGAAAATGCATGTGAACATAGAAATATCAAATAGTCGAATTTTGTAATTTATTCGATAAATAATTAATTATTAGAACTTTTTTAAAAATCAAAATATTATAATATAAATTCTTGAATAAAAACTAAACAGAATTTAAATGAATTCAAACACATACACAAATTTATGTTTACACGTCATTTTCGTTAGTCATACAAGTGATGTGGATGCCAACTATATTTATCAATTGTTAATCATGATAAGACTTATTATATTTCACGGACAAAAGTAGTAGCCGATGTGGTTTTCTTCTAGGGAGGGGATGGTTCCTGATGTCTAGAATCAAGGGGTCATGGCCTATTTGTCCTCTTTAAATGCCACACTTGAAAAAATACTATTGAAATAATTTTGTACATTAATACTGTGGGTGGTTGATGAGGTTTTGTAAATAATTGATGGATTCAATTAATAAGTTTTTATAAAAATATTATCTACTTAATTTTGTTATAAAATTAGTGTTTGCCATGTTAATCTCTTTCACAAGATGCGGATGGTGACGTAATAGCTAACCTTGGCCTTAACCAGTTGGGGGGTGGTAGGTACTGGAGCTAGTCTGCGCACATCGCAAAGACTATGAATCAGCCCTGATCTTAGTTGTTCAATAAACAATGGAGCTGGGGTGTGAAACAGCTAACGCTTAAGTCCACCACTAGTCACTGATTCGACATGCAAAAAAAAGTACGTTTACTGCAATAAAAAAAAAAAAAAAAATTTGTCACTAGTATTTTCAAATGCCTATAAATAGCTCAAAAAAAGTCAAAATATTTTGAAAATCAAATCACGTAAAGAAAATGGATGACTAAATAACTGGTAAAATTTTCAAGTATTTACAACTTATACTATTTGAATAACAACAAATATCAAAAACCGTTTGTGGCTAAACCGTTATTTAACGCGGTTTTGTAAAAATTTAAATTTCAAACTCCAATAAAAAATTTTTGTCTGAATCCGGTATAGTCTTTTTTTACAGATATTTGAAGAAAAATGTATGGAGAACCTTCAACTACAAAATTACTGGCAAATTTTCGCAATTTTGACATATTTCGTATAAATTCGAACTATAAGCACTTATAAAAAAAATTGTGACTAACGATTTCGGATTTTTTTTATCACTATAAGAACAACTTATAAGAAACCTTGTATTCAATTTTCAAGATTTTCTGGTCGGCCAAAAAATGTTTATCGTTATTTAAAAAAAAAATACATAGAAAAATTAAAAATTTCAATTGTCTATAAGTAGTTCAAAAAAAGTCAAAATTCTTTGAAATTTAACTGTATATGGAGAACGCTAATATAAACCTTTTGTGAAAATTTCAAGTGTTTAAATCGATTAGTTTTTGAGTTATAGCAAAATAAAAAATTCGATTTTGTCGAAAACTGGTTTTGCGTAAAAATTCCTGTTTTTCTGTCTTTTTTTTTTGTTTTTCTACTTTTTTTTGAAAACTGTTGGAAAATGTTTACTTTTCAACTCTATAATGCACCAAAGATATCCACTTTGACATCGGAAACCACCCCCAAAATTTGAAATTGAAGCATTATTTCGACTAGTTATGCTGTACACAGACACAAAAAAAAAAAAAAAAACTCCGTTCAGAATCTAAAAATACAAAAGTTATCAACATCCTAACTTTAGTAATACTACTAGATTAGTAATATAATTAGGTGATTACAACCTCCCGTATATTTTTCTTGGGTGATGGTCATATCATGATGAGGTGGTCTGTTATACACAATGGTAATCACTCAGACCAAAATGGTGTGTTAATAAGCCACTTTTCTTTTATCTGACGATTCCTAACAACACATATTATATATAATAATAAAAGTGGCTTTCAACTTGATTTAGTTTTTCTAATAGTATAACAAATATATAAATAAGTATGAGTATTATTGAACGCGGAGTCCTATCGGTTTATCAACGATCAATAATAGATACACTTGTCAAATGCGTTATCCCCAGAGATATCTTCATATCATTTCGTAGTGAAATAAATAATAATCATCATTGTAATAATCTAAGCGTATTTAAAAGTTGTAAGTAGTTTTTAATTTTGAGATGCTCATAACATCAATGGTCAGTTATTAATGCAATAAGACCGAATATCAAAAAAGGTTAATCTATCTAAAAAAATTCCTACATAATTTATAAAATTTAACACATCCATCACGGTATGTTTCTCGACTTAATAGTATGTACCTAATAAAAATAATATTAAAAACGGTATTTGTTTAAGTAGGTATTACTAATATAAATGTTTTTGAATTATTTTGTGTTTTTTTTATTTAATTCTGTGTTACTTGACACATAAATATTTATTAAATATACAAAGTATTTGTATTAGTATTGATATTATTTATTATATTCTTTCCCTATAATTATTACGATTCAACTTGGATCTGTCTACAGTAATGTTTGAATAGATATTAATGCCAAAATTTGTAGTTGATGTTTTATCGAAAATGAAAATTGTTAACTTAATTTTATTATTTTGAAAACTATTTAATCATTATCTAGGTCGAATGAATGCAGTGCACATTTTTTCAGTAACAGCTGAAATGTGTTTACACTTTTAGAGGTAGAACTGTAAAATACAAGTGACATATTTTATATTAATTAAATATTACCATATTCAATAAATAAAAATACATAATGTAGGAAAATGCATGTGAACATAGAAATATCAAATAGTCGAATTTTGTAATTTATTCGATAAATAATTAATTATTAGAACTTTTTTAAAAATCAAAATATTATAATATAAATTCTTGAATAAAAACTAAACAGAATTTAAATGAATTCAAACACATACACAAATTTATGTTTACACGTCATTTTCGTTAGTCATACAAGTGATGTGGATGCCAACTATATTTATCAATTGTTAATCATGATAAGACTTATTATATTTCACGGACAAAAGTAGTAGCCGATGTGGTTTTCTTCTAGGGAGGGGATGGTTCCTGATGTCTAGAATCAAGGGGTCATGGCCTATTTGTCCTCTTTAAATGCCACACTTGAAAAAATACTATTGAAATAATTTTGTACATTAATACTGTGGGTGGTTGATGAGGTTTTGTAAATAATTGATGGATTCAATTAATAAGTTTTTATAAAAATATTATCTACTTAATTTTGTTATAAAATTAGTGTTTGCCATGTTAATCTCTTTCACAAGATGCGGATGGTGACGTAATAGCTAACCTTGGCCTTAACCAGTTGGGGGGTGGTAGGTACTGGAGCTAGTCTGCGCACATCGCAAAGACTATGAATCAGCCCTGATCTTAGTTGTTCAATAAACAATGGAGCTGGGGTGTGAAACAGCTAACGCTTAAGTCCACCACTAGTCACTGATTCGACATGCAAAAAAAAGTACGTTTACTGCAATAAAAAAAAAAAAAAAAATTTGTCACTAGTATTTTCAAATGCCTATAAATAGCTCAAAAAAAGTCAAAATATTTTGAAAATCAAATCACGTAAAGAAAATGGATGACTAAATAACTGGTAAAATTTTCAAGTATTTACAACTTATACTATTTGAATAACAACAAATATCAAAAACCGTTTGTGGCTAAACCGTTATTTAACGCGGTTTTGTAAAAATTTAAATTTCAAACTCCAATAAAAAATTTTTGTCTGAATCCGGTATAGTCTTTTTTTACAGATATTTGAAGAAAAATGTATGGAGAACCTTCAACTACAAAATTACTGGCAAATTTTCGCAATTTTGACATATTTCGTATAAATTCGAACTATAAGCACTTATAAAAAAAATTGTGACTAACGATTTCGGATTTTTTTTATCACTATAAGAACAACTTATAAGAAACCTTGTATTCAATTTTCAAGATTTTCTGGTCGGCCAAAAAATTTTTATCGTTATTTAAAAAAAAAATACATAGAAAAATTAAAAATTTCAATTGTCTATAAGTAGTTCAAAAAAAGTCAAAATTCTTTGAAATTTAACTGTATATGGAGAACGCTAATATAAACCTTTTGTGAAAATTTCAAGTGTTTAAATCGATTAGTTTTTGAGTTATAGCAAAATAAAAAATTCGATTTTGTCGAAAACTGGTTTTGCGTAAAAATTCCTGTTTTTCTGTCTTTTTTTTTTGTTTTTCTACTTTTTTTTGAAAACTGTTGGAAAATGTTTACTTTTCAACTCTATAATGCACCAAAGATATCCACTTTGACATCGGAAACCACCCCCAAAATTTGAAATTGAAGCATTATTTCGACTAGTTATGCTGTACACAGACACAAAAAAAAAAAAAAAAACTCTGTTCAGAATCTAAAAATACAAAAGTTATCAACATCCTAACTTTAGTAATACTACTAGATTAGTAATATAATTAGGTGATTACAACCTCCCGTATATTTTTCTTGGGTGATGGTCATATCATGATGAGGTGGTCTGTTATACACAATGGTAATCACTCAGACCAAAATGGTGTGTTAATAAGCCACTTTTCTTTTATCTGACGATTCCTAACAACACATATATAATTGATAATAAATTTGGCTTTCAAATTGATTTAGTTTTTTCTAACGGTATTATAAGTAGATATTTTGTATTACTCGTAGATAAGGTTTAGTTTGTAACATACAATTGTTGGAACTATGAAATCAGTTTACTGAATACACCTAAACAAATTCAACCTAAGTGTTATTTAATTTTATTTGTTACCATGATTACTCAGTTGCTTCTGAATATATGGTTTTTTTCTTTAATTATTGACTTATTAATCCTTTAAATACCGTTGTCAAACACAACTTTACAAATTTTTTACTTTATCTTATTTAACGGAGTTAGAGTTATTAATTTATAGTTTATAGTACTAACTTACAGACATGGCCAATCCTAGTAAAATATTATCGATTTTTATGTTTTGTTATTTCATACATAACTCGTATCCATCGCGTAAGTATAATTATTTTATTTTACATGATTAATAACTAATTGCTTAATAATATTATTAATAATGGATTTAAACTTGTGTATAATCGTTGGTAGAAAATATTATATATGTATATACGTGTGTAATAATTTGTAATGGAACAACTGTCACCATATAAAATGGTCCGTTTCAAGATAAAAAAATCAACAGCTGGGTGATTAACGCATCCCAGATTTGCTATTCACAACAATTATTGATTTCATAATATGTAAAATAATATAATAAGACGTGATACCTTTATAAATACTGTTTCAAATTTTTATTTTTTAACTCATATTTATCTTAAATGAAATAATTATAATAATACATACATACGTATTTTTATTTTAGAAAATAATTTATCATTGGCATCTAAAATAACATATTTTTCCTTTTTTTTAAGGTGTGGATGATTGCAACAGTAAGATATAATATCTATCTTTCTATTATTTTACAATTCATACAATACTTGTTTGAATATGTCGTGTTCCGATTTAGATGATCATTTTTATACTGTATCATTAAATTACTGTATTCGTATAAAAGTAATTTGTTATTATTAGTGTAAGCTCGCATGAACAATTAATTGCTTTATGCTCTCAATAAGGTGATACTTAATAATTTCTATTGATGTTGGTACATTTTTACCGTGTATTATACGTACAATGACTAAAACTTTTACGTATTGTATTTATTATTTAGGTAGTGTTATATATAATATAAAATTAATTTCTTTTGAGATAATTATATCAATATAAGACAATACCCAGTGATTTCAAGTCAACACAATGATAATACATTAGCGTTAAGCATTTATAAGTTATGTTTTTTTACACATACTTAGTAATAGTATTGGTTATGTAAGGCGTGTTAATAATATACGATTTCTTTGTCGAATATATGTATATGTTAATTATATGTATACAATTTAATGAATAAGTATAGGTTGTTGTATATTATTAATCGTGTGGGAGATAAGTTGTATTTAAAAAATACGAATGTTTTATGTTGTAGTTTTTAGCCATTGCCACACAATATATTTTTAAATATAATAATAATCTTCCCTATTATTTAAGAGTTCATCTTTTACAGATTTAATGCAACAATACGAACTTATAATTCGTATTGATAGTCCAAAGGGCCCAGGTATAGTTATCTAAGATTTTTTTATTTCAATAATTTTTTTGGTATTAATCTAGTGTAGTACCCCCACGAAATTTTGATTTTTTTTTTAGATTCTGAACGGAGTGATGAATGTATTGATTTTACAATGATGTGTGTTTTTTTTTTTTTTTTTTGTGTCTGTCGACAACATTTGGGGCAGTAAAAATGATTTGATTTTTGACTTCAGCCCCTCTTTGAAAAGGGAATCGAATCTAGTTGGTACTTTGGGGGGTCAAAAGTTAAAAATTTTCAATATTTTTTAAGTGAGTCGGGAAAAACCTTAAAAAAATGACAGAAAAACGGGATTTTTCACGCTAAACCAGTTTTCGTCAAAATCAAATTTTATATTTTGCTAAAACTCAAAAAATAATCGATGTAAATACTTGAAATTTTCACCAAATTTTTATATTAGTGTTCTCCATACACAGTTAAATTTTCAATCAATTTTGACTTTTTTTAAGCTATTTATAGACAATTGAAATTTTTAATTTTTCTATGTATTTTTTTTTTAAATAACGATAAAAATTTTTTGGCCGACCAGAAAATCTTGAAAATTGAATACAAGGTTTCTTATGAGTTGTTCTTAAAGTCTTAAAAAAAAATCCGAAATCTTTAGTCACAATTTTTTTTTATAAGTGTTTAAAGTTCGAATTTATACGAAATATGTCAAAATTGCGAAAATTTGCGAGTAATTTTGTGGTTGAAGGTTCTCCATACATTTTTCTTCAAATATCTGTAAAAAAAACTTTACTGGATTCAGTCAAAAAATTTTTATGAGTGTTTGAAATTTAAATTTTTACAAAACCGCGTTAAATAACGGTTTAGCCTCAAAAGATTTTTGATATTTGTAATTATTCAAACAGTATAAGTCGTAAATATTTGAAAATTTTATCAGTTATTTAGATTGGCATTTTCTTTACGTGATTTGATTTTCAAAACATTTTGACTTTTTTTGAGCTATTTATAGACAATTGAAATTTTCAATTTTTTTTTATTTTTTTTTTATCAATGTTGATAAAAAAAAATTAAGCTGGGACAAATCATTTGAAAATTTAATTGAAGGGTCCACATAACTTGTTCTAACTCTCATTCAAAAATTATAAAAATACATAGGCACAATTTTTTTTTATTAGCATTTGAAGTTCAAATATTGACAAAAATTCGTCAAAATCATGAATATTTTTCACTATTTGGTAGTTAAGAATTTATAAATATTTTACTATCAAAAGCTAAGAATTGACAATTTAATACTATGCTGTTCATAAGTTAAGCTTAGAATAATTATAAAAAAGTTTGAGGATTATTCAATTTAAAAAATTTTACGAGTGTTTAAATTTTTAATTTTAATTTGAAATCAAAAATACGCGTGTAAAATTACGTTTTACTAACAAATAATTTTCGATTTTTTTATAATATATGCTAGACTGACAAATCATCTCCGTTCAGAATCGTTTTTCGTATACAATGATACCTATCATTGCATTCAAATTTAACCTACCTTAGTACGAGGTCCACCCCACCCCCTAATGTACAGCAGAGCGATACTCACCCGCTTTTTAAACTTGTGTATTTCAACGTTTTAAATTTTTTGCTGCTAAACGTTTTTTTCGGAGTTCATTAGTTTTAAATTAATAGCATTGATTAAAAATAGTTTTTTTTAAATAAATAAAATGTAAAACACAGTACAGAGTACAGTTATATAATTAAATATACACAATTTCTTTATTCCACCATTTGCCGATGGCTGTTGAATGTTGACTGTATTAATCATTAATTTTGTACCAAAGTCCAAAACAAACATTAATTTATATTTTGTTATATTTAAAAATGGTAACAAAATATTTCAATTCGTTCAAAAATAAACTACAAGAATTGGTATATCCATATTTCCTTTAATTTTCTTTATAATTAGTACTTATTTATATTGTATTTAAAAATTTAATATTTTATGTGATTTTTATATGGCTCATTTATATAATATATTATACACATCGGTAATTACATAATCGAGAGTACATTGTACATGTTTTCATAAAAAAAAAAAAGTACTCAATATTGATGTTTTTCAAAAATACAATAAGTATAATATATTATTCTGGATTACTCAAAAACTAATGAATTCCGGAAAAACTTTTGGTCCCATAATTTTTAAAACGTTAAAATACATGGGTTTCCAAAAAAAAAACCAACATTTCGAAGGGATGCTAAACTAGATTTTTTCCTTTAAGTACCAAACAGACACTAATTCAATATAAAACGATTACGTTTTTATAGATTACACTAATGCGAATGCTGAAACATTAAATAAAAAAATTACCGAATTAAGTAAGTATTTTATCAAAATATATTTTTTAGCATTTTGTGAAAATGTAATTTTAGGATATAATATTAAAGTTCAGTAGGAGCGTTAATCAAATCCAAATATTATAGTTATATAAGTTATCAAAAATGTATTCATATATGAGAACTGGTTTTAGTAAGATTTTTACTAAGTAAATTGATACTTATGACACTACTATTTCAAATTTAAAAGCAATCATATCTTCGTGTATCTATATCGATAATTAAATGGATTAGTATGTGCGTCATACCAACTAACCACAGCTGCATCCAGAGCAAAAAGAAAATCGATATACAATAACTGAAAAGATATTGCAAAGTTGAATCACCTAAAAACAATTGTATTGCCGTTATAGTAGGTAAAAAAAAAAACATAAAATGAATACGCCACTGATAGGGAACTGTTTATTTTGTACGGTAGGAACGACATACTGTGATGGATGTGTTATTCGAGGTCGAATACGGCACTGGGTCAAACCGACATAGATGGAAGTGAGTTTATGAACGTCAATTGTCGGAACAGTGGCCGTAGCTGCTTGGCGACCGTTCCGAGTGGCCCACAAGCCTGTGACCCTAATGTTTCCGTCATCGATATGGTCATCTCCATATAATGCCTTGAGTAAGGCGTTAAGGACTTCGTTCTTCGTTGTAACCTCTTCTAAGTCGATAATTTCGAATTCAGCGGTGTGTCGGAGTCTGGTTACCACGGTTCCAGGGATCTTGTCTGCTACCTGGTTTTGAATTGTCAAAGTTGCTGCTGATGCTTTTGTTCCTTTTGTAAGCTCGACTAGAAGATCACCGTTGAAAGTCTTCCTTATAGAGGTGACGTGAGTTCCCATCGTATGAAAGTCGATCACTGTATCCCGAACTGCCCGTAACGTATCGGCGTAGGTCCAGTCTTCGCCTACATTTACCAGTAATATTTTGTTTATCTACTCAATGCTAAATGTTAAGATTAATATTAGGAAATGTTAAATTAAATTGTATATAATTGGTACACTTAAATTGTTATATGTCAAAATAAATTAAATTAAATGTATTAATTATTAATGATATATTATATACATCATTACACTATTCTATTACTAATATTTATTGAAAATAAATTACATGATTAATTTTATCAGCAAAACAAAATGTTATTAATCAATTTGTCAAAATTGTATTCAAAATTAGTTATTACAAAAAAAAAAAAAAAAATCTATTAAAATGACATATTCTTATGAATACCATAATTAAAATACGAATTACCTGTTTTATCAATATAAAACGTGTTAATGAGTATTCAATATATAATAATATTTTATTCATGTTATTTAAATTTGTTAATATAGTGTTATTGAGTGTAAGTGGTGAAAGGACATTACCAGGTATTTTGAATGTTTTATTATAATCATTTTAATTTAAAATATATTGGTAGTTTTTGATCAACATAATAATTTTATTGTAAACATTTTATAATTCGTATTTTTGAATGACTTCGTATAACTAATTGTATAATAATAATTACTCAATTATAAAATGTATCGCTAAAGTAAGATAAAGTTCTTCCTTTAACAAACTTCAAAATCTTTCAGAACTATTAATAACATATATTGCTAGATACAAAAGTGTATCAAATGGAACACAGGGTAATTACTACATCAGTAACCATTCATAATTTTTAAGTATAATCAAGAAAAATTCTATAAAATACATAATATTAAATCAATATTAAAATTTTAAAACATGAATAATTCAATTGTATTTTTGTTTTTTTAGAACTTCCACTAGCATTTTGTCGAAGGCAATAATTAGTCAAAGGAACTAATAGTAGTAGTAGTAGTAATAACGTATAAGTAGTATTAAAAAAGATTTTTGTTTGGGTATTACTATTACAAGTGTATTATAATTATTATATCTTATTCATTTAATTACGGTGACCCGTCAAAATATCTCCATTAAAAATATCTCCGTCAAAATAACTCCAATATAAAATATCTCCGACAAAATTATCTCCAATACAAAATATCTCCGTTAAATTTATTGTTATTATATTTTGTAATATTATTTCACTTCATAATCGTCAAAAAAAATTCTTCAAAAAATATAAAAAATATAAAAATAAATTAAATAAACAAATATCAAAATATTATAATCGTCAAAAAAATTATGTTTTAAAATTTAATGTTTTGAGCGATTCCTCTTAAATAAAGAAGCGCTGGAGTTTCATTGAAGTTTTTTACTACGTTCAATATCATTTCATCGTGGTTCTTATATATTTTTTTTTTTTTTGGACTAGGCTCTCCAGAAATTAATTTTTCTAACCGAACCTGTAAAATATACATTCAATTTTTAATATAATTTATATTATTCAATATTTTAAATTTGTATGATAAATTTGAATAATACCTCTTGTAAAGCTTGTTCTTGTTTTAAAAATGTGATAAACTTCCAAATGGTAACGTGATTTGCTCCTAATGCTGAATTAAATGCATGGTGCCAGCCTTCAACTGAGTTGTTTGTGCGAGGTTTATTTTTCAAAACCCTCTCATAGCAATTCCACATACTGATTTGAAATTTTGGCGGACGTCTACGATTACGTGTTGAGCGGCCGATCCAAGTATCCTCGAAGTAGTCTACTAACGTCGATAAATTGTTTTCATTGTTAATAAAATAAGTTGAGTCAACTAATTTTTCAAAATAATTAATGACTTTATTTGTTGGTACAAATGCTAAAGCTGCCAAATGCCGTACTTGTAATGAGAATTCAACATTTTCAGAGTATAACGCCTGTAAACCATTTTCTTGGACTTTCCGCCATAAGCATTGTTGAAAATGAAAATAATATCCTTTTATTTTTGTATGCGGAAACGTATCATTAAATGCTGTTTCAAATGCTTTTTCAAAATCTATTATGATAGAACAAGGGTTTAAATTTGGGTTATTATGTTTTAGAATTTGTAATATTTCGTTGTATGAATTGGTCGTTCGGTTGGTCATGAGAACATAGATAAGCGGAATAGTTGTTCTATTTTTATAACCATGTATTGTATACAATTGAGAAAATAATTTTGGAACTGCTCGAAACGTTCCATCTGCCATCCAATTTTTAAATGTATGTAGTGTGTCCAAATTCTCTTTTGTAGCAAACATTAATATTCTATTTTCTTTTTTATTATCATATATTAAAAAATTATTATTGTTTATGTTCATATACTCATCAGGTAATACCAAATCGTGAATGGTCAGTGGGTTTTCAGGTGGTTTTTCATTTTTCGTTCTCACTCTTTGGATTGTACGAGACATCGAAGTTATACTTGGTAACTGGCCAACCACACCAACTTCAGTTGTTGAAATCGTCTTACTAATAATGTTTCTTGTTGATGATTGTGTGATTAAGGCGTTTTCTTTCAATTGTTCTATAACTATTTTTGCTTGGACATTTGAAATATCTGGTGCACGATAATGAACTGACTCTTTCATTATTTTCCCTTTAAAATTAAGTATTTTAAATATAAATATTATTAAAAAAAAAAAGAAAGTATTTTAAATACACAATATATTGTTAAAATAAAATGTAACACATACCAGTTTCATCCATTGTTGACGTAAAGCATGAGCTGCATTTATAATTTTGATAATCGACACAACGCCAAATAAATTTATTACTACCCTTTTTATAATATGAATGCATATATCCGTTGTTGATTAAAAGTTGTTTGCCTTTTTGGCTTTTAACAAATTTTAAAGGCATATTTAAGTGGTATTACGTTAACATACATGCGTAACAAAAACCAATGTCAGTCTGTGACAATTTCCGACAACGTTCCGGCTCTCTCATTTCAATTGTTATCTCATATGTTGGATATACCTATACATGTAAAATTACTTAATCGGACCATGATAGGGAAAAGTACAAAGTACAATCACTATCGCTGTCAAAAACATTTTCTCTATCAGATGGCTATAGAATAAATCGTTTTTATTAATGTTCAAGGGAATCAGGAGATATTTGATTTTGGAGATAATTTTGACGGAGATATTTTATACTAGAGATATTTTGACAGAGATATTTTGACGGAGAAATTTTTAATAGAGATATTTTGTCGTATAACCTTTAATTACATGTCACTTGACACTTAAATAATTATAAAATATACAAAGTATTTGTATAATTATTGATATTATTTATTATATATCCTTTCCCTATTACAATCCAACGTGGATCTATCTACATTAGTATATAAATAGATATTTATGACAAAAGTTGTAGTTGATGTTTTATCGAAATCGAAATTGTTAACTTAATTTTATTATTTTGAAAACTATTTTCATCTTCTAGTTATTAAAAAAATGTATAACCTAGGTAGTTGAATGATTATCATTTCTCAAAATGGTAATAAACATCCACATTTTTAGATGCTGTAAACCAGCGGTTCTCAACCGGGGGTCCGCGAGTAGGTATTAGGGGGTCCCCGGAAAAAAAAGCGTAATGGCGGAAAAATTGAAATTTGTTGTAATTAATTGAAATTACTTGTGAAACTAGTAGTGAAATATTGTAAATGTTGTAAATAGGTTTTTCGTAAATTATACGATTTAGTATAAGTGTATAATACTATAATAGGTATAATATATCATTCTAGGCGGCGCGGCGGTACGATAAGATTGTATGTAATCTGGTAATGTGGCGTTGCTCGTCACAATTACATACTATTTTTATCTTAAATTCAGATAAAACTATTCTTGTGAATGGTTTGTTTGATATTTGTATTCCAATATTTAGTCAGTCACTTGCTTTCAAAGAGACCGTGTCACACACACAACGTATTTGTAATTACTATTTTTTTTTTTGACATTGTTTAAAATTTTCACACTTTTCGAACATGGATCATTGGTTCAAAACTGGTAGCGTCAGTAAAATTAAAAGGAAAACTACTGAATCAAACGATCCTATTCATACTCAAGAAGTGCCGTCATCAATTACTAATATTTCCACAGAAAATCTTAATAAGTTACCACAGGTTAGTAATACTAAATTTCTAGTGCCGGGAAAAATTAGGAAATATTCAGAAGAATATTTGTGCCACGGGTTTTCGTTCATTACGATTGATAATGTCGCTAAACCTGAATGTGTTATCTGTGGGGAAATACTAGCTAATAGCAGTATGAAACCTTCACAACTTACTCGTCATTTGATTACTAAACATTCAGATTTAAAGGACAAAGATGTAACTTTTTTCAAACGTTTACTTGAAAATAAAAATAAGTGCAATATGCAAACCTACCTCTCTTCTGGTAATGCTAACGTAGATGCAGTTGAAGCATCGTTTCGAATTAGTTATAATATCGCCAGAAGTGGTAAAAATCACACAATCGGTGAAAATTTGATTTTGCCAAGCATTAAAGATGCAGTTCATTGTATGTTCGGAGAAAAATATGTCAATAAAATAAATGCTATCCCACTATCAAATGACACAGTCAGTCGTAGAATCAAAGACATTTCTTATGATATTGAGGAGATAATACTAAAAGACATCAATAACAGTGAATTGTTTTCCATTCAAGTTGACGAGAGTACTGATGTAGCACAATTAGCTGTTTTGTTAGTTATTGCAAGATATATAAAACAAAATGAAAGCGAAGAAGGTCTTTTGCTCTGCCATCCTTTGACTGAACGCACAACAGGTGCAGATATTTTTCATGCTATTGATTCTTACTTCGCCGAAAAAAAAATAAAGTGGTCACAATGCTGTGGTTTAAGTACTGATGGTGGAAATTCTATGTCAGGTTGTTACTCTGGTCTTCTTGCACGTGTTAAGGCAGTATCCCCACTAATAAAGTGGACTCATTGTTGTATCCATCGGCAAGCTCTTGCATCGAAACCTCTTCCTGCAGATTTGAAGGGCGTTCTGGACGATTCTTGTAAAGTGGTCAATTTCATCAAGTCTCGCCACACGAACTCCAGAATATTTTCATTATTGTGTGAAGACATGGGAAGTCTTCACAAAACCCTCCTTCTTCATACTGAGGTTCGATGGTTATCACGAGGTAAAGTCCTTACTCGTTTGTTTGAACTTAGGCATGAAGTTCAAATGTTTTTTGAAGACCACCCTTTTCGACTGTCATCAAAATTTAACGACCATGAATGGCTTCAAAAACTAGCATACTTATCCGATGTTTTTTTGAAATTAAACAATCTAAATTTGACTCTACAAAACAGTGCAGTGACAATATTCCAAGTTAATGACAAAATAGAATCTTTTGTTAAAAAGTTAGAGTTTTGGAAAACGTGTATTGAGAATAACCAACCAGAAATTTTTGAAGCACTGCATGATTTTCTCAGTGAAACTGATATGAACTTATCACAAGGCATCAAACACCAAATTGTTCAACATTTGAATGAGTTTAAAACAGCTTTTGCAAAATACTTCCCTAAATGTGGAAAAGAAGACCACTGGATTATGTTCCCTTTCAGTGAAATTTATTTCAAATCTGC
Organism: Schizaphis graminum; assembly: GCA_020882235.1. NCBI lineage: Eukaryota > Metazoa > Arthropoda > Insecta > Hemiptera > Aphididae > Schizaphis > Schizaphis graminum. The sequence continues at coordinate 24,529,266 of CM037033.1, read as the reverse complement.
AGTTTTATCAGCCCGTGAAAAAGAAAAATTGATTGAACTGAAAACGGACTCTTCACTCCAAGCAGCATTTCTTGAAAAAAAATCACTGATCACCTTTTGGGCTAATGTGAAAGACGAATATCCTGAGCTTTCTTACAAAGCATTCAATGTTTTGCTACCGTTTACGAGCTCTGTATTAGTGGAAAGAGCCTTTTCGTCATACACATTTATTAAAAGTAAGTACCGCAATAGACTCTCGGTGAGTTCAGACTTACGAGTTTATTTATCATCCGTGGAGCCAGATTTCAAAAAGTTAAGTGCTAGCAAACAAGCTCAAGGATCACATTAAAATTACATTTTTAACTCAATATTATTTTTATTATTTATTTTTATACATACAATGTATTGCGCATGTTGATCAAAATAAATCAAATTTTTCATTATTAAACTTATTTCGTAAATTCATATCTATCTTATGTAAAAATATATGACAAATTGGCATTTGGGGGTCCGTAAAGTAGTAGTGAGTGGTCAAGGGGTGCGTGAATGAAAAAAGGTTGAGAACCGCTGCTGTAAACTAAAATCATAAAAGGAAGACCCAAAGTCAAGCTTCACTTCCACATAATGCCATCGGATGTTGCCACCATATCAGTTATTGATCACATAAAACAATAGTGTACAAATTAACAAAATTTACACCATATAAATTTTACCAATATTGAAAATGTTTTAATATAAACTTGTTCTGGTTGTAAGGAGCTACTTTGAAATGTTTGTAAAATATTTTTAGCAAGGAATTATTAAGGTAAAGGATTTAACTATCAATAAACTCATAAGGTATAATCGTCCTTCTGATTTGACACTAGTTAAATAAATAGAATAGGCTCGATTTTGATAACATTAAAATAGTGTAATTTGATAATTCATTTTGGCAAATATATATGAAAATATGAAAGAAAAAATTATTTTAGATCTGTAAGTTAAATAAATAGATAGAAATTGAATAATATTGAGTTTTAGTTTTAGTTTGTTATTTTACACGATTTGATTGAGTGGTATTATGAGTAATTGTGTCACTAATATAGTGAATTTATATAGTAAAATATCCTGAATTCAGATTCCAATACTATTGAAATAATCCGGTTATATTATAAAGTTGTTGCTTGATTATTTAAAATTTAAATAATTCTTTTTTAATTTATAGGTTTTAGACTGTGTTTTATTTAAATCAGTAAGACTTGAAGTTATACGTTTTAAAACCTTGCTTTATAATAGTGAGGTGTATGCAAATTCAAATTTTAATTTCGCTAATTTATTATAAGTAATAAACTGGACTTTTTTTTATTAAGTTATCCTCAAGGAAAAATGAATCAGTACTAAAAAATTATGAGGTTACAAATTCTAAAATCTTGATTACAAATAGTCAAGTACAAATTGGGTTTAATAAGTTACAAGCTGTTTTGGGGGATTTCGTTGAGTAGGTGGTGCCAGCCCCCCTTTGGGAAATAGCTGCGTGAAGTTAGCCCCCCATTGAGAAATTACCTGTTGCTTGAAAAGTATGAGGTTACAAATTCTAAAAAGTTGGTTACAAATAGTTACAAATTGAAAAAATAAGGTTACAATAATTTTTAGATAGGTCTTATATAGTTGGAAGGCTAACTTCACACGCGTCGGTCCGCGTACCGTGCGGTGGGTCAGAGTGGTCAGACGCGGTTCAAGGTCTCCTCAGGTCCGACGTTCCGGACGCGGTTCGTCGCGCGTCGGTGTCGTCCGCCGTCGACTAGTGGTTGAAAAGAGAAGTCATTGCGCGGGACCGTGTCAAACCCTCTGAAAGAATAGGGTAATTATTCGTATAATATTAATTCATGATATTCGGCAAATGTATTAATTATTATTGCTAAAATTTTCAGTTTCTATGAATGGTACTCGTTGAAATATAATATAGCGGAAAAAATAGAAGAACCACAACCATCCACTACTAAAAATATAAATATTAACGATTGTATTTATAATACTAAATTTATTATAATAATTAAAGACTACATAATTTTCAACTTCTTTTACTACCTACTTTAATTTTTGATACGAGTGTTTAGAATGAAAAATCATTATATTTAAAATCAAGTGTATAAAACAAAAAAAATTCTTCTACTTTAAAATTGTTGTAGTCACGACCCGGGCTAACATAATAATATATTATTATAATTTATTAACAACTGACGGTCAATAAATATAAATAAAAAATATCTTTGGCCCGGGCGAAGACCGAGTAATCCCAGCTAGTATATAATATATATAAAATTTATTATAATTATAATATATAATATTTGGTACACCGAAACTGTATATTATTTATTATAATGATCTCTCACATAAACCGTACAAGTCGTTATTTTTGTTATTATTAGTGTACATCTCTTTCAAACGTATATAAATATAATACACGACTCACATAAGTCACATACCGTTTTCTTACAGATTAACAGTATTTCATGTAGAATAATCTGTATAATTTTTATTCATGTCTCATTGTAATCATTAATAAGATTTTTACAATTATTGCGAGCGATAAGCATATCTAATGTAATACGTTACCTCTGCAGGTTACTGTTACCTATAACAAGAAATGTCCACACAATTAATTTATTGATAAGAATTTAAATATTTTATAATTAGTACAGTATGATTGATATTACTTAATATGTAATAATATGATATGATATTCGTGTTAGTTTTTTATAAAAATATTTTATGTGTATTGCATATATAGTAATCAATGTTAAATGTTAAAAATTTAAACTGTTCTTTTCTTCACGTTGACAAATGACAATGACAAAAAGTTATTGTCCGAGTTCTTCTCTGTTACCGGCTGTTATTATTGACTATTCGTATCGATAAAAATAAATGTTCGTTCTATTTTATTTTCGAATAAAATTTTTTAACCTTAACATGTAGAACAGATTTAAGATTTTATCACGTATCCGTGAAAATCGTAACATTATTATAAAATATTTTGACATCTTATGTACTCAGATATTCACATATCAAAAACTATATGTCATAAATATAATAGGAATAAACATGATGACATTTATACAATTTTATAAAAATAGGTTGGTACAATTTTTACAAAAACTACAATGACTGTAAGAATAGATATATAAAAATAAATATTATTATTTAAAAATTGGATGTTCATAATTATCTGCACAACAATTTGGTAAAATCATTTTAACTTATAACTAATTCTATAAATATGTGATCATGCAAATTATTTTTCGGAGGTTTATATTGTGTATTATAATTTATATTTAAGGTCTAATATTATCATAGAAATATACGATATAACATAACGACTTGGTTGTTGCCTGCCACACTTCGTCGTCCATCAATGTCTAAGTAATAATAGTAATGATTATTAAAATACCAATAATATAAATATTATCATGTAATTATGTTTACGATTTAAAACAATCATTTTTGATTTTTTTTAAATTCTACTTATAGATTTTGTGTCAAACTCGCAATTCAAATTATTCTCATAAAAACGTGCTCGAAAAAGAATTTTAAAAACCAATATTATATTGTATTGGTTTTTAGAAATTGAATAATTGAAATATAAAACATTATTTTGAAATCGATATCACGAAACAACAAATTACTACCTATAGGTATGATATACAGCATAAACAATTAAAACATGTTTTATGAAATATAATTTATCAAAAGCTTCCAGACATGTTCGATTTCAAAGCGTTATATGAAAATAGAGAGCGATCTCGCTGGGTCAGACAGATTTTCACAAATAAAATAGTTGCATTTGCGAGTTAAACCACAGTAGTAACTCAGTTACTCTACTTGTTAAGTCTTCATAAATATATATATAGGTATAGTCTATGACTTTTAGCGTAATACATCGTATAGTAAAAGAACGCAGAGAATCCGACCGGTCGACAATAAATACATGGTCGTGTGATAGTCTGCGTTAGACTTGAGCGCATAAAATGTCTGTTTCGGATACGATGAATGTCGTTCGCAAATCTCGCGCGGATTCCATCGTATCGACCGGCATAGCCGTGTACAAATGATCATTCGCATAATTCGGCGGTAAATCGTCGTGAACCTTTGAGAGTTTCGAACTATAGATCTCCATATAATCGTCGTACGACGGCGGTGGCTCGTCGTCGACCGGGGACGTTAAAAACAAGTTTGCGTTGTAGTTATTATAACTACCGTCGTGATTTAAATCGAAACTCTGCACTGGCGGTCGTGTTGAGTAACGAAGACTTGAATGGTTTGTTCTAGTGTTTTGCACATCATGGTACGAAGGAGGCGGATCATTGTATTCAGAGACGTTCAACGGCACAACACAACTTCGGTCGTCACTATAAGTATTGGGAAGACCGTCATCTGATAGCATTTGATTTAAACTTGGATGTATTCTTCTCGTAGAAACTATGGTGGAAACACACTTAGAATTATTATTTATATACTTAATATTTATATATTGCGTAATTTATGCATAGTTACATCATATCATAATAAAGTATATTGTATACATACGCAATGTGAATAATATGTGATTCACCAAATATGCTCACATTGTTTTTCTTCGACAACGCAGATATTTAAAATGTGATTTTTGGAATTTTTAAATAATATGCTTAAGGACCATACACAGTTAAAAATCTGGTGTTGATTCAACACGCGTTGGTGCCAATGTCGTACACAGTTGTGTGTTGATTTTGAGCTGGGAGGAGCTTGGTGTTGAATTCACATTAAGCGATAGTTAAAATAACTACAACTCGTTGCTATAGTAAGACTCATGGTGATTACTGATTAGTGGTTAATACAACATCAGTTGATATCAAGACAACACCAGAACTGTGTATATCTTAACAAATAAAATGGTGTAAATATGATATTTACTATATTTAATACAACATTACAGCAGTTTTAAATTAACTTTTATTTGTGAGTAGGTTGAATATTAGTTACTGTTATCTTAACTTAAGTTACCGATATTTTGCAAGTTTGTATGGATGTTGAATTAACTGATAGTATTCTCAATACTACTTATTGTAATGTAAAAAATATTAGATAAGCGAAAAAAATTTTTACAACACAATTTTTCCGGGATTGTTGGGAATTGAACCCTCTACCCTAACGATTAACTAGCCCTAAACCTAACGCCTAACACCACTAGCCTATCACCTACATTGATATAATTGAAATTTAAGAGAGTATATAACTGTCGCATAATATACATAAAATAATATTTTTATTTGCTTTTTATGGAATAATACATAATTCTTGACTTTATTTATATACTTTTAAAATAATAATATTATATACAATTAATGTTTTCACATATAACTTTGTAAATAGTGATATATTTTATTTCATGTTAATATGTAGGTACATGTATTTACTTAAAATTAACAAACATAATATTATAGGTATATAGGTATATAACTATTAAAGTATAACAAAATAAAAAAAAATTAGAATATTAATATAGTATAATTTAAAAGCTTTTTATGCACTTGACCTCAATGAGGCATAAAGTTTACCATTGCCTAGAACTCTGGCAATAGTTGGCGTTGAATCAGGTAGTTCATACATATAACACCCAATCAGTTTTGAGTTTAAATTATTTTTTATTTCATAGGCACAAAAATGTTCATCAAAACCAACAGTCAACATTGGCTTTATTATAAAATAAGGAACTCTGGTTTCATTGACCAACATTTTAAAGATTTTCCCAAATAAACAGCCTCCAGCTGCAGAATTTATTTCTATAACTAAAAGCATATCTTTTTTATACATTAAACCTTTATATTCCAACCAAACTGGAGAGAATGAATTACATTTGAATTCTGGTGGTAGATTGAAAATTATATTTGATGGAAATTCAATAAAAGAGGATATTACATTGGAACCAGATGAATACTTTAAGTCTGGTTTTAAACCTGAATTTGATAAATAGCGATTGATCATTTGCAATTGTATTTTATTGGATAATGTATAACCTAAATTAATTCGATTAGATACAGCATTTGCAATTGCTTTTACTGTTTTATGTTTTGCTTCGAATCTAATTGAAGAAGTTAAAATAAGAGGTCCATTCTTAAGAAGCAGTTGGCCATAATGAACCAGAAAATGATATTTGGGTTTAAGGGTACCTTTAGATATTGACAAATATAATCGATTATGTTCAGCTACTAATCCTTGTAACTGAACTGAACATTCTGGCTGTATTTGTCGAGCAGTACACATATCTACTATTTTACGTAGTAAAATATATAAACGCCAGATTTCAGACTTTCTAGGCACTAACTCACCAACAATAAGTCCAAAGTATCTCACTAAACAAAGCATTTCTGCGGAAGACATGATTATACATCCATTGGTTATGTTAGTAGAACTTATTTTTGGTGGAGAATTTTTATTTTCAGTTACACCATAATTAAAAAATTCTATTCGACTATTCAGAATCTCAAGAGATATATATTTTAAATCAATTAGATTTTTTATGATGAGAGCCATATCATAACGAGCGACCCCTTCTGTGATATCATGCATAAAGTCACTAACTGAATTTCTTGTTACATGAAAGCTGGGAATGTTGTTAAATATACAATCTTCATTTAAACCAGTTTGTGAACTATCTGCTAAATTAATATCTATGTCATAATTTACTTCATTTCTAAGTGTCTCAGAGGATTCATTAATCATTTTTTGCATAACAGATTTTGAAGAACGGCAAATTCGACAGTAGTGATTAGCAGAAAAACTCAACAAATCCAAGAATTAAATTTAGTCCTAAATTATCACCTAGGACTAATCCAAGAGCAAAATAAATTTGATAGGTTTTAAAATTTACAGTTATAGAAATGCCATTTGTTTCTAAATCTATTAACTCTCTAATAAGACTATTATACATATCATAATTACTAATTTTAAAAGTCCCTCGATCTTGGGAATGAAATAAATAACCAACAAAAATATTATCCAACGATGAAAGATATTCTGGTGGTAGAGAGGGGACTGTATAATATACGCATCCCATCTTATGAATTCCAGAGTGGGAACCAAGTGGATTACCCATTTCTGCATCATCGTAGTATAAAAAGATGGGAAACACAATTTTGTCTGCAAATGAACATTTAATTCTTTTCCACGTGGAACCATTTAAAAATGAAGTTAATATACCTGTACTGCTTAAAGAATCATTGGTGAATTTTAGGGCAGTTTCGTATATAGCTGGGAGTTCAAAGAATGATTTTAAATTACTTTTTAAAGATAATAAATGACTTTGAACAGGTACCATTAATAAACGATCCACTCCTTCAACTCTTTTTTTTTGTTTCATGTAACCAACTACAACAGTTTTGGGTTTAAAAAATAAATTATGATTTTCAAAATATTTTATCCGCAAGTGTTCAGTTTTGAACTCTAAAAAAGGATTTTCAAGAACATTAAACATTTCTTCTATTTCAGTATTTTCTGAAATATCATAGTTAGTTAAGACAGATAAAACTTTTTTTTTTAATGAGCTATAATTTCGTTGGAAAATAATTCATTAACTCCTTGAACTATTTCTTGAAGTAATGTACCAGTTACATTTGGCTTTGAATATAGCTTGGCAATAAAACTTGAAACATTATTTGTAACAATATCTTTAAACGTGCAATTAATTATATTTTTTTCAAAACTATTTTCATTTGTAATATTTGGATAAAAAGTAGTACTACCTGAATCATTTTCTAAAGGTCTGTCAATTTCAATGTTCAGTTGTGTAGTTGAATTACTTTTATTTGCATGTGTTCTATTTAAATGTTGCCTAAATTTATGTAACCCAAGAAAATCTCTAAAACAATTATCCTGTTTGCATGTATAAACTGATTGGGGACCTAAATTGTGATAAACCCTTAAATGCCATACAAACTGGTTTGTAGAAATAAATGTATTTTCAGTACATAAAAAACAATTAAACATGATTGAAATTTTAGTTAAGTATATAATTTATTATTGAATGAAATAAAAGTTAGATATAAGTAGCAAAACTATTGAATTATTTTAAATTAAGATTGTAGTTTAAGTTTTAGAGTTTAGACTAGATTATAATATTGAACATTATAATGTTATACATTGGAAAATTTATTTACTATAGTGTTAATAATTGCTGTTGGTTTGTCAAATGGTGTTTTGATCTTATAAACTAGAAGTTGTATTATCATCCATGTCTCATAGCATTCTTTTGAATACATACAATTTAAAGCAAAATATATTTTGAAGCAGGCGTCCAAAGCTTTAAGTGGGCATTCAAAAGACCATAGTTGTTCATTCACTCTTACATAGCAGGTATTAATTGAATATATATCATTGCCAACCAATATTAAATACGGCTGTATGGTTGCTCCAAATTGAGAATACTTTTTGCGCCTTTTAAGAATTTCTTCATTAAGTTCAATAAGATTCTGTAAATAATAACAATTTAGTTAAATCTTTAATTTTTTTGAATAAATTAATTAATATTAACCGTAACGTGACAAATAAATCCAGCTGCTGATTCTTCCAAAGATGGTTTCCAAAATTTGGTTTTGTTGGAAGTACTAGCAGAGGAGTTTTTTATTTGTGTCTTTGTTGGAATCAAGTATGGTAATAATAATAGCTTGATAATTTCAGATACCATGAAATCTAAAGTCAAATTCATGTTTATAAAATATAAAAATTTACAATTACAAATTAAATGTAATATTGTATAATCAATAATAATAAACAACAAATTAAAATAGATACACTAAAGACCAATTTTCAATACAATGTACTCTTACTTCCATTTACATCTGAAGCATCTAATTGTATAAGAAGTGAACGAGCATGTTTATCTTTAATAGATCCTCTTCTCAAAGAAACCAATAATTTTGTAAAATCCGACCAAGTATTAATAAAAACATTCCAGTCTTCAAATAATTGTACAGTATCAGGATAGCCTATTTTAAAATCTTCAGTAACCTTAAAAATATTTTCGAACAATTATATAATATATTTCTTTATTAATTATAATAATTTTTATCTTCTTACCAATAAATACCCCTTTGAACTACAAATTAATGGCCATAACTCAAAAACGGAAGATAAATTACGTGAGCATGGTCCAAAAACATCTGCCTTGCGAATTTCATATGTAAGTATCCACTTATTTATTAAAATATCATCAAACGGGGCTGATAATCCATCATTTTTCAACCACAATTTTGTACGTTCAACGTCTTCTATATAATTTTAAAAATAAAACAAAGTTACACGATATTTAGACTTTTTTTTTTTTAAATATTTCTATAATACCAGAAAAGAATTGATTTGATGATGTTGGAGAATTTATATTTTCTTTTCTTCCTCTTTCGTAGTCAATGGCACCTAAACTTCTGAGTTTTCTAGCTACATTCTTCCACCTTTCAACTAGTTTTCCTTTACTATGGGTTTGATTTGCTCCTTCATGCCTAGCCGGTATAAAGTATATACTCTTAAAGAAATAAAAAATATTATAATTATAGTTTATGTATACTATATTATTAAATTTAATAAATTTAAACCAAAATATAATATATATACAAGTGCAGCACTACACTGGGACAAGGGTGGGCAAGTGGTTGCCAAACATTTGATTTCCTCCCCCCCCCATAATTTAATGTTGATATTTGGATGTATGATACTTTAGATAAATTTAATTCAACTCATAATAATAAAATAAATAATGTTAACATAATAAATAGCATTTATTGATTTTTATTTTAATAGGTATCTAATACTAATATGTTGCTATTTAGATACTAAGTCTAAAAAGCCTTCTCTTTATTTGTTTAATTGCAATGGACATAAATATGAATGGGTTTACATAAAACATAGAAGTACCTTAGGTTAAACCTTATACCTACTTTGGTTTTCATAATATTGAAAATATGTAAGTAAATACAGAAATTGTAAATCACTATTTACATATAAAATAGTATTAATTACTTCAAAGAGTTTTTAGACTTATGTTATAGTAGTTTATTAAGTTTGACTGTAATACTCAAATTAAATAAATTAAATATGCTGTTTTTACACATTTAGAAATTAAAATACTCAATTAAGTTAATACTAATACTGCACACTTTCTAAAATCTCATACATTAAAAAGTAATAAGTTATGTATTGTTACTTATTGTTACCTACTTACAAATAAAAAAAAACAGAAGAAATTTGAATTTTTACTGTAGTACATTTGTGATAATAATATAGTAGGTATAATTTGATTATTTATTTAGAAATATAGCATATATTATACCCAATAAATTTTTAGCAATACTTTCTGAAAATAAGGTATAAACAAATTAATGGATGATAGAGTAGCCATATATAAAAGGCCTGCCTAATAAAAAATATCTGGCGACGCGATAGCATATATATTATATAAGTTTCCACCAATATGTATAATAGATAAAGGAATTTAGAAAACACCTACCTACCTAAAAATATTTTTATTTAGGTACCTAGGTATCCATAAAGACAAATTAATAAAATTACTATCTATGACTATATAATATATATTGTATAACATAATATTATAAAATAATGTATACACTATATACATATTATTAAGAAACATACGACTTACCTTTATTTCTTTTGGAAAAATTTGAACTATTAGATCTGCTATTTTATGGAAATAAATATCGCTTCCCCTATACACATAAAAATAAATATATATATATAGAAAATCACTACCCAATTAGCATATTTATAAAATTAAAAGAGCAATATTTAAAAATGTAGTATAATTTGTAACTTATAACTTTTGTTTGTATTTACAACAAAATATCAATTAAATATTCATACAATTACCTATTTATTAAAAAAATCATTAAAACTATTTCAATTGAAAAAAATAATTGATTTAGATTTCAAAATATTACCTGTTCTGTTCTTGAAATAAATGATTGATAATCAATTTTGTAAGTGAATTTTGAGCTTCATCAGACAGATTACCGTTATTTAATCTAGCATCAGCAAATATACACCTTCCATCATATTTTGTGGTGTGTAATAGATCAAGCAAAGTCTAAAATTTGTGGTAGGTATTAAATTAGACATTTTTAATTTGAAATTTATTATACTATTTAATAATTATTAACAAAATAGAAATGTTAGGTATAGAAATGTACATAGGTACCTACCTACTTTTTTAATATTATTATACTATATATACTATATATATTCTTATATATAAGAAGACAGGTTAGTACTTAATATATAATAAGTATAATATACTAATAGATATAGGGGGTATTGAGATATAGGTACCTCAATACCTATATAGATAAAATAACTTACTTCTGTCGACCATTCAATAGTCCTCCTTTCATTGGTATTGGAATAATATGATGTAGAGCTTGGCAAGGTAATTGTAGATGATGAAGAATTTGTTAGTGTTGAATATACTGTATTACTATTACTAAACTCAGCTACTTCAGCTGTGTTCGAGTCTGTCTGCACAAGTATAGCATTTGGTCTGTTCGAGAGACTAGGAACAAACTTTTTACAATAGTAAATAAATCAACATTATACATCATTTACTTATATATAACCACTAAGGCACTAAACCACCTTTTATTGTAGGTAATCTATATTTGCAGACATATGACAAAATTAAAATATTTTGTTTCATAGATTAATTAATTTTTTTTTTAATATACCTATTTTGTCACGTACAAAACGAGTGTTGTTTAATTGTTTCAAAAGTAAATATTGTATAGTTGAATTTTAATATAATATCTTACCTGCGTATAATTATTTTCCATTGAAATTTGTAATAAACGTCGCTTTATGTTAGAAATAGTTAAAACACTTAAAACTGTTAAAACTTAAAAGCACACGCGCGAATAAAATAAAATCAGAGACCAAAGTAAACTGAAAACACACGAGTGACGAGTCACAACAATTTTGTACACACACACATGTACACATCAGTAAAATACAAAAGTAATATTATCATGTCTACCAATAAACTATAAATATCATAAGACATAAATTAAAAATAATAATAATTTATAAACATTGATATTAATAGAAACCACGGACGTACAATAATAACCGATAATCTATATTTGTATTCAAAATAACATTTATAGATGAATTTATTTTTACTCATAATAATACAATGTAGAAATAAATAATAATATATTTAATTCAACAATAAACTGATGTTATTTTAACTACTATAATTAATGCTGTATTGAGAAATCGTCTAGTGTTAAACCATGTGTATTTCATTCTACATACACTGTTGTTATTTTAACGCTCCAAAGTATATATTTTACAATTTAGCTGATTGACAAATTCAGTAAAATGTTAAATCAACTACAGATTTCTAACTGTGTATTTACAAATTCTCAATTTATTGTACCACAGAAGGAATGCTCTGTAGAGAAACAAACTTCTGTTTTTAGAATGACAACCCTCTTTTTTTACTACTATAAACTATTTAGTGGATAATTTTTCTGAAAACGGTTATGTATAAAAATTAAATTTTGAACTAGTGTTTTTATGTTATTTTACATTGTGTATTAAGGATAAAAATATATCAAATTTGATAAAATTAATTTTAAATCGTTAGTAATTAATATCAATCAAAGTTTATCATTTCTTTAAATGGTCCAAGTATATAAATATTAGATTAGATCCAAAAATGTTTTAATTGTATATATTTTTAAAACCATTTTTTTACATTATTATCCTTCAAATAAACATTTTAATAACTGAATAACCACTCATTTGAATTATGATTAATTATATACAAATATTCAAATAGTTATCTAATAAATAATTTACAGTAAAAATATGGGAGTTTTCATTTAAAAAATAGATGTTTGTATAATGTATCGCCACAGAGTACTTCTTCAACAGTACAACATATTTCGAACATTTTAAAATATGGTTTAAAATTAGTTGTATTATCAATAAATATATTTGTATATCAGTAAATAATAAAAAATTCTAAATTCAGAATTCGAATGAATTCATTGAATATTAAAGTAAAAAAATTTGGGTGAGCGTGTTTGGTGAATCATTCTGTATATAAATTGCTATGTCATTGATTATAAATACTACACCTATGGTATTGTTTATTTATTATAGGTATAATGTATAAAATATTAATCGCACGATTTTTGATTTTTATAAAACTATCAAAATTAAAATATAATTTTGTAATGTAAAATAAAAATACTATTCATACTTGAATTAAAGCAATCTCCAGATGCGTGTAGGTATTATAAACATATACATTACACACATACTAATACACATTTTGAATATAAATCCAATATATTGCAGATTATAAGTTGAGGACGGAGCTCGATGTTCAGTTTTATTTTTGCATAAATTAATATTTTTTTGATCTGTACATATTTCCTAAATTTAAATGTAGGGAACACTTGTAGAAATTTTAAAGTTTATAGAAATATGCAAATTATTATTCATTATTTAAAGCAAATGTGCATTTAGACAACTGTTTTTGATTTGAATACGACGATTAAAGTTAAGTTTAAATGCAAATTTGCTGAAAATAGTATAATTCTTTTTTATAAAATTATGGATTTCTTTTTTTTTTTTTACAAATTATTAATATTAAAAATTAACAAATAGGTTAAAAACGTAAATTATAATGTATTTCATGATTTTAAGTCTGGGATTATGATGAATTTAACATTGTTTAACCGAAGCTACGAGATACTCGTTTTACAACATATTTAACATATTAATTGTTTTTTCTAAATAAAAATCCATATAAAAGATTAGAAATTATTAAGTCCTGCATAACTTTTTTTAAATGTATTAAATTATTTTTTTTGGTTCAAAACTTGCTTAAGAAAAATAAATCATAAGCATTTTATAATTTTTAAGGCATTATATTTCCAGTCATATTATTTACATAATAGGATCTATATAATAATTATTATACAAATATTATTATAGATAATTCAAATTTGTGATAATTTCCTAATAAATTACAAAAATAATATGGCTTGAAATCATAATATCTTGCAGTTATATAATTAGCACGTTTTTATTGTTTTTGTTATATATGTTAAGTTATATTAAAAATAAAATTGCATTTATATCTCAACCAATTCTTATTTTGTTGAATTTTTGATATTATATTTTATTAATTCGTTTTATTTCATTGGTATTCATAAGTAGTAAGGGGGCACGTTCAGTACACTTTTTGATTTGATCAAGTATTTTTCTTATTATTCTTAATAAATATTAAAAAATTAAATTATTAACAAATCCAATAAATTTCAATATTAAAATAATAAAATATCTGTGTTGTACAGACATCCAACGGTAGCCACCTCTCACACTTTATTATACACATTAATAACCTAAGGTTAGGTATAAAAATATAAGTATTTATAATTGGTTCAAAGATATTTGGTTTCCATTATTTGAAGAAAAAAATATATTAATAACTAGTGACATTTTAACCTTTATACACTATGGTGTTTCAGGGTGTATGGAAATACACCCTAAAGATATTAAAAATAATAAAGGAAATTTAATTAAAATTCTTGATAATTATAATATAGAATATATAAAAATAAAACATAATGATAAATTAGCTTTAGAATATGAATATATTCAAAAAGAAATTAAACAATTAAAATCTAACAATTTAGTACATTTTTAAAAATTCTATAAAATGTTTATAATATTTATAATATGTTCAAAATTTATTTCATTATTTTTTAAAAATTCTATAAATGTATGTAATTCATGTCTATTTTTAACATTCACCCCATACGGGTGAGTGTTATATCCTTTGTAAAATCCCATAAATTCCAATAAATTGTCAGTTATTAATATTTCTTTTTTAAATGCATTTTTTTTCTATATTCAACGCGTCCGTAATTTACGGACGCGTTATTAATATCACAAAATTTTAAAAAAAAATGGTAAAAAAATGCAAAAGTAGTCCTGTTGTACAGATATCTGAGCTGGCCAGCTTTTTTTTTCCTCACACTTTTTTACAGACATCTGTACAACAGGACTACTAAGATAGCAAGTCTTCATCGTATCAACACAATGGGAGGTGGTATTTATTTATAGACTCCAGGGGCCAGATGGGGGGGAACATTGTAATGACAACATAGACTGTACCACAGCAGCAGTCCATCGGTATGATGAACAAACTACACATTGTCCACAGTGCTATAATCATCAGGAGAATGCTTCCCATCCAGTTTGGAACCTACTACGATTATGAGCATAGTTGAACCAAATCAGTGATGAGAGTTCAGCGCTAAACTCCCACTACATGATTCGATCCAGCTATGTTCACTATCAAAACACACGCCTTACCCACTGCGCCACAATACTCGGACAAGTTTAATAGTATAACAAACGCTATTTATTATTGTCATCCTATATATTAGATAACGAAAAAAAAAAAAACGAATACAATTTATCGCTATAATGATAATAATATGTTTGCTATACATTATAATATTATTACAAATAAAATAGAACGAAAAAATAATACAAAAAAATTGAGAAAACTTGAACCCGCTACCGGCAGGTATCACAGAGCAGCCTTAGACCACTAGGACACGGGTATTCGATGGTAGTATCGTGAAAAGAGGTATATTTAAGAATACATATTTATATTAATTTAGAAATTAGTTCTATATTATTTTTAATAAAACAGCTTTTTAAATATATTTAATTATATTTTTCCTAAAGATTTAATTATATTTAATATTTTTTTATATCAAAAAATTTATATATAAATATAAATATAAAAAAAAAAACTTATATATAAATATAAATATAAAACAATATGAATCGTAACAGCAAAATTATTAGTCTTTATGAAAAGATAAATAATGAGGGGTTATTACAATCATTAAAATCAGAGGAAGTTTATTTATGTACAAAATGTCAAGATTTTAAGAAAACTGATGAATTTAGTAAAAATCAAAAGTGGTGTAAGGCTTGTATGAAAACCAAAGTTAATAATGATTTTACAACATGTGAATGTGGAAAAAAAATGTATTTGAGATGTTATAGTGCACATTTAAAATCAAACAATCACAAAAAGAGAATGGATAACATGAATAAAGAGAACATTTAATATAAAATTATAAAAATAATTTTGTTATTAAAAAATAAATTCTATAAATAAAATAAAATAAAATAAAAATTTTTCTTTATAAATAAAAAAAATAAAATAAAATTGTATACAATAAATTAATAAAAAATGCCGGAACAGAATCATATTATATTAGAAAAAATGAAAGTATCTGAGCTTAAGTCAATAGCAGGGGCGGCTCCAGGGAGGGGGCCCTAGGGGCCGCGGCCCCCCCCCCCCAGGCCTATATTTCTAAAAAAATTGTATATAGTTGAAAAAAAATTATAAGCTAAAAACATATTATACCATCGACTATCATAGACACGTACAAATATGTAGATATGATAGTATGTACGTGCTATCTATATTATGTATATTATGAAAAACCTATAATCATAAGAAAAATTAAAACTAAGCCCCCCCCCTAACTAAGTCTCTGGAGCCGCCCTTGGTCAATAGCAAGAAGTTTTGATATAAAAAAAATTTACAAACTTAATAAAAAATGTTTAATAAAAAAAATAAAAAAGCAACAACCTTATCGTAAATTTCAAGAAGATATTATATTCAATGAAGAAAATTATTTTAATAGTTCACTAAAAAAAACACCGGAAGTTTATGAACTGATAGATGTAATTCAACTGAATACGCACCAAAATACTAAATTTAAGATACATAAATGTGAATATAAAATTAATTTTAAAGAAACATTAATAAAAGATCTAAAGCTATGTAAACCAAAATACAAAATTAATTATATAGATAAAGCTTTAAATGAAATGGTAAAACTTGCTAAAAGTAATTCAACATATGAAAAAGGTGATAGAATAAGTATTGCGTTATTTAATCCAAATATAAAAACACCTATATATACTGGAATGAGATCTGATGATGTCATAGTAAACTTAAAATCTATAATATTAATGGCTTATTAACTTCAAATGAAGAAATTGATATTACAGAAACCACTTTCCAAGTTCAAGTAGTAAACATGCCAAGAGGATCAAGAGGAGATAAAATAATAAATTTATCAAAAGATATCCATACTAAAAGAAGTATTATTCAAATTAAAAATGATGATAATTTATGTTGTCCGAGAGCTATTGTTGTTGCATTATCTACTCAAACAAATAATATTTTAGATTATGAATTAGATTCCAATAATATTAAACAATTGAAGATCGGTAGAAAAATTCAAAAAGATTTAGCTTTAGAATTATGTAATATGTTAACAAAATATAATGAAAAAGGATTTACATTTGATGATATTAAGAATGTGGAACATGTACTAGATATACAAGTAAATGTTATTTGTGCTGAACATTTAAATACTTTAGTTTATAAGGGTGAAGATAAAAAAACTAAAATTTATTTGTATAAAAATGGTAATCATTTTGATGTTATTACATCAATGGCAGGTTTTCTTGGTAAATCTTATTATTGTAAAGATTGTGATAAACCATATCGAAATAAAGATAAACATAAATGTGTTAAAGAATACAAAATATGTAAATTGTGTACAGATTATGGTACAAGGTTTGAACATTCAAGTAGTACGAAAAATAGAATATATTGTGAAAAATGTAATAGATATTGTTATAATCAAGAATGTTTAGATAATCATAACTATATATGTGATTATGTATACAAATGTATTGATTGTAATAGAATAGTATTAAGAGATAATATGAAACATAAATGTGGTTATAGTGAATGTAGAAATTGTTTAGAAGAAGTGAATATAAATAAACATCAATGTTATATGCAACATAGATCGCAAAAAGGAGGTAAATGTGACGGTTGTTGTAAATGCGATAAAAAAATACCGAATATTAAAGACAATAGAAACAAGTTTTGTAGTTATACAGAAAAATATTTGTTTTTTGATTATGAAGCTCAACAAGAAACAGGTACGCATATCGCAAATAAAATTATTGCTCATGATTTTGAAGGAAATAAAATTATGTTTGATACAAATGAAGAATTTTGTAATCATATAATATCCAAGGAATATAAAGGTTATACATTTATAGCACATTACGCAAAAGGATATGATTCACAATTTATCTTAAAATACTTGGTTGACAATTCTCTAGAGCCATTTACAATTTATAATGGTACAAAATTAATGTTATTAGAAATTAAAAATTTGAACATAAGAATAATAGATAGTTCTAATTTTATTGATGGGCCACTAAGTAATTTTCCCAAAACTTTTGGTCTTAAAGAACTTAAAAAAGGTTATTTTCCACATTTATTTAATACAGTAGAAAATCAAAATTATATAGGTATATTACCCGATAAAAAATATTATGGTTTTGAAACAATGAAAACAGAGAATAAACTAGAATTTGAAAAATGGCATAATGAAAAAATTAATGAAAATTATATATTTAATTTTAAAGAAGAATTAGTGGCTTACTGTAATTCAGATGTAGATATTCTTCGAAGAGGGTGTTTAGAATTAAGAAAACAATTTTTAGAAATAGCTAATATTGATCCTTTTAAATATATAACCATAGCAGGTGTTTGTATGGCTATCTATAGGTCAAAATATTTGTTAAAAGATACTATAGCTACTTTAGATAAAGAAAAGTATGAAAATTATTCAAAACAATCTATAACATGGCTAAAGCATTTTAATAATATAAATATTTATCACGCTTTAAATGGTGGTGAAAAAATAATAGCAGGAGCTAAAGTAGATGGTTATGATGAAAAATCAAAAACAGTTTATCAATATCATGGATGTTTTTGGCACGGTTGTACTAAATGTTATAGAGATAGAGAAACTATAAATATGTAGTGGGCCAACAGCTTGTCGCAAAGATATAGGTATGATGGAATAAAGTAGTCGAAATATTACTAAGTGTTTTATTAAAACTGATTGAAAATATTCTAAGTTCAATTAATTAATTTAATTGGAAAAATAAACTAAGTCCAAATGAACGATTTCTGGTGTAAAGTGACGTGAAGGTGCTTGCTCTAGCTCTGGAAAATCACGTCTGCGGGAGCCCTCTTCTGGACCCCCTTATATAGTCAGTGTCCCCTGATCTCCTACCCATATCCCTTCTGGCCTATTCCTATGTGCGTCATTCGCTCTCACGCTATTACGCATTTCAGGATGCTCGTGCGATGATGTATTCCAATATGACGTCCGGAGACTATCCGCCCACGAGCAGGTGGTTAACCGCAATCTCTGTGTCCGAGTTCTCAGACTCGCGTTGCGACTAATATGATTATCAATAATTATATAGTTTTTATTATATCGTTATATTATATTCTGGCGGTTGGGTTAGGTTAATATATTGTTTTTAGTGAGTCTCCCAGCGCAGAGGGTTGAAGTTAATATGGGCTGTTACAATGTCTAGACCTGTTTTACCTTATTTAATTGCTTACGGCGTAGTATCTTTGATACGGGTTTTCGTGTTATCCCAATTATTGCAGGTTATTATTTTAATACCTATGCCTACGTCGCCGTACCCCCTTCATATATTATGTATTATGTATTAAGTATTGCGTACGGGACATCAGAGCACGTAGCAATAATATAAACCATGAAACAATGGATGATTTGTATCAAAAAACAATTGAAAGAAGTACAATAATAAAAAATGCAGGTTATAATCTTATTGAACAATGGGAATGTGATTGGATAAATAGTAATACATACAAAAAAGTGGAAAAAGCTGATATAGTTGAACCTATTAAACCAAGAGATGCTTTCTTTGGAGGTAGAACAAATGCTACAAAACTCAGAGTAAAAAATACAAAAATACGTTATATTGATGTATGTAGTTTATATCCAACTGTGAATTATTATGATTATTATCCTGTTGGGCATCCTAAAAAAATATTTAATCCAAAAGTATATTCTAAAAAATGGTTTGGATTAATTAAATGTAAAATTTTACCCCCGAGGAATCTTTATCACCCCGTACTTCCAGTTAAAATAAAAATGAAAAAAAGCGAAAAGTTATTATTTCCTTTGTGTTATAAATGTGCTGTAGATCAAAAACCAAGATGTAATCATTCTGAAGAAGAAAGACAATTTATAGGAACATGGACAACAGATGAAGTTAATAAAGCTTTAGAAAAAGGATACATAATAAAAAAGATTTATGAGGTGTGGCATTTTAAAAAGAAATCAACATATTTATTCAAACATTATGTTAAAGATTTTATGAAAATAAAATTAGAAAGCTCAAAACATAATTACAGTTCTAATGAAGAGTATATAAAAATAGTTTCCGATAAAATGGGTATTTTATTAGATAAAGATAAAATATGCTATAATCCAGGTAGAAGAGCAGTAGCAAAAGGATGTCTATGTAGTTTATGGGGAAAATTTGGACAAAGACAAAAAATGAAAAAAACTGAGTTTGTTACAGACCCACAGCAATTCTATAAAATATTATTAGATGATAGATTAGAGAATATAAATATTAATTTATTAAATGACAATATGGTACAAATGTGTTATAATTATAAAGATTATTACATTGAGAATTGGCATAATACAAATATTTTAATAGCTTTATTTACAACATCTAGTGCGAGATTAAGATTATATAAAATGTTAGATAAATTAGGTAGAGCTGTAGTTTATTTTGATACTGATTCTATTTTCTATATAGATTATGGTGTTAATAAAGTTAAAACAGGAGCAATGTTGGGAGAATGGACTGATGAATTAGGTGAAAATGTACATATAACAGATTGGGCTTCTACAGGCCCTAAAAGTTATTATTATAAAACAAACGATAATAAATTTAAAACGGTTATTAAGGGTTTTACTTTAAATTATCAAAATTTATTAAAACTTAATGGGGAAACAATGATAAAAATAATTGAAGAAAATAATAATAATAATATAGAACTAGAATACAATCAAATAACACCTGAATAAGTGGATCCACTTAATAAAACTTTAGTTAATAAAACAGTTACAAAAAAATTCTCCTTTGAATATGATAAAAGAATAATATTACCAGATTATGATACAATTTGTTTTTAATTTATTTCTATATACATCATTTATTGAGGATAACCTAACTCTATCATTTATTTCAAATTTAGGTACAGAATTACTAATATCATAGTTGTAAACTGTGGAAAGTAAATCATTCTCGTTTTTCTTACTTACATCAGCAGGTTTCATTTTTATTGTTTTATGGTATGTATTATTATATGTCTTAATAATTTTTGGTAATTCAGAGATCCATACATTGTTTAAATAAAGCACTTTTTTCAATTTATCACCTAATGTTCTATTAAAGCGTTCAATTATTGAAGCTTTCTTATCAGTGCCAGTACTATAAAGTGATATGTTATGTTTGTTTAGTATTTGTTTTAAATCTTTATTTAAAATTCTTTACCTTTATCAACATGTAATTTTTTCGGTACATTATATTTAAATATATGTGAAAATGCTTCAGATACTTCCAATCCAGACTTTGTTTTCAAAGGTATTGAATAAACATATTTTGAAAATGTATCAATGACATTAAGAATATATTTGAAACCATTATTAGCTTTATATAGAGATTTATGATTATCATTAACTTTAACTTTAATTTTATTATGTTTATTTCTTAAATTATAATTGGGATCACTATTTTTAGATTTTGGTCTATAAAAACAGTACAAATCAGCTTGCCAAGTATCATTTATACCTCTTTGTATAAAATGTCTTGTTTCAAAATTTTTTCTAGCAGATTTAAATAATTCATAAGCTTCTATAAGTTCTGGTGGTTTTGATGTATTGTTCTTTTTTGTATTACATTTTCTACATACTGATAATCTCCTATATTTTTTATTTTTTTCAATAAATTCAGGAATTCCATTATTTTTTGTTTTTGTTTTACATTTCTTACAATAATCCATTTAATTAGGATATTTTATATATTTTCTCTAATTGTATTATTTGGAAGATCATAAAAAAATTCTGAACCGGATACTAAACAGATATAACAGATGGTATTAGCGGGCACATCTTCATTAAAATCTGCATGCAAGACAATACTTGTTTTAGATCCAGAAATCTGTGATGGCTGCCTACTCATATTAATTACAAAAAATGGCCTGAAATCTTTAAATTGTTGTGGAGTAATATACATTAAAGACAAATCTCGATGTAATCTATTATAAACATGCTTATAATCCATTAACATATCATAAGCCTTATTAAATTTTTCTTTTTTAAAATCTAAATTCATTAATTCCTCAGGATATCTAATACTATCTATATCTAACCAAATATTCTTTAAATCACAATGATTAAAATGTACTGGATCTCTCAATTGATTATCTAACCTATCTGTTTGAAAAGCTATAATAGCAAACAGAGGATTATGGACATTTCTATACATATTTGTTATATCTTTAGTTAATGTTTTACCACTAATATTTCTATCTTCAATACATTGCCATGATTTAAACCTAAACATATATTCATTTCTTTTAGACAATAAAGTTAATTCATTTATCAACTTAATTTTATTCATATCATCATAAGTCACAATTGGTATACTAATAAGAAACTCATCAATAACAATTTTTCCAACACCAGCTAGATCACCTTTTTCATTTTTATCTCTAAATAAAGCATCATTGTCAGAATGTCTTAAAAAGCTTATTTCAAAGCCTCCTTTATATACTGGATATTCTATATCTTTAAAAAATCCTAAACATAAATTAGATAATTTACCAACAGCACTAAAATAACCACCTTTATTAAATGTTGACTGAAATCCACTATTTATTGTGGGACCAGTAAGATCTGCAGAATAGCTAACTGTACCCTTAATTAAACTACATCTTCCAACATTATCAATTCTATCTATTTCTTTACCATGTTTTTTAACACAAATCCAGTCAAACAAAAATGGAACAAAATTATCAACTAACCATATCTTTGAACCTGCTGGATAATTATTACCATCTTCTTGTAAAACACGACCAAAAATCTGATACTTTGCTTTTTTAATATTTAAAAAACTATTTTCTTCCTTTATGTTAAAAGTTTTTATCTGATTTGCAGAATTAAGGTTAGATATAGATATAGGCCAATATACCTTATCTTGTTCACGAATAACAGCATGATCATAATTTCCAAAAATATTTTCCATTTATAGGAAAAAAATTTTTAATACAAATTTTATAATTTATAATTCTTAATAAAATCTAAACATAAATGACCGCATATAGGTGGATCATTATAATTTTGAAGTTCATTAGTTGTATAATATAAATTGTCTTCTCCTAAATAATTTACAACTTCTTTAATTGGAATTGAATCTCCATAAGAGTCAAAATATACCTTTTTTCTATCATTTTTCATCCAGGCAACCCAGTGTGAACCAGATTGGTTAGAATTATTTAAATTTAATATTCCACATTCATTTTTCCAAGGTGTTGTTGGTAACTCATTTCTCATAAAACATCCTCTAAAATTCTCAACATTTTTTCCTGCATTAATAATATCATAATTAGTTAATGGTTTAATTTTTTCTTTTTTTTTAATCCTGACCCAATTTGTAATGTTTTAATATTTCTAATATTATTTTCCATCTCTTTATTATGTCTTTCTATTTCTTCTCTTTTCTTTTTTTTATCATTAGCATCTATAAAATTATTTGCTACTGCACTTGCTCCTCCAGCTAAAGCACTAAGAGCTCCTATACCTGCTATAATAAGAGGTAAAAAACCGCCTACTTTATTATTAAGTTGTGTATTTGTAATTAATATTCTCACACCTTTTTTATTATTTTTAGCTTTAATTAGTTTATTTTTTTTGTCTATCAGTTAAATTAAATATGGTTTTACCGTTACCAATCTGTATATATTTTAATTGAATAATTACATCAGTTTTGTTTTTATAAGCTTTTGCAAGCTTTTTTACTAGAGAATCATTCAGATTTAAGTTCATTTAATAAGAATAAAATTTATTAAATTAAATTAATCCCATACCAAAATACTGTTTTGCTTTCATTACATTTGTGGTGATTAAAGCAGCTGTTTTTTCACCTAAAGAGGCCTTTGGATCTAAAAACCTATCCCATGCTTTATTTTCCAAAATTCTATCTCCAATATGTCTTGTATTAATATCTTTATGTTGTTTATAAAAATAATCATGTTCCATGGCAGCTTTATCCAATTCATTAACTGGTTTTTTATTTTTTTCTAAATCTGTAAATGGTCCAAGATAATTATACCCAGGCCAATGTATTTCTGGCATAAATTTGCTATTTAAAAGATTATTCATCAAACCTGAACCTTCTACTATTTTTTCAGGTAAACTTGATACATATGATATTAAATATTCAATCTCTTTTAGTAACTGCTAATTTTTCCAACTCAGAACTAAAAAAATGTATAATACTAATTTTTTCATTATCAAAATTATTATGACCTGCTTTTTCTTCACTAGCAATAAAATATAGTCTTTTTAATAATTCACTTAAATTATGTATATATTTATACTCAATACGATCTTCTGAATACTTTTTTAAACCACCTCCTTCTTTTTCTCCATCTTTTGGTAATATATTTTTTTCCTTCTTGGCTATATTTGCAGGTAATCCATACCAAATTCCAGAAATCATTTTCTTATATTTATCTCCTTTACTTGATTTAACATTTCCTTGTGTTTTATCATTATTTTGATACAATGAATCAGTTTGAATTAATATATCTTTATAATTCTCAAAATCTGCTTCTGTATAAAAATTAGGGGTTGCATGTACAGAATATGTTAATAATCTAAATAATCCTTCTGTTCCCTTATATATTTTTCCATTTATAATTAAATTATCATCTTTAAAATTTACTACATCTTTTCCAATCATATATTGTTTTTCTGGAGTATTGTAATATATTCCAAAAACTGAATCATTTATTCTTGGTAAATACTTTGATGTTATTGGTCCTAATACTATAGTATTTTTTGTGCTTGGAGACATATTTTTCTTAATTGGTGATTTAATTCCTAAAGGTGATTTAATTGGTGTTTTAACATCACTTGTTAACTGTAAAATTTATGGTCGCTTATATGGAACCAACATTTTTTGGATATCTTCATCAGTTTTTATATTTATTTCTTTAACTTCATTTACAGCATTTACGATATTTTTTAATTCATTTGTTACTGGTCCAAAAGATTTTTCCTTTTCTTCTTCAACATATATGTTTCTTAAAGCTGCATTTTTATACTCCTTCTTTAGATTATTTTTAAGCTCAATTATTTTGTCTACTTCCTTAATTGGCACTTTTTTCATTACAGAACCTCCTTTTTTACTTTCTTTTTTCTTTCTTTTTAAAAAAATATTCCGCATATCTTTTATATCCATTTAATATAAAAATTTTTTAATAAATAATCCTAATATCATTTAACAGGCATCATCTAACAGGTATTATCTAACAGATAACGCTACTTAACGCTATCTAACATTATTTAGCGTTCAATGTTTAAGTTTACGTTCTATGTTGCTAAATTTATTATAAATTCGATTATTCACTAAATTAATTGACATAAACCCAAACTCATTTTTCCAACAAATTGAACATAAATATTTAAATTCATCAATTGATATAATATCATATATCAAATCATTCCATATTTTCTTAATATACAATTTATACTGTTTAAATATAATTAAAAAATTACAAATTGTTCTAATTGTTTTTAAATCTAATAAACTATAATTCTGGCCTATATAAATACATGAAATATTTTTAGACCTAGATCTTATAAAATAATCTTTCATTCTTTCTTGTTTCTCTAAAATATAATCATCAAAAACAACTAAGCTATTTGGTCTACAATCATCAACAGGTGTTATATCTCCATTAGTTATATATACTTCAACGCCATCCACACCAGCAAATACTTCTTCCATTTTCTCATAAATTGGCTGATTAATGTTTTTTGTAAAAACATAAAGATTATCAAAAGGAACCCAATAATTAATAATAATATTAAATAATAAATTGGTTTTTCCTGATCCAGAAGAACCTACAATTAAACACCTCATGGGTGTTGGAAAAATTGATTTTGATTTATTATCCTTATTTTTATCTAAATGAAACACTTTAATTTCATAATTATCCATTTAATATATAAAAATTAATATAAACCTTTCAAAAATATTGCTTTCAAAAATATTAAAGCTTTTTCTTCTTACTAAATATAATATAAAAATAATATAAAAATAAAAATAAATAGAAACAAAGAATAATGTCTGATGCAATACCTTTAAAAGTACGCTTAAATAAGCAGGGTCACAAGTATAAATATATTAAATTATCAGAATTGGAAATTAACAAAAAGTATGAAGTTACTGCTTTTGAAATTATTAATACTAATCAAAATAAAAAAATCTCTGTAATACTGGATAATAAATATAAGCTTTTTTTACCAAATAGATATTTAAACATTATTTCTGAAAATTTATATGAAATGAATGACTTTGAATGGAATACATTTTACATTTATTACAGATATGAAAAAATGTTTGATAATGGAGATGTATACCATCATTTAGAGTTTGAAGCTGATATTCTTAATGACTTTATAAATAAATTATTAAAAGAATTAAATACAGAAGTTTTAACATTCAAATATATACAATTCTCTGATCTAAATATCAATGAAAAAAAATAAAATAACATCATTTAAAAAAATAAACACAAAATATGGAGAAAGAATTTCTATTTTATTGAATAATAAACATATACTTTTATTACCTTACAGATATGTTAACACTATCTCTAAACAAGATATAGATCAATATAATGGGGAAATGTATATCATATATAAAGGTAAAAAACTTCTTGATAATGGAAAATCAATCCATTTGATTGAATTTGAATAGTCGCAAGACCAGCGTCTTACTAATAAATTTTTGTAATAAATGAAAGTAATTAAAATCGAAAATGGATCTATCTACCTAGAACATTATATACATAATGAAAACCAAAATATGTCTATTGGACTTTATGCTTTTTCATTTGCCAGTTCTAATAATCTAATAAAAATTGAAAAAGATTGCCAAATCACAATTAACAATAACATAATTAATATCAATCATGGTCGATATACTAAAGAACAACTAAATAAATTAATCAGTCCCTTAGTTATGTCTTTTGTTGATAAAAAAGTTAAAATTGAATCTCCATGTTGCTATACCTAATCTAGATGAAAACTTAAAAAATTATCTGGGTTTTAAAGATATAGAATTTATAAGAACAAGTAACAAAAGAGTGATTTACTATCCTACTAGTGATGAATATTACATAAATATTGAACAAGAATGTGAATTCACAATAGAAAAAAAAATATATAAAATGCCTTTTGGAATTTATTCTATAAATGAAATTCAAAATGTATTAAATTGAATAATAATCATACTTTTTTATAATTATTCTAAGCTTAACTTATGGGCAGCATAGTATTAAATTTTCAATTCTTAGCTTTTGAGAGTAAAATATTTCTAAATTTTTTACTACCAAATAGTGAAAAATATTCATGATTTTGACGAATTTTTGTCAATATTTGAACTTAAAATGCTAATAAAAAAAAATTGTGCCACTGTATTTTTATAATTTTTGAATGAGAGTTAGAACAAGTTATGTGGACCCTTAAATTAAATTTTCAAGTAATTTGTCCCAGCTAAATTTTTTTTATCAACATTTATAAAAAAAAAATAAAAAAAAATTGATTATTTCAGATGCCTATAAATAGCTCAAAAAAAGTCAAAATGTTTTGAAAATCAAATCACGTAAATAAAATGGCAATCTAAATAACTGGTAAAATTTTCAAGTAGTTACGACTTATACTATTTGAATAACAACAAATATAAAAAATCGTTTGAGGCTAAACCGTTATTTAACGCGGTTTTGTAAAAATTTAAATTTCAACCACCCTTAAAAATTTTTGTCTTAGTCCGGTAGAGTTTTTTTTACAGATATTTTAAAAAATATTTATGGAGAACCACACATCATTGTAAAATCAATACATTCATCACTTCGTTCAGAATCTAATAATGTCCTTTGAGATGAAATAATTATATCAATATAAGACAATACCCAGTGGTTTCGAGTCAACACAATGATAATACATAAGAATAGTAAACTTCAACGGAAAGTCGGTTGTTCCAGTGTTGATGACGTCTTGGATCCATTTTTCATGGACGTTGTATACTTGTATATTACTATATTATATTGTAGCATACAGGATGATTCTTTTATCATAAAACACTCATTATTTCAAAAAGTATTCATGTATTTGAGAAAATATTTTAACATAGTTTTAAGTTGTTAAGAAAACAATTTTTTTACTAAAAATTTATATATTTAAATATTTTTACCCTTGTATTTTAGATTCTGAACGGAGTGATGAATGTATTGATTTTACAATGATGTGTGTGTTTTTTTTTTTTGTGTCTGTGTACAGCATAACTAGTCGAAATAATGCTTCAATTTCAAACTTTGGGGGTGGTTTCCGATTTCCAATTTTTTTTTATTAGCATTTGAAGTTCAAATATTGACAAAAATTCGTCAAAATCTTGAATATTTTTCACTATTTGGTAGTTAAAAATGTATAAATATTTTAATATCAAAAGCTAAGAATTGAAAATTTAATACTATGCTGTCCATAAGTTAAGCTTAGAATAATTATAAAAAAGTTTGAGGATTATTCAATTGAAAAAATTTTACGAGTGTTTAAAGTTTTAATTTTAATTTGAAATCAAAAACACACGTGTAAAATTACGTTTTACTAAAAAATAATTTTCGATTTTTGTTATTTTTAAAAAATTACTCAGCGTAAGATCTTGAAACTTTTACTTAAATGTTTGAATTAGTTTCAAAATAGAATATATGACAATATTTAAATATAATATATCCTAGACTGACAAATCATCTCCGTTCAGAATCGTTTTTCGTATACAATGATACCTATCATTGCATTCAAATTTAACCTACCCTAGTCCGAGGTCCATCCCACCCCTAATGTACAGCAGAGCGATACTCACTTACCCGCTTTTTTTTTTTTTTAAGTTTTTATTTTTTTTTAGTTTTAATTTCATATTCCAAATTAGAATATTTTTCTGAGTATTTTGATACTTAAAATTATAGTTTAGTGAGAGTAGTTTATGATTTATACGTATACTAGCTGAATTACCCGGGTTCGCCCGTGTGCAGTTTTAGTTTTCTCAAAATGAAATTCTTAAATCAACACACTTTGTTGTGTTTTTAAAACGAAAAACATTTATTTTATAATTTTAAATCTATGTAATTGAGCATTTGAGCTAATCGGTGACCGGTGTTTTACGCTTCGGAACAATTCATATCTACACACCGACAGTGGCGGCGGGATGTAGGGTTATTTGAAGCAATTGCTTCATGTCTGAAATGGGTGGGTGGGTGGGTGGGTAGTTGAGTCCGGTGGATATATAATTGTAAGATCACACTATAAATATTAAGACAAATATTAAATAATATATATGGAAATAATAATGTGTGAAATTATTGAGATTTTATAGTTACCTATGTCATATTCAGAAATCTGTAATCGGGGGGGGGGGAAGTCCTTTTATAATATTATTGTTCACTGAGGGGGTGGTGGTCAAATTATTAAAAATATAGAATATGCTTCAAAGTCTAAAAATGTTCGCGCCGCCACTGCACACCGATAAAATACACACACAAAAAAAAGGTCAGGTTGCAGGTAGCTGGAAACAGTGGAAACCATCGCGGGACGCCGTGCCGTACCGGATTCCCGTTATCGGCTGACTGCTATTGTTATTATTATATGAATATAGATACACAAATTACATGTAAATATTTATTTTCACCGATTTCAACCCTTTAGAATCAACATTTTGAAAATCCGGCGACGTGGCGACACTCAGAAAGGTATTTGGAATAACTCTGTGAAAAAAAATTGGAAAAAAGTTAAATAGCGTCGTCACAAAATGGCAGTGTTGGGTAGTAACGTAACGGGAGTAACGCGTTACTGTAACGGCGTTACTTTATTTGTAACGCATTACGTAATTTCATTATAATTATTTCCAAGTAACGAAAATGTAATGGAAATTACTTTTAATAAGTAATTTCTATAATATAACGCGTTACAATTTCGAATTATATAGTACCTATTGTAGTATAAATAATTGGGAATTAAAATAAAAAAAAAATTAAAAATATGTCTATTATAATGCGGGTATTGCCGTATTAGCCATTAGGCATTAGGTATACCAATTTAATTTATATATAAATAATTTTAACTCGCCAGCCGCCACCATGGTCTTGACATGTGTCTATTGTATCGTAAATCATGAAAACAGTTAATTAAATTTATAATTTGATTCCTCTAAATATGTACCTAGACGGAAAAATTCCATGAATATCTTTAGCATACGTACGTCTATGCCAAAACACTACACTATTAGCACTTAGCTAGTAGTCATAAATATCGTTTTTAAAATACTTATTAGTTATTGCTATATTTATACTTTACATTAGATTGTAACATTATTTTTCTGGTAAGTACTTAGTACTAAGACTTATAAATATTTTCTTCGCATCGTTATAAATATAAATTATTATTGCCATTTGACATTTATTTTTAAAATTTTAGTTCTTATTTAATTAAGTTCCATATTACCTATTACGTGGTGCTATTTACAAACTATTAATTATTATTTGATATCACGATCACCGTTACACAATTGAGTGCCGAAACCGGACATTTCGCCGCGACCGATTCACCGCAGTCATTTCGCCGCGACCGTTTCGCCGCCGGACTATTCGCCGCAGACCGGTTCGCCGCGGACTTTTTCGCCGACGTACTATTCGCCGTAGCCGTTTCGTCGCGAAGAGAATCTCCCCACGATATATCATTAAATATTAATATAGAACCACGCTAAGAACTTTGATATGTTCCTCAATTGCAATCAAGTACATTTTATTACCCCCATGGTCTCACACTTAAATTTGCAGCTTTAATTTCCGTTTGTGCATAATAAGCAGCCATACGCTGCTTGTACACTTTGGGGCAGAAGACTTTTTTAGAGTGCATTTAATAGGCGTAAATAGTACTTTAAGTTAGGGGGGGGGGGCTAGATTAAAATGTTTTATAGCAAATATTTTTTAATTAAATTATTATTTATTATTTCTAATGGTGTTTACGTGTTTACAACTGACTTGAATGATTCTACAATTATACTATTTTATATTGTATTAGGCAAAAATAAAGTTTATACTAATATGTTTTATGTTTATAATAAGCACATATACAATTATCCAACAATTCTGGGGGGCTGAAGCCCTCTAAGCCCCTCCGAGTTACGCCTATGAATTGTGCATAATATGAACAAAGTCCCGCAAAACAACACTTTTGGAAAGAAAAAATAACAACATAATAATATATTGTATGTACGATCTATGTATTTACGGCTTAATATTATGTATTTATGTAATAAGAACTATGAAACTATTATACTACTCAGGTTTAATTTACGTTTTTAATTTTCATTTTTTTAATATGAAAAAAAAAATTTGGAAAACCTATTATTTTCTAGGTAATAAAAATAAATATTCTAAATGGAATCTAAATAATTATCACAGTAGGATAAAAAAGCCGGTTCTAGGGACACACCATGCACACCATGCACACCCTGCACACCCCGGCGCACCATGCACACCCTGCTCACCCCTGCACACCATGCACACCCTGCTCACCATGCACACCTCAGCCCACGCACCCGGCGCACCCCCGCACACCATCATAGCACACCATAGCCGCGTACCACCCCGGTGCACACCATTTACACTTATACTCGTTAATAAAAATTATTTTATCATACGGCGCACCATGCACACCATGGCACACCATTGCACACCATGCACACCTATTCGTTAACGAAAAATTAATTTATTTTAATAAGTTAACCGCACACCATGGCACACCATTGCACACCATACACACCTATTCGTTAACGAAAAATTAATTTATTTTAATAAGTTAACGGCACACCATTGCACACCATGCACACCATGGCACACCACAGCACACCATGGCACACCACAGCACACCATTGCACACCATGGCACACCACAGCACACCATTGCACACCATGGCACACCACAGCACACCATTGCACACCATGCACACCATGGCACACCACAGCACACCATGACACACCACAGCACACCATTTTAATTTATACAAATTATTTTATTTTAATAAGTTCTCATATCATATTATGAAAACCAATAGAAAAAATTTACATAAATTATTTTAACCTGTTTTGTTATATAAAAAATGCGTATAATTAATTTTAACCATACGTATTAAGTTATCTTATCATATTATGATAACTGATATAGTGATAAATAATTTTCATGATGTATATTTTTACCCCTTCTCAGAAATGAGTAAAAACCAAATATTTCGACGAGGGGATGAGAATGAAATAAAATCAGTATGTGTTGTGCTCTTCTGTTGTAAACAGTTTATTCTACATTTTCATATTTTACCGAAAAGTTAAAATAATATGGCCGGTCCTACTGTTAAATTATTTAAGTATATCGCGCCACCGACTCCGAGAAGACTTATAGATGAAACTATGAAAGTGTTTTCATTCTCGACTTCAATACACGCAAGTTTATTACAACTGGACTTGATCCGGCTGACAATTTCAATACAATTATTCAAATAGTGACGCCTTCGCGTTACGTGAAATTAACGCCAGAATTTTTAAAAAAGGTGTTTTCGTTGATGGGATATGTATTTTCAATCATACTAGACCCTGATTTCAAAAGAATAATTTTTTTGGATACTGAATATTACAAGTTATCGACTATGAAGTACCGTGAAGATAATATGTTGGTAATCGAATCAAAAATTGAAAAAGAGTGTCGCATACTATTAAATCGTACCGATCTATTATCACTGCAGAATATTGAATATTCCATATTTGAAACGATTGAACGAAAAAATAAATTTGTTTTACCGTCGATACTTCATCAGTTTGATCAAATATCTACATATATGAAAAAAATAATCGAACAGCCTACAACAGTCGAAGACATAAGTTTAAAAATTTCCAACTTTCAAGATGGGTTAATCAAAGCCTCGATTCTCGACGTCGAACAAAGTTTTATAAGCCAGTTAAAACTACTAGCCAGTGAGCAGCTTGCAGTGGACGTTGTTAATAAGATGGAAAAAGATGTGGTAAGAAAACTAAAATATATTTTTTTTTTTTTAATTTTCGTTATTGATATAAATTATTATTTTAGTCATGTGTAGAAGAATATTCAGAGTTGACAACATTCGACTTATCGCCGCCGAATTTTATTTCTCATCAACCTGAAGATTTATCACAAGTCCAGGTAATTTATTTTATTTGGAAAAAAATTTTTTTCAGTTTATTATAATATTTATTTCATTATAGGCACAAGATCAGAATGACGGGCCAATGTTTTTCAATCAATTTAATACTCAGCCTAATATGATTCAAACAACATTCGCAGAGTTTCCAGCTATACCGTGTAAAGTTAAACGTAAACTATTTTAATAATGATTGTGTGTTATATTTGAAAAAAATAAAAACAAAAAAAAATTATATTAAAAAAAAAATTGTTTTTTTATTTAAAAAAAAAATATATAGAGTTTTTAATATTTACATATGGTTAGAATCATAAATATTAACAAATTAATTAATTAAAAAAAAAAATATATATATATATACATATGTAATTTACAATTTTCTAACATCACCACTAAATGGGTTATAAGTTATAATCTGATCATGTAATATTAAACAATAAGCCGATGTCTTTTCTGGAATGGCCTCATCAGTTTCAAATTCTATGCGAAGGTCAACTGAAGACGATTTCACGTTATCATTCTGGCGTGATAGATCAACAACAGCGATTGCGACATGAGCTTGATAAATATGTTTTGATAATAGTGGCTCACAATAGTCTCTTTCGTAATAAGATTTTTGAAAATCTGTATAAGCCTTATAGAATATGGACGTCATATTGTTTTTAAAGTCTGCACGCAAATCTTCATATGGGTACACTTCAGAATTCAAATATACCTTAAGATTTTTCATTCGACAGTGATCAAATTTGCCCGCATCGACTTTTATATTATTTTTTCGGTCTGTTTGAAATCCGATCAATACAAATCTTGGTTTTTCGAGTAAATTGGTAGACTTTACTGTCCATGAATGCGAAGTGTTTCTGGGAAGCACTGGATATTCACATAAATCCCAGGTTCTGAATGCGCATGATAAAGTTTTACGGGAATCTAATACTTTTATCAGTTTTAATTTTTCTGAATCGCTAACTTTGATAATAGGCATCCTCCAATGCACCTTAGTCAGTTCAACAGTAATTTTTTTATTTTTCTCTACGTTATTAGCAGCATCGGCACCCACAAAATGTATTACATCAAGATCGATAGATGACCGATTTAAAATCAACTGTTGATTACAATTAAGTAATATTTTTTTGTAATCTTCACAAAAACCGAAAAAATGTTTTAAAGGAATACACCCAGTAAATAAATTATTGGTCATAAATTTTGCATTATTATCATCGTTATCCAATGACACGTCCCAAGCCGCATTCTCTAGTGTATGCAAATCGTTTGGAGTATACGAGCAGTAGCCTTTCAAACAAGACGATATGCCGGGTGATTTTAATTTCTGAATTTCTATACCGTTTATCTCGTATCGCATTTCAGAGAATAAAAATGCCAATCCATTATTTGAAAAACGTACCTCGCCAACAGCATCGGTAGGCTTATTTATTTTTCCCTCAATGTATATAAAACTCTCACACGGTAAAGTGTAAGAATCCATATTTTGAATATTTATCCTAATTTCATCGTTATTTGACAAGGACGTTGTTGAATACGGTGTAAATGATTGATATTTCATTTGTGTTATTTTACAATCATCGACATAGCCGGCTGTCACATCTAAATATGCGTCATCCATAATTATACTTGTAAAGAACGGAGAAAGTCTGAATTATTTTTCGTTAACTTTATTCCGGTTTTTTTCGGTTTAGATATAGATGTTGACTTCTTAACAGCAGGTACTGTACTGACGGTTTTTTTTATTGTATCTCTATTTATATTTACGTTAAATTTGAGTGCCATATCAGTTGGTTATTTGTAAACGAATAGTAATTGGCTCGCCGCGTAGATTTATCAGACAGTCGTTTTGATCTTTTAACACAATATTAACTTTACTTATAGATGTCGTGTTAAGACCATAAAAAACTGGATGTCTAGGCACCTCGACGATTTTATAGCCCGCAGCGACAGTTGGATAAAGCTCGTGTATAGCTTGACTCGGTGCTCCGTCACAGAATGAGCCGGTTATCAAGTTGCACTCTACTTTTATACAGTTTATTTTCATTATGTTTACAGTATTTTCAGATTCATGAGTGGCATTAGTAGTGTATACGACATTTCTAAAACCTAACAATGGTGCTATACTATCTTTGATTGAAAAGTCAATCTCATGACTGCACGATATCGAACACTTTAATGTGGTACTGTTTGCTTTTAATTCAAACCAACTGACATAGTCTGGCATCATTTTTTGTATAGCAGACTCTAATTCAGCCAACTCATACGAACCCGTAGGTAAAATAACAATATCGTTGTTATTAATCATATCCCGAAAAGCTATACTGTTACAACCAGGTTCTATGTTCGGAATTGAATTATTCGTCTGTAAGCTCAAAAGGCAAAGTTGTGCCGTATTTTTAACTTCCAAAGGTGGAAAAATGTCACATGATAATTCACTAGAGTTGCCGTTTAACGTTAGCGTGAACATGATACAAATTTTAAACACAAGTGTCCACAGTTTGTTGTGTTATATTTCTGTATTCTGTTATAGTTGAAATTAATAATACATCCGCGGAAATATTTTTGTACTTCTAATGGCGGTGGTAAATTTCCAAAACTATCAAAATATTCGACTTTATTTCCAATTTTTTTATACGCTACCCAGTGCGTTCCTGTACCGTTTTCCGTATCCAAGTTGACGATTGCAGATTCTTTTTGCTTAGGACGTGTAGATAACCTGTCTCTTGAAAAGACTCCGATAAAATGAGGTATTTTCATCAAACGGGCGATTTTTATAAGTTCATAATCGTACAACGCTCTACTGGGTAACGTGTTTATTAGTTTTTTTTCGTTTTTTTCGTTTTCTTAGATTTTACACCCCCACCACTTTTATTTGGTGCAAGATATAGACCTGATCCTATTTTGTACGAGTTTTCTTTATACGGTGTGAGATATAATCCATTACCTAAATGTGACGGTGTATTTCTTTTAAATTCATTAGCCATCTTAACAACGTTGGCTACACCACCAGTTAAGGCCCCTAAGGCTGATAAACCAGCAAAAATCGGAATAAGAGGTAACACTCCACCTTTTTTTGGTACCGTTATTATCCTTGGAATTTTAGTTTTTTTAGTTTTGAATGTCTTTTTTGCGACAGCAACACATTTCTTTGTCAATTTCAACAAGTTTTTTTCACCAATATTTTTCTTTAAAACATTTTTAGTGGCTTTAACCACGGCCTTAAAGCCGCATGCACCACCGACTTTTCGTTTTGCTTTCATTGCGGTAGTCACACCCCAAGCCACAGCTTTTTCTTTTAAACTGGAATCCCCCGCCCTGAACCTGTCCCAGGCACGCTGTTCTAATATACGGTCAGCTTCGTTACGATCTGCGATAGAGTTACTACGTTCGTATGCAATGTCGTGGTCTCTACATGCAGAGTCCAAAAGGTTAATTCCCTTATCACCACGAGCTAGACGCTTTTTTAAATTTGTACCAGGTCCACAATATTGATAACCTATAAAGAAAAAATAATTTAAATTATCTGTAATTTTATTTTCGAAAAATAATGTTTATAATTTTACCAGGTACGTGAAGTTCAATCGGTAATTTGTTTATAAGCGTGTTAATAAGTCCACAGCCCTTATTCTTGCTGCTTCTTCGACCGAGTGACATTGTGTACTGATAACTACTTCATAATTGTCAAGATATTTATATAAAAATGAAATTCATCAAGCAAAAATTAAAGCTTACAGTTGAAAACGTGGATCCGCCTACTTTGTTTCAAAACTGTAGACATGGACCACTTTTGCCTAATACGATACGAGCTCTTATTGTCGGACCTTCAGGCTGCGGAAAAACGAATTTAATTTATTCTTTATTAACTAATATTAATGGAATACGATTTCATAACGTTTACATATATTCGAAAACATTGGATCAGCCTAAATATAAAATGTTGAGCGATATTTTATCAGACATAAATGGTGTTCAATTATTTAAATTTTACGAAAACGAAGAAGTTATCCAACCTGAAAAAGCTCTACCTAACTCTGTGTTCATTTTTGACGATATTCTTTCGGAGAACCAAAATACAGCTAAAACTTATTATTCGAGGGCCAGGCACAATTTAATAGATGTCTGTTACCTGGCGCAAAGTTATTCGAAAGTTCCAAAACAACTTTTACGCGATAATGCTAATTTTATTGTATTATTTAAACAAGATGAGACCAACTTAAAGCATGTTTACATGGAGCATTGCTCCGGCGATATGTCATACTCAGAGTTTAAAGAGTTTTGTACATCATGTTGGCGAAAGGGAAGATTCGAGTTTATCGTAATAAACAAAGACTGTGAACGTGATAATGGGCGCTATCGTCACGGGTTCGACACGTTTGTTGTTATATAAACTATTGTTTTTTGGAAAAATACTTCATTCACAAACATGACTGCCGATAGTGAAGTACTCGAAGAATTGATTAAAGCAAAAAATAACATTAAACGTAAGTACACAGCATTAAAACACGGAAAAGCTGATATTCAATCACTAGTATCAGAGACGTTTAAACCGATTATCGAACCGTTAAACGAAATACAACATAATTCGCAACCTGCAACTTCTCAACTTTCTGAAATAAACAACGAATCCATTGCTACTACAGACGATCATATTCAAGACTCTGGTGACTGGTTTGATTCTTTTAACACAGATAAGACGTATGGTCCTAAAAAAAAATCAAACGGATGTATAAAATTAGGAAAAAAAAAAATTAATCTCGTTGACAATACGCTGACTATTGGGGACGCTGTTTACACATTGACACCGGGACTTGTCAATTTAATATTTTCGAAAACTCCGAAATTATACACTGACAACGATTTAAAAACGTATAAAACTATATTAATTCAAACATCGGCACATTTAACAGCTGATGGAACAAAAATTAGACAAGGTGGAAAAAAATATAAAGATATAATCAAAAATCTATTTCCGTCTGGTAGTGGGTTATCTATGAATCTGCAATCACATAATTATATTTTTTGGAACAATCCGAACGAGCTTGTTTCTCGTTTAAGGCTGCTTTTAGCATCAAAGAAAGCTGGTAATACAGGTGTTTCAAACGAAATACTTTCGATTTATGAAGAATTACGTGAAGCAGGGTTAATAAAACGCATTCCAAATGTCTAAACGTGATATCGCTATAGAATTGCACAGACCTGCGAGAAAAAATTTTACAAGACGAAGAGTTAATATATATGGAAAAAACGATTTATGGCAGGCAGATTTGGTTGAAATGATTACATACTCTAAAAAAAATAAGGGCTACAAGTATATTCTATGCGTTATTGATTGTTTTACGAAATTTGCTTGGGCGTTGCCATTAAAATCAAAAACTGGTAAAGAAGTTTCAAATGCATTGTCTAAAATACTACTCACTCGTTCACCAAAACTATTACAGCTCGATAATGGAAAAGAATTTTACAATTCATCATTTGATATATTGATGAAAAAGTATAATATTCACAAATATTCTACATTTAGTAACATGAAAGCATGTATTGTCGAACGTTTCAATCGTACATTAAAAGAAAAAATGTTTAGAGAGTTTACGGCTAGAGGATCGCAAGAATGGATTTCTATTTTACCATTATTGATTAATGAGTACAATAATTCAAAACATAAAACAATAGGAATGTCACCAAAGCAAGCTGATGCTAATCCTACATCAGTGAAAATAATGCAACGTAAAATAATTAAACGAAAAAATAAATTTAACGTTGGTGATAATGTTCGTATAAGCACATATAAATCTGTTTTTACAAAAGGTTATTTGCCGAGCTGGTCTACAGAAATATTCAAAATTGTTAAAATTAACGAAACGTTACCTACTACTTACCAGCTACAAGATTATAGTGGAAAACCGATTGCTGGTTGCTTTTATTCAGAAGAAATATTAAAAACAAACTATCCAAATGACTTTTTAGTTGAAAAAATTATACGTAAGAAGGGTGATCAAATTTTTGTTAAATGGCTCGGGTTTGATAATACACACAATAGCTGGATAAATAAAAGTGACATTAGAAAATAGTGTCAGTCGAGCTACAGTCATGAACGTGTTTGGTAGTTCTCAGTCTGGTGAAACAAATAAAATTATTTCAAATCTCGAACAGTCTATCAATTCGTTTTCGTCTAAATTAGATAAAATCCAGTATTTACTCGAGGAAAATCATAAATCGATAGCTGAGTATATGACAAGAGGTGAAGTATCATTAAAATCAATCAAAGAAAGTACAGAAGCGACGAAAATCATAATACCGGCTATACTCAGTCGTCTTAATACTATTGAAACGTATTATAAAGATAAGCCATAATGTCTTCGGCCATCTTGGACATGCAATGTGTTCTTGGCGTAAATAATAAATATATGATTAAAGAAATGTCTATTGTAGACATAGAAACATATGCAACTCAACACTGGATTTTTAAAAATCCACATTTGAAACAGGACAATAAAAGTCGAAAAACTAATAAATGGTTGGAACGTAATTTCCATCAATTAACTATCGAACACGGAGATGTCGAGTATGATGAAGTCGGGAGAATATTAAATTCTTTAAAATTTAAATGTATTTACGTCAAAGGTGAGCAGAAAAAGCAACTTCTTATAGACTTCATACCACACGTTTCAATTGTTAACATTGAAGACATAGGATGCCCTCGATTGGATCAAATATGCGATGATGAATCTTTACCGTGCTGTATTTTCCATATGGAATTTAATACTAAACAATGTACATTTTATAAAATATTTGCTTTAAAAAAATGGTTTATAAACAACTCATGAAATTTAATTGTATACAATATATATTATTATATGTAATAAACGAATATTATATTTTATCAATGTTTTTTTTTTTTTATTATTATTTTTTTTTTCAAATATAACACAAATACAATCATTTATAAGCGTAATTCGTAAATATATATATAAACATAAGTATTTTTTTTAATATAAATAAAACATATATAATTATTCACAAATATATAATAAACATGTAATTATTTTACAAAAATATATAATACATATTAAAATTAAATAATAAACATGCGATTATTTTACAAAAATTTATAATACATATTAAATTATATAATGAACATGCAATTATTTTACAAAAATATATAATACATATTAAAATTAAATAATAAACATGCGATTATTTTACAAAAATTTATAATACATATTAAATTATATAATAAACATGCAATTATTTTACAAAAATATATAATACATATTGAATTATATAATGAACATGCAATTATTTTACAAAAATATATAATACATATTAAATAATAAACATACAATTACAAAAAATATATATATATTTAATTCAAATCATAAAACTATTTAATTTTTGTTCTAAAATGACCATGTGCTAAAGTATGTATTCGATCGTTTAACACAACTCTTTTTTCGTCAAATCTGTTCAAAGCCAGCTTTCTAGACCTTATTGTTTTTAATTCATGGTTATATGATCGAATAGATACATTTTCTCTGTAGGGGTCGTGATCACCCTCTTCAGTAGAAAATAGGCACACTTTATGGTCTTCAAAAGACATGTGATTTTTAACCACATGTCCTCGAACCCCTTTAGCCTTGATTATTTCTATTCCATCTATAATATAAGCGTACGACTTTGCCTTCAATGCACAGAACTCACTAATTAGACGCCCATCGGTTTCATCAGAGAATAGCCCAGGGACCTTTTTCCGTGCAGAAGTATAGCACGGATGGTCGTGAGGTAGACTCGATGTATCCATACACTCTAATAGACCCGGTTTGTTCTTAAGATCCTCATAGAAATCTTCAGTCGAAATATCATATATTAGAGAGTCTATAAAAATAAAAATAATTAAATAATTAAATAAATTAAATGTGGAATTTTTTAATAAATATCACCTGTGTCCGTGTACATTAATTCTATATCATTAAAATGCCTTTTCATAGTATTGTAATGATAATCGTACATGAGCGTCTTACTAGTCTCCAATACAGCAAAGCCTATGTATATCACAAAAAATTAATTAATTTTATTATAGAGCGAAATCGATATTAAATTGTTTCCATACCTATGTACATGGGTTTACAAAAATTAATAATTTTATTATGTAATGTGACCGCCATTAAATAATCGCCATATGAATGGCAGTCTTTATAAACCAACTTTTTGAAAAGTTTTTTTAACCTCCGTGGGCATGAAGATAATTCCATTTTTATTCGCTTACGCATTGACTCCATTGTTTTACCTATAATAATATTTAGTTATTATATTTAATCATATATTAATAAATTAATTCCTACCAAAAATGGAATTATTCATAAGCTTATAGAAGTCCTTTTCAAATTCGTTGGTTGCTCGTTTCCTCATTTCAGTATTTAATTCAATATATTTTGCAAGCCATGGTGATTGACGAAATTCGATAACCCTATGAACCTAGAAAAAAAAAATAATAAAATAAAATCGTGGAAACATAAAATAAATAATTAAAAAATAAATTAAACCTTTTCTACAATCAACCCGTTGGCGATAGCTTGCTTCAAGTTCTTATAGTGAATTATATACTTCTTTTTATGATCCAACGTCGCCATCAATTTATATTCGACGGAACCTGTCGGAATCAAGTTTTCCGGAAGAAACGGCAAATCATTATGCTTGTCGTGGAGGTCCTTTGGATAAGCTATATCAACTTCGTATACTCGCCCTATATCCGAAGTATCAGTAAGCTCATCAAGTCCTTCCAACGACGGTTCAACCCATTTAAACCCACCATAGGGCATATATTGGCTCATAGCCCATCCGTACAAATTATTAGCTATAGAAAAAAAAAAATATTTTTTTTATGAAAATATAACTAATACCTGATGTATGATATATATTAACTAATTTCGTATTTTAATTATTATCTAAAGAAAAAATATATTATTTATGATTTATAATTAATTATTTATATTACCATCTTGATAAACAATCCACGATCTAGGTTTTGAAGAATCGAATTCAAGCATTTTTTTATTGTTAGCTTTAACGTATCTTTTGCTAGCTTGAACCAATCCTCCACGAATGCCTATAACAATAAAAAAATCAATATCAAAACTTTTAAACTTTAAGCTTTTATGCTTTTAAACTTACCTTTCTCAAACATTAGTAACATTTCATAGTCACTTAAGAGCTCTAATTTCATTCCAGTGTATTTCAACATACAATCAAAACTAAATCCTGGAGCAGTATAATAATATACAGGATCTAAATTATATGTCGAAATACAAATGTCACGAAAATTTTCAAAAACATCAGATAGCAACAGCACGTCAATTAAAAGGTATAAATCACTATATTCGCCCAAAGTCTTACAGTTAAAGTGATTCCATACCTTTTTAGCGTGAGCGTAATCATCATCGTTTATATGAGACTCTGTCAATGAACTATAAAATAACTCTTTCGACGGGAGCTGGGTGTCATTCAGCTTATCCCAACAATCTGTATATTCGTAAGGGTATACCCCCTTACGAGTAACTAGCCGCATTGCCGATACGTCGAAATGTTTCGAAGTTTCGCGGAATTTAGCTAAATCAGGTGTGATCAAATTTTCAGCTAAACTCGCTAGACTTGACGCCATGAAACGAATAGAATCGATGAACCTAATAGTAAAGTCGTTTGTTATATACTTAGAAAATGAAATAAACTTTTCCTCACTATTAGGTATCACAGTGATCGTTTTCGTATCATATCCCAGCTCTTTCACGATGAAATGTGAATCATAACTTGTCAAGTTATGAAAAAAGCATGGGACAAAACTAGGCATCTGCAGCTTTAAGTTACATGTATTACACAGTGTTTGACGATATTTACCTGACAAATGACAGTGGTCAGCAGTCTTATGGTTTTGTACCGTAAACACTGTGCTACACAGATTGCAATGGGTGGCACCGTCGTGCATTCGTCGATCATCCTCAGTCATTTTGATCGAAACATTGGTCTTCATAAGCTTTGCAATATTCAAAGAAATTTTAACCAATGTTTGAATAAAATGTTTGGCGACCGACGAATGTGATTCAGACCCACGATATATGATCGGCGACTGTGGAATATCAAAGCGCTCGAGCAACTCTACCGGAACGTCATTCGAAGTTACTACCGAAATCCCATAACTCATTGGCTCATGCGAGTGGATCGCATAAGTGTTTTCACCCTTCTTTTCATGGCACTTTGGTAGTATAGCTTCGAAATCGGCGTAAAACACAAACGGATGACGTTGAGTATTACGCCACCCTTCAAACCCCAACATAGTATTTTCTTTAGGCATTTCCGGTAAAATTGGTTTGTGTGGGCCGCAAATCAATTTGTGTTGATCGAGCGCTTCTTGTCCACTTAATTTCGTTTTTCGTGGGGCCAAATCGAAACCTGTAAAGCACCTTTTACAGCACAACACTCTGTGGGCATGAGCTGTCCGCTGGGCGCTCACAAGTCTTGAAAAATTAGAGATGAAACAATAATGTAAATTTTCATTATCGCTCATCAATAATAAATCAAAGTGGTTGCGTTTTTCTTCATCACACACTTTCAACGGTACCACTTTATCTACGGGGTGTTTCGATTGTTCTTTTGCATACTTAATCAAACCATAGACATTCACCGAAACGTCGGGGTTATTTTTTTCGAAAATCTTAACATCGCCTAACGGAGTTGGAAAATCTAACCCAGAAAAAT
Organism: Schizaphis graminum; assembly: GCA_020882235.1. Lineage (NCBI taxonomy): Eukaryota > Metazoa > Arthropoda > Insecta > Hemiptera > Aphididae > Schizaphis > Schizaphis graminum. The sequence continues at coordinate 24,484,966 of CM037033.1, read as the reverse complement.
TGTAACGATATTCTTCCGATAAAAAATGATCCCCGACATATTTTGAAGTACCCGTTGAAACGTGCTTTGCCAATATTGCCCACTTGAACGATAAACGATCATTATTAATAGGATTAATAACAGCTCGCTTGTTCAAAATAAATGGCGGCAACGGAGTGTATGATGAAGATTTTTTTAAACTATGGCGATCTAAAAAAAAAAAAAAAATTGTTTTTTAGAATTAAATTAAATTTACTATTATTTTTATTTAATATCTTACCCTAAAGGAGAGTATTCACACACCCATAGAAGCAACCCATCGATACACGACAAAGAAAATCCCGATCCTTTACCTAAGTAACTTTCTTCCTCAAAAAGAAGTCGATCGAAACTTTCTTCGATTAATGTATCGATGTCAGTATCTAAAAAAACCTCTCGGGCCGACGTCTTAAATGCCCTATTTTCATGCGAATATTCTACATGAGGTTTATGATAAGTTGCTTCTAATTTTAAATGGAATTTTATCGGATGTTTTTTAACACACTCCGATAGTATTTCGATCAATTCTTTTTTTGTTGAATTTAAAAAGACATTATAAGAAAAAATTTTGTCAATATTTTTTTTAAAATAACACTCAGCTATTCCACCGAACATTGATTGAATTTTTGTAAATCCCCTTGATACTATGTTGGTCATTCTACTTTTTTTTTTTTTAAAACCTACATAAAATTTTTTTTTTTTTTTTTTTTTAATAAATATCCTATGATCTTTTTAAGCAATAATACAAAAATCTTACCTTTCTCAGCTGTATCCAAGACATTTGCCAACATTTGATCATTTCCATCATCATCGCCCCACAAATCGCTCGAATTGTCCGATAACTTAATTTTTTTGGGGTTATTACCGGCTTCCCGATTTTCAAGTCTATTTTTGACGCCTAATTATAAAAATTAATTAATTAATTAATCGGATTTTTATAATATTTAAAAATGTTTACCTTGATTTGAGGGACCTGCTTGTTCATTCGGAACAAAAATTCGATCTGCAATCTGAATATAATCATGCGGATTTGATGGAACAACGTTATCTTCTAGAAAAATAAAAATAATGAACAAACTAAAAATAACACATATAAAAAAAAAAAATAATACGTACGTGAGGGGATTAAATCATTATTGGCTTCAACAAACAAATCTTCATTTCCATCGTTGAACCAAAAATCGTCTGTCTGTTCTTTTTCAACTTCGGGGTGGGCAGAGTGATTTTTTCTCGGTTGTGTACAAACACCTTATAAAATATTTAAAATAATTATAGAAAAATAAAATAAAAATAAAAAATATTATTGCATAAGTTATTTAAAAATTGTCATAATAAATACCGTGAATTTGCTTCATATGACGCGACAAGTGCGTTTTATAAGTAAAGGTAGCCGAACACTTTTCGCAATTGAAAATAATACCTTCATGTTTTTTCATGTGTCTAGTTAAAGAATATTTACGCGAAAACGTAGACGAACAATTTATACACTTAAACATATACTATACTACAATACTACACAAACACTAGAAAAAAATGATAATGAAAAAAAAAAAAAAAAAATATTTAAACTGTTAAAGAGCTGACGAGAGAACGTTGTTGTTAAAGACAAGTGTAGAATCGACTGAATAATCTATGGATGGTGTGTCCATTTTATAAACAGGTAGCAATGATTTCATCCCCCTTTTTTCAATTGGCGATTCTTACCACAAAAGAGTACGTCCAAACAATATAGCCAAATTCGATACAATACAACCTGTTTCAGCCAATGGGGTTGGGCTACATATGATATTCTTTCTTTTAGATTATGTGTACAAGAAAAAGAAAATTATTAAGTGTACAAAATATTATTTTTATTTACTTATGTTTTTAAATATTTTTTTTTAACATTAGATTATACAACGCTTCATCGTAACCGTCGTTAAACCAGATTTCAACGTCTGATTCTTTAGACCGTAATTTCCTACGGTTACGCGGGAGGGCTAATATACTTGGAGAAATTTCCCCCTCTGACTCGACATTCATCCCCGGAGCCGTGATTGAAATGTTGTATTGTTGTGACGGTCCAAACATATCCGGCGACAGAAAATCTATTTGCAAAATGCTCTGTTCTGGTGTCGAGCTGTGTTCGCAACCAGGTTGAGAAAAAAGTTCTGCCAAATCAGGTGATAGAATAACTGGTAAAGAATCATCATCATGTAGTCCTATTACGTATTGTGGTTCTATGAACATATTAGACAGCGGGGAGAAAATCCCATATCGCTGCGTGTTATACCCGCTATCCCCGGAATGAGTCTGAAATAATTATAATATATTTTATTTTGTTATGAAAAAAAATATATATATATATAAACTTATTATCTTTCTACACACCTCAAAATTAAACATGTTAAACATTTCGCCTTGTTGATTATCATGCTGTACCTCATATGCATAATCTGGTACAGGGGAGATTTCCATGTTCGGGGGAAAAATCGGTGAAGAGAATGAATTATTGTTTTATATTTAATTCTTATCACTGTATAATAAATTTATATTTTATAAACGACAAAAAACACATTATAATTTCTTAATAATTATAATTTTATTACATCATGTCATATGTATTGACATATTGTTGGTGTGTGTGTTTCGTCCACACGCACTACAACAACGCGCTCTGGTCAGTGGCAACAGTGCTGCCAGTCTGCCAGATAGTATATTACATCTCCCCTTTAACAATTCGAAAAAAATTTTTTTTTTTTTTTTTTTTATATAAACAAAACAAATTAATTTAACAAAATACTATTTAGTAACACATTAATAATTAATAATTAACAATTTTAAATTTACCTTATAAGTTAATTGAGTACATATCACAATATAATAATAATAATACATACTTCTTCTAAACAAATTAATTAAACGAAATACTATTTAATAACACATTAGTAATTAATAATTAACAATTTTAAATTTACTTTATAAGTTGATTGAGTACATATCACAATATAATAATAATACATACTTCTTCTAAACAAATTAATTAAACGAAATACTATTTAATAACACATTAGTAATTAATAATTAACAATTTTAAATTTACTTTATAAGTTGATTGAGTACATTACACATTTTCTTATACTATAGTTAAATGCATTTTAATTTAATAACCATATTTTTTAGTCTTTTTTACTATTCTACCATACCTAGTTTTATTTAAATTTTCACTATTTATCTCCACTTTCTCATCGTTCTTTCCTTTACTACTCACTTTTTCTTCCTTTTCTTTATTATCCTCTATTTTATCAACATCTTTGTTTTCTCTAATTGTCTTAACATTTTCTTCATCAAAACTATCAAAATCATTATATTCTATCACCTTTTTTATGAAATGTGTATTTCTTCTCATTAATTTTCCTTTATCATCTTTTACTATGTAAGATCTAGGAAATATAGTTTTCTCTACTATTATTCCTTTAGACCACTTTTTAGTGAATTTATCTTGCAGTAATACCTTACTTCCTGGTAAAAACTCAATTTCCTCCTTTCCAGCATTTCTGTTGTACCATTTTGCCTTATTATCTCTTATTTTTTTCATCTCTGTAGTGCAGTCAACTGTTTTTGGTATATATATATCTTTATTAAAATTATTTATTAATGTTCTCAATTCTCTACTCTGTAATAATTGTGCTGGTGAATACTGTAAATTAGCAACCGGTGTATTTCTATAATGTAGTAAGTAAGAATTTAAATCACCATTCTCTTCAGTTGTTTTATTTAGCATTTTTTTAACTATACCAACAGCTTTTTCTGCTAACCCATTTGACCTTGGAAAATTAGGACTAGAATTAACAATATTAATTCCCCATTCAGTAGCAAAAAGTTTAAATTCATAACTCCCAAAAGGATTATTATCAGCTACTATTATTTCAGGAATTCCAAATTTACTAAAAATTTTCTTAACTTTTTTAATTATTTCAGAGGTGTTTTTAAATTTTAATTTATTCACTTCAATCCACCTTGAATAATAGTCAACAGTCACTAAATAACTTCTATTTTTAAATTCTGCTATATCCATACCTATTTTCTGAAACGGAATACTTGAGAAATCATGTTGAATAATAGGCTCTTTTACCTTACTATTGCTAAACATTAAACATAAACTACAATTTCCTATAAAGTTTTCAATTTGACTTTTCATTCCGGGCCAATGAAATAATTGATTTGCCTTAGCTACAGTTTTTGACATACCCATATGCGTGCCATGCAACTTTTCAACTACATATTTCCTTAGATTGTTTGGAACTAATAACTTCATACCATAATATATTAATTCATTACTCACAATTAAATCATTTTTTATTTTGTAGTAATATTTTAATTCACCTTCACTATTACATTTCTTTGGCCATCCTTTCTTTGTAAATTCTAAGACCTTACCTAATACTTCATCCTTTTTTGTTAATTCAATGAATTCACTTTCTTTATTATTCTTAAACTGTACTTTTACTTCATTTAATGTATGAACCACATCATCTAATTCATCACCTTTAACTTCTCTTTTTATATAATTCCTGCTTAAATAGTCTGCTACATACATGTATTTTCCAGGTAAAAATTGAACATCAACATTGTATAATAATAGCTTTAATCTTAACCTTCTCAATCTATTATTTGGAATTTTATGAATTTGTTTTTTCATAATTGATACTAATGGTTGGTGATCAGTATTTACTTTAATTCTATCTTGTCCATAAATTAAGTAATGAAACTTACTACAGGCAAATACTATTGCTACCATTTCTTTTTCGACTTGTGCATAGTTAATTTCATTTTCACTTAGACAACGTGAAGCATAATGTATCGGTTTGTTGTTTTGAAAAATACAACACCCAATTGCTCTTTCCGACGCATCAGTCTGTATTTCAAACGTATCTTTTAAATTAAAATTACTTAACATAGGCAAACTACATAATATTTCTTTTAATTGATCAAAACTTTTTTGTTGAATTAAACCCCACTCCCATAAAATATCCTTTTTTAATAACACTCTAAATGGTGTGACTAATTCAGACAAATTGGGAATAAAACCACGTAGATAGTTGATCATGCCTAAAAAAGACTGCAATTCCTTTCTGTTATTAGGCTCCTTTAATTCTATAATTGATGTAATTCTATCCTTGTCTGGTTCTACTCCTTCACTTCCAAAGACAAAACCAAGAAACTTAACTTTTCTCTTCATAAATTGTACTTTTTTTGGATTAAATTTAATATTATTTTCCCTAGCTTTTTTTAGTACCTTTTCTAACGTTTCATCATGCTCCTCTTTAGTACTACCTGCTATCATTATATCATCAATATACACACTTACATTTTTAATTCCTCCAAAATGTTTACTAGTTAACTCTTGAAATTTTTCTGGGGCTGAAGTTAACCCAAATGGTAGTCTAAGAAATTTAAAACACCCAAATGGTGTACTAAAACAACAATATTTTTGTGAGGCTTCATCTAAACTACACTGATAAAATCCATCTTTCAAATCAAGAACTGTAAAGTATTTTTTTCCCATTAAATTAAGTTTAATCTGTTCTATTGTTGGAATTTCAAATCTCTCACGAACAATATATTTATTGATTTCTCGTGGATCAAGGCATACTCTAATACTCTTATCCGGCTTTTCAACAACAATTATATTACTTTGCCACTCATTTGGTTGTTCACATTTTTTGATTACTTTCATTTCACACATTGCTTCTAAAGTTTCTTTCAATTTATCTGTAATTTTAAAAGGTACTCTTCTTGGTGGACATGATTTAGGCACTGCATTTTCTGCTAATTTAATTGTTATACATTCAGGAAAACTACCTAGTCCTGTGAACACATCTATATTATTCTTTATAAATATTTCCTTATCTTCAACATTCTTTATTTCATTTATTTGCAATAAATTATAATTCATTTTTATACAATCTTTTAATCCTAGTATAGGTAAATCATCATACTCTATTACTTCAAAGCTAGTTTCAATTTCATTATCTTTATTTTTTACAATCACCTTCACTTTTCCTAAAGATTTAATTTGAAAACCACCAAATGATTTTATTATTACTGAAGTTTTTTCTAATTTTTTACTCATGTCTTTAAAATATCTATAAGGCATTACATTCAGTTGTGCACCTGTATCTAATTTTACTAACATTTCTTTATTATCAACAACAATTAGATCTGTCCATATCCCTGTTTTAGCTATTTCTACTGAATCTAATGATAAAAATGTACTTTCTTTTCCTTCCTCTAAATTTAATTCATTAACTTGTTTACTACTCACTTTTTTATTTCTACATTTTACAGAAAAATGATTTATTTTTGAACATATATTACATGTTTTACCATATGCTGGACATTCTTTAAACCCATGTGTCCTACCACATTTATTACAATTAAATTTAGTATTACCTGTATCCTGCGACTTCTGAACATTCTGTAACTGCGTGTTTCCTGCTTGTCGGTTTAATTTATCTTGATGTTGCCACTTTCCCATAGTTTTTCTTGTTGAAAATTTTCTTTCCTGTTCCACAATGTCTACTTTATTTTCATTTTCATGGATTATCAGCTTGCGATTTATTTCACCCTGTTCCGTTGACTGACAATATTTCACCACCTTGTCCAATGGTAAATCTTCTCTCAAAAGTCTTGCTTGAAGATCCTTGTCACGTATTCCTAGTACAATTTGTGTTCGTAACAGTGGTTCTTCTGTGTCTTTAAAAGAACATGACTTAATTAATTCTCTTAGGTCTGCGTAGTATTTATCGAATGTCTCAATTTCACTTTGTTTTCTCATAAAAAACTTATAATGTTCCATCACTTCATTTTGTTTAGGTACGCAGTACTCTTCTAGACTTTTAAAAATTTCCTTAACCGTTACTGTTTCTAATTTGAACGTGTTATACAATTTAAGTCCATCTGCTCCTATTAAATTTAATAATCTAGCTACTTGAACTTTTTGGTCCTTGTCATATGTTTCAGTTGCTGTAAAATATACCTCAACTTCCTGTTTAAACCGTTTGAAATTTTCATGAAGATTACCAGTCAACTTCAAATATGACGGCCTGTTGAACTCCATGATTTTCTATCCGTTTTAATCCTTGATTTCGTAATTGTTACGATTATTATTTTATATTTTATTGGTTCATCGACTGCGCCATGTTTTATATTTAATTCTTATCACTGTATAATAAATTTATATTTTATAAACGACAAAAAACACATTATAATTTCTTAATAATTATAATTTTATTACATCATGTCATATGTATTGACATATTGTTGGTGTGTGTGTTTCGTCCACACGCACTACAACAACGCGCTCTGGTCAGTGGCAACAGTGCTGCCAGTCTGCCAGATAGTATATTACAATTATCATTAGACATCTGAAATAAAATAATGTTTTAAACATGAAATGAAAAATAAAACAGAATTAAATACTTACGTTTGATCGGTGAATATTTCTCACTTTAAATATTATGAAAATTGCAATAATGTCTCGCCGACCTTATAACAGTACTGCGGTAAAAATCAGAATGATAAAACACGATATGAATGCTTCTTCACCTTTTTTCACAAAGTGCACAAAAAATGTATCCCCGACAACATGCACCCCGTTGTCATGTACCCATACGTCTGCATTGTTAAAAACCGATTCTTTTAAAATAACGAAGGACCACTTTTATAGCGTGGAAAAATGTTTACGGCGCCTTACACCAAGACTCATGAATTATCGATATGCGAATCTTTTAAAAACACCTACCAAAGAACCGCTTTGATCGCGTGGTAAAATGTTTACGGTGCCTAAATTATCGAAATGTGAATCTTTTTAAATAAAGATTCCTTTCAATATATAATATGTTTTATAGATGAGTGACTTCAAAATGATAATTGAAAATGGTCAGTCGTCGTCTGTGTATAACCGAATATTATAATTGTATCTTTATGAAAAGAATGACTGAGGGTCGATTTTATAAATATATTCCTTTCAATATATAATATGTTTTATAGATGAGTGACTTCAAAATGATAATTGAAAATGGTCAGTCGTCGTCTGTGTATAACTGAATATTATAATTGTATCTTTATGGGAATGACCTAGGGGAGATTTTTTAATCATTTGAAAAGATAATACATTACATTTATTTCACTTAAAATATTTTATAAATAACAATAGCAAATGGAAAATCGGCAGGTGAAAAATGTTTTTTCTCACCCTGTAAAGACGGTACAAAATGTTAACGTGTAGTAAAATTAAATATAATTCTGAGCAAATATTTTACTTATCCATCATAAAAACTATTTATCACTATATCAGTTATCATAATATGATAAGATAACTTAATACGTATGGTTAAAATTAATTATACGCATTTTTGATATAACAAAACAGGTTAAAATAATTTATGTAAATTTTTTCTATTGGTTTTCATAATATGATATGAGAACTTATTAAAATAAAATAATTTGTATAAATTAAAATGGTGTGCTGTGGTGTGTCATGGTGTGCTGTGGTGTGCCATGGTGTGCATGGTGTGCAATGGTGTGCTGTGGTGTGCCATGGTGTGCAATGGTGTGCTGTGGTGTGCCATGGTGTGCAATGGTGTGCTGTGGTGTGCCATGGTGTGCTGTGGTGTGCCATGGTGTGCATGGTGTGCAATGGTGTGCCGTTAACTTATTAAAATAAATTAATTTTTCGTTAACGAATAGGTGTGTATGGTGTGCAATGGTGTGCCATGGTGTGCGGTTAACTTATTAAAATAAATTAATTTTTCGTTAACGAATAGGTGTGCATGGTGTGCAATGGTGTGCCATGGTGTGCATGGTGCGCCGTATGATAAAATAATTTTTATTAACGAGTATAAGTGTAAATGGTGTGCACCGGGGTACGCGGCTATGGTGTGCTATGATGGTGTGCGGGGGTGCGCCGGGTGCGTGGGCTGAGGTGTGCATGGTGAGCAGGGTGTGCATGGTGTGCAGGGGTGAGCAGGGTGTGCATGGTGCGCCGGGGTGTGCATGGTGTGCATGGTGTGCATGGTGTGCAATGGTGTGCATGGTGTGCATGGTGTGTCCCTAGAACCGGCTTTTTTATCCTACTTATCACTGTTAAACCATTGTTTAGAACATAATTAATTAGGTATACGTATTTATTAATAAATTGATTAATGCATAGTGGCATAGAAGACTTCTCTTAATACCAGCATTCAACATAGGTAAGTCGTAGGTAAGTATTTATGATTTATATTTGGTGACGAGGTAACCCATTGACCGTGGTTGGAGCGTGATGGTATCATAATATATTATACATAAATCATTATAAGATAGGTATAGGTACTTATAAATTATAAGTAAATAAACAAATAAAAACACAAAAAAGTTATAGGTAGTAAAAACTAAAAGTTGATGTCGAAAGTTAAAATAATCACGTCGAACTCGGAACTACTATAATACAACAAACACTATACTGTTATTTTTTCGACTTAATATAAATTATAATGTATAATAATTTTTCGCACTACTTACTTCATATATTATTATTTATTTATTTACTATACATATTACATATACCTTTGAGGTAATTATTTTGTATTGTCGATTATACTATGTTATATCGACTGTTAGAAGGCTATTTGACGTAAGCGACCAATTTTTCGAAATTCACTTTTTGTCATTTAGACGTAAGGGACAAAACGGCGCATAGATAGCGCTGATTCTAGTATCGATATATTGAATACAAATTATTTTATCGATGTTTAAGTGTTCTTCGTAAGCGACAAAAATTGATAATGGTCATGGCAAAGTTATAAATAGCTAAGTCGTAAGCAACACTAAATTGATGTATGCGACATTCGGAAAAATATGAAATGTCGTATGCAACATTATTGTTGCTTACGACGTTTTACACGTTTTCCCGCGTATTTGTGTGATAACGTTATTGGTGATTACGACTAGAACGGTTGAATTCTTGATAACGTCTTTATTATTAACATTGTATGTAGTTTAGATTGTTTTATATTAAATTTAATTACAAATTATTAACCATAGTAAAATAAAATGATAATAATAATTATTCTTTTTAGTTTTTACTATTTTTACTATTTCTGTACTTGTTTGAATGTTTTCACTGTTTTCAATGTTTTCATGTCGCGTGTATTATTTTAATTAAATAATTTAATCATGACGTCTAGAAGTCGAGCAAATAAATTAATCGCCGCCGCTACCAAGCAATACAATAATGATGTTGTAAGTAGTGTCAACTCTAAATTATCTTATTCAAAGTATTATACTTATGAAAATTCAGAAAATGTACGTTTGACAAATGTTTTGTTTAGTCAAATTATGAAAGATAAGAGTTTTAATGAATGTAATACAGATTTCAAAAACAATACTGTTAAGGTACCTATTGAGGTAGATAATAACAATATTTATGAAGAAATAATCATTGGTCCTAATCAAATAAATTATAATAATTGCTTAACGGGCAGTTCCTCAAAGTAGTCTTCTGAAATAAGTCGTGATACAGAAGATTGGTTACCCAAATCTGTTATTAATCAAAATAACTTAAATTTATCTGGTAGTAGTAATGAAAATAATTTTGAAAGTAACAGTACTATGGATACAGAAAATATTTTTAATGTAAATAGTTCAAAAGGACCATCACGCCAACTTTTTGAAACTGGTGAAATATTAATTGATGAGTTAGAAACTTGTAGTACTAGTAATAGTTGTTTGGGAATAGAATGTTTAGAAGATAGAGAAAATGAATTGGAAGAAGTTTATGTTGTTGGAGAAGAGGGAAGAAGAAAACAAAAAAAGGTCAACATACGTACAATTAAACAAGTGCAAAAATTAAATGGTGTTGGTAAATTTGTTAAAACAAATGCATGTATAACTAAAAAAAAATGTCAATTCAAATGTTATGAAAAATTTTCTGAAAATGATAGACATATAATATTTGATAATTTTTGGAAACTTGGAAATAAGTCTAGACAACGTGACTTTTTAATTCAATGTGTTATAAAAGGAAGTGTAAAAAGAATAAGAACCAAAATCAACAGTAGACGTTCTAACACCTACAGCTATTTTTTATCATACATGGGTGAGAAAAAGCAAGTTTGTCAACAGTATTTATTGACAACTTTAGATATCAAACAAAAATTTTTACTCTATACTATAAAAAATTCTTCACCAGTTGGTATAGCAATCAATGACGGTCGTGGAAAAGTGATACCCAAGAATAAATTAAATGAAATAACAGTTCATAAACTTCATCAATTTATTGAAAAACTACCTGCTGTACCTTCTCATTATTGTCGAGCATCAACCACAAAAAAGTATTTACCAGCAGAGCTTATGAATATTCTTCGACTTTATGCCATTTATAAAGATTTTTGCAAAACAAATAATGATACACCTGTTTCAAAATATTTTTTTAGAAAAGTATTTAAAGAACAATATAATATAGGTTTTCATTTACCTAAAAAGGATAAGTGTCGTACATGTTCTAAATTTGATAATATTATTAATTTGAATGGAAATAGTTCACAAGATGAATCAATCATTAATCATCAAAAACATATAAATGACAAAGAAGACTGTAAAGCTATGTTTCTAAAATATCAAAAATCATTAGATAATACTACATCGTTATGTGTTAGTTTTGATCTTCAAAAAGTTTTAAATACTCCCAAGGGTGATAATATGAACTTATATTATAGTCGGAAATTTAGTACCTATAATTTAACCATTTATGAAAGTGTAAACCAAAATGCTTTATGTTACTTGTGGGGTGAGACAATAGGTAATAGAGGTTGCAATGAAATAGTTTCATGTATTTATAATTATTTAATTAGTGTTGACCAACGCCAATCTATAAAATCTATTGCATTATTTAGTGACTCATGTGCTGGCCAAAACAAAAATAAAGCAATGTTTTCAATGATTAGCTATGCTCTTAAGTTTGAATTAAAATTTATAACTGAAATTAAGTTAACATTTCTACTACCTGGGCACACCTATATGCCAGTAGATAGCATCCATGCTACTATTGAACGGTTCATTAAAAGAACTACTGTATGGGCACCTAGTGAATGGCCTCCAATAATAAGGAATGCTAGAACAAATCCTAGACCTTTAGAAGTGATTGAATTAAAATCAACAGATTTTTTGGATTGGAAACAGTTTTCTACTTCTAATTTTCCTAACATTCTAAAAACAGAAACTGGTGAAAGAGTAATGAACTCTAAATTGAGGTCATTATTATTTATAAAAAAGGATGGAGATGTAGATATAATGATTTTTGAATCTTATAAATCTGAAGAATGTCCTAAAAAACTACAAGTCACCAAAAAAAGAGGAAGATTTTCACAAACTCCAACATTGCCAAACAAATGCTATGAAAGAAAATTACCCATTTCATCTGCCAAATTCAAAGATTTGTCAGATTTGTGCAAGAATGGTATTATCCCAGAAAAGTAAGATTATTTTTAATTATATTTTACATTGATTTAACAAATGTACAATAATATTATAATATTATTTATTAATAGATTTCATGCAGAGTACTATGATATGAAATCTAGTGAGACAATTAGAGATTGTCTTGATGAGTCTGATATTGAAGATTCTGATGTTCCTGATGACTATTAGTAATTATTATAACTATTACGTTTCTAGATCATTGTTACTGGTCTAATAATAAATTGTTATTAGTATTTAAAGAATAATTTTTTACTCATTAACTAGTCAAGAAGACTGAATATTAACTTCATATGCAATATTTAATTATTATTAATATTAAGTTTTTATATATACAGGTTATTTTATTTTATTTTATTATAAATGCAGAGGTGCTTTGAGTTTTTAACTATTATGTTATTTTGTTATTATTACAATATTGTTATTTTTTTTTAATTTGAATGATAATTTTTTACTTATTAACTAGTCAAGAGGACTGATTATTAACTACATAATATGCAATATTTAATTATTATTATTATTATTAAGTTTTTATATACAGGTTATTTTATTTTATTATAAATGCAGAGGTGCTTTCAGTTTTTAACTATTATGTTATTTTGTTATTATTTTTTTTTTAAAGGATAATTCTATATTTATTTAAAACCTAGTCGAATAGATTGAACTATGCATTAGAAATTATGTTTTCATGACGTATCTAATAAAGGTAAGTTATGTTAGTTTTAATTTTTATTAAAAAAAAGTATTTCCACTTTTTGAATTAAGTATTATTATTTATTTTGATACAAAAAACTATTTGCTTAATATTGCTCACAAATATTGTTATATGACATAATAATTTTGTTATGAACTATTTATTAATAAATAAAAAATATAAACTTCATTCACATTATAACTCGGCGATCAACTTTTGCGCATAGACAATAGACATAGCTTAACTAGATAGTAGGTAGCAGGTATACAATATACATATAGTTGAATCTGTGGAGCGACACACGACTCACGAGTATAGGCTGACTACCGCCCGACAAAAACTGGTTGTTTGCTGAGAATCCTGCTTAACGTAAATAGAGTATGGTTATTTATCTTCAAAAAAAATCTAAACTTAATAATTTGGCGTAAGCGCCTTTTTTTTTTTTATGTTTTTAAAGTAGGTCGTAAGTGACAAAACTTAAGTTAAAATTAAAAAAAAACAATTTTTATATATTATTATTATATATGTATAAATATTTGGTATAGTTACAAAAAAAAAAATAAAGTTTATAAATATAGAACAACGTAATCTCCCTTAAATGGTTTTTTGGCTCTCCTGAACAATTTGATTTATGGCGCTTACGCCAAATAGCCTTCTAACAGTCGATATAATTATGTATACCTATAATAGCCACCTAGGTTTATATTGGTTAATTACATACGTAAGTAAATGTTATTAGTTTAAAATTAAATTGTATTTGCTAATAATCATGTACACATTTGTGCAAGAACAACAATAACGTGCATTATTTAGTTAATCGATAAATTAAAAAAATTTAATTTTTTTTTTGGTAACAAATACATAAATATTTATTTACATATATTAATGTATTCTCTAAACATAGAATATTAATAATATATTTTATTTATCATACAGCCATAACTATTTTGTTACCATTAAAAAAAATATTTATTAACGATTTTTACGGATAATTTTTTATTATACTTATTCATTTTATTTTTTAACACAATAGTTACTGCGTGTATAACTGTCGCTATTTATATCCAGTTACTTGTATTTTTCTATGTAGAAGAAGTAATTTAAAACTTTCAAGAAGCTCAATTGGAAATTATTAATGGTATTATTGGTATTAACTTTCAAAGTAAGTATAGTTTTTTTAATTTTATTATTTATTTTTTTGTTTAATAAGGTGTTATAATTTTTAATAGATTATTTATATTTTGTATTTACAATTTAGATACTGGCGATGCCAACAATTTAAATAGTATTACCTAATAATTATTTAAAAAATTTTTTTTTTCTGTTATATACCTAGAGATCATTTTTTTTAATTATAATTTAAAAATAATTTAAGTTACCTAATTGATTAATTTACACAAATCACTGGCAGTAATCATCGGAGGCATCAAAAGAAATGCTTTGTTTAGTAATCTATATATTATATCTTAAATTATTTCATAGATATATCATATATTCAAATTAATCTTTATTATATTTTTATGTCTCTGAACTATGAAGTCAAAATTACGGAATCTTTATTTTTTACTTGTTTTGGTTTCATCTCAGAAGTCAATCACCATTGGTATGTAACCAATTTTCATTTATTAATTTATTTGCCGAAGGACCAAACTTGAATTGTGATTTTATCTAAGTTTTGTAGGTAGTTTTTTTTTTAGATTCTGAACGGAGTGATGAATGTATTGATTTTACAATGATGTATGTTTTTTTTAAATTTTTTTTTGTGTCTGTCATCACGTTTTGAATTTTGACTTCAGTCACTCTCTGAAAATAAAAATGAATCTAGTTGGTATTTGGGGGATCAAAAGTAAAAATTTTCCAGTAGTTTTCAAAAGCGTCAGGAAAAACCCTAAAAAATTAACGAAAACACCGGGATTTTTACGCATAATCAATTTTCGACGAAATCGATTTTTTTTGTTTTGCTGTAACTCAAAAACGACTCATTGTATATTACATTTGACATTTTCATCAAATGTTTATATTAGAGTTATCTATTAACGATTAATTTTTTAAAATATTTTGACTTTTTTTAAGGTAGGTATCTATATTGACAATTGAAATTTTTAATTTTTCTAAGTTATTTTTTTTTTTAAAGCCGATAAAGAAATTTGGTATGTTGAAAAATCGTTAAAATTTAATACAAGGTATGTATTATAAGTAGTACCTATCGTAGTAAAAAAAAAATAAATAAATAATCGTTAGTCACAATTTTTGTTTATAAGCATTTCAAGTTCAAATGTTTACGAAATATGTCAAAATTGCGAAAATTTGCAAGGAATTTTGAAGTTGAAAACCCATAAAATTGTTGTTAAAAAATACAAGGTTTTCCATAATTTTTTCTTCAAATAACTGTTAAAATACTAGCGTCAATGTAGAAAAATGTTATGGCCGTATGAAATATAATTTTTTACGAAATCTCTTAAAATAATGATACATTACAATATTTAAATATAGATAAATTACCTATATAACTACCTAAGCCCTAAGGTAATAATATAATATATCCTACATTGACAAATCATCTCCGTTCAGAATCGTTTTTCTTATACAATGATACCTTGCATTGCAAATTCAAATTAAACACATCCATTAAAATGACCTAGGGTTACAATATAATAATATATTGTATGTTCACCTATTTTTCCAAGTTCTCCTTCACTACAGTCTTCACTTCTTCGTCTGAATTCAGCCTTTTCTCTCCCATACGTCATATTAAGCTCTCAATCCTAATTTAAATTTTATAAAACCAGGGAGACAAGGACTTAATCGTTGACAATGTGAAATGTGTATAAATATCGGTATTAAAAATACTTTGAATGTACTAAAAAAAATTAAGAGTAAGAGCAATAAAAATTATTGATCTTACATAAAAATAACTTTACTAAATTGTTTTTAACATTATAAGATGTTTTCTCTTACTGATAGTTTGATTATTCTATTATACATTAATTGCATACCTACCAATAAATATTAAATGCATATTTTTTCATTTTATATACCATATAAATTCTAGCCCTATAATAATTATCATTGCACCTTCACTATCTATTTAGCTGTAATGAAAAATACTTTTTAGACAAATACTTTGTACATAACATCTTAAATTATAGAATATATATTACGTTATAAAATTTCATATTTAAATTGTATTTATAATTTTAAACATCTCTATTATGTAGTTATAAATGATTTATCGCAATATAAATACACACGAAATTAGCAATTATTCGGACACAGGATTTTCCCCGTCGTGTATGTCGTGTCGGCGTCATCAAAGGATTTAATAATTCCTTAATACATATAAATAGATCACTGCGATATATTTGTAATATTTAATGAAATAATTTCGATTTCTGATAATTATTGTTTAAGCCTTGGACTTGTACAGATATTCTGATTAAGCCAACGTTTTAAACTAGAACATTTTATTTAAATTTGCGTTTTTGCTCGAGATTTGAAAATGGAAATTCAGACTAATAGATCAAGAGACGTTATTTGTCATGAAGGATTTCAATATATATTTGATAGAATGAGCGCAGACAAAATTACAAAATACTATAGATGTCGTAGGAGAGATATAAATTGTAAAGGCCGAATCCACGTATATAATGGAGAAATTTTATTAAAAGGAAACCATGGTGGTCAGTCTCCTGTGGATGTAGAGGTAAGTTAAATTATAATCAATATTTAAAGGATAGATCTATTTTATTTTATATATTATGTGCTTGATGAATCAGCAGTCGGCACTAAATATTCTTAATAAATATTAAATATTCTAAATTACACTAAATATTCTTCTCTAATTCTTAAATTTTCAAAACAACATTTTTTTCTTTATGAGAACATATTGTAATTTACACCACGTTTAAATATTAATATTAGTAATCTGTTTTATAGTATACAGAAAACGAAATTACATAGTATATTAGTATGTATATTAGCTGTAGCACATATGACGTAAATAAATAATATTTACTATTATTAACACGAATAATTAAACAGTGAACAATATTCCATATATATCAGGAAATTCATTTCTAAAGGCATTGTGGATTGCTAATTCAAAGTCCACTGAGACACTTCCTACGTTGATGCCTGGTGATAAATTTTTTATTTGCACAAGCATTTTGCTGTATGTTGCTTGACTTTTACTTGGCAATATAGCATAAACACATGGATGTACACCTCCATTACGACATCCTAAAATTACAAAAACTTGGGAAAATAGTGTGGGAGCTATTTTGAAAGTCCCATCAACAAACCATTGTTCAGATGTTGATAATATCTAAAAAATAAATCCAAAAATTAGAAATTTTTAAAAATTAATTGGAATTGATTATTAATAAGGGGTTAATACTATCAATATTTTTGAGAACATACTTCTAGACCTCTTTGGCGGCCAAATAAGAGAATTCTATTATCTTCAGGGCCAGTATCACATAATAAAAATTTTTCGTATACTCCGGGTTCGACTTCATACTCCTTAAAACTGTTTGGGATATCTAAATCCAATAATGTCAAAGGGGCAACAGGAATTTGAGGCCCGTTTTGACGTCTTACCCGTCGCACAGTTTTTTTTAATGTGTTGATAGAAGTTAAAGTTCCTTTACCAGCAACGGATAACCCTTTTAAACAAATCAATAAATTATAAGCTATAATACATATCAATAAAAATGTATTTAAAATTAATTCATGCTAAATATTGAATTAGGTAACTATTTTTACTTTGAATTTTAATTTGATTAATATTAATAACTAATAAGCACTTATTAACAATTTATTTCATTATACATATAAGTAAATTAATAGATACTGGAATAACTACCATTGTATTCACATATAATTTTTTTTTTTAATGTTATTTATATCATAATTTAGTAAATAAACTAATATTTTGTAAATTATAAGTAATACGTTATTGTTTATTATATTAATTTACCTATACACTGGTTAATTGCTACAGCCGGTGCTTCCATTGTGTCTACTGCTCTTCTTTTTAATTTTGTGATTGTTGAAGCAATCTAATCAAAATACATATTAAATTAACTAAAGATATTTTTAATAAACATACTTAAAAAAAAAAAAATCACACAAACAACTTAGTTGAGGGCTAGTACGACGGCCAAGTAAGTAAATGATGTAACCATTTGGAAGTTAATCAAATTTTTAAAACAGGAACATGTTTTACAAAAGGTATTATACAAATTAAATTTATTGAATAAAATTAATAAAATTAAAAACTGAATATATTTACAGACGAGGTTAGAAAAATTAATTTCTACGGAGCCATGTCCAAAAATATTGTATATTACTTAAGAATCATGATGAAATTTTTGATGTTGAAAAAATATTTTGTTATACCTACAATCTTTATTCTCAGTAAACAATTTTAATCTCTAAAAATCATTATTATTATTGAAAATATATATGTTAGATTCTGAACGAAGTGATGAATGTATTGCTTTTACAATGATGTGTGTTTTTTTTTTTTTTTTTTGTGTCTGACTCCAACATTTGGAGCAGTAATAATGCTCCGATTTTTGACTTCAGCCCCTCTTTGAATAGGAAATTGAATCTAGTTGGTACTTTAGGGGGGTCAAAATTAAAATTTTCAAATAGTTTTCAATAAAATCGAGAAAAACAAAAAAAAAATGACAGAAAAATGGCAATTTTACGAAAAACCACTTTTCGACAAAATCGATTTTTTGATTTTGCTGTAACTCAAAAACGAATCATTGTAAATACTTGAAATTTTCACCAAATGTTTATATTATGGTTATCTCTATACAGTTAAATTTTCAAAATATTTTGACCATTTTTAAACTACTAATAGACAATTGAAATTTTCGGCTTTTCTAATTTTTTTTTCTTCAAATGCCGATAAAAATTTTTTGGGTGGCCAGAAAATCTTGAAAATTAAATACAAGGTTTCTTATAAGTTGTTCTTAAAGTGAAAGTGATAAAAAAAAATCCGAAATCGTTAGTCACAATTTTTTTTATAAGTGCTTAAAGTTCGAATTTATACGAAATATGCCAACATTTAAATTAAATTTCATACGCTCATAATGCGAATGTTGGCCATAGTAACCATAGTAACATATAAAAACTATACTATTTGTTTCAAAATAGTATATATGACAATATTTAAATATAATATATTATCCTAAACTGACAAATCATCTTCGTTCAGAATCGTTTTTCGTATACAATGATACCTATCATTGCATTCAAATTTAACCTTCCATAGTCTGAGGTCCACCCCACCCCCTAATATACAGCAGAGCGATACCCACTTACCCGCTTTTTTGATTTTGCTGTAACTCAAAAACCAATCATTGTAAATACTTGAACTTTTCACCAAATGTTTATATTATGGTTATCTCTTTACAGTTAAATTTTCAAAATATTTTGACCATTTTTAAGCTACTTATAGACAATTGAAATTATCGACTTTTCTAAGTTTTTTTTCTTCAAATGCCGATAAAAATTTTTTGGGTGGCCAGAAAATCTTGAAAATTTAATACAAGGTTTCTTATAAGTTGTTCTTAAAGTGATAAAAAAAAATCCGAAATCGTTAGTCACAATTTTTTTTTTATAAGTGCTTAAAGTTCGTATTTATACGAAATATGTCAAAATTTAAATTAAATTTCATACGCTCATAATGCGAATGTTGGCCAAATACTTTTTTTATTAATAAACAGATACTATAAAGTAACT
Source organism: Schizaphis graminum (assembly GCA_020882235.1). Classification (NCBI taxonomy): domain Eukaryota; kingdom Metazoa; phylum Arthropoda; class Insecta; order Hemiptera; family Aphididae; genus Schizaphis; species Schizaphis graminum. Next base: position 24,464,997 of record CM037033.1, on the reverse strand, counting down.
ATAGTAACATATAAAAACTATACTATTTGTTTCAAAATAGAATATATGACAATATTTAAATATAATATATCCTAAACTGACAAATCATCTTCGTTCAGAATCGTTTTTCGTATACAATGATACCTATCATTGCATTCAAATTTAACCTACCATAGTCTGAGGTCCACCCCACCCCCTAATATACAGCAGAGCGATACCCACTTACCCGCTTTTTTAAATAATTTATATCCATTTCAAAATAACAATTTACATTTTTTTTTTTTTTATTGTTATAATACATGAAAAAAGAAATACACAAATGTTAAAATTTAACTAATTATAGATACTATGAACCCGGTCAAAAAGAAATTAAAGCAATAGAGCGAGAGGAAACCTACAAGATATGGCAGGAGGAGTGGGAACAGTGGCGCAACTACGGGGGTGCTAGGGGGTGCTTCAGCACCCCCAGCTTTACTTTGTTATGGACGTCTCCACAACCGAGTTTGTTCGCTAATAAAGAAATACGTGGTGTACGAGTTATCACTAAGACTTTATTAATATAATCAATTTTTAAAGAAATTTAGTTGCACAGAATACTTATTAGACTTAAGTAATTAACAGAGGTTCTGCTCGATGGTCTGTCAGTTCTACACTGCCCATTACACAGACAGCGAGACACGGTAGGGGCTCGCTCGGGCTCAAAACTGTCCACACAGCGAATTCCTTTAGACCGTGTAACTCTGCCTGTTCACATATTAATATGCTTACACACTATTCTATATTATACTATGACTATATCTTATACTGCGTATAGCATACAGACAGGGGTTCACAACACCCCCCGGACTACATGAAACATGGGGGTCTAATGATCACCATGTTTCACTTCATCCGTGAATTCTGATGCTCTGAAACTTTTAGAATGAGTATGGGAATGTGTGGGTTGCACACACTCGGCTACTTCCGGTCTGTAGAGTCGGGGTAGATTACATTTATATTTAATCAACATATTCAGACTTACAACTATTATTAAAATGACAATAATATAAACTATAATAAAATGATGGTCTGGGTTTACAAATATTTTGGTATCGTTGTACAATTTAGATAATTCTTTCAGTTTTTCAGCGTCTTCAGCTAACTGATTAAAATTTTTGAAATATTTATTAGTATCAATTTGCTCGGGAACATGACTGTTAATTATTTCCGGTATTTTTAATAATGCGTGAAGATTCGGATTTTCTGGAACGAAATCTCTATGAATTTCTGATGATAGGGTTCTCGATGGTGTTAAGATCAGATTTTCTGTATATATTACGCAATTATCAGAAATTTGGATTTTTCCTGTACCCGTGAGTAGGATTCTGCTAGAGTTTTGTGCACATGTTACTGTCACTGCCTGCGAAATGCAATAATATAACCACGCGTTTTGCAGATAAAGCTTATGCCAGATTGTAGTATTTAGGTTCAGATATTTAAAATTACATGCTCCTATCGTTTGATACGGGGAATTGTACAAAGATACCTCACAATTTTCTTGATGTATAAATTTACTGATAGCCTCAGGATTTACACATAACTTAAAAGAGAACAATGTTTCACATTTTTCATATTGATCGTCGGTTAGACTGAAATGATATTCGTTAGTATCGCTTATTGCCAAGTACTGAGCTTGTGGTTCAATGATTACTATATTACCTTTATTTGTAGGTATCGGAAGTGGAATATTATGAAACAGATTGAACCGAATGTTTGACAATAAGGGTATACGGGTTACAAATACGAGATTCTGTTGGATGTACACTACGCTTAACTTGGATGTCCGGAATAATTCAGGAATAGATAAATGAGATTCAGTTATAGGTAGCTCTAGTGTAGACGGTAATGTCAGTTGTATTTGCTTAAGTTCGTGAATCAATTGAGATGGGGGGTAGACATTTGTATGCATCAATCCATTTAATGCTGAATTAACAATGGATTGGAGGTTTTGAGTTTCCCAAGCAAATTGGTTTAGGAAAACTGTCAATATTGCAGTGTGCTCCAGGAAGGTGTTTTGTATTTCCAATACATTGATTGTTGCTACAGAACGCCTGGATTGTTCTTCTATTTTGTTTATATTCTCCTGCAATTTCTGATCATCTGCTAGTAGTTCATGCATGGTAGAATTAACATTATTCATGACTGAAGAGACTATGCGTATTTGTTCCTGTGATAGATGAACATGTTTTTCCTCGGAACGAGCTAGGTCTTCGATGTTTTTGTAAAAAAATTCGGCATCCTGATCAGAGCAAACTCCAAAAAGAATGTTTGCTAGCCTTCCTACTGCATTTATCAACCCGCGAGGTTGTCGATTCTGATGTTCAGAGGTTCTGTGGTTTGACCCAAGGATTCGTATGACAGAATTGAAATTTGATTCAATTTCTTGCATGAACGGAAACGTGGATTGCATAAAATCCGTACACGCACTAGTTAAGATCGAGTCCTCCCTTTTTTTCAGTTGAATACAAACGTCGCCCGTCTGATCATGGATTTTCTGGAGTATTTGGTACTTCATGTAATAAGTTGTCAGATTTACGTAAGTAATGAAATCCCAATTTGTGTAAGATATGCGAAGAGGTCCCATTGCTTCAAAGTATAAGCCTGATGAGTTCTGGAATGAAGTAACTTGATAACGTCCACTCTGGGAGTTTGAAAGTCACCACAACATATCAGTGAGATTCTGAAACACAATTTAGATTTCATTCATGAAATTTCTTCAAGAGATTTTTGTGCAATTTTACATGTTTATTTTTTTTTAATATGGTCACATTCGGAGAGTCTGCATTAGTTTCCACCACTGTGAATGGCCCTAACCACTTAGGTGCTAATTTTCCTTTACTTGTTTTTTCTTACACTATGACTTTATCTCCTTCATTGAGTTGCAAAGGCACAGCTGTACGATCATATCGCTCCTGTGATTTCTGTTTCGATTTCGTCTGTTGCTCTGTTACCATCTGATGCGTTTCTTGCATAAGACGTTTCATTTCGTACTGGTAGTCTTGATAGTTATATTGAGGTTCTGGTTTGCGACTTAGTGAATTTGGTATGGATAACGGATATCCGTACACGATTTCGTGTGGTTGAAACCCTGTGGAGGTGTGTACTGAAGAATTATGACAGTACATTGCATGAGGAACATGTACATCCCAGTTTTGTGGATTTTTTCCAGAGTAATTCCGCAAATATTCACCAAGGGTTCTATGACTTCTTTCTAAGCTACCATTGCTCTGAGGATGATACGGAGTAGTTGATGTTTGAGAGATATTTAAGAGTTTGCATACTTCTTTGAAAACCTTACTAAGGAATTCAGTTCCACAGTCCGTCACTAGAGATTTAGGTTGCCCATGCAGACATACAAATTGAGTAACAAAATGTTGCGCGACGGTGTTTGCTTCATGATCCTTCATGGCACACGCCCATGTGAACTTTGAAAAATCATCGATCAAAGTTAAAATATATGAATTCCCGTGATAAGATTTGTTGAGGGGCCCTACGATGTCCATGAATACTTTTTCGAATGGTTTCGAAGCAGTAGTTGTTATCACCATAGGTTCCTTGATGGTCCGGTTTGGAGTTTTGTTAATTTGACATACAGGACATTTCTTGATATATTTCCGGATTTGTGCTCTCATGCCCTGCCATTGGTACTGTTGTGCAATCTTATTGTATGTACGCGTTATACCTTGATGTTCACCAAGTGGATTTTCATGAAACTCCCTGATGATCTGTAGTTTGTTATCTGCCGTTAACTCATCGCGGGTGTATATCTGAATATACACAGGAGAGTCACGGAAGATATACCTTAATATATTTCGTACGACTTCCCACTTTAGTCCATCTAGGTCGCAGCCTAGACGTGGACAAGCGAGCTGTGTAACTTTATATTTGATACAGATTGCCTTGAGGTTCTGAAGACTTTGAAATAGAATTTCATAACTTGCTTTTTGCCAGAAAAATTCTTTTATGATTATATAAAACACCTGATGATTGTTCACATTGATTGTTGCACTCTCTGTTATTTGGCATTTTTGTCGACGAAGTTCATTAACCTTTCCAAATCGGTTTCGGAATTCGAATGCAATTCCTTTCCTCGATTTAAAATCTGCCGATACACAATGAGCTAATGAGATTCCAGCGTCTAAGGAAAACAAATCTCCTGTTAACTCGGAAATGTTCTTCGTAGGACCCAGTTTAGTTTCGTCTGCCTTCAGAAATGCTTGATAACCAGTATCACTTTCGCCCTTCGATTCTGAGTCTGGGTGTTCGTTATCTACTGATTTTAAAGAGGTTCCTTGAGTTTCCGGAGGTTCTGACTGATTATGTTGATGACTCGATGAGGTTTGAGCTCTTGTAGTTACCACTTGAATACAACTCAGTGCGTCGGCATTTGTATTATTCACTCCTGGTTTGAAATGAATAGTATACTGGTACTCTTCCAGCTTCAAACGCCATCGAGTTAAACGCGATCCGGGATCTGTGATGTTGAATAACCAAACCAGTGCACGATGGTCCGTTATTATATTGAAATGTTGTCCAAATAGGTACGGCCTAAATACTTTTATTCCCCATACAATACTAGTTAGTTCTTTTTCCGTAACATTGTAGTTGATTTCAGCCTTGTTTAGTGTCCGTGATGCGAAAGCTATTGGTAAATCCTTTCCGATAGGTCCTTGAGATAGTATACAGCCTATGGCGTAATTGCTTGCATCGCATGTTAGATTAAATGGCTTCTGGAAATCTGGGTATTGTAGAATCGGAGCTTGAGTGAGGAGGTTCTTCAACGTTTCAAATGATGTCTGACATAAATCGCTCCATATATAAGGCACGTCCTTTTTTAACAATGAAGTCAATGGCTTTGCGATCTGCCCATAGTTTCTGATGAATCTTCTGTAGTAACCTGATAGTCCTAAAAAAGACTTGACCTCTTTCACATTTCTTGGAATTGGAAATTGTTTCACACAACTTATCTTCTGAGGATCTGGCTTGACTCCTTCGTCAGTGATTTGATGTCTGAGATAATTAACTTCTTTTCGGAGAAATTCGCACTTCAGTGGTTGAAGTTTGAGATTGTATTGCCGGAGTCTCTGAAAAATCTCGGTGATTTTCTGTGAATGATCATTTAGATCCTTTGCATAGATGATGATGTCATCTAGATATACGAATGCTTTGATTCCATTTATACCGATTAAAACTTTATTCATGAGCCTCTGGAAGGTCCCTGGAGCTCCCTTCAAACCGAATGGCATTCGTTCAAATTCGAAATGTCCCCGGTCTGTAGAGAACGCCGTTTTGCTGCGGTCGGAGGGACTCATCGGAATTTGGTGGTACCCATGGGCTAAGTCCAAGGTACTGTAATATTTTGACCTCCCTAATTGGTCCAAAATATCCACGATATTTGGAAGTGGGAAAGCATCCCCTATCGTGACCTCATTCAGTCGGCGAAAATCCACGCAGACACGGTATTTAACCTGGCCATTGACGTCGGGTTTCTTCGGGACTACTAGGAGTGGAGCGTTCCAAGGTGATTCACTAGCTGTAATCACACCTTCCCTTTCGAGGGCCTCCATTTGGTCCGTAATTTCCTGTCTATGCCTTTGTGGTAACCGGTAGGGTTTTACGTGAATTGGCGATACCGCTTCTGAGGTTTTGATCCTGTGTGTGACCGCTGTAGTTGCCGACACTCGATCTCCTTCCAAAAAGAATATGTCCGAGTAGTCTTGACAGATGGCCACTAATGATTCCCTTTCTTCAGAATTCAGATGATCGGTTCTAAGTGCTTCTTCCAATCTTTTCAGTCGAATACTGCTTGCATGAGGTTCTTCTTGTCGGTCCGTGACTTGTACCGAATGGATCAGAGCTTCCCTGAACTGCTCGTGGATCAGTTCCTTTAAATTTGGCGTCTTCAGCCTTATTGCTTCTTCGGTTGGGTTGATGAGTGTGGCTAACACCCTTTTGTTTTGTACTTTGGTTACAGCGTTACTGCACATGACTGATTTAGTGACTTCTTGACATTCTATGAGGATGATTTCGTTTTCTGCGCGATTCTCTGCTTCTATTCCTACGAGGGTTTCAGTGCGGGGTTGTAGCACTATTTCAGCCCCGTCAGGAATGATAACTTCATTAGTCTGATAATTCAGGATAATTTTGTTTTCTACCATAAATGGTCGTCCAAGGATACCGTCGTTTGGGATTGGGAATGTAGAATGGATTACTTGGAACATTGCAACTATAATTTTATCCTCGATATATAGTTCCAGTTGTGTTTGTCCCAGCGTGTGTACTATCTGGTCATTAATGCCCTTTAAGTGATATATGACGTCTTCATATACGATTGTCTGATCCGCGAGAGAAGATATTTTTATTAGATTAAGCTCACTCCCAGAGTCTAAGAGTAGCTTCGATTTTTTGCTGATGGTCTGTTCGATGTGGCAGGTTAAATGATCGCGATCTAACTCTGCTTTGAAGTAGAGGATTTGTCGTTGCCGGTGTTTTTTAACTCGCTCACTGGGCGCCCACCGCTGGCGGCCGGTTGCTGCTGGTTTTCCTGCTTGTTGCTTTCCTTTTTGGAGTTTACATAATTCCTTTTTCGGCAATCTTTCAGAAGGTGTCCTGGATTTTTACAATAGTTGCATTCGATGCTTCTAATTGGTGCCGTTGTGGAAGAAGGTCTTGAGTTTGTCGTTGTCGGTTTGCTCCTGCAATCCTTTGCCATATGACCAACTTTATTACAGTGAAAACATGTCGGTTTCTTCGTGGATTGGTGTGGCGCTCCGTATAGCTTCTTTGTCGCTTCTTGTGAGTTTCTGACCCGTTCTTCTTCCCTTGCTGCTTGTATGGCCTTGTCTAACGTTAGCGGATTCCTGGCCTTGATGAAATCTTTTAGAGGTCCTAGTCCCTCTACGAAGACTTGGATGCTTTGCTTCTTGATACTTGCTCCTAGCGCTTGAGCTACTTCCCAACTGTGCCCACTGGTCTCCTGCTCTATGATAAGTGTTTGGAGTTGCTCGATCCTATTTGCGTAGTTAGTTACATCTTCTCCGATTTTCTGCCTTGTTGAATACAATTCTGAGAATAGATAAGTGGTCGTCCTCTGCGGTTCCAATGCAGATTTCAACGTTTCCTTTAGTTCAGTCCAATGTTTTATTTCCTTAAACTTGACTGCCTGACGGGCTTTCCCTGTCAATCTAACTTGGATACCTTGGAGAAGTCGAGCCTGTACATGGTCATGTGCGCATGCTAACGCAAACTCGCATTTTTCCAAGAATATCTCCAATTCCTCCTGCTTGTCTCCACTGAACGAGCCTGGCAAGAGTTTTAGAGCGGCCTCCAGGCCTATTGTCTCTCCTCTTGATCCGAATGAATATTGTACACCGGATTGATCTGGATTTCCTTCAATTACTTGAGGATTTGATATCGCTTGAGTGTCTGCATTTGATGTTCCTTCAGAATTTACCACGACGCTTTGTTGGTTATTACCGGTGATACCCTGTATTTGAGCTGTTTCCTGGGTGTCTGAATTCATGGTTTGGTCACTAGAGTTAAGAGGAGGGGAGGGTATATTCTGATTTAAAAGATTTTCTTCAATTGATTGGTCTATGATATTAAGATTGAGTTGATTTTGTACGTCCCCCAAAACGGTATCTACTTCCCCCAAAGTTACTGAGACGTTATGTATTAACTCTGAATTATGGTCTATTAGAACGCCAGTTCTGATAAAGATGTTATCAGCACTGATATTCCCAATAGAACGTTCGGATGTCGGATTTTCTGGATTTGAGAATCGTATTGGTAAGCTTACACGAGGGGTAGGACTTGGCGGTGTTATTGGATTATTTGATTCGTTATCTGAATTTGGGTCCGAATCGTTTTTCCCTGTTCCGCTCATTAACTACTTAGCTACTTGACTGATACTTAACGAATTGTTATTTTTATATATAAAAGTGTGTGTGTTTACATGCAATTGTATATATATGCTAATGCTAACTACGATATTAATATTATATTAATACAATACTACAGCTTTACGATTTTGAATCATACAGAAAGAAATAATACTAATAATAAAAAAAAAACAGATAAGAGGAAAAACGTACTTATCAATCAGTACGGAGTGTAGAACTAATGATTCATCAAGATATGGTTACAGTTTCTTTCTCCTCCTTTTTTTTTTTTTTATTATTAGTATCAATTTAATTTTTCTTTCTTTTTTTTTTTTTTTTTTACTCACAGTATCGCAGTTACAATGATCCTTGCCATGTTTTTTTTTTATTTACTGATTTTTTAACACTTCTGCGGGATGCTCGGGATGGTCTGCACTGATGTTCCGCTTGGCTTGAATCGAATTCCTTGGCTGTTAACGACGACTTTCCTCTGGGTTTCTATGATTATACTCGGATAGTATAATTTTATTTCACGCGTGACGCGTCTATGAACACGGCGCATTCGTGTAGTAAATTTATATAAATAATATATTATACTACTATAGCGACGTGCCGTGCTAAATATTGACAATAACGGAGATCGCGCGTAATATCAGCGTATATGATAGTACGATATATATATATATACGTAATATGACGGCGGCGGCAAACACTGCTTGATACCACTAGGCGGCGGTATTTGTTTACAAACACGACGTTACGGCGGCGGCTATATTCCGTCGGCACTATATTATAATATGTATATGTTATATACGCGGCGGCGGCACAGCCGTTCGGTTTCGTACACACGCCGAATGCGTGCGTGCGTGCGTGTGCGTAAGTGAGTGTCGTCCAGTTCGGCAGCACCACTGACACGGCGGCGCGTGTATTATAATATTTATGAATATTATGAATCGTTTACGTGTGTGTGCGCGCTACAATAAATTGACCTTCGGTTTCAGCAGTACCACGGACAACGGACGCGACGGCGATGATGCTCGTATTTCGGATTCGCGTTCGTGTGCGTGCGTGCGTGCTACTAACCATTCGTTCGGGCGGCGCTACTGCGTGTTCCCTCTCCTTGTCTTTTACACTGGAATTTCTGTATACCTCGATGTTCTGGATTTTCTTCTTCGGATTTTCTTCTTCAGATTTTCTTCTTGTATTTAATTATATTGTAAGCATAGATTTACCTTAACTCGAAATCACACGACATTTACTAACTTATTGTTTAACGAACTGGAATCTACGGATCCCACCGCTGCCACCAAAAATGTTATGGACGTCTCCACAACCGAGTTTGTTCGCTAATAAAGAAATACGTGGTGTACGAGTTATCACTAAGACTTTATTAATATAATCAATTTTTAAAGAAATTTAGTTGCACAGAATACTTATTAGACTTAAGTAATTAACAGAGGTTCTGCTCGATGGTCTGTCAGTTCTACACTGCCCATTACACAGACAGCGAGACACGGTAGGGGCTCGCTCGGGCTCAAAACTGTCCACACAGCGAATTCCTTTAGACCGTGTAACTCTGCCTGTTCACATATTAATATGCTTACACACTATTCTATATTATACTATGACTATATCTTATACTGCGTATAGCATACAGACAGGGGTTCACAACAACTTTAAGCACCCCCAAGTTCCACGTCTTTGTAATTTCAAATATTTAGTTTTAACAATGTAGTTTATTTTATGATTTTATGAAATAATAAATTCAAACACATAGTTCTTAAAAACAGAAATGTAGTAAAGAACAATTTAAAAAACAGGTTAGATGACATAAAAAAAAATTCTAAATAAATAAGTATTTCCAAAGGTTGCATTAACCATACCTCTTGTCAGTTCTGCGACATGCAAACGATGATACGAAGTTTTTCCTCAATGAGGAAATTGAAAAATTGGTGGCGAAGCAACATGTTACAGCAGCGCTTTACTTATTAGTAATTTAACCTATCATAAATAGGACCAGGAAGTTCATGCACTAAAAACTATCAAAATATGTGCTTAAAATATTATTAAAATATGCGCTAAATATGTATTTTGTTTTTTTTTATGTTAAGATTTTTCGTTTTTAATAAAAATAATATTTAAAAGATTGATTTAAAAAATAAGTACAATTTCAATATGATATAATATATTATATTAAGGTACTTCAAGAATTAAAATTTACAACTAGGGATTTTGAATATTTTGATAGATTTTCAATTACAAATGAACGACAATTATCAGCCCGACCAAGCAAAGATCTTTAATTTTTATCAGATATTTATTTTATATTGGCAATATTTTTAAAAGGACATATTTTTCAATAAATGAATTTTAAAATATACTCAAAGTTCGATATTATCGTAAAATATTAATAAAAAAAATAACATTAAAATGTAATAAGATGCAATTTTATTTGTAAGTATGCATATATTTTTAAAAACCTCAAAATATGCGAAAATATGTAGTATGTACCTACATTTAAATTTAATTTTTGAACTTGTAAGATTGTGATTTTTTATCTCATCCAGCAACTTTTTGATGCACTCAGTAAAACAATGCAAATGCATGAACTTCCATAGGCTCTAATCATAAAAATGTTGATAAAAAATTATGTTTAACACTTTAGAATATAATGTAGTATAATCAAAATAATCAAATACTATAATAAAAAAATGAATTTTGTGTCATATTTTTTTTTCCAAAAATGATATTGCGAATATAATACTAGTATAATTTAAATACTAGGATTATATCATGTTGGGGGGTGTGAGGAGCAAAGCCTCCCATGGCATTGTAAGCAATTTATAATTGTAGCACCCCCAAGATTTGAACTCTAGTTGCGCCACTGAGTGGGAAGCGGCTGAAACGGGGCGGTGGACATGGAGGCTCATCAAGGAGGTTAAGCAGTGGTCAACCAGAAAATTTGGTTAAGTCGATTACCATTTAACACAGGTGCTGACGGGTCATGGAGGTTTTGGTCAGTACCTCCATAGGTTCAAGAAACGAGAAGATCCAAGGTGCGTAGACTGCCAAGTAGACGTGGATGATGCAGAACACACAATATTCCACTGCGATCGCTGGTGGCGGCAACGAAGGGAGCTTGAAGTGCGGATTGGAGGCGTTTTCGAGCCGGATAATATGATAGGTTACATACTTACATGATCAAGAACGAGAGCAACTGGGATTTGGTAAAGAGGTACTGTCACCAAGTGCTTTCAAAGCGGGAGGAAGAGGAACGCGAAAGAAAGCTACTATTTAATTAGAAATTAAGTAAAATGTGCGCCGAAGGCGTAGCTAAGAGGGTCAGTGCCCTTTTTTCGTTGTATATTACTATTTGGTTTTCTTATTTGTTGTAATAAACGATGTGGATACGAGGGGAAGGACTGTCCGCAAGGGCGAAGTACCCCCTCGTAGCGCCACGATTCACCCAAAAAAAAAAAAAAAAAATGGTATTATATGAAAAGGTTTAAGGTTGTCGTATTATAATATATGTAAAGAGCAATGAAATCTATTTTCACGTATAAAATATGTTAATTTATTATTATTATATTATTATATTCACTTATCTCCAACCATTAGATCACATAATATCAATTGTCAATATATTCAAAGTTAAGTTTTATATAATATAATATGAAACATAATATCAATATTTTCATAAAATACTGTAAAACAGCTCGCTATCGGTAATTAAAGCATGTATGTGTATTATGTTTGTCTGCCGTATGTCTTGTCGCAAATTAATGCTATATATATAAAGTAAATTAATAGCGTATTGTTAAAATATGTATATCATATTAAATATATTGTAAATTACAATATTAGACTCTCATTAGCAATATTTTGTAAAAATATTAAATTGGATACAAAGTTTACTAAGTACATTAGCTAAATGATTAATTAGCATTAAATGCTTTCTATACCTCGTCATTATACTATGTTTAATAAATAGCTATTATATTCACTCCAGCTCATAACGTATATAATTCTCGATTTAGGTGTACGAAATTTATAGTAAGGAATATTTGAAATAAAATATTTTTCACTATATATAATATATATATGAAGTATAATATGTATATACTTAATTCAAAAATTTGATCGAATGCATATAGCAGACGTCGTAAGTTGAATATTAGCTAATTATAAAAATATCGTAATTTATTTATTTATTTAAATATGTTAAATACTTATGAATTAATTAACAAGAAGTCAATGGAGACAATTATTTATAATAAACTTATATGTAGTGTAATTAATTAACGGGTATATTTTTAAATAAATTTTGTACTCGAATGGATCTCTTGGATGGGTTAAAGAGCCATACATTACCCCACCGCTTATTTGAATATATAAGCGCATCGGCGAACGTTTTGGCCAGTTGAACATCCAGCAATCTCTGAGTCTCGCGTAGAAAATGATAGTCTTGTAATATCAAGGAGAAGGGTCTAGCTTTAAATTAATTTCTGTATTAATTTCCTGGCGATAGTTATTAATCCATTCCATATCAGGAGTTACACGAACACTCGTTGTCCGTGCGCATTTTTTCGTACACGTGTCGATCCTTTGACATGCCACTCCTAATATAGTTTAGGGGGTAAATTTTATAATGATAAAGCTCCCTCCTTTTTGATATTAAAAATTTTACCATTATACGTTTATAGATATCTAGATCGAATATTATAATGGAGTTAATTATACTTCGACTCCTCGACGCAGGGCCGGCGGAAGGGGGTGGGCAAACTGGGCACCCGCCTAGGGCCTCGCGCTTTATGAGGCCTCGCGCTTTATGGGGCCCCGTGTTTTATGGGGCTTTGCGTTTTTAAATTCTGAACGAATCGAGGAATATATGAGTTTTAATATGAATTATGATTTGTGAGGTTTTTTTTTTATCTAAACTGCTTATTCAGTATAAAGCCATTAAATATTTAAATATCTACAAGTATAATAATAGTATTGTCTAATCTTGATAAGGAATAATTTCGAATTGTTTGATATTCGTGGGTTTTGCCCAATATTTGCCTTTATCGATAAACACGAATGAATAAAAAATACACGATTTCATTTTCTTTGCTTCTCAGCTGTCGGGGTCGTCGCTTATCAAAATTACGTAAGTAGCGGTCATTATACCTACTATAATGAATTATTATATATTACATTATAACAGATAGGTATATTTAATATTATTTTAGTTATTATACATCTGTAAATATTTTATTTCAACGTTTTTTTTTTTTTTACTATTTTTACATGTTCATTTAACTTGTTTTTACTGTCGATTTTGTCCTATTGTGACGGCTTCAACAAAATAATTTTTATTAGTTCATTTAGTATAGTTAAATTAACTTTAAGCTAATAGGCAATGGCTATATAAATTATTATGAAAAATATTAAGCTTGATTATTATAAAGACGTAGGTGTATAAAATTCGAAGGTACTTTTAAATAGCCACTGTTTATTCCAATAATTAAACTTTCAGTGTTAAAGTATTTATTGTAAATTATTTTTATTTATTAATGTACCTACTTATAAATACACTATTAAATAAACTATTCTGAGTTCTCATGTCTTTTGATCTTGTATAATTATTGAGCTAGTTATATAGCGGTATGCTATAAATCAAAAATCACTAAAATAAAATATGTAAAATAAATTTGGGTTTATTTCAATTAGAATAATCTAAATCGTACACATTTTTAATCAGATTTAAAATATCTCATTCCAATAAAAATATATATATTTACAATAAAATCTGTTCCTTAATTATTACTAATAAATAATAATCATTTACGACTAAATTATTAATAATAAGTAAGTAAATATGATGCTTATATTGGTTATCTTAAAAAATTGAATATATCCTTTAAATATTCTTTAAAAATATTAGTAAACTATACTTTTATATCAATTTATTTTTTTAACATTAAAATTAGGTAATAAATATAAATAATAAATAAAAATTCACAAAATTATTAAAATAATAATTAATGAATAATAACATTATTAAAGCAATAGTTAATAAAATACTAGACATTATATTTTTTAAACTTTGTTTTAATGCTAAATTTACAAACAAAATAACACACAAATTAAATAATAAATGAAATAACTAAATTTTGTTGAAATAAATTAGTATTCACCTTTTCAATTACATCACCTTAAGTCCTTAATAACAGTGTAATAGTCTTCAATATGTATAAATAAAAAAATAAAAATAGTAATTTTATTAACCAGCCTTATGGTTTTTTTTAATATGTAGCTAATCCAAGTACATAATCCTAGTTGTGCATATATATTACATACATTAAAAACATGTTTTTACATAGAAATCCACGATCTACTTATAATTTATTATTTAAATATAGAAATTCTTAAAATGAGTGGCCGTGATAGAGACAAGTATCGTTCACATCCGTCAGGACATGAAAAACGATTAAAAAAACAGGCTGCAGAGGAGAATTTAAAAAAAATGAAAGGAAGCTTTCTTAAATACATAGAAAAAACGTTACCCAAAAACCTTGAAGATAACAACACTAACACAACATCCATTACAATGGAAAATATTCAATTACAATCCCCTACATTACAAAATATAACTGTATTAGATAAACAACAAGAATACTTTGGGATTTCTGAAGTACAAACTATCTCTTCTACTACAGAGAGTAATATTAATTTTTGTTTAGAAGACGATGAAACTAATAGATTGGATACAAATATTTTATGTGAAAATAGAAAATTTAGTATGGTAGACCCAGCAACTTGGACTGATGATAATATGACGCAACCTATAAGAACTGAAGTTGTTAAATTTGGTCCATATCAAGTAAAGGATTTTGATTTTCCCTATTCGGATATTGACGGCACAAAAAGAAAATTCTCTACATTTTATTATACTAGAAAATTGGAAAATTGTGAAATTGTAAAAAGAACTTGGTTAATTTACTCAAAATCATGTGACCGAGTATTTTGCTTTTGCTGTAAACTTTTCACTTTTTCTGGACCACAACAATCTTTATTGTCAACTATAGGTACCAACAATTGGAAGTGTTTATCTGAAAATTTAAAATCTCATGAACATTCTAGCCTACATTTAAAAGCTGTACAGACATGGATTGAACTAAAATTGAGGATTTCGGAAAATTCCACTATAGTTAGAGCACACCAATCGGCTATGGAAAAAGAAAAACAACATTGGAAAAATGTGATGATCCGCATCATTGCTGCTATACAATATTTAGCAAAACATCACGATGCTTTCAGAGGATCTTCAGATTTAGTAAATACAGAAAATAATGGGAAATTTATAGGCATTATTGAAATGATGGGTAAGTTTGACCCAACTATAATGGAACACTTACGTCGAATAAAAAATAAAGAAACTCGTATTCATTATCTTAGTCACGACATACAAAACGAGCTAATCGAATTAATGGCAACAGAAGTAAAAAAAAATATTTTACAAAAAATAAAATTGGCCAAGTATTATGCCATAATTATGGACTGCACACCAGATATCAGCAAACATGAACAGTTATCCTTGGTTATTAGAATTGTTGATATGAATTCTGAAAATGATGGCACTGATCCAGAAATTAAAGAGTATTTTATGGATTTCGTTAATGTAATTTCTGGTACTGGCTTGAACTTATCAGAAGTACTTTTACAAAAATTAGCTGAGTATCAAATACACGTGGGAAATTGTCGAGCTCAATGTTATGATAACGGCGCCAATATGGCAGGTCAGTATAAAGGAGTGCAGGCTAGATTACTTAATCAAAATCCAAGGGCATTTTTTATGCCATGTGCTGCCCATCGATTAAATTTAGTAATTGGGGATGCTGTCAAAAGTTCAACTAGAGCTATACATTTTTTTGGTACTATTGAACGAATATATACCATATTTGCAGCATCTGCAGGAAGGTGGATAATTTTTACAAAACATTGTCATCGTTGGACTGTCAAAAGGTGGTCAGAAACAAGATGGGAGAGCCGGCATGATAGCATAAAGTCAATACGATTTCAAGTTAAAGAAATTATAGAAGCATTGGACGAAGTTGCAGAAACCACAAATGATTCTTTAATTAAAAGCGAAACACATTCATTAGTATCTGAAATTGGTACTTATGAGTTTCTTATAAGTTTGTGTGTTTGGTACACTGTACTGCAGGAAGTGAATATTATTAGTAAAAGTATACAAGGTCCAAATACCAATTTAGATACATATGCAACATTACTCAACGCTCTTATTAAGTTTATGGACGAATACAGAGAAACGGGATTTAATCAAGCTAAACTTGAAGCAAAAGAGCTTGCAGAAACTTTGGAGATTAAAACAGAATTTAAAGTTCCGCGATATCGAAAAAAAAAAAAATTATTTGAATATGAAGGTAATACAAATTATACAACAGATCCAGAGAATGATTTTAGATGTTCATACTTCTTAGAACTTATGGATAATGCAATTCAGTCTATAAAAAAAAGATTTGACCAAACATCATATTATAATAACATTTTTGGATTCTTATATAAAATTGGAAACCTTCGAACGTCTACACAAGAGGATATTAGAAGGCATTGTAAGGATCTTGCAATGTTTTTAAAAGTAGGCGACGAAAAAGATGTTTCTGAATGTGATTTATTTGACGAAATCGTGATTTGCCGAAATATTGTGGATGAATCAGAAACACCTTTGGAAGTACTGCGTACATTAAAAAAATGTAATGGAGCTTTTCCGAACCTAAGTGTGGCTATTAGAATTATGCTTACTATTCCCATTACTTCGGCGGGGGCTGAGCGAAGTTTTTCAAAACTTAAGCTCATTAAAAATTACCTTAGAAGTTCAATATCACAAGATCGTTTAAGTGGTTTAGCAACTTTAGCTATCGAAAAGGAACTAGCTGAAAATTTGAGTTACGAAAATATTATAGAACAATTTGCAACCAAAAAGAGCAGGAAAATTAATTTTAAGTAATTATGTAAGTTTAACAAAATGTGATGTTTATATTATATTAAATTAAATAAAATTTAAAGTGAGTAGGTAGTAAGTTACGTATTTACTATATGTGTTATTTTATATATTTATTCATTCAATTACATTATATTAAAAAAAAAAAACAAAATTCGTATATTAGTTACATGGTTATAACGACATTAAAATAAAGGTATAGTGATGAGCAAAAAAAAAATGGTCAACATCAACAACAAAAATCATTTTATGAGTTTATAGTAAAATACTAAAATACTAAAATGTATCTTTTTGTTTTTCACTGTTGATTTTTAAAAGCTTTTTTTCAGAGACCTTAGGAATATTTTGCCTAGGGCCTCGCAAAACCTAGCGCCGGCCCTGCCTCGACGTTGAATCCGTGATTTCCCCCCGTATTGAAATGTTCTGAGTTGAGTTAGCCGTCGATTCTTCTAACCATTTAAGAACTTATAAACCAAGTGTACACTGCACGCACAATTATAAACAAATTCTTTGTATAGAAATAAAAGTATCTGGAAATGGTATTCATTTTTATTCGTTATGTGCTGGTTACATAAAGTTAATAGCTTATATTATTTTCACCAGAATTAGATTTTTGCTTCTTATGTAACCTATCGCCACATTCGTCCAATTGTATTACCCGCAAAACTGTCCAAAAACTCGGAGAATGTATAAGATACTTAGATTTACTATATAATATTTAAACTTAGTAAAATTTTTAATATAATTGTATATAATATAATATACAATATACATAATATGTATATAATAGTACAAACTACAAAGTCACCGCGTTTTGTAATGTACATTTTTACCCGACCGTACAAAGTTTTCGCGTTTTGCACTTTTGATGCTTAAGGGACCTCGCTACGGTTATTACTTAAGGGACAACATTTAGGCAATTCATAATCTCGTCTTAGCTGCCCGAGATCGATGTGTTAGTTGTAAATGATTATTACTAATTGTAAGTGAAATGCGATGTGGGTACCGGCTGGAGTACGCGCATGCACATGTCAATGACTCGATAACAATTTAAATTCACTATACGAATTTACGACAATTTACTTATTGATTTGACAAAATTAAAGTTAGTTAATATTGTCTGATGTTAATTCTGAAAAAATATTTAAATTCACCAGAAAAATATCTGTAGATCGTACGAAACATTTCGGTTTTAATTATAATTTTAAATTGAATATTATGATTTGAAAAAAATCATATTTTCAAGTTTTCATTACCACTTCATTAGAATGTAAGATTTAATTGTTACAATGTATTCTTTACGATCTATAGACAATTTTTTGTTGAGTTCAGAATTTTTTCAGAATCAAAATTGGACACCTTAAACTAACTTTAATTTTGTCAAAACTTTACGTCTTTTGAGTTCAAATTGACGACAGTAGCGAGGGCCCTTAACCGTACAACCCACATAAACACACGTCGGCTGTGGCCAGGGCGAAAAGGCGGAGAAATCCACCTGGGTTGGTCAATTGAGGGGCTCTAAATTGAAATTATAAATGTGAAATATTTTGGTAAATTTGCTGTCTGTCATGCTCGTGCAGTCTATTATTTTAATTTTTTATCCGCTATAATCAATAATTATATAATATGAATATGATTCTTTATATAGTGTTACATCATTCAGTTATCAGCTTAATGTGCTTGCATTATTGTCAATCAGTATATTTAGCTATTAATAACTCTTGATATCTACTTATTATAATATTATTATTGTATCCGCCGCAACCTAACAGCCAATACACATACACACAAATGCGTGTGGATAGTGAATAATATACTAGTTATATAGTCAGCTATATAGGTATTATTATAATTTTTGTTTATAAACTAATAAAATTTGGAAATGGATACAACCAAAAATGTAAAGAAACGATTAGGAGGGGCTGCTAAGAAACGAGAAATAAAAAATAAAATGAAGCTGCAAAAACCTGCCACAATATAAAAATGTTTATTAACAACAAAGCTCTCAAAAATTAATATCAAACACACAATGATTTTAATAATAATATGTTTACTTCTTATACCTATACGGTAAATTAGTATTTTTTGCAAACACCAATATTTGGAATTATTTATTATAATTTATTTACATTTACTATTTTCTATTCATATTCATTATGACAACATTTGGAGCAGTAAAAATGCTTCGATTTTTGACTTCTGCCCCTCTTTGAAAATGAAATAGAATCTAGTTGGTACTTTGGGGGGTCAAAAGTTAAACATTTTCAATATTTTTTAAATGAGTCGGGAAAAACCCTAAAAAAATTACGGAAAAAACGGGATTTTTTACGCAAAACCAGTTTTCGTCAAAATCGAATTTTTTATATGGTTGTAATTCAAAAACTAATCGATGCAAATACTTGAAATTTTCACCAAATGTTTATATTAGCTTTCTCCATACACAGTTAAATTTTCAAAGAATTTTGACTTTTTTTGAACTATTTATAGACAATTGAAATTTTTAATTTTTCTAAGTATTTTTTTAAAAATAACGATAAAAAGTGTTTGGCCGATCAGAAAATCTTGAAAATTTAATACAAGGTTTTTTATAAGTTGTTCTTAATGTGATAAAAAAAAATCCGAAATCGTTAGTCACAATTTTTTTTATAAGTGCTTAAAGTTCGAATTTATACGAAATATGTCAAAATTGCGAAAATTTGCAAGTAATTTTGTGGTTGAAAAATCGTAAAAATTTTTTCTTTTATAACTCAGTTTTTAAAATTTGGTACAAGGTTCTCTATAAATTTTTCTTCAAATATCTGTAAAAAAAACTCTACCGGATTCAGAAAAAAACATTTTTATAAGTGTTTGAAATTTAAATTTTTACAACATCGTGTTAAATAACGGTTTAGCCTCAAACGATTTTTGATATTTGTTGTTATTGAAACAGTATAAGTCGTAAATACTTGAAAATTTTACCAGTAATTTATACTGTCATTTTCTTTACGTGACTTGATTTTCAAAACATTTTGACTTTTTTTGAGCTATTTATAGGCATTTGAAATAATCAATTTTTCTTTATTAGCATTTGAAGTTCAAATATTGACATAAATTCGTCAAAATCATGAATATTTTTCACTATTTGGTAGTTAAAAATTTATAAATATTTTACTATCAAAAGCTAAGAATTGAAAATTTAATAATATGCTGTCCATAAGTTAAGCTTAGAATAATTTTATTATAAAAAAGTTTGAGGATTATTCAATTTAAAAAAATTTACGAGTGTTGTCTGAACGGAGTGAAGAATGTATTGCTTTTACAATGATGTATGTTTTTTTTTTTTTTTTTTTATGTCTGACGACAACATTTGGGGCAGTAATAATGCTCCGATTTTTGACTTCAGCCCCTCTTTGAATAGGAAAATTCATCTAGTTGGTACTTTGGGGGGGGGGGGGGGTCAAAAGTAAAATTTTCAAAAAAAATGTGACAGAAAAACGGCAATTTTACGAAAAACCACTTTTCGACAAAATCGATTTTTTGATTTAGCTGTAACTCAAAAACGAATTATTGTAAATACTTGAAATTTTCACCAAATGTTTATATTAAGGTTATCTCTTTACAGTTAAATTTTCAAAATATTTTTACCATTTTTAAACTACTTATAGACAATTGAAATTTTCGACTTTTCTACGTTTTTTTTCATTAAATGTCGATAAAAATTTTTTGGATGGCCAGAAAATCTTGAAAATTTAATACAAGGTTTCTTATAAGTTGTTCTTAAATTGATAAAAAAAAATCCGAAATCGTTAGTCACAATTTTTTTTTATAAGTGCTTAAAGTTCGAATTTATACGAAATATTATGGTAAAAACACAAACAGTCATGGATCTAAAAGACAACACAATATATTAAGATATGAAAATCAAAAAGTAGAATTACCAATAAAAACCGGGGAAACAAAAATCGATATACAGGAAACTCAAATACAATATGCTTCCCACGAAATATTAAACGAGTATCAACAATTTTTATTGCTTAATAATAATTTGCAACATATTAACAATAGATATCAGATATGAGGAAATAACTGGCGATTTATTCAGCGATAGGTAGGTCAAGTGACGCTATTGCTCACTGCGTCAGCGAATGCTTAACGATGAACCGTGGTATAGCATTACAATTTCGTAACAAATTTAATAATATTGACAATTTAATTTTACAAAAAAAGAGAGTTAGTGAAATCGCAGTCATTAAACCGGAAAAACAATGGCTATTATATTTAATTACATAAAACCACTATTATGAAAAAGCATCAAACGGTAACATATTTGCGACATTACAAAACCTAAGATCATTTTGCTTAGAACAACAAATTAAAAAATTAGCATTACCTATAATATGCGCGGGACAAGACGGAAAAAAATGGCCTGTTATTTCCAATATGCTGAGGTTCATATTTCGAAATACATGCATAAACATATCTGTTTACGACATAAAAAAATCAATATTAAATAGTAATAAGACCACCAACATAAACGAATCAATATTAAATAATAATAAGATGACCAATAAAATTAATAATAATGGAATAGGATTTTTTTTTACGGACAATATTAACCACACATTGAGGGAAAATATTTTATAGGATGCGTCATACTTAAAAAAGATCGAAGAAGTACCTACCCACCGACGGAGATTGTGATGCACTACGTGTTTGTTTGAGAGAAGAAAGACTAGAGGTATCCACAATAGAAATACTAAGAAATATTAATATAACAAATACAAAATCGGGATATCACATGACAGAGGATGACTTAGCATATTTAGCGGACCAATTTAATAAAAACTTAAGAGGACGCCACACCCGCATGTGTTGTCTCCGTCTTACAAACGTATAACATAGCAAAATCTGTTTAGCGCGGGACAAGTTTTCTCCCACAATATTTATAATAGAATTACCAAAATTTCACAACGCATAGGTAAGAACTTTATCTGTGTCGTAGCGTCGTTATTTTTTTGATAGCACAAACCAATATTTTTTAGTAATTTAATGAAAAAATAAAAAATAAATGTATTTTCTTAAGCTTATAACTTTAATTATATTTATGTTATCAAAAAAATAACGACGCTACGACACAGATAAAGTTCTTACCTATGCGTTGTGAAATTTTGAAAATTCTAATATAAATATTGAGGGAGAAAACTTGTCCCGCGCTAAACAGATTTTGCTATGTTATACGTTTGTAAGACGGAGACAACACATGCGAGTGTGGCGTCCTCTTAACTATAATTTCAAAACACAAAAACACAGATAATAACTTATTAAATACCGCTATAATATACTGGAAAAATAACCGACCTACGATAGGAGTAATTCATGAAAACAATCACTGGACCTCAGCATTAATAAATCGAGAATCAACACCACATACCTTACATAATGCATGCATATACACAGTTATACCAGATGTAAACACTATTACAAAACATTGTGGCATTAGGGTAAATGTACATAAGTTATAAATAGCAATTTTTCAGGAAGACAAATAATACATTCAAATTATTCGTGTAAATACAATTATTTAGTTAGACGTCTTCTTATAGCATTTTTAAATAGTTTAAACAACTCACCTTAAATTGCATTAATTAAAATTCTTGTAAAAAATAAATTTACCCAAAAAAATTAAATTAAAATTTTTTTTTTACAGAAAAAATGAGTAAAAGTGCATATGTTTAGCGAGTATTTTATTGTTTATAACTTATAAATTTAATGAAAAGCTAAACAGTTTGATAAAAATAGTATAAGTACAACATTATAGCAATAAAATACCTAGAACAAATTAAAAAAAAATAAAATAAAAATAAAACTTCAGTCTCAATTTAAAACATGTACCTATAAACAACAAATTAGTACAATAGAACTAGAATAAAACAATTTAATAATAATTTAGGAAATAAAATAATAACACTCTTAAGTTATAATTATTACAACTTCCTAACAAAAAAATTAATTAATTTTACAACATAACATTAAATAGTATAATAAATACAATAGAAACAAAGAAATCTCAATGTTTAATTTAAGTTTCAAATTAAAATAATAAATTGAGTCTAACAAGTATCTTAATAAAAATTAATTAATTTAGTATCTTAAAATAAAAATAAAACTTCAGTCTCAATTTAAAACATGTACCTACAAAACAACAAATTAGTACAATAGAACTAGAATCAAAAAATTTAATAATAATTTAGAAAATAAAATAATAACACTTTTAAGTTATAATTATTACAACTTCCTAACAAATAATAAATTAATTTTACAACATAACATTAAATAGTATAATAAATACAATAGAAACAAAGAAATCTCAATGTTTAATTTAAGTTTCAAATTAAAATAATAAATTGAGTCTAACAAGTATCTTAATAAAAATTAATTAATTTAGTATCTTAAAATAAAAATAAAACTTCAGTCTCAATTTAAAACATGTACCTACAAAACAACAAATTAGTACAATAGAACTAGAATCAAAAAATTTAATAATAATTTAGAAAATAAAATAATAACACTTTTAAGTTATAATTATTATTACATCTTCCTAACAAAAATATAAATTAATTTTACAACATAACATTAGATAGTAAAATAAAAACTAATTAATTATCAGTCAGTTTCAAAATTAAATTCTTCGAGATCTGGATCAATATCACATTGTTTTTGAGCTGTGAATAAATTTTCATAAAATGCATGATAAATAGGGTCTATCAAAGGGAGATCCTTTTTCTTTTCATTGCTTATAGGTAAAGGACTAGTATAACATTTTTGTAACTGTAATTGTTTTGATGTCTTTCCTCTTCTGGCAAAATTTATGGTATTGAAAGGTTCATTACCATTTAAAGTGTTCTTGTATAAAACTAAACCAAAATTTTTAATATATTGTAGCCACTGAATTCCTTGCCAAATAACTTGGTCACCTTTTGTATTTTTTTTTTTAATTTGTGAGTTTGTTTTTAAAAGGGAAGCAAAATCAATAAAATCATCCTGAGACATAACTATAACTTCAAATTTTTTTTTTTTCTGTGGTTCTTACTAGTTGATACCAGTCATTTGGAATTGATATCACCATACCACCCTTCTTCTTCCTTTTTTCTATAGCTGCATGGTCAATGTCAAACTCCATGTGTGTATGGCCTGGTGTGAGAAATTTATGGTTTATTGTTTTTAGTGTAGGGTGGTTTAGAAGAGCAACTTGGAACATACAGGCAACATGGTTATTTTTATTTTGGCCCCCACAAGTATCACTATAAAATGTAATCTCTTCAATATTATCAGGAATTTTTTCATTTAAAAAATGATATGAGCAAGAATCTTGCTGCAAGATGCTATTTGATTAGCACCCCTATCTGCAACAGCTTCATGCCACATATAGCAGTAAGGTTGTCCAGTTATACAATCATGTATAGTGAGGTTGAAAGTCCATAGTTGCCTTTTATAAAAAGCAACAGAAGTATTTAAGTACGGAGTAGGCAAACATTGTTGGGGATCAAATGTATAAATTTGTTTAGTGTCATCATTTTTGGCTATATCTTTATCTACTGATTTACTAGTATAACCTTTATCAGCATCTTCATTATGCTGCTTCAATTCTAATAATATCTTATTTCTTTCAATATTCATAGTATTCTTTATACTTGTGCTTTCATTTTGAGGACATCACATTTGTGGCATGTATCAAGCTCGGGTTTCTTGAATTTTAAATTAAATTTTTTAAATTCTTTTGAATAAATTGAAAAGCTTACTGGATTTTCTACTTGATTTTTATACAACTCAAACATCAAAGTTAATGTTAAAGTAGATGAAATATATTTTTTGTTTGTGTGCCTTCTGGAATAATGTAATTTATAAGCTGGGAAGGACTGAATATGATTAATTACATTTGTGATTTGTTCAATAGAAGTTTTATTAGGAGGTTCTTTTTTACCTCTCATATCGTTTTCTGTAATACCAGCAACTGAATTTAATTTGTTTTGTATAGTTATTCTTATAAAACCTTCAGTTTCTCCAAAAATAGTTAAAAAACAATTTTTGCATACTTCTATTTTATTTTTATTTACAATCAAATTATATCTGTAAGAATTTTGTCTGTTTTTTTGTTTTGAAGGGCTACATGTTTTAGTTTTGGTAAATTTTTTTGGCACTACTGTTATTAAACTAGCAATATATGATACCCTACGATCATATGATTTCATACCCCAATACTCATTAAACAAATGTGAACGATTTGAGTCATTTATGGCATTTTTACATTTCATACGACATCGTTTCAAGTCTTTCATCACTCTTGGTTGAACAGTCTTACCATTAGCAGTCCTATATTCTTTTCCACTATTTCTACAATCCTTCCTTTCTTTCCTCAGATTTCTACTTTGTGCTTTTGATGATTTAACTACTAACGCAGTTTCAGCTACAATATCATTGGGTAATGTAATATGCGAATTAGATACACATGAATTAGCTGTAGAACAAGCTGGAGATTCTATATTTTGATTTTTAAATGGGGGACTGTATTCAATATTTCTTAAATCAGGAGGCGTACCTAAAATCCAGTCAGGATCTAAATCACTATCATCAATAACATCATATTTATTCGGTTCAGCTGGGTCATTTCCATTAACTTCGTCAAAATAATAATATATAGGTGAAGGTGTTTTTTCTGCATGGTAATTTTGTTGTGGTGGAGGCAATACTGAAGGATTGTTTTCGACTAAACATAATTTAATAGTTAATAAAAACATAACTAGTTCTGTTTGATTTTAGTGTAATTAAAACGCACTCACCTTCTGTAGTATTAATTGTATCAGTAACTAAACTTAATAAACGTCTAGCTCTTGAAGAAGAAGTCATTGTTTTTAGTTAAATAAAACTAAAAACTCAAATATTTAATATAATAAACGTAAAAATTACTGTAAGAAGTGATTACTGATTACTGTTAACAACCATAACAATCAAAATTATATTATAATAATTATATTGTCACCATATCATTACTACTGATATGATACATAAGTGTTGCCAACATAAATAAAAGCAAAGGTAAAACTACGGGATGGGTACAGTTATCCCAATCGTGATAAGGAAAATGTTTTGTTACCAACCTTGAATATCAAAAAAAAATCCAGATGGGAATTCAAGTGGGCTCATGGTGTGATACTGTATGAAACGTAGTCGATCATATTTTATATCCATAGTAAGTTTATAAATAGCTAATAGTCAATATGTACTCATAAATATTATAATAATATAATTTATAAATGATATTTATAATAATATTAGTCATTAGATTATTATATTATTATCTTAATTCATTACTCATTATCACGGTGTATCTGTATCAATACAACCTATTTTGTATAAATCAGTTAATCAGAAGACCAAAAATAACCAAATATATTTTCCAAGTTACGATAGCGAGTTATTGGAATTTGGAGTGGTTTTAAATTTAAACTTTTAACATGTAATATACACAATATTACAATAACAATATTGACATTTCTCATTCACAATATAATTATTAAAAGTTTGTGACTGAATATTTAATTAGTGTAGTCACTAGTCACTACACAGAACACAGCGACCATATAGAGGAAACATTTTATAATGCACAGTCGATACAAACTAGGTAATTTATTTATTATATAATATGTTAATAATATTACAATAAAGTATTAGGTAGATAATTGTTTTGATTTTATATTATTAAATGTAAATCACACTTTTTAGATTCTGAACGGAGTGATGAATGTATTGATTTTACAATGATGTGTGTTTTATTATTATTATTTTTTTTTTGTGTGTATGTCATCACTTTTAGAGTAGTAATAATGCTTCGATTTTGGACTTCAGCCCCTTTTTGAACATAAATATAGCAATACATAAATAAATAATAAAACACAATTACAAATAATCATAATATATAAAAAAAGGTTACAAAATATATATAATTTATAGGCATTTATAGTTAAATGTTGTCATTCTTGGCCAATCATTATGACTTTTTTTGTTTCAAACATTCAAACTAAATATTTTTTAGTACATGAGCGATAAAGGTGGTTGGTCTTGCAAATCTACTTTTCATATTAAATATTATTATCCTGTTAAAATATTAGTAGAAAAAATTAATTAAGTACTATTTTTATGAATTGAATATCTTACAGGGAATGGACCAATCTGCCCTTGAACATATCCATCATTTTGATGGCCTACCCTTCTAAGGAACATT
Source organism: Schizaphis graminum (assembly GCA_020882235.1). Lineage (NCBI taxonomy): Eukaryota > Metazoa > Arthropoda > Insecta > Hemiptera > Aphididae > Schizaphis > Schizaphis graminum. Next base: position 24,437,834 of record CM037033.1, on the reverse strand, counting down.
AATATATCTCCATCAATATTTAAGTTCTGGATATGCTGACGAATAATTTCTGTTTTTAAAAATCTTTGCTCTCTGGAAGTAGTATTTCTTATCTAAAAATTTTATATTTCTTGTTTAGGTATCTTTACATTATTAACTAAATTAATAACAAATATTATAACTACTTTGAAAAAAATGTACTAATTTATGTAATTTACAGAATATTTTACAAATAAACAAGTGAGATAAGTTGAAAAAACATTCTTTCGAACTGGTGCAATTAAGTTTGAAATTTTGTCATAGTTATAACTTATAACTAAAGAGTAGATTATTATTATTATGTACTCCTGGTATAATTCTATATGTACGATTAAGTTGTAAGTTTTCTAAACTGAAGAAAATTAATAAAAACTAAATGTCAATGACTAAATAACAATTATTTTTATAAAATATAAATACAAATTACCATCCTCATAATTAATTACAGGTTCATCATATTCATTTTAAGTATATTGTAGTAAGGAAAATTAAATTTGCCACTTACCTTTGCCCAACTCTAAATCTGAACTATCATCAACTAAAAATATTGAATTTAAGTAAAACTAACCTATTATCATATTAAACATTATAAATGTGTATATTATGTACCTAATAAAAATAAATGAGTATTATTAAAAAGTAATACATTTTTTTTTATTAATTTTTATTAATTTATAATAAACGCGGCAATTCTTGTTGTTAGGTTGGTGTCACCGTTTAGATGGGTTTGGTGGGATTTTTGTTTTCAGGGTTGGTGCTATGTAATTTTGTAGTTCTTATCAAAATTGGGATAACTGTATGCTGCCGTAAAACTACATAACTTAACTTATGTATATGTTACGGGCCAAAAGCCGTTCTCTTACAAATGATAAGGGGAAAAAACTAAAAAATAATCTCATACCAACATTACCAACCGATAAAAATGTTAATGTTCAAAATAATAATTTAATATCAGTTTTAGTGCCAGCCTGTAGTAAATGTATTTTTCATTAATATATTAATGTATCATCTTTATTATCTATGGTATTAACATAGAACAATAATTAATGTACTTTTCTTTATCACCTGTTGATTAATCGTCTAATGAGTAATTAGGTACTATTAATTCAACCGCCAAATTACAAAAAAAATGGCTTTTAATGCATTACTCGACCACGATTACTTACTTAGTGGTAAGTATTATTTATTTATATATTACATTTTTATTGACTCAACATTACTTTCAGATAATGAAGATTATATAGATTTGGAAATTGTAGTAGATGAGGAGGATGAAGATTTAGATGTTATGGTTGAAGAGGAGGAAGATGATTCAGATGATATTGCAGATAAAAACAATGGTATTTTATAAATTATGAGATGTTTAAAACAGAAAAACATAGATATTAAATAAATATATTTTTTAGATTCTGAACGAAGTGATGAATGTATTGCATTTACTATGATGTGTGTTTTTTTTTTTTTTTTTTTTTTTTTTTTGTGTCTGACGACAACATTTGGAGCAGTAATAATGCTCCGATTTTTGACTTCAGCCCCTCTTTGAATAGGGAATTGAATCTAGTTGGTACTTTAGGGGAGTCAAAATTAAAATTTTCTAATAGTTTTCAAAAAAATCGAGAAAAACAAAAAAAAAATGACAGAAAAATGGAAATTTTACGGAAAAACCACTTTTCGACAAAATCGATTTTTTGATTTTGCTGTAACTCAAAAACGAATTATTGTAAATACTTGAACTTTTCACCAAATGTTTATATTATGGTTATCTCTTTACAGTTAAATTTTCAAAATATTTTGACCATTTTTAAGCTACTAATAGACAATTGAAATTTTCGACTTTTCTAAGTTTTTTTTTCTTCAAATGCCGATAAAAATTTTTTGGGTGGCCAGAAAATCTTGAAAATTTAATACAAGGTTTCTTATAAGTTGTTCTTAAAGTGATAAAAAAAAATCCGAAATCGTTAGTCACAATTTTTTTTTATAAGTGTTTAAAGTTCGAATTTATACGAAATATGTCAAAATTTAAATTAAATTTCATACGCTCATAATGCGAATGTTGGCCATAGTAACCATAGTAACATATAAAAACTATACTATTTGTTTCAAAATAGAATATTTGACAATATTTAATTATAATATATCCTAAACTGACAAATCATCTTCGTTCAGAATCGTTTTTCGTATACAATGATACCTATCATTGCATTCAAATTTAACCTACCCTAGTCCGAGGTCCACCCCATCCCCTAATGTACAGCAGAGCGATACTCACTTACCAACTTTTTTTAAAATAAATTACTTATAATTATAATACAATTGGTAATTAAATTAATATGACAATATAAATCTTTAGATATACAACGCCAGCGAGCAGAAACCTTCACAGTTTTACCTGGCGTAAGGTTAAACTCCAAAGTATTTATGGACAATATAAAATACAGATATTATAAAAATGGTGCTAGGAACAATAAAACGTAAGTACAACTGATACTTATGATATTTAGCACAAACCGATGTACTAATCTACAAAGATCTCAATATAAATGTTTCATTATTTACTTATTTGATATAATATTAGTTATCGTATTACTATTACCTATGTAGATATTTAATCTGTGAAAATCAGAAAAATGTGGCTGAATTTTGTCCATCAACAGCTTGGGTTAGGTCTGAAGATGTTTTAAAAGGTAATGGTCCAATAATGACCAAACTCCCACACAACCATTTACCTCCGAATGTGGACATTCCAATGGTTCATTTAAGGCGTTCTATTGGTTTGGCTGGAACGAGTACTGGCAATTTAGCTACCTCCATTAGGCAGATATATAACCAGGAAGTTGTGTTGTAAGTACTTTTTGGATTAATATTATGTATTTGTGCACTTGTTCTAAAATTATACTATTATATTGATATATTATATTGATTTTATATTATTTTCTATGTCAGCACCAACATTTTAATTTAATAACTATAAAATATGTCATAGGAATCCTGAAGGTGCACATGATTATACTCATTTACAGTCCCGGTCGAGCCTCAATAAAATGAGACGTCGTCGACGCCCGGTAAATCCGAAAACGGTTGATCAGTTGGCGCATATCCTCAACGAACCAAAGGCTATGGCTTATGTTTCAACCCTGCAGCACCCGTCCTCAAGGTCCGTTTGTATATTTTATGTTAAAACTTCAAATGTATGTTTTCTTTTTATTATATTCATATACTATTTTATTATTTAGATTTTTTCAGCATAATTTTCCATTAATGGTAGATGGAGAACGTTTAGGAGTAATATTTGCAAATACTGATGCAATTGAAAAATATAGGGGAGAACTACTTCAGTCAATCACCGTGGCAGGAGTAGATGGAACTTTTAAGACTGTTCCAAAAAATCCAACCGATTTGAAAAAGGGCTGCCTACTTACATTCCATATAGTGTTCAGAAATGTGGTAAGTTAGGTTTTTTGTAAATATATATTAATTGTTAATGCACCTCTTCTTCATCTGACTCTTAATATTCTCTAAGAGTTCACCGCCATCCCTCCATCATGTGTATACACTTTAAAATTATATGATTGTTCTATTCAGTCTTTTCCAATGGTGTACGCATTGACCACAAGGATGACCCAGTCCACTTATGAGTCTTTCCTCAGAATTGTACAACAAATTTTACCACTGAACTACGACCGTCTTACTATAATAACTGATTACGAACGAGGTTTAATGAACGCTGTGAGGTTAATACTTCCACATACCAAGCTTCAGGGGTGTTGGTTTCATTACTGTCAAGTGAGTAAAAATAAACTTATGCTCTGTAATTTTTAATGAATTGTTTTATTATTATTAATGTATTGGACTCAAATCAAATTATGTAGTCTGTTATCCGGTACTGTAAAAGAAGTATGCATAGTCTATACGATCTATTTCAAACTACTGTCGAGGCTGCTACAGTTTTACGCATGGTAATATTATGATGAATTATTCTTGGTTTTGTTTCTTCGCTACTACATCCAACCATCTTTTTCTGGGTCACCGCCAGTCTTTTTCCCATTGGCTTTTTCTCCTGTAGTTCTTTGTAACTTGTTATTATTTAATTTGACAAATATTAGTTTAACATTTTGTCTTTGGTTTTAGGTGTTAGCTCTACCCCACCTTCCTGCTGAAGCCCAAATAAATTGCAATTTTACCATGTTTGATGGGTTTCAAATAATCATAGAATATGTCAATAGACAACAGCCAGTAATTCAAGAGCGCTTACAACCATTTTTATTTGGCTACATACAGAACTTTTGGCTTACAAAAATAGGCGCTGTAAACATAAGTGTCTTTGGGTTAGAATTCTTAAAACATAACATAACAGATTAGTGTCATTTGTTGTAATTCGTTTTAGGTCAGAGATTCGTACCAACAATTATGTTGAATCATTTCACGCCACACTGCTGACACAAATTGGAAAACACCCCAATATCTGGGATTTCATGCGTATATTAATTTCATTATATATTCATATCTGTGAATATTGTTTTATTAATACATATTATGTATTTGTGATTTTATATGTTAATGGGTATCAATGGAATATAACATAAGGTAGGTGTATATCAGGTAGGTACCTACCTATTATATATTATACATACCATTATTTGTTGAGCAGTTATTAATCAACTAAAGCAACAATGTATTTAGATTCTTTGTATTAATTAAATACTTACTGTTATTCTAGAGAAACTATTGATAATTGAAAATCAATATTATTTGGAAATAGACCAAGCTCGCAGGAATCTCCAGGTGATTCTCTAAACAAAATAATATACCAGACATAATATATAAGTTATAAGATTAAATATAATTTCAGATCAGATGTCATCTATCTCGTATAGATAGATCAGAAGTCACCAGCAGAATACAAGTATACATAAATCAGTTAAATGAGAATGGTGATTTATTATATTTTTTAAGAACAGCAGGGCATCTGATGGATGGTTATTACAGAAAGCAAGTTCGACCTCAACCATTGGTAAACTTATGATTTGTATTTTATTTACCTACTAATGTTAACTCATTATTTTTTTATTAGGATCAGTAATGAATGTGTTCAAATTAAAGCCAGTAACTACTAACTTTTATACTATATATAATTAGATATGACTTGAAATAATTTTATTCATAATCCTTTTATTTTTTATATACATTTTATACTTATTTTTAAACTTATATACCAATTAATGACTTATAAAAAAAAATTTTTATACAACTTTTATAATTGTAAATAATTAATTTATACAATGTTTTTACAAAATTTACAACTGGGCAAGTTAGCTATTATTTCTAACTCAACGAATGTGTATGAAATACTGAGTAAATAGTTATAGGTTACCCCTATTTAAATATATATATAATCTAATCTAACTCGTTAGAAAAATAACTAACTAGTTAGTTTATTGTTATTATTACTTTTTTTCATTCCAGAGTTCTATAAGCTGTTTAGAATATATGTATATAATATAATATAGAATATGGATTATACTGTGATTGTTATGTATTATTATTTTATATTTTATTTTGTCATACTGTTGTATATATTTTTTTATTTTGTTTTATCATTTATGTTTTAATAAGTAATAACTAAAATTCCAAGAAATTGAAATTATTATACTTACCTAATTAGAACATGTGATCAAATTACTAGGTGTTTAATTCAATTTTTTAGTTTTTATCAATAATGTAAGTTAGATATAACTTATTATTTACATTTGAACACAAAAATTTTTTAATCTAAAAAAAATCTAACTTCTAACTTATAATCTAACTTAAGTTACTATTTTCACCAAACTAACTTCTAACTAAGTTAAAAATTTGGACAGTTTCAGAAACTAACTTGTGTTCTAACTTAATTAGTTTTTTTACTAAAGTAACTTAACTTCAACTAGTTAAAAAAAATGACTAACTTGCCCAGCTTTGATATTTGATGATATTATTGTAAATAAAGTAATTTATATAATATAACCTATTTACATGGAACCTTGTTTTAAATTTTCAATCATTAGCTATAAAAGTCAACATTTTATACATTTTTAACTAAGAAATATTTTTTTGACAATTCTAGAAAAAAATTATAAATTATTATAAAAATGTCAATTATGTTTACTTGACTTACCTCAGGCATGTTTAAATGGTGAGAGTCTGGCATACTCAACAATTTATTTGCTCTACTCAATGATGGTTTGAAGTTGACGTTATTCAATTGGCTATAGTGCTAAACTGAGGCTCAGAACTGATGTCTCCGATAGTGATGCAATTGATCAATGAATGTTACATGGTTTTCCAAGCTCACCTATAACAAATGAATATTGTACATTATCTTAATATTGTAAATTATCTTAGACACTATTGTCTATTCTCAAATGACAAAACCATTTTATATTTACAATTATCTAAATAATTAAATGGCTAACATTTTGACTAAAAAGCAGATCAAAAGCAGACCAATATGTGTATACCTAATTACCCGTTTCACAGCTGGATGATACGAGAATTATCCACTAATGTACGTCATTTTGTTTCGTTCAAACAATTAACAAATAAACACGTTGTAAAAATGTATTAAACTGTTTTAAACAGTAAAACAAGTACCTTTAACCTTAACTCAATATGCTCGTCGTATGACAGCAAAAGGCGGTTAAAGACAAAAAGATATAGGTAATCTGGTAATTGGTAATATAAAATATTATAAATATAAGTATTAACAATAATGGGACTTAAATGGGTATAGTACTATAGTCATTAGTCATTATGACTAAACCAATGCTTATGTTTATAATAATGACTAATGAGATATTATTATAATCATTTGGGACTTGGGTTTATTTTTGGACTTATAAATAAACTATAGAGTATTATTATAATTGCTAAATTGCATGCCTCGGGCCGCTGCAGCTGCGGGTAACGCAGGGGGGTGTAACTCTATGCGGCGGACCTGATACTAAGTTGGAGACACGCGGCATACCAACATAACTAAACATCTAATATTCCCTTTCTATGGCGACACTATATGTACACGTATACGTCATCTGATACATTTTTGTTTTTTAAATGTGCGCGTGTCAGTTTGTCAGTTTGTTTTGTCAAGCGACTGTGCAACACGCAGTATTTTTTACTTTTTTCTCTCATCCGTTCAATCAAATTGTTTTGCTGTTTGTCTGTTTTACAATTTTACATTACTCCGTGATCGGTTGTTTATTTATTAGTTGTTTTTTTCAAAATAATAATAAGTAGATATGCCTTCCAACAATTGTGTCGTCATTGGATGTGATACAAAATACAAAGATAAACACATCATACGACATCGTTTTCCTAAGGACGAGGAGACTTGTGCTGTATGGGTACAAAAATCAGGAAACAATAATTTATTAAACAAATCGGCATTACAGATATTCAATTCTTACATAATTTGTGAGAAACACTTTGACGCCAGCTGTAGTAGCCCAGGTTTTAAAAAACTTATTCATGGTTCTATTCCTACTCTTAATCTTCCACCCGGGCAACATTTTCTAGGATCAGGGTCGGTTTTATTGCACCGTGCACTTAACACGGTGCTAACACAGAACTTGAGTGTCTTAAAAAACGTATATGGTGCATGATTGGTGTTATGGTGAAAATATAAAACTGTGCACTACATGTGTTGGGGTGCATTCATCTACCGAGTTTTGTCCGTGTCTGGTGAAAATTTGGTGATACCAGACGTGTGTCACGGTGTTATAGAAATACCGTGTAGTATTTGTTTAAATGTGTTCATTATTACCAAAGAATAACCGTTATCAATTTTATTTTTAGTTTTTACTATTGGCCGGTTTTCCAGCAATATTGCCTCGCCGTCGTAATCGTTATTGCGAGCAGCGCGGGGGCAACAGTAATAATGTAGACATGCATGTAAAAATAAACCTACAGTATAATAATATAAATATATTAATATATTATTATAGTGATTGCGATAATCAATGTAATCCGCAGTATAGGTAGTAATAATAATAAGTATCTTTTTCTATGATCAGTTTATTAAGTTTATTTAGTTTATTATTTTATCACACGTGAATAAGTGATCGTCGTGATCAGTATATACTGTATTATACTGTCGTACTGACACTAGTGACACTATTATGGAAGTGCGTGTACAATCTGCTGCAGTTGCGTAGTCTTGCATCACTCGTTATAATTTCAAAAATAGTATTGTCATTGCAGTGTATACTATATAAATATGTAAGTATCTATTATAATAATAATAATTATTATATTTTACATAGGAGTATAGGTATACGTTCATTTAAATTAACATTTTGTATCTGCTGTGGTTTGATAAAATAAAGGTACAATGCTAGCTTATTATACCTAGTACCTATTATTTAGTTGCAGTACCGAAGGTATACTGCCAGTATAGGTACCTAAACATAAAATTGAATCATAAAAAGTTATAGGACTTGTAATGAGAAAGTAATATAAGACTTAAGTACGAAGTACCCAAAATTAAAATATATTTGTTTAGAGCACAAGTATGAATAAGTACCACCTATTATATTTCTTACAATTAGTTTAATGTTATATAGACTACTTCAAACTAGGTAATTTAAAGTATACCTAATTATTAATAATTATTACAGTATTCATTAACACATAATAGCGCTATAAAAACTACTAAAATTTACTGAATTGATAAAATAAAATAAAATTCTTCTTGTTTATATGGATTATGGATACTATTATAGTATTTATATTTAATTGAAAAATTAGAAAAATTTAAACTAGCAGTTATTACTAATTACACATTAGTCCACTCTTTTGGTTAATATTGTAACTAAAAGATAGTAATAATAAATTGTTCGAATTTTATTTTAAATTGTATACATAAGTATATATGCCATATGGCTACCTTTATATTGTAAGTAAATTTGTGACTTATTTTATTATTATGTTCTGCTAAAGTAATAATACCTACTGCAGATTTTAGAGTGTACAATAATAATTGAGGAAAGTACCTACAAATTAAACCTACCTACTTATTTTTTTTTTTATTTTTTTTTTATTATATAATCATCATAAATTAACAATATAAAGATATTAATTTATATACTATTTTATGATTATCAATCCCTTTTAAGCTAATCTTGTGTTAGGGATTGAGAGTATACTGTTTTAATATAATTTAACAACAATTTTTAGATTATGTACATAAAAAATTAATATATAAAAGATACAGTCAAAAAATAAGAAATAAAAAGCAAAACAAGTTGTCATCTATACATTACACAATTTCTTGAAAATTATTACTTAATACTTAACATGAGGCATTAATCAAAAAATCAAATTAAAAGTTTAGACTAATTCTAAAAATAACCAGTTATAAATAATATTTTTAACATTAACATTACCTTGATGTAAGTAAATATTTTTTTTTGCTTCATAAGGCATTAAATTAAAATAGATAGGCCCCAGATAATCAACAAATGATTGACCAAAAGATTTTTTTGAATATTTAACAGGAATGTTATAGACTCTATTTTCTCTTTTGTCTTTATAAAAAGGGTTACTTTTTTTTTTATTAGACTTATCATAATAATATCTAAATCAATCGTTTTATTACCTATTATATTATTACTTATGGATAGGTATTTTTTTATAAATTTATTACAACTTCCTCAATGAAAGTAGTATAAAAACAATTATGTATTTACTATTTAGTCTAATATTTGAATGGCTAATAAAATGTAAATACATAAATATTAATAATAGTTCATTTTAAATATTATGCAATTTTGTTGTTAAAATTCATTAAAATTAAAAAAAGATCATTGTTGACTAGATTAAAACAACTGCAGTGGCATAGAATAGTGCAATATATTAAAATAATATTTTTTTTTAGTCCTTTATTATAATATATATTTTATTTTTATAATATGTTCTAGAGTTCAACATCTATCTTGCAAAGACTTGTGAATAAGTATTTTGCCCAAGTATTTCCAAATGTAAGATTTTTATTATTTTTTAATAAAATAAATAAATATGTCAAAACGAAACATAAACTTTAGTAAGAGTACTCGCTACAGGAATAGGAAAAGAGCTGCTATGATGTTATTAGAAGCTCTATCTAGTGAAGATGATAATGAAGGCCAATCTCTTAATAATTCTAACAGTGCATCATCAATAAACACAAATACTGTTGTGCATCCTTTTCCTAATTATTCAACTTCTACTGATGTTGATCAGACAAATTTGAATTGTTCTAATGCACACATTTCTCATAACATGAATATAGATGAACATTTATCTGAAGAAAGTAGTATGGACTCTGATTCTTCTAGTTGTTTGTCAATACCTTCAGATTCTAATGACAATCCTGATTTGAAATTGACTATAGCAATGTGGGCTATTAATCATAATATTACACATACAGCCCTGAACGATCTCTTAAAACGTCTTTCAAAATTTCCAGAATTTAAAGAACTTCCAAAAGATTCAAGAACACTTTTAAAAACTCCTCTTAAAACAAATGTAAGGGAAGTAGGTGGTGGTATTTATCATCATTTTGGTATAGAGGAAGAAATTAAAGACATAATTAATTATAATAAAAACATCCCTGCGGTATTATCGTTGTATGTAGGTATTGATGGACTTCCTGTAACTACTAACCCCCCTAGCCAGTTATGGCCCATTCTTGGGTACTTTGCAAATTTACCTACTAAAAAGCCAAACATATTCATAATTGGTGCATATCATGGAAAAACCAAACCAGTTGATTGCAATACATTTCTATTTGATTTTGTTGAAGAAATGAAAGTCCTTGTTATAGATGGCTTTATTTTTAATAATATAAAAATTCATGTTGAAATTCGGGCTTTAATTTGTGATGCACCGGCAAAGTCATTTGTTTTAAATACCAAAGGGCATACTGGAAAAGTATCTTGTGTAAGATGCCAAAATGTGGGGAAATGGATAATTGATAGAGTGTGCTATACTGAAGTTGGTTCACCTTTACGGACACACAATGATTTTATGAATTATAAAGATCCTATTTTTCATAATGGAAAAACTATTTTAACTGAACTGCCAAACTTTGATCTTGTAAAATCTATTCCTTTTGATTACATGCACTGTGTATGCATTGGTGTAATGAAAAAACTTCTTTTGTTTTGGATTGGGGCTCCTAAACATAAGCAAAATATGTCATTACCTGCAAATTTAATTAATGCTCTGGACATTAAACTTAATCAATTATCAGTATACATTCCTACAGAGTTTCAAAGGAGGTTTAGTGAAAATAGTAGGAAACATCCGTTGCATGATGCTAGTCGGTGGAAGGCTACAGAGCTACGTCAATGCCTATTATATTTAGGATTTATTATTTTCCGGAACTTCTTAAATACAGAAGTATATGATCATTATTTAGAGTTGTTCGTTGCTATTCGAATTCTCTCAACTCGGTCTTTAAGTGATGAATATATTGATTATGCAAATCAATTACTTCAACATTTTGTACTATCTTTTAAAAGTATTTATGGTGAAATATATATGTCTCATAATATACATTCACTCCTTCACTTAGCAGAAGATGTTAAACACTTTGGTTCATTAAATTGTTACTCTGCATTCCCCTTTGAAAATTTTATGCAACCTCTAAAAAAAAAAATTAAGTCTGGTGTAAAACCTTTACAACAGTTAGTACGACGATACGCTGAAAAGCGTGCATATAGTAATTGTATGCTAACCAATCAGTCAAAAGACTCATGTTATGGTCCAATTAAATTACAAAATATACACCAAAACCGACCTATGTTGCCAGATGTGTGTGAGCCACAATTTAGTGGTTGGAAAAATGAGCGTTTTACTTTAAAATTGGATAAAGCAAATAGTTGTGTAAAATTGATAAGTGGTGTCTATGTTTTGGTTGAAAATATTGCAACTAGTAGTAAAGATAACTCAACAATATGCATCATTGGGAGGCAATTTGAAAAGTTAACAAGTTTTTTCAGTAAACCATGTGATTCCCAGTTACTTGAAATCTATGAAGCTAGTAAAAAAAGTCATCTAAAATCTTGGGCATTTGATGATATTAAAGAGAAAGTTATTCATATTCCCTTGAATGATATAAAATCATGCATTATACCTTTTTTACATAACTAATGTATATTTAATAAATTTCAATAAAAACCACTTTTAACTGTTAAATTTATGAAAGATTTTCTTTTTTTTTTTATATTACCTAAACAAATATTGCTAAAATATTTATTAGTTTATTATGATTTATATTAAATAGTTTAAACTGGTTATTATAGTATAGTATAATTATGTCATATGAATAAATAAATATTATTACATTCAAACATACTTTTTTTGTAATTCTGTCATATAAACAACAATTAAAAAAACAATAAACAATAAACAATAATTTGGTATTTTTAATTTCTAATGTTTAAAATTAAGTTTTTATGTACCTACCAATTAATATTGCTTATCTATAAATTTATTCTTATAGTTTTGTTACATTTTTTATAAATATATAGGTCTTGGATTGTTGTTTTATTTTTAAAAACGGACGAGGTTCAACATGTTCCTTATTCGTGGTTTAATGAGTTATATGATCAGGAGGTTAGTCAATGTTGGTTTCCGTTTACAAAGATGGAAAAGTCTATAAAGCACCTATCAAGTAGTCAAATCAAAAAAATGATATTGGATTGCATTGAGCCAAATGATAATGATGGTGTTTTATATGATGCTAAAAAAGTTGCAGGACCTTTTAGTAAGTATGCATAATATAATATGTTTAGATAACACTGCATTATTTTAATTGTATTAATTGTTTACCTTATGAGTAAGATTATATGGTTAAGAAAAATATAATTTAAACTAATAGATATGAAATATTAAAAAAAAAAAAAAAAAGAGATATTTTATAAAGACAATTTTATTCAATTAACACTAGATAATGAATTACAAGCCCGGCGAGTTGCTAAGGCATGGTCTTGTACTGAAGGCAGCACTGATGAAAGTGAAAATCCAGATGACAATGATCAATATATGTTGAAACCCAGAAAAAGATGTTCTACAAAAAGGTACTCTCCAGAACCTTACAAAAAAAAAAAGAAAACTTTACTCCCTTTGCCTGTTTCTGCTTCATCACCATTAACTAAACAACTATTAACATCAAAATCAACATCTAGTTTCAATTGTCTGCCCTTACCAAGTGTACCTTCTACTTCAGTCCTAACAAAACCTATCCAAGCTTCATCGCCTACAATCAATAATGAACTCTTAACATCTAATTCAACATATAGTGAAAGTGGTAAGGATTTATAAACTTTAATATAATAATCATTAATAAGAATTTATTTTAACTAGAATTTTTAATTTGAAATTATTGATATATATATATAATATAGGTAATATATTATCTTATTTTATTTTAGATGTACTTAATCATCAAGACTTTAATAATACATTAATGACCACATCTCAAAATCTTATACACCAAGAAAACAACCTGTTTGATTTTTTAACAACAGCTGATACTGCTGACTTTATTTTGCATACTGAAACGTCAAATGATGAAGGAAGTCAAGAAACCACCAATAATGAGCCTATTGCAGAAGAAGAAAAAAATATTTCAAATAATAATAAATCGTTAACTACAAATATGATTGTTTCTCATGGTAACTACAAAATAAACATGTAAAATAGTTTAAATTTATTTTTACCTATATTAATTATTACAGACTTAAGTTTCTCTTCAAAAATTGATAACCTTAAAGATGAGATATTGAAATTGAAAGAACAGGGGAAAAAGAAGGATGAAAAAATTATGAGCCAAGTATTATTAATGAATGGCTCACTTGCTAGGATATCCTCAGCCGTACAAAATAATTCTAAACTACTAGAATCTATTTTGTCTGTTGATCGGCGTGTTCGTGCTCTTGCTATGCCATTTCCTAAGTTGCCATCCCCATTCATGGGGCTTCTTCCCATTAAAAATCTTGACGATCTACAGACCTTTGAAAATATATTGTCTACTGAAAATGCCGATTCAATGAAATATAGAGAAGAACTTGTAAGTGTAATATTCCTATTTTTCATTTTTTTAAACAAACATTTTTATTCAATTAATTTACTATGATAGTTTCCTTAAAGACCAAAAAGTATGTTAACAATTAAATACCCCACCTAAAATTATAAGTTTTAAGGAAACATTTAAGTATTTGGTAGACTGTATTTGTATTAGCTAATATATAATATATAAATATAGTACTATAATAATTAATTTATAGGTACCTACTAATTTTGTTATAGTATTTATTTTCAGTTTATTACTGTTATTACAACTTAAAATACACAGTTTTATAAAAGCAAGAATTTTTTAAATAAATAAATATTTAATAATTAATAAAATAATAAATTAATCAACATAATATTTGAATTTTCAGAAAACTTTTATATTATTGAAAGTTGGAAAATTGTGTTTAAGTGCAGCTGTTCAAGGAGCTATTGATGTATGTTTTGAATCCAGTATTTTAAGTATTTGCAGTTATAAGGGAAAAACAAAAAAGAAATTTACTGACTTACAATTATTCACCATCATTTATGGTAAGTTTCTTTATACATTTTCCAATTTAGTATTGCATCATACCATTGTTAAAATATCTAAACATTAATATTTTGATGAATATATTTTATAATTTATTTATATCTTGTTAGGTGCCTTAAAATTTACAAATTCTATTGAAGTGATAATTTAGATTAGCTTAATTTTTTTTCTAGTTAAAAATTCAAGTAACATAATATATATATATATAGCAATATTCTTGTAAATGTTAAGTAAAATATTCAATTAGGATTACTATTTTAGATTCTGAACGGAGTGATGAATGTATTGATTTTACAATGATGTGTTTTTTTTTTTTGTTTTTGTGTCTGTGTACAGCATAACTAGTCGAAATAATGCTTCAATTTCTAACTTTGGGGGTGGTTTTCGATGGCAAAGTGGATATCCTTGGTGCATTATAGAGGTGAAAAGTAAACATTTTCCAACAGTTTTCAAAAAAATCGAGAAAAACAAAAAAAAAATGACAGAAAAACGGGAATTTTTACGCAAAACCAGTTTTCGACAAAACAGAATTTTTTATTTTGCTATAACTCAAAAACTAATCAATGTAAATACTTGAAATTTTCACCAAATATTTATATTAGCGTTCTCCATGTACAGTTAAATTTTCAAAGAATTTTGACTTTTTTAAAGTTATTTATAGACAATTGAAATTTTAAATTTTTCTAAGTTTTTTTTTTAAAAATAACGATAAAATTGTTTTGGCCAACCAGAAAATCTTGAAAATTTAATACAAGGTTACTTATAAGTTGTTCTTAAAGTGATAAAAAAAAATCCGAAATCATTAGTCACAATTTTTTTTTATAAGTGCTTAAAGTTAGAATTTATACGAAATATGTCAAAATTGCGAAAATTTGCAAGTAATTTTGTGGTTGAAAAATCGTAAAAATTTTTTCTTTTATAACTAAGATTTGAAAATTTGGTACAAGGTTCTCCATACATTTTTCTTCAACTATCTGCAAAAAAAGCTTTACAGGACTAAAAATTTTTTATGAGTGTTTGAAAATTAAATTTTTAGAAAACCGCGTTAAATAACGGTTTAGCCTCAAACGATTTTTGATATTTGTTGTTATTCAAATAGTATAAGTCGTAGATACTTGAAAATTTCACCAGTTATTTAGATTGCTATTTTCTTTACGTGCTTAGATTTTCAAAATATTTTGACTTTTTTTGAGCTATTTATAGACAATTGAAATTTTCATTTTTTTTTTATTTTTTTTTTATAAATGTGGATAAAAAAAATTTAGCTGGGACAAATTACTTGAAAATTTAGTTGAAGGGTCCACATAACTTGTTCTAACTCTCATTCATAAATTATAAAAATACATAGGCACAATTTTTTTTTATTAGCATCTGAAGTTCAAATATTGACAAAAATTCGTCAAAATCATGAATATTTTTCACTATTTGGTATTTAAAAATTTATAAATATTTTACATATTTTACTATCAAAAGCTAAGAATTTAAAATATAATACTATGCTGTCCGTAAGTTATGCTTAGAATAATTATAAAAAAGTTTGAGGATTATTCAATTAAAAAAATTTTACGAGTGTTTAATGATACCTATCATTGCATTCAAATTTAACCTACCCTAGTCCGAGGACCACCCCACCCCCTAATGTACAGCAGAGCTATACTCACTTACCCGCTTTTTTAATAGTCAAAATTTTTAACTTTTCAATAAAAAATATATATTGTGTATCAATATATGAATATATTACAATTAAATAAAGTTTAAATACTTCTGACACTTTATGTAGTAGGATGTTTATTTTTTTTTATATGGTGATATAAAAACTGAAATAAAAAAATATGATATACCAGGCACCAGCTATGGTTATATACATATATAACCTAACCTATTTGATTTTATATTTTATTGTCTAATTGATTAGTTATAACAAAATAACTAAACAATAGTTATTTCAACATTTTGATGATTTTATATTATTTTTTTAGAAGCTCTGTCAGGGTTTATTCAATCCCCTAGTGATGAAGCAACGTTTCATAAGGTTGCGGACAACTATATCCGACATGCTCCTAAACGCTTGGCTTTGTTGAAAGAGATTGATACGTCATACATTCCATGATACAAAATATACATGTATATAAATATTAAAACTTGTACTTATACATTATTATTATTATTATTATTTTTTTTTTTATTGTTAACACACATTTTCAAAATTTACAATTAATAAGACAATTTTTTCAAGTTAAAAAAATATTTTTTTAATACATTTTTATTAAATTATTTACACGATTATTATTTTGTTGTCATTTTTTGTAAGTTGTAATATTTAGACCATTACTCAAAGCTATCAATATACCGGTTTAAAACCTACCTATACACGGATAATCAACTGTAATATGTGACACGCTTGTACAGTGTTAAAACTGACTAGTATACGGATAATCAACTGTAATATTTGACACGCTTGCACAGTGTTAAAACTGACTAGTACACGGATAATCAACGGTAATAATTTACCTTCTTGCACTGTGTTTTAACTGACCTATACACAAATAATGTACTGTTTAATAAAACACCTTAGCATAGTATTTAAATCGACCGTAGCATAATAAGTGCACAGTGTTTTCCATGATAAAAATTGGTATTCAAATGACAACAAAACACCATGCCCTGACCCGAAATAGCACCGTGTTAAACACCATGAAATACATCCTACTGCACTCAATGTGAACTTAAAATGTTGCCCGGGCAGGTAAAACATTATTCTTATATTCTAATATTCTAAGTGCCAATTGTACCGTCTCCGATTAAACTTCGATTAGGCTTAATCACTGATAACAGATATTTTAACCGTGCCAATTCGTCCGATTAAACTGTGATTAACTTTAACCGGAGATGGTACAACTGGCCCTAAGTATTTCAATATTTTGTAGAAAATTAATTATTATTGTAATTCATATAGTGCTTAATGCACAATGAATGACAGTAATAAAAGCATAGATGTTTTGGCACTTCTGGGTTATATCGACTACCAAAATATTTTCAAGACTTCTAATATTTGATATCTCATTAAACATACTAATAAAGTCAAAACACCAAACTATTATATTATACCTACTATCGTTAATCTATAGTATATAAAACTATAAATACTATAAATAAAATATGTTTTTGTGACAATTATATATAATTTTTGAATAATACATAATACATGCAAATAGGTAACTTAATTTTTTAATCAAAAAATAAGGTATTCAAGATAACCCGGAAGTACCGATTTTTTATATTATTATACCTAGGTACCTAATTGTTTTTTTTTTCAATAGAAATAATTACTGTTGATTATATGAATGTAACTGAAGATTCCTTAAATTGTTGTTAACACAACAATTATTTTAAGCTGTCTTCGCCTTATAATCTTTTTAAACCGGGTATTAGCAATTAGCTATTTAAAATTTTCTATTCTAAACAAATTAGAACAGATTATTTGTCTACAGCTAATTGTGTTATCCTAACCGTAAACTATTATTTAAATGAGTAAGTGTAATCCTAATTTAATTAATGTATAACTATTTAGCATGATTGAATGTTACTAATCAAGGCTTGATTATAGTATGTAGTTAATGATATTGTTGAGTTATATGTAGAAGATGTATTATAAGTATGTATAAGTAAATTATAGGCTTAATTGCATGATATAGTATTTTGACTTTTAGGATATTAATTTATATTAATATGTTAGTTTTTAACTTAAAATTGAAATAACGTGCATGCAATAATTGTTGCTTAATAGTTAAATATTTAGTAAAATATTAATTTATTGTTATGAAACACCAATTTTTAACGTAGTTAATAGGCTGTAACATAAAATTGTATTTTTGTTCTGTGTATACTATAAAAGATAGTACTCTATATAGATAATATGTATTAACTAATAATTTATTAGTTAATAATAAATAAAAATAACTTTAGTTATTTTTTAAAGTTAATAATAACTTTATTAATTTAATAAATATTTTTTAGTTGCTTGTAATATTTCTGACACTGAAGTTGAGGATCATCCTGAGCAATCTACTTCTATGAACATTTCTATTGATATGAATCGTTCTGATGGTAATAACTTAAACCATTTATAATAATTTATCAGTGTATTGGTACCTAATATTAGTTTAATTCTGGACACATTAAATTATTTTAATATGCATATCATGTTACTTATTAATTGTGTTAAGAATAAATTAATAGTTAGGTTTGACTGGTTTGAGTAGTATTATTCAATTATAACTAATATTTTTTTTTTTTTTTTCAGTTTCTTGCAACATCATTGACATGTCAATTGAACAGAGTTTAGAGCTGTTAAATTCAACAATTGACATGGACATTACTCCAATAATTGACATGAACATTACTCCAACTGATGACATAACTTTGAAAACACCTAATCTTCTTCAAGAATCACTCACCACAAATGAGTTTTTAAATAAAGCAAAAGGTACATTGACAGAAATAAGCATCTCCAGAGTTAAACATTTAACTCCTCGAAAAAAAATATTGTATCATGTTGCTAAAAGATACAAACAACGCACTTTGGTACTAAATAAACGTTGTCTAACTGCAAAACAGCGCATCATTAAAGCTGAACGTCACATGCAAGCCTACGGAAAATCAATGAGTAGATTAAATCAATCCACTAAAAACTTTATACAATCTCAAATTCGGATGCAACCTCAAAAACCTCGTGGTCGCCGATTTACAATCGAAGATAAAGTATTTGCTTTATCATTATACAAGCAAAGTGGTAAAGCATATAGAATGCTAGCAAAAACGTTTGCATTACCTTCCCGAAAGTCTATTCTTGATATACTTAAAAAAATTCCATTTGAAGCTGGTATTAACAACCATATTTTTGAACATCTTAAATTAGCTGTTAAAAAATTGAAAAAGCTTGATCGATACTGTTCCATTGTTTTTGATGAGATTGCTTTGTCTGCATCATTACAATACACTAATGGCAAGGTGATTGGATTCAAGGATTTGGGTGGACCACATCGTTCGTCAGATTTTGCAGACAAGGCTCTAGTTTTTATGATAAGAGGTTCTCGCAAAAAGTTCAAACAACCAATTGCTTTTTATTTAACAAATGGTACCATGGATAGTACCAATTTATCAATTATAATTAAAAATATTATAAAGGCTGTTCAATCAACTGGCCTTACTGTTGTATCAACAATTTGTGACCAAGCTCCGACTAATGTTGCTGCAATTAATCGGCTATATAAAGAAACCAATGAAAAATATATTGAAGAAGGTAAAGAAAACCGAGCATTTGGTTTTGAAATTGAAAATCAAGAAATCATACCTCTATATGATGTGCCTCATTTATTAAAAGGTCTAAGAAACAACCTTGTATCAAAAGACCTCCATTACGTCTATGAAAATAAAATAAGAACAGCATCCTGGAAGGACATAGTACAATTTTATGAGCTAGACAAACATCAAAGTACTGGAGGTGATCGTTTAGCACCCAAACTTACTGACAACCATATATATCCAGATAAAATGAAGAAGATGAAAGTTTCATGTGCTGCTCATGTATTCAGTCAACGAGTTGGTGCTATTATGAAAAGATTGACATCTATATCGAGTCAATCAATGCTAAGCGAGTTCAAATCACCTGAAGATACCGGATATCTATGTTTGTTCATTGATAATCTGTTTGATAGCGCTAATGGTAACACTATCAAACCATCTGTTGGAAAAGACTTACGTAGTGCAGTGACGGCCAATTCTCCACATTGGGAATTTTGGAAAAAATCATTAATTGTATTAGAAAGTATGAAATATGAAACCAAAACCAAAAAACAAGTGCCATCTGTAATAAATTGGATAAAAACTATAAAAGGATTACAAATACTTTGTAAACGCCTCCTCAAAGATGGTTTCAAATTTATACTTTTACGGAACTTCAACCAGGATCCAATAGAAAACTTTTTTGGTTCAATTAGAAGTCACGGTGTGCGCAATATAAAACCAACTTGCGCAAATGTTATCTCTTCCTTCAAGTCATTAGTTATTAATAACCTTACGTCAAGTCATTCAATTGGATCCAATTGTGAAAATGATGACTGCGATGGAGCATTGGACAATTTAAAGGAATTTTTATTTAATGATAACCTAACTGGTATTCATCCTCTAGAGGATGCTGAAGATATGATCATTACATTAGAAACTCCTATTCCTAATCAATCACTGTATGATTCGATAAATTCAAATAGCAGAGCATATGTAACTGGCTGGGTCATGAAAAAAATTAAAAAAATAACCAAAAATTGCAATCATTGTATGACAACTATGAAATCAGATGCAGTTTTGAAAAAACATATGGTTATTCAAGCCCGTATGTATGAAGACTGTAATTTACAATATCCCAATGAAGAAGCTATGAATATTTTTAGTTACATTATACAAATGTTTAATTTTAATTTCAATAAATTTGTATTCAAGAGTAACCTTAAAAAATCTCTTAATGAATCACTTATTCAGTATTTACCACTTAACTATTTAACTTGTCCTTATCATGATTTAACTGAAATATTTATAAAGACAACAACTAATTTGCTAATTTATTCTTATATAAATCATATCAACCGAATACTAACTAAAGGTGAAAAATGTAATACAACTGATCTAATAATAAAAAACGCTCTTGTATATCATGACAAATATGCCAAAAAAAAAAAAATGTTATTGAGACAAAATGTTAATTATGTTTAATTAATTATATTATGTAAATCATTGTAAAATATATGTTATTTGTAGTTCATGTTCCTATGTACAATTTTTACAAAAAAAAAAAAATAAATAAATCATTTATGTTTAACAATTATTTTGTGTTTTATGATTTAAAGTGTAACCTATTCTAAAAATATTAAATATATCAAATAAAATGATATATTATAAAAATATAATAATAAATAAATAATTATCGATAACAAATGTATCGATTGTGTAAATTATCGATATTTTAAAAATCGAAAAAATCGATTGTTAAAACTGGAGACAACCACAGGGAGCACTAGTATAGAACCTTGTATCAAAACGTTGTGTGGGAGTTGCCTTTCTATTTAATCTCTTTTCTATGGGGTAACGTATAAAAAGATTATTCCAGTATAATAATTACTGAACATTGCATGAATGCTTTGTGGCATTTCATACATTATATTATATTATTTTATATTTCATTATTATGACACTTAACAGTTATAACATTTAAATAATATTTCTTACATTAAATATTATTTTTATGGAAAAATTATACAATATTACATTATTGTTACTTACTACTTAATACTTGGTAATATTTTTATACAATCGAAACTTTAACATATTAGCGTTATTTATAATATATATAGTATATACAGCGTTATTTATAATTATTGACATTCAATACTAAATACATACAAATACATATTATTACATAAAATATAATTTATGATAATGTTGGTAATGTCTTTATGGTACCTAATGGTACAGGGAATTTATGTTTTAGTATTGGTAAACATGATCTGATAATTTTTTTTTTCCGAGTTCTTATCAGCTGTAAGAGAACGGCTACACACTCATATGTTACGGGCAAAAGCCGAAATCGGGCAAACCTCAGAAATGCCCGGGCAAAACGCGAATTGCCCACAATCCTTGGGCAAAATCTCATATTTCGGCTTTTGACCGGACAAACCTAGTTATGACCAACCTCATTTGGGCAAAACTGTATACTGACTTTTATCGTAAGGACAAAACCGTAGAGTTTTAAATACGTTCGCTAATATTATACACAAATTTCATAATTATAAAATAAGTATTATTGTACAAATATAATTGAATAAATTTAATTAATAAATTTAAACCTCACTTGAGTCAAATTGTAGCGTTTTAAATAACCACTAATATTAAATACAAAAAAAATAATAATCATAAAATATTGTACAGATATAATTGAATACACTTAAATAATAATAAAAATATAATGATATTAAGTACTCGTATAAAAATAAACATATAATAATATTAGGTAGGTACTCTTATAATGTTAAAATAAATAATTAATAAAAAATATTGTACAGATATAATAATAAAAAATAATATTTTTGTTTATTTGTTGTTACACATATTAGAACTATGGCATTTAGAACTAAATAAAATATTTTGTTGTTTACGTTTGCATCGTCTCGTAATGCACTTAGTTTTGCAAGAACAAAAAATAAACCCTCGTCCTCCAGTTAATGAATTTTGAGTACAATATTTTTTATTAATTATTTATTTTAACAATATAGAGTACCTAATATTATTATATGTTTATTTTTATATGAATACTTAATATCATTTTATTTTTATTTTTATTATTATTTAAGTGTATTCAATTATATATTTTGTACAAAACTTTATGACTATTATTTATTTGTATTTAATATTAGTGAAGTTATTTAATACGTTACGGTTTTACCCTAATGAAGTTTAAATGTATTAATATTTTTAATTATTTATTTTAATATTATAAGAGTACCTACCTAATATTATTATATGTTTATTTTTATACGAGTACTTAATATTTAAATTATTAATATTACATTAATATGTAATTAAATTTGTATATAATATTAGCGAACGTATTTAAGACTCTACGGTTTTGTCCTTTCGATAAAAGTCAGTATACAGTTTTGCCCAAATGAGGTTGGTCATAACTAGGTTTGTCCGGTCAAAAGCCGAAATATGAGATTTTTCCCAAGGATTGTGGGCAATTCGCGTTTTGCCCGGGCATTTCTTAGGTTTGCCCGATTTCGACTTTTGCCCGTAACATATATATTCTCATCACAGTTTAAAACTGTTCGAATTTGTATAAGTAGTAAGTACCTACATAAGTTAACATAATAATATTTACCCAAATTAACAATGATGAATTCTAAGACTTATGTACTTTTAACACAGCAATATTAGTGAATATAATAGTCTCACGATTTATGTTCGTATACCAAAATGTAAAGGAAAAAAAACTATATACGATAACACGATAAAGTCATTATGAGCATAAGTCGACTTATGTACATTTACCCTAATGCCACAGAATTTATAATCCGATACTTAGACGAATGCCACAATCGATTAAATTTACCCAGTCTTAGTAAAAAAAAAAATACACATTAGATAAATGTAACATAAACAATACCGTAGAAATAAAAAATAATGACGTAAACAGAACACCGATTATGTGATATTGTAAGCGAGGTCCCTAGCAAATCGTTGTTCGGGGTAACCACGCTTTAAAATGAATATGTCTAACGACAAGTGGACTGTATGTATAATTAAGATATATATAATGTGTATAGATAATGAGATGTATTAAGATATAATATAACAAAGTCAATATAAATTATCAATTAATACAATCAATCAATACATATAATTGTATGAAATTACAATACAATATTACAACAAATTATACCAATATATATATATATAGAGAAACAATAAAACAAAATATATTAAACAAAGTTATAAAAAATTGTACCAATATATATATATAAGAAACAATAAACAACAAAGTTCTTACCGCGTACTGCGCCACTGCAACAGCCGACAAAACACCAATAATTACGCGGAAATTACCAACGCAAAAGAATACGGTGACTAGCGGGTCAAACAGTCGCGGCGGCCCATATATATAGGGACCGTCGTGGATAGATCAGCAGCGGGGGAGGGGGTGTCGCGTCTAGAATATTCGAGTTTGTCGCGGTGGCCCAGGCGCGTTTATCGAATGTTCGCGAATATCGTCGATCATTCCAGAGCTGTATTCAACATCCTCCCGCCTTTGAAAGGATGCTTTCAAAATTACAAAATAAACAAATAATGAGTAATTAATTGTACATCTTGTACCACTTTACATTAAATAGATGAAATGATAAAAAATACAAAAAAAACTGGTTGATAGAAGAACCTTCTGATCAGGACACAGGCAGCTTCACCACTTGTACCACTGGACGCTTCAAAGTTCCTTCGGCTGTCTTCAACGTCACAACGCGTACAACTCCATCTGTACCTGGATGAACTTCAATCACCCTTCCTAATTGCCATGACATGAGGGGCCGTCCCGGAGACTTTACAACGACCAAATCGCCAACGTTCAGGTTAGCATCTTGCCTTAACCACTTTTGACGGCCTTGCAATGTCTGAAGATACTCATTGGTCCATCGTTTCCAAAAACATTGTTGCGCTTGTTTGATCAGCTGCCATCTAGTTAGACGATTGATTTTAACGTCCGTTAAATCAAGTTCTGGAATTGCCATGAGTGGTTGTCCTACCAGGAAGTGCCCAGGAGTTAATGCACATAAATCGTTCGGATCACTGGAGACACTTGTGAGTGGACGTGAATTTAAGATTCCTTCAATCCGAATAATTAGTGTGGTCAATTCCTCCATAGTCATTATTTGATCACCGATGATTTTTCGCAAATGTGTCTTGACACTTTTAATTGCCGCCTCCCAGATCCCTCCAAAATGAGGGGCTGCAGGTGGATTAAAATACCACTGACACGGGATCCTACTCATTAAAGTGTCTCGGGTTTTTGCTTTGTTGAACAAGGATTTCAATTGCCGAGCGGCACCTACATAATTTGTTCCACAGTCAGAACGTATTTCAACTGGAATTCCGCGACGAGCAGTGAAACGATCGAAGGCAGCAAGAAACGCTTCTGTGGATAAGTCGCTTACCACTTCCAGATGGACTGCCTTTACTGACAGACACACAAATAGAGCAAGATAAGCCTTGTTAGTCTTAGCTCCTCGTCGACGGCTTTCTTTCACAATAAACGGTCCACCGTAATCCATGCCAACGAATGCGAATGGTCTATGAGGCTGTACTCGTACTGGAGGCAGGTCTGCCATGACTGGTTGTGGGCAAGCAGCTCTATGGCGCACACATCTAACACGTCATGTATGTATAATTTTCCGAATGGCGGCACGTCCTGACACAATCCAATATTTCCTTTGAATCATAGCCATAACTAATTTTGGACCGGCATGTAGAAGGCTCATATGATAATGGATTATGATTAACTGCGTAACATGAGCAGCCTTAGGGAGCAACACCGGATGCTTAGCTTCCTCGGTCAGAAGCGAAAAACGAAGTCGACCGCCGACACGTATTAATTCTTCCTTGTCTAAATATGGTGACAACTGAGCAAGTGAATTGGGGGTTATCGATGCCGATGTATTTTCTAACTGCTTCCGTAAGTCTTCCCAATAAAAATTTTGCGTAAGCTTAATAATGTTAAGAAGTGTTCGATTGAGTTCAATTTGAGTAAGTGGGCCCCTGCTTACAGGCCTCCGTTTGCAACGGTCAATGAGGCGCCATACATACGCGAGTGTTCGTTGCATTCTCGTTAATGACGAAAAACGACGGAAGATCTCTTCTGATTCTTTACATTTAAGGATATCCAACACACACTTGACTGGTTGTTTGTAATCTGGAAGTTGCTCGGAAGGAAGTCTTGTTAAAGTTTGACTCGGCCATTGTTCTTCAGGCTGTCGTAAGAATTCCGGACCGTTCAAATGCAACTGCGAAGCAACTAATTGGCTTGGGAGCAACCCTCTTGATGCCGGGTCCGCTGCATTTTCCGTAGTTTTTACGTGATTCCATTCACATTGTGGCAGTAGCTCCTTTATTTTGTTTACTCTATTTGTAACAAATATTTTAAAATCCTTGGGCTCGGCCTTTAACCATGACAAAACAATCGTTGAATCAGAGAATGCTTTGATGCTTTGTACAGATACCAATTCCTTTAACAGTGACATCTTATGTGAAAGGAGACGTGCTAACAAAAGTGCGGCACATAGTTCTAAACGGGGTATGGTCAAAGACTTATCGATCTTGGACGTCTTTAGCGGAGCAACCTTTGACTTGCAAGCAATGAAATGCACGTTAATAAGACCTTGATTGTCCGTTACTCGTAGAAAGACCGTCGCAGCATAGCCCCTTTGTGACGCATCTGCAAACCCCACTAGCTGAGCCTTTATGCATTTTCCAATGTTAATATGACGAAGTAACTTCAAGTGCACCAACGATGTAAGTTCTTCTATGAATATATTCCACTTGGAAGAGATCTCATTGGAGATCGGAGTGTCCCAGTTCAGTCCTTGACGCCATAGCTCTTGCATTAGGCACTTAGCCCAGAAAACCATTGGGCCTAATATTCCAATGGGATCATATAGTCGAGCGAGGACTGATAGTACTGATCGCTTTGTATTTTGCATCTCTGTAATATTTGACCTGTATCCGAATGTATCTCCATACGGGTCCCAGTAAAGTCCCAATATTTTTATAGCCAGTCCAGAATGAGGTTCATAGTATGGGTTACTGGCGCAGTCCTTCTTCGCAATGCCTTCTAATACTTCGGGGCAATTACTGGCCCATTTACTGAGCTGAAAACAGCCTTTCTGTAACAACTCAACGACTTGACATTGAACCTTCAATATGCCTTCCCTTGTATCGGCCCCTGCAATAATGTCATCCACATAGGTATATGACCGCAGAAATTGCCTTGCCAATGGAAATTCTGGACCATTATTTTGTTCCAATTGAAGAAGACAGCGAATTGCTAAAAACGGTGCTGAATTTATACCATAGGTAACAGTGCACAACTCATATTCCTGTACTTTCTCGTGTGGTGAACGTCTCCAAAGAATATGTTGGTAAACACGGTCTTCTTTTCGAACGCATATTTGTCGATACATCTTAACTATGTCCGCTATGAATATGTACTTATAGAATCGACAACGCAACAAGATGTCACCGATATCGGTTTGCAATTTAGACCCAGTTGCTAAGCAGTCGTTCAGAGAACGTCCCGACGAAGAAGGGGCGGAGGCATCAAAAACAACTCGAATTTTTATATCATTCTCCTTCCGTTTTACAACTGCGTGATGTGGTATGAAATATTCTCCAGTGCGTTCAGCCAACTTCATATGGCCTAGTGCAATATATTCATCCATAAAATCACGATAGGCGTTATATAGCTCTTCGTCCTTACTTAGGCGACGTTCAAGATTATATAAGCGATTCAGAGCTAATGCTCGGGACGATCCTAGGCCTAATGAATGAGCGTCATGCTTTGTATTTCCCTTATCCATTGAACTATAAATTATGGATTTGAAAGGCAAAGCAACATGAAATCTTCCATTACAATCCCGCGATACTGTTTTTTGAAAATGTCTTTCACATGCTTCATCTTCCGTGCTTGGGCTATGGTTTATATCAAGTTCTTCAACTTCCCAAAATCGCTGTAAAAGCTCACCTATATTTTGATTATCTGATGCCGCATGAACCACCAACGATGAAGCCGTAGAGTATTCTCTTGACCCTTCTATGGCTCCGACTATTACCCATCCAAACTGTGTGTTCAAGGCTGACGGCAGACCGGGACTATGGACAATATCCGATCGCGATTGCAAGATGAATGGATATAAATCCCCTCCAATCAGCATGTCTACTGAACCTGGTACATCAAAATCGGGGTCAGCGAGTGGAAGATGCCCGTATCGCTCACGAATTGAAATGGGTAATTTTTGATTCGGCATAAGAGCGGTGATTTTTGGTAATATTACGATGTTGGTGGCCGATATTTGCGGTGCATCATACAACAAAGGAATAAAGCTACAATTGGTTGAACCCTTAACAGTTCGTACGGGCTGCTGTGCCAGACCACTAACCTCTACTTGTCCCTTATGACGTGGTAAACCAAGTTGGATCGCACACTGATTGGTGATGGCCGAAATTTGTGATCCAGTATCTAATAAAGCTCGCACTGGCACCAGCTTACCAGATTGGTCTCGTATTCTCACTATCGCCGTAGCCAGTACAACACTAACATCCGATTTCACAGCGCCTGAAAAGTTAGTAGCTGTAAAGTTCTGATCCGTGGTGCTTTCAATCGGTTTTGGAATTGCCATTGCATTAGGTGTTGATGTTTTCCCTGAACCTTTATGTTTTGAATCTAAATGGAGCAATACACTGTGTCGTCCTTCACAAGTTTTGCACAAGTACGCCGACTTACAGGAGTTTGCTTCATGATCTGGACGTAGACAAACAAAACATAATTCTTTCTTAATGACAAACTCCCGCCGTTCGGCGACTGATTTCCTCTTGAATATTAAACATCGAAATAACGGGTGATCACGATCGCAAAACGCACATTTGTTCTTGGCAGTGGCAGTAGTCGATAATGAAGTCTTCACGGACGTCTGGCCGCCCTTGCCCTTTCTAGAACTACTGTTGCCCACTGACAACGTACCCGTGTTAGCGCCGACGTTTTCTAAAATCTTACACCGATTTGCGGCAAAATCCAACAGTTCATCCAACTTTGGTATGCTTTCTTGAGGTACACTTGCTTCAAATAATCGACGAGTATCAGGATCAATGACGCGGGCTCCGATGTAGAATAGCAAGAATCCAGACAAATCAACAACACCAAGTGCCTTTAGCGCAGCCACATTCTCACGAAAAGTATTAACAAAAGATGATAACGAGGATACCGATTCCCGTTGTAAACGTTCAAATGAAAATAATTTATCACAATGTGCTGTAGCAAGAAGCCGCTTGTTATCATAACGATCCCGAAGTGCACACCAGGCGATTACATAATTATCTGAGGTTAGTGGAACTGATTTGACAATGTTCAAGGCCGATCCTGATAAGCAAGACACCAAATAATGAAAACGCTCTATATCCGTTATTGACCGATTTTCATGCACTAGTGACGTGAACATATCGCGAAACGCGCACCAATTGATAAGACTACCGTCGAATTTTGGAAGCTCAATCTTCGGCAACGACAGCGATGCACGAGAATTATGCGTATTTTCGCGTTCTACAATTGCACCTTGTTGTGTAATTGAAGGATATCCACGTAATTTCGAAAACACCACTTGAATTTCTCCACACATTTTTTCCATGTCCTCAGTAATTTCTAAATCTGAACTTGTAAATTCGTCAGACCTGTTTAATTCAACCAGTGAAGAAAGAACATTTCCTTGCTCCGCTTCAAACGACTTAACCGCACGTTCTAATGTCCCGTGACGTGCGAAAAATATTGGTCGTTTATGCTCATCCGTGTCCGCTTCCAAAGCCAGTGCATGTATTTTCCGTATTGAATTTAACGCCGCGTCCCTTGCGACGCGTGCTCGCGTTAATTCTTGTTTCGAAGATTTTGAAGGTGCCATATTGATAACAAAATATCCGGAACGAAGGTCCAAAAAATGTAAGCGAGGTCCCTAGCAAATCGTTGTTCGGGGTAACCACGCTTTAAAATGAATATGTCTAACGACAAGTGGACTGTATGTATAATTAAGATATACATAATGTGTATAGATAATGAGATGTATTAAGATATAATATAACAAAGTCAATATAAATTATCAATTAATACATCAAGATATAATTGTATGAAATTACAATACAATATTACAACAAATTATACCAATATATATATATATATAGAGAAACAATAAAACAAAATATATTAAACAAAGTTATAAAAAATTGTACCAATATATATATATAAGAAACAATAAACAACAAAGTTCTTACCGCGTACTGCGCCACTGCAACAGCCGACAAAACACCAATAATTACCAATAAAATTGAACTTGCAAATTCTTGCAAATCAAATGCTATCGTTTGGTATAAATTTGAAACGTTTCGGACTACTTGGGTGGGCTACGT
The DNA here is from genome assembly GCA_020882235.1 of Schizaphis graminum. Taxonomy (NCBI): domain Eukaryota; kingdom Metazoa; phylum Arthropoda; class Insecta; order Hemiptera; family Aphididae; genus Schizaphis; species Schizaphis graminum. The sequence goes on along the minus strand of CM037033.1, from coordinate 24,407,434 downwards.
GAATTTGGCCTACCCTCTAATTACTTAAAAGCCGTTTACTTGCAAATTCTAAAAACGTGCTTGCAAATTCTTGCAAATTACTTGCAAAATATTGATGGTGCTTTGAAGTAAATCCTATTACATGGGTGGGCCAACTTCACATACGTCGATTATATGGCGATCTATCGTTCGAAACTCTCAAAGGTTCACGACGATTTACACGGCTATGCCGGTCGATACGATGGAATCCGCGCGAGATTTGCGAACGACATTCATCGTATCCGAAACAGACATTTTATGCGCTCAAGTCTAACGCAGACTATCACACGACCATGTATTTATTGTCGACCGGTCGGATTCTCTGCGTTCTTTTACTATACGATGTATTACGCTAAAAGTCATAGACTATACCTATATATATATATTTATGAAGACTTAACAAGTAGAGTAACTGAGTTACTACTGTGGTTTAACTCGCAAATGCAACTATTTTATTTGTGAAAATCTGTCTGACCCAGCGAGATCGCTCTCTATTTTCATATAACGCTTTGAAATCGAACATGTCTGGAAGCTTTTGATAAATTATATTTCATAAAACATGTTTTAATTGTTTATGCTGTATATCATACCTATAGGTAGTAATTTGTTGTTTCGTGATATCGATTTCAAAATAATGTTTTATATTTCAATTATTCAATTTCTAAAAACCAATACAATATAATATTGGTTTTTAAAATTCTTTTTCGAGCACGTTTTTATGAGAATAATTTGAATTGCGAGTTTGACACAAAATCTATAAGTAGAATTTAAAAAAAATCAAAAATGATTGTTTTAAATCGTAAACATAATTACATGATAATATTTATATTATTGGTATTTTAATAATCATTACTATTATTACTTAGACATTGATGGACGACGAAGTGTGGCAGGCAACAACCAAGTCGTTATGTTATATCGTATATTTCTATGATAATATTAGACCTTAAATATAAATTATAATACACAATATAAACCTCCGAAAAATAATTTGCATGATCACATATTTATAGAATTAGTTATAAGTTAAAATGATTTTACCAAATTGTTGTGCAGATAATTATGAACATCCAATTTTTAAATAATAATATTTATTTTTATATATCTATTCTTACAGTCATTGTAGTTTTTGTAAAAATTGTACCAACCTATTTTTATAAAATTGTATAAATGTCATCATGTTTATTCCTATTATATTTATGACATATAGTTTTTGATATGTGAATATCTGAGTACATAAGATGTCAAAATATTTTATAATAATGTTACGATTTTCACGGATACGTGATAAAATCTTAAATCTGTTCTACATGTTAAGGTTAAAAAATTTTATTCGAAAATAAAATAGAACGAACATTTATTTTTATCGATACGAATAGTCAATAATAACAGCCGGTAACAGAGAAGAACTCGGACAATAACTTTTTGTCATTGTCATTTGTCAACGTGAAGAAAAGAACAGTTTAAATTTTTAACATTTAACATTGATTACTATATATGCAATACACATAAAATATTTTTATAAAAAACTAACACGAATATCATATCATATTATTACATATTAAGTAATATCAATCATACTGTACTAATTATAAAATATTTAAATTCTTATCAATAAATTAATTGTGTGGACATTTCTTGTTATAGGTAACAGTAACCTGCAGAGGTAACGTATTACATTAGATATGCTTATCGCTCGCAATAATTGTAAAAATCTTATTAATGATTACAATGAGACATGAATAAAAATTATACAGATTATTCTACATGAAATACTGTTAATCTGTAAGAAAACGGTATGTGACTTATGTGAGTCGTGTATTATATTTATATACGTTTGAAAGAGATGTACACTAATAATAACAAAAATAACGACTTGTACGGTTTATGTGAGAGATCATTATAATAAATAATATACAGTTTCGGTGTACCAAATATTATATATTATAATTATAATAAATTTTATATATATTATATACTAGCTGGGATTACTCGGTCTTCGCCCGGGCCAAAGATATTTTTTATTTATATTTATTGACCGTCAGTTGTTAATAAATTATAATAATATATTATTATGTTAGCCCGGGTCGTGACTACAACAATTTTAAAGTAGAAGAATTTTTTTTGTTTTATACACTTGATTTTAAATATAATGATTTTTCATTCTAAACACTCGTATCAAAAATTAAAGTAGGTAGTAAAAGAAGTTGAAAATTATGTAGTCTTTAATTATTATAATAAATTTAGTATTATAAATACAATCGTTAATATTTATATTTTTAGTAGTGGATGGTTGTGGTTCTTCTATTTTTTCCGCTATATTATATTTCAACGAGTACCATTCATAGAAACTGAAAATTTTAGCAATAATAATTAATACATTTGCCGAATATCATGAATTAATATTATACGAATAATTACCCTATTCTTTCAGAGGGTTTGACACGGTCCCGCGCAATGACTTCTCTTTTCAACCACTAGTCGACGGCGGACGACACCGACGCGCGACGAACCGCGTCCGGAACGTCGGACCTGAGGAGACCTTGAACCGCGTCTGACCACTCTGACCCACCGCACGGTACGCGGACCGACGCGTGTGAAGTTAGCCTTCCAACTATATAAGACCTATCTAAAAATTATTGTAACCTTATTTTTTCAATTTGTAACTATTTGTAACCAACTTTTTAGAATTTGTAACCTCATACTTTTCAAGCAACAGGTAATTTCTCAATGGGGGGCTAACTTCACGCAGCTATTTCCCAAAGGGGGGCTGGCACCACCTACTCAACGAAATCCCCCAAAACAGCTTGTAACTTATTAAACCCAATTTGTACTTGACTATTTGTAATCAAGATTTTAGAATTTGTAACCTCATAATTTTTTAGTACTGATTCATTTTTCCTTGAGGATAACTTAATAAAAAAAAGTCCAGTTTATTACTTATAATAAATTAGCGAAATTAAAATTTGAATTTGCATACACCTCACTATTATAAAGCAAGGTTTTAAAACGTATAACTTCAAGTCTTACTGATTTAAATAAAACACAGTCTAAAACCTATAAATTAAAAAAGAATTATTTAAATTTTAAATAATCAAGCAACAACTTTATAATATAACCGGATTATTTCAATAGTATTGGAATCTGAATTCAGGATATTTTACTATATAAATTCACTATATTAGTGACACAATTACTCATAATACCACTCAATCAAATCGTGTAAAATAACAAACTAAAACTAAAACTCAATATTATTCAATTTCTATCTATTTATTTAACTTACAGATCTAAAATAATTTTTTCTTTCATATTTTCATATATATTTGCCAAAATGAATTATCAAATTACACTATTTTAATGTTATCAAAATCGAGCCTATTCTATTTATTTAACTAGTGTCAAATCAGAAGGACGATTATACCTTATGAGTTTATTGATAGTTAAATCCTTTACCTTAATAATTCCTTGCTAAAAATATTTTACAAACATTTCAAAGTAGCTCCTTACAACCAGAACAAGTTTATATTAAAACATTTTCAATATTGGTAAAATTTATATGGTGTAAATTTTGTTAATTTGTACACTATTGTTTTATGTGATCAATAACTGATATGGTGGCAACATCCGATGGCATTATGTGGAAGTGAAGCTTGACTTTGGGTCTTCCTTTTATGATTTTAGTTTACAGCAGCGGTTCTCAACCTTTTTTCATTCACGCACCCCTTGACCACTCACTACTACTTTACGGACCCCCAAATGCCAATTTGTCATATATTTTTACATAAGATAGATATGAATTTACGAAATAAGTTTAATAATGAAAAATTTGATTTATTTTGATCAACATGCGCAATACATTGTATGTATAAAAATAAATAATAAAAATAATATTGAGTTAAAAATGTAATTTTAATGTGATCCTTGAGCTTGTTTGCTAGCACTTAACTTTTTGAAATCTGGCTCCACGGATGATAAATAAACTCGTAAGTCTGAACTCACCGAGAGTCTATTGCGGTACTTACTTTTAATAAATGTGTATGACGAAAAGGCTCTTTCCACTAATACAGAGCTCGTAAACGGTAGCAAAACATTGAATGCTTTGTAAGAAAGCTCAGGATATTCGTCTTTCACATTAGCCCAAAAGGTGATCAGTGATTTTTTTTCAAGAAATGCTGCTTGGAGTGAAGAGTCCGTTTTCAGTTCAATCAATTTTTCTTTTTCACGGGCTGATAAAACTGCAGATTTGAAATAAATTTCACTGAAAGGGAACATAATCCAGTGGTCTTCTTTTCCACATTTAGGGAAGTATTTTGCAAAAGCTGTTTTAAACTCATTCAAATGTTGAACAATTTGGTGTTTGATGCCTTGTGATAAGTTCATATCAGTTTCACTGAGAAAATCATGCAGTGCTTCAAAAATTTCTGGTTGGTTATTCTCAATACACGTTTTCCAAAACTCTAACTTTTTAACAAAAGATTCTATTTTGTCATTAACTTGGAATATTGTCACTGCACTGTTTTGTAGAGTCAAATTTAGATTGTTTAATTTCAAAAAAACATCGGATAAGTATGCTAGTTTTTGAAGCCATTCATGGTCGTTAAATTTTGATGACAGTCGAAAAGGGTGGTCTTCAAAAAACATTTGAACTTCATGCCTAAGTTCAAACAAACGAGTAAGGACTTTACCTCGTGATAACCATCGAACCTCAGTATGAAGAAGGAGGGTTTTGTGAAGACTTCCCATGTCTTCACACAATAATGAAAATATTCTGGAGTTCGTGTGGCGAGACTTGATGAAATTGACCACTTTACAAGAATCGTCCAGAACGCCCTTCAAATCTGCAGGAAGAGGTTTCGATGCAAGAGCTTGCCGATGGATACAACAATGAGTCCACTTTATTAGTGGGGATACTGCCTTAACACGTGCAAGAAGACCAGAGTAACAACCTGACATAGAATTTCCACCATCAGTACTTAAACCACAGCATTGTGACCACTTTATTTTTTTTTCGGCGAAGTAAGAATCAATAGCATGAAAAATATCTGCACCTGTTGTGCGTTCAGTCAAAGGATGGCAGAGCAAAAGACCTTCTTCGCTTTCATTTTGTTTTATATATCTTGCAATAACTAACAAAACAGCTAATTGTGCTACATCAGTACTCTCGTCAACTTGAATGGAAAACAATTCACTGTTATTGATGTCTTTTAGTATTATCTCCTCAATATCATAAGAAATGTCTTTGATTCTACGACTGACTGTGTCATTTGATAGTGGGATAGCATTTATTTTATTGACATATTTTTCTCCGAACATACAATGAACTGCATCTTTAATGCTTGGCAAAATCAAATTTTCACCGATTGTGTGATTTTTACCACTTCTGGCGATATTATAACTAATTCGAAACGATGCTTCAACTGCATCTACGTTAGCATTACCAGAAGAGAGGTAGGTTTGCATATTGCACTTATTTTTATTTTCAAGTAAACGTTTGAAAAAAGTTACATCTTTGTCCTTTAAATCTGAATGTTTAGTAATCAAATGACGAGTAAGTTGTGAAGGTTTCATACTGCTATTAGCTAGTATTTCCCCACAGATAACACATTCAGGTTTAGCGACATTATCAATCGTAATGAACGAAAACCCGTGGCACAAATATTCTTCTGAATATTTCCTAATTTTTCCCGGCACTAGAAATTTAGTATTACTAACCTGTGGTAACTTATTAAGATTTTCTGTGGAAATATTAGTAATTGATGACGGCACTTCTTGAGTATGAATAGGATCGTTTGATTCAGTAGTTTTCCTTTTAATTTTACTGACGCTACCAGTTTTGAACCAATGATCCATGTTCGAAAAGTGTGAAAATTTTAAACAATGTCAAAAAAAAAAATAGTAATTACAAATACGTTGTGTGTGTGACACGGTCTCTTTGAAAGCAAGTGACTGACTAAATATTGGAATACAAATATCAAACAAACCATTCACAAGAATAGTTTTATCTGAATTTAAGATAAAAATAGTATGTAATTGTGACGAGCAACGCCACATTACCAGATTACATACAATCTTATCGTACCGCCGCGCCGCCTAGAATGATATATTATACCTATTATAGTATTATACACTTATACTAAATCGTATAATTTACGAAAAACCTATTTACAACATTTACAATATTTCACTACTAGTTTCACAAGTAATTTCAATTAATTACAACAAATTTCAATTTTTCCGCCATTACGCTTTTTTTTCCGGGGACCCCCTAATACCTACTCGCGGACCCCCGGTTGAGAACCGCTGGTTTACAGCATCTAAAAATGTGGATGTTTATTACCATTTTGAGAAATGATAATCATTCAACTACCTAGGTTATACATTTTTTTAATAACTAGAAGATGAAAATAGTTTTCAAAATAATAAAATTAAGTTAACAATTTCGATTTCGATAAAACATCAACTACAACTTTTGTCATAAATATCTATTTATATACTAATGTAGATAGATCCACGTTGGATTGTAATAGGGAAAGGATATATAATAAATAATATCAATAATTATACAAATACTTTGTATATTTTATAATTATTTAAGTGTCAAGTGACATGTAATTAAAGGTTATACGACAAAATATCTCTATTAAAAATTTCTCCGTCAAAATATCTCTGTCAAAATATCTCTAGTATAAAATATCTCCGTCAAAATTATCTCCAAAATCAAATATCTCCTGATTCCCTTGAACATTAATAAAAACGATTTATTCTATAGCCATCTGATAGAGAAAATGTTTTTGACAGCGATAGTGATTGTACTTTGTACTTTTCCCTATCATGGTCCGATTAAGTAATTTTACATGTATAGGTATATCCAACATATGAGATAACAATTGAAATGAGAGAGCCGGAACGTTGTCGGAAATTGTCACAGACTGACATTGGTTTTTGTTACGCATGTATGTTAACGTAATACCACTTAAATATGCCTTTAAAATTTGTTAAAAGCCAAAAAGGCAAACAACTTTTAATCAACAACGGATATATGCATTCATATTATAAAAAGGGTAGTAATAAATTTATTTGGCGTTGTGTCGATTATCAAAATTATAAATGCAGCTCATGCTTTACGTCAACAATGGATGAAACTGGTATGTGTTACATTTTATTTTAACAATATATTGTGTATTTAAAATACTTTCTTTTTTTTTTTAATAATATTTATATTTAAAATACTTAATTTTAAAGGGAAAATAATGAAAGAGTCAGTTCATTATCGTGCACCAGATATTTCAAATGTCCAAGCAAAAATAGTTATAGAACAATTGAAAGAAAACGCCTTAATCACACAATCATCAACAAGAAACATTATTAGTAAGACGATTTCAACAACTGAAGTTGGTGTGGTTGGCCAGTTACCAAGTATAACTTCGATGTCTCGTACAATCCAAAGAGTGAGAACGAAAAATGAAAAACCACCTGAAAACCCACTGACCATTCACGATTTGGTATTACCTGATGAGTATATGAACATAAACAATAATAATTTTTTAATATATGATAATAAAAAAGAAAATAGAATATTAATGTTTGCTACAAAAGAGAATTTGGACACACTACATACATTTAAAAATTGGATGGCAGATGGAACGTTTCGAGCAGTTCCAAAATTATTTTCTCAATTGTATACAATACATGGTTATAAAAATAGAACAACTATTCCGCTTATCTATGTTCTCATGACCAACCGAACGACCAATTCATACAACGAAATATTACAAATTCTAAAACATAATAACCCAAATTTAAACCCTTGTTCTATCATAATAGATTTTGAAAAAGCATTTGAAACAGCATTTAATGATACGTTTCCGCATACAAAAATAAAAGGATATTATTTTCATTTTCAACAATGCTTATGGCGGAAAGTCCAAGAAAATGGTTTACAGGCGTTATACTCTGAAAATGTTGAATTCTCATTACAAGTACGGCATTTGGCAGCTTTAGCATTTGTACCAACAAATAAAGTCATTAATTATTTTGAAAAATTAGTTGACTCAACTTATTTTATTAACAATGAAAACAATTTATCGACGTTAGTAGACTACTTCGAGGATACTTGGATCGGCCGCTCAACACGTAATCGTAGACGTCCGCCAAAATTTCAAATCAGTATGTGGAATTGCTATGAGAGGGTTTTGAAAAATAAACCTCGCACAAACAACTCAGTTGAAGGCTGGCACCATGCATTTAATTCAGCATTAGGAGCAAATCACGTTACCATTTGGAAGTTTATCACATTTTTAAAACAAGAACAAGCTTTACAAGAGGTATTATTCAAATTTATCATACAAATTTAAAATATTGAATAATATAAATTATATTAAAAATTGAATGTATATTTTACAGGTTCGGTTAGAAAAATTAATTTCTGGAGAGCCTAGTCCAAAAAAAAAAAAAATATATAAGAACCACGATGAAATGATATTGAACGTAGTAAAAAACTTCAATGAAACTCCAGCGCTTCTTTATTTAAGAGGAATCGCTCAAAACATTAAATTTTAAAACATAATTTTTTTGACGATTATAATATTTTGATATTTGTTTATTTAATTTATTTTTATATTTTTTATATTTTTTGAAGAATTTTTTTTGACGATTATGAAGTGAAATAATATTACAAAATATAATAACAATAAATTTAACGGAGATATTTTGTATTGGAGATAATTTTGTCGGAGATATTTTATATTGGAGTTATTTTGACGGAGATATTTTTAATGGAGATATTTTGACGGGTCACCGTAATTAAATGAATAAGATATAATAATTATAATACACTTGTAATAGTAATACCCAAACAAAAATCTTTTTTAATACTACTTATACGTTATTACTACTACTACTACTATTAGTTCCTTTGACTAATTATTGCCTTCGACAAAATGCTAGTGGAAGTTCTAAAAAAACAAAAATACAATTGAATTATTCATGTTTTAAAATTTTAATATTGATTTAATATTATGTATTTTATAGAATTTTTCTTGATTATACTTAAAAATTATGAATGGTTACTGATGTAGTAATTACCCTGTGTTCCATTTGATACACTTTTGTATCTAGCAATATATGTTATTAATAGTTCTGAAAGATTTTGAAGTTTGTTAAAGGAAGAACTTTATCTTACTTTAGCGATACATTTTATAATTGAGTAATTATTATTATACAATTAGTTATACGAAGTCATTCAAAAATACGAATTATAAAATGTTTACAATAAAATTATTATGTTGATCAAAAACTACCAATATATTTTAAATTAAAATGATTATAATAAAACATTCAAAATACCTGGTAATGTCCTTTCACCACTTACACTCAATAACACTATATTAACAAATTTAAATAACATGAATAAAATATTATTATATATTGAATACTCATTAACACGTTTTATATTGATAAAACAGGTAATTCGTATTTTAATTATGGTATTCATAAGAATATGTCATTTTAATAGATTTTTTTTTTTTTTTTTGTAATAACTAATTTTGAATACAATTTTGACAAATTGATTAATAACATTTTGTTTTGCTGATAAAATTAATCATGTAATTTATTTTCAATAAATATTAGTAATAGAATAGTGTAATGATGTATATAATATATCATTAATAATTAATACATTTAATTTAATTTATTTTGACATATAACAATTTAAGTGTACCAATTATATACAATTTAATTTAACATTTCCTAATATTAATCTTAACATTTAGCATTGAGTAGATAAACAAAATATTACTGGTAAATGTAGGCGAAGACTGGACCTACGCCGATACGTTACGGGCAGTTCGGGATACAGTGATCGACTTTCATACGATGGGAACTCACGTCACCTCTATAAGGAAGACTTTCAACGGTGATCTTCTAGTCGAGCTTACAAAAGGAACAAAAGCATCAGCAGCAACTTTGACAATTCAAAACCAGGTAGCAGACAAGATCCCTGGAACCGTGGTAACCAGACTCCGACACACCGCTGAATTCGAAATTATCGACTTAGAAGAGGTTACAACGAAGAACGAAGTCCTTAACGCCTTACTCAAGGCATTATATGGAGATGACCATATCGATGACGGAAACATTAGGGTCACAGGCTTGTGGGCCACTCGGAACGGTCGCCAAGCAGCTACGGCCACTGTTCCGACAATTGACGTTCATAAACTCACTTCCATCTATGTCGGTTTGACCCAGTGCCGTATTCGACCTCGAATAACACATCCATCACAGTATGTCGTTCCTACCGTACAAAATAAACAGTTCCCTATCAGTGGCGTATTCATTTTATGTTTTTTTTTTTACCTACTATAACGGCAATACAATTGTTTTTAGGTGATTCAACTTTGCAATATCTTTTCAGTTATTGTATATCGATTTTCTTTTTGCTCTGGATGCAGCTGTGGTTAGTTGGTATGACGCACATACTAATCCATTTAATTATCGATATAGATACACGAAGATATGATTGCTTTTAAATTTGAAATAGTAGTGTCATAAGTATCAATTTACTTAGTAAAAATCTTACTAAAACCAGTTCTCATATATGAATACATTTTTGATAACTTATATAACTATAATATTTGGATTTGATTAACGCTCCTACTGAACTTTAATATTATATCCTAAAATTACATTTTCACAAAATGCTAAAAAATATATTTTGATAAAATACTTACTTAATTCGGTAATTTTTTTATTTAATGTTTCAGCATTCGCATTAGTGTAATCTATAAAAACGTAATCGTTTTATATTGAATTAGTGTCTGTTTGGTACTTAAAGGAAAAAATCTAGTTTAGCATCCCTTCGAAATGTTGGTTTTTTTTTTGGAAACCCATGTATTTTAACGTTTTAAAAATTATGGGACCAAAAGTTTTTCCGGAATTCATTAGTTTTTGAGTAATCCAGAATAATATATTATACTTATTGTATTTTTGAAAAACATCAATATTGAGTACTTTTTTTTTTTTATGAAAACATGTACAATGTACTCTCGATTATGTAATTACCGATGTGTATAATATATTATATAAATGAGCCATATAAAAATCACATAAAATATTAAATTTTTAAATACAATATAAATAAGTACTAATTATAAAGAAAATTAAAGGAAATATGGATATACCAATTCTTGTAGTTTATTTTTGAACGAATTGAAATATTTTGTTACCATTTTTAAATATAACAAAATATAAATTAATGTTTGTTTTGGACTTTGGTACAAAATTAATGATTAATACAGTCAACATTCAACAGCCATCGGCAAATGGTGGAATAAAGAAATTGTGTATATTTAATTATATAACTGTACTCTGTACTGTGTTTTACATTTTATTTATTTAAAAAAAACTATTTTTAATCAATGCTATTAATTTAAAACTAATGAACTCCGAAAAAAACGTTTAGCAGCAAAAAATTTAAAACGTTGAAATACACAAGTTTAAAAAGCGGGTGAGTATCGCTCTGCTGTACATTAGGGGGTGGGGTGGACCTCGTACTAAGGTAGGTTAAATTTGAATGCAATGATAGGTATCATTGTATACGAAAAACGATTCTGAACGGAGATGATTTGTCAGTCTAGCATATATTATAAAAAAATCGAAAATTATTTGTTAGTAAAACGTAATTTTACACGCGTATTTTTGATTTCAAATTAAAATTAAAAATTTAAACACTCGTAAAATTTTTTAAATTGAATAATCCTCAAACTTTTTTATAATTATTCTAAGCTTAACTTATGAACAGCATAGTATTAAATTGTCAATTCTTAGCTTTTGATAGTAAAATATTTATAAATTCTTAACTACCAAATAGTGAAAAATATTCATGATTTTGACGAATTTTTGTCAATATTTGAACTTCAAATGCTAATAAAAAAAAATTGTGCCTATGTATTTTTATAATTTTTGAATGAGAGTTAGAACAAGTTATGTGGACCCTTCAATTAAATTTTCAAATGATTTGTCCCAGCTTAATTTTTTTTTATCAACATTGATAAAAAAAAAATAAAAAAAAATTGAAAATTTCAATTGTCTATAAATAGCTCAAAAAAAGTCAAAATGTTTTGAAAATCAAATCACGTAAAGAAAATGCCAATCTAAATAACTGATAAAATTTTCAAATATTTACGACTTATACTGTTTGAATAATTACAAATATCAAAAATCTTTTGAGGCTAAACCGTTATTTAACGCGGTTTTGTAAAAATTTAAATTTCAAACACTCATAAAAATTTTTTGACTGAATCCAGTAAAGTTTTTTTTACAGATATTTGAAGAAAAATGTATGGAGAACCTTCAACCACAAAATTACTCGCAAATTTTCGCAATTTTGACATATTTCGTATAAATTCGAACTTTAAACACTTATAAAAAAAAATTGTGACTAAAGATTTCGGATTTTTTTTTAAGACTTTAAGAACAACTCATAAGAAACCTTGTATTCAATTTTCAAGATTTTCTGGTCGGCCAAAAAATTTTTATCGTTATTTAAAAAAAAAATACATAGAAAAATTAAAAATTTCAATTGTCTATAAATAGCTTAAAAAAAGTCAAAATTGATTGAAAATTTAACTGTGTATGGAGAACACTAATATAAAAATTTGGTGAAAATTTCAAGTATTTACATCGATTATTTTTTGAGTTTTAGCAAAATATAAAATTTGATTTTGACGAAAACTGGTTTAGCGTGAAAAATCCCGTTTTTCTGTCATTTTTTTAAGGTTTTTCCCGACTCACTTAAAAAATATTGAAAATTTTTAACTTTTGACCCCCCAAAGTACCAACTAGATTCGATTCCCTTTTCAAAGAGGGGCTGAAGTCAAAAATCAAATCATTTTTACTGCCCCAAATGTTGTCGACAGACACAAAAAAAAAAAAAAAAAACACACATCATTGTAAAATCAATACATTCATCACTCCGTTCAGAATCTAAAAAAAAAATCAAAATTTCGTGGGGGTACTACACTAGATTAATACCAAAAAAATTATTGAAATAAAAAAATCTTAGATAACTATACCTGGGCCCTTTGGACTATCAATACGAATTATAAGTTCGTATTGTTGCATTAAATCTGTAAAAGATGAACTCTTAAATAATAGGGAAGATTATTATTATATTTAAAAATATATTGTGTGGCAATGGCTAAAAACTACAACATAAAACATTCGTATTTTTTAAATACAACTTATCTCCCACACGATTAATAATATACAACAACCTATACTTATTCATTAAATTGTATACATATAATTAACATATACATATATTCGACAAAGAAATCGTATATTATTAACACGCCTTACATAACCAATACTATTACTAAGTATGTGTAAAAAAACATAACTTATAAATGCTTAACGCTAATGTATTATCATTGTGTTGACTTGAAATCACTGGGTATTGTCTTATATTGATATAATTATCTCAAAAGAAATTAATTTTATATTATATATAACACTACCTAAATAATAAATACAATACGTAAAAGTTTTAGTCATTGTACGTATAATACACGGTAAAAATGTACCAACATCAATAGAAATTATTAAGTATCACCTTATTGAGAGCATAAAGCAATTAATTGTTCATGCGAGCTTACACTAATAATAACAAATTACTTTTATACGAATACAGTAATTTAATGATACAGTATAAAAATGATCATCTAAATCGGAACACGACATATTCAAACAAGTATTGTATGAATTGTAAAATAATAGAGAGATAGATATTATATCTTACTGATGCAATCTTGGACACCTTAAAAAAAAGGAAAAATATGTTATGTTAGATGCCAATGATAAATTATTTTCTAAAATAAAAATACGTATGTATGTATTATTATAATTATTTCATTTAAGATAAATATGAGTTAAAAAATAAAAATTTGAAACAGTATTTATAAAGGTATCACGTCTTATTATATTATTTTAAATATTATGAAATCAATAATTGTTGTGAATAGCAAATCTGGGATGCGTTAATCACCCAGCTGTTGATTTTTTGATCTTGAAACGGACCATTTTATATGGTGACAGTTGTTCCATTACAAATTATTACACACGTATATACATATATAATATTTTCTACCAACGATTATACACAAGTTTAAATCCATTATTAATAATATTATTAAGCAATTAGTTATTAATCATGTAAAATAAAATAATTATACTTACGCGATGGATACGAGTTATGTATGAAATAACAAAACATAAAAATCGATAATATTTTACTAGGATTGGCCATGTCTGTAAGTTAGTACTATAAACTATAAATTAATAACTCTAACTCCGTTAAATAAGATAAAGTAAAAAATTTGTAAAGTTGTGTTTGACAACGGTATTTAAAGGATTAATAAGTCAATAATTAAAGAAAAAAACCATATATTCAGAAGCAACTGAGTAATCATGGTAACCAGTGATGTAGTCCTAAAAATTTTTATGGGTACACGCCTGAATCATTGTAAAATAAAACGTGGGGGGCTACGCCCCCCACACCCCCCTAATTAGTACTCGTTCATGTTATCTACTATATAGTGATTATAACATATTTGGTATAAAAAACCACAAATTTCATTTATAAATAGCATATTAAGCCATCGACCAACATAAAATTATGGTAGACAAAATACTCAGGGTAGATAGCATATTGAACAAGTATCCACTATTTTATCTATTTATCAGTTGTCTATAATATTATAATGTACAATAATACCTACTACAGAATGATTGATAATTAAACTCATGATCCATAAATAATGTTTAAAAATAAAATACTTGATAAAATTAAAAATTGTATAATTTAACACAAAATATAAATTATTAACATACTATGAAACATTTTAAAATATACATTTTACATAGTTAAAGTAATTGCCATAGTTTATATTTTGGACTATACAAAAATTCGATGTATAACGTGCAAGATAATATTATATTTCATGGGCGGATCTACGGCCTAGGCCAACTGGGCCATGGCCCAGGCTAATTGGTTCCGTAAAATGTATAGGTAAATTTGCTAAGAACATAGTATTTTAAATGTAATAAAATAAATTAGGTATAAATGCAAAAAAAATTTGTGAAATTAATTGTACGTAATAAATAGAATAGTTTGAATGTTTAAAATATATTTATAGTATCTGTATTTCACATAAAAGATTTAAGTTTAAATTAAAAGTGATACAATTTTAGATTTATAATATTATAACATCAATAATAACTTATGTTATACATTTGTATTGTAATAAAAAACATTGGTGTTCTCTATCGCCCTTCACCCTTTCCTTTGGGTATGATAGGTGCAAAATGACTCTCATGAGTGGCCCAGTCTAATGGAAATGTCTAGTTCCGCCTAAAATATATTTTATATAAATGTACGTGTATACTGTTTAATATTATCTTTGCTAATAAAGTGGTAACAGTTATAAAATAACATAACTTACCATAATAATACTAATGTGAAAAAGTACTAGGGACAGAATGTTTATATAGAATTGTAATGAATACTTGGAACAATAACTGATAACTGGACAAAACAACAATATTGTGAACGTTACCAAATGGTTTAAAAATAGATTTGTGTACAAAAGACCCTGTACAATACGATTTAAGATAATACTACTATAGCCGTGGTACAAGTAAACCATGGACTTTTATGATCTTTTCTTAGTCCGTGAAATAAACAAATTACGCTTATCTTTTTTTACTTATTAAATATCAAAATTTAATAAATATATATATTATTTGCTGGGTAACGTTAATTCATTTTATTTATGTTCCGTGTACCCGCGTACTACGATTTTCGTTAAAGGTACACGCATAATTATAAAATTAGGAGGTGGGTATACGCCGTGTACCCCCGTGTACCCTCCACTACACCACTGATGGTAACAAATAAAATTAAATAACACTTAGGTTGAATTTGTTTAGGTGTATTCAGTAAACTGATTTCATAGTTCCAACAATTGTATGTTGCAAACTAAACCTTATCTACGAGTAATACAAAATATCTACTTATAATACCGTTAGAAAAAACTAAATCAATTTGAAAGCCAAATTTATTATCAATTATATATGTGTTGTTAGGAATCGTCAGATAAAAGAAAAGTGGCTTATTAACACACCATTTTGGTCTGAGTGATTACCATTGTGTATAACAGACCACCTAATCATAATATGACCATCACTCAAGAAAAATATATGGGAGGTTGTAATCACCTAATTATATTACTAATCTAGTAGTATTACTAAAGTTAGGATGTTGATAACTTTTGTATTTTTAGATTCTGAACGGAGTTTTTTTTTTTTTTGTGTCTGTGTACAGCATAACTAGTCGAAATAATGCTTCAATTTCAAATTTTGGGGGTGGTTTCCGATGTCAAAGTGGATATCTTTGGTGCATTATAGAGTTGAAAAGTAAACATTTTCCAACAGTTTTCAAAAAAAAGTAGAAAAACAAAAAAAAAAGACAGAAAAACAGGAATTTTTACGCAAAACCAGTTTTCGACAAAATCGAATTTTTTATTTTGCTATAACTCAAAAACTAATCGATTTAAACACTTGAAATTTTCACAAAAGGTTTATATTAGCGTTCTCCATATACAGTTAAATTTCAAAGAATTTTGACTTTTTTTGAACTACTTATAGACAATTGAAATTTTAAATTTTTCTATGTATTTTTTTTTTAAATAACGATAAAAATTTTTTGGCCGACCAGAAAATCTTGAAAATTGAATACAAGGTTTCTTATAAGTTGTTCTTATAGTGATAAAAAAAATCCGAAATCGTTAGTCACAATTTTTTTTATAAGTGCTTATAGTTCGAATTTATACGAAATATGTCAAAATTGCGAAAATTTGCCAGTAATTTTGTGGTTGAAGGTTCTCCATACATTTTTCTTCAAATATCTGTAATAAAAGACTATACCGGATTCAGACAAAAATTTTTTATTGGAGTTTGAAATTTAAATTTTTACAAAACCGCGTTAAATAACGGTTTAGCCACAAACGGTTTTTGATATTTGTTGTTATTCAAATAGTATAAGTTGTAAATACTTGAAAATTTTACCAGTTATTTAGTCATCCATTTTCTTTACGTGATTTGATTTTCAAAATATTTTGACTTTTTTTGAGCTATTTATAGGCATTTAAAAATACTAGTGACAAATTTTTTTTTTTTTTTTTATTGCAGTAAACGTACTTTTTTTTGCATGTCGAATCAGTGACTAGTGGTGGACTTAAGCGTTAGCTGTTTCACACCCCAGCTCCATTGTTTATTGAACAACTAAGATCAGGGCTGATTCATAGTCTTTGCGATGTGCGCAGACTAGCTCCAGTACCTACCACCCCCCAACTGGTTAAGGCCAAGGTTAGCTATTACGTCACCATCCGCATCTTGTGAAAGAGATATAAACGGAATTTTTATTTTTTCTGACACACTTGCACGCACACTTTGGGCCCAACATGTTTTACCCACCACGGTAAGGTGGGTCCTCGGAGGGGGGAAGCTGTAAACCTACTATCCAAACAAACATGGCAAACACTAATTTTATAACAAAATTAAGTAGATAATATTTTTATAAAAACTTATTAATTGAATCCATCAATTATTTACAAAACCTCATCAACCACCCACAGTATTAATGTACAAAATTATTTCAATAGTATTTTTTCAAGTGTGGCATTTAAAGAGGACAAATAGGCCATGACCCCTTGATTCTAGACATCAGGAACCATCCCCTCCCTAGAAGAAAACCACATCGGCTACTACTTTTGTCCGTGAAATATAATAAGTCTTATCATGATTAACAATTGATAAATATAGTTGGCATCCACATCACTTGTATGACTAACGAAAATGACGTGTAAACATAAATTTGTGTATGTGTTTGAATTCATTTAAATTCTGTTTAGTTTTTATTCAAGAATTTATATTATAATATTTTGATTTTTAAAAAAGTTCTAATAATTAATTATTTATCGAATAAATTACAAAATTCGACTATTTGATATTTCTATGTTCACATGCATTTTCCTACATTATGTATTTTTATTTATTGAATATGGTAATATTTAATTAATATAAAATATGTCACTTGTATTTTACAGTTCTACCTCTAAAAGTGTAAACACATTTCAGCTGTTACTGAAAAAATGTGCACTGCATTCATTCGACCTAGATAATGATTAAATAGTTTTCAAAATAATAAAATTAAGTTAACAATTTTCATTTTCGAAAAAACATCAACTACAAATTTTGGCATTAATATCTATTCAAACATTACTGTAGACAGATCCAAGTTGAATCGTAATAATTATAGGGAAAGAATATAATAAATAATATCAATACTAATACAAATACTTTGTATATTTAATAAATATTTATGTGTCAAGTAACACAGAATTAAATAAAAAAAACACAAAATAATTCAAAAACATTTATATTAGTAATACTTAAACAAATACCGTTTTTAATATTATTTTTATTAGGTACATACTATTAAGTCGAGAAACATACCGTGATGGATGTGTTAAATTTTATAAATTATGTAGGAATTTTTTTAGATAGATTAACCTTTTTTGATATTCGGTCTTATTGCATTAATAACTGACCATTGATGTTATGAGCATCTCAAAATGAAAAACTACTTACAACTTTTAAATACGCTTAGATTATTACAATGATGATTATTATTTATTTCACTACGAAATGATATGAAGATATCTCTGGGGATAACGCATTTGACAAGTGTATCTATTATTGATCGTTGATAAACCGATAGGACTCCGCGTTCAATAATACTCATACTTATTTATATATTTGTTATACTATTAGAAAAACTAAATCAAGTTGAAAGCCACTTTTATTATTATATATATGTGTTGTTAGGAATCGTCAGATAAAAGAAAAGTGGCTTATTAACACACCATTTTGGTCTGAGTGATTACCATTGTGTATAACAGACCACCTCATCATGATATGACCATCACCCAAGAAAAATATACGGGAGGTTGTAATCACCTAATTATATTACTAATCTAGTAGTATTACTAAAGTTAGGATGTTGATAACTTTTGTATTTTTAGATTCTGAACGGAGTTTTTTTTTTTTTTTGTGTCTGTGTACAGCATAACTAGTCGAAATAATGCTTCAATTTCAAATTTTGGGGGTGGTTTCCGATGTCAAAGTGGATATCTTTGGTGCATTATAGAGTTGAAAAGTAAACATTTTCCAACAGTTTTCAAAAAAAAGTAGAAAAACAAAAAAAAAAAGACAGAAAAACAGGAATTTTTACGCAAAACCAGTTTTCGACAAAATCGAATTTTTTATTTTGCTATAACTCAAAAACTAATCGATTTAAACACTTGAAATTTTCACAAAAGGTTTATATTAGCGTTCTCCATATACAGTTAAATTTCAAAGAATTTTGACTTTTTTTGAACTACTTATAGACAATTGAAATTTTAAATTTTTCTATGTATTTTTTTTTTAAATAACGATAAAAATTTTTTGGCCGACCAGAAAATCTTGAAAATTGAATACAAGGTTTCTTATAAGTTGTTCTTATAGTGATAAAAAAAATCCGAAATCGTTAGTCACAATTTTTTTTATAAGTGCTTATAGTTCGAATTTATACGAAATATGTCAAAATTGCGAAAATTTGCCAGTAATTTTGTGGTTGAAAAATCGTAAAATTTTTTTCTTTCATAACTAAGTTTTGAAAATTTGGTACAGAGTTCATTTATAGGCATTTGAAAATACTAGTGACAAATTTTTTTTTTTTTTTTTTATTGCAGTAAACGTACTTTTTTTTGCATGTCGAATCAGTGACTAGTGGTGGACTTAAGCGTTAGCTGTTTCACACCCCAGCTCCATTGTTTATTGAACAACTAAGATCAGGGCTGATTCATAGTCTTTGCGATGTGCGCAGACTAGCTCCAGTACCTACCACCCCCCAACTGGTTAAGGCCAAGGTTAGCTATTACGTCACCATCCGCATCTTGTGAAAGAGATATAAACGGAATTTTTATTTTTTCTGACACACTTGCACGCACACTTTGGGCCCAACATGTTTTACCCACCACGGTAAGGTGGGTC
The DNA here is from genome assembly GCA_020882235.1 of Schizaphis graminum. NCBI lineage: Eukaryota > Metazoa > Arthropoda > Insecta > Hemiptera > Aphididae > Schizaphis > Schizaphis graminum. The sequence continues at coordinate 24,387,259 of CM037033.1, read as the reverse complement.
CTCGGAGGGGGGAAGCTGTAAACCTACTATCCAAACAAACATGGCAAACACTAATTTTATAACAAAATTAAGTAGATAATATTTTTATAAAAACTTATTAATTGAATCCATCAATTATTTACAAAACCTCATCAACCACCCACAGTATTAATGTACAAAATTATTTCAATAGTATTTTTTCAAGTGTGGCATTTAAAGAGGACAAATAGGCCATGACCCCTTGATTCTAGACATCAGGAACCATCCCCTCCCTAGAAGAAAACCACATCGGCTACTACTTTTGTCCGTGAAATATAATAAGTCTTATCATGATTAACAATTGATAAATATAGTTGGCATCCACATCACTTGTATGACTAACGAAAATGACGTGTAAACAAAAATTTGTGTATGTGTTTGAATTCATTTAAATTCTGTTTAGTTTTTATTCAAGAATTTATATTATAATATTTTGATTTTTAAAAAAGTTCTAATAATTAATTATTTATCGAATAAATTACAAAATTCGACTATTTGATATTTCTATGTTCACATGCATTTTCCTACATTATGTATTTTTATTTATTGAATATGGTAATATTTAATTAATATAAAATATGTCACTTGTATTTTACAGTTCTACCTCTAAAAGTGTAAACACATTTCAGCTGTTACTGAAAAAATGTGCACTGCATTCATTCGACCTAGATAATGATTAAATAGTTTTCAAAATAATAAAATTAAGTTAACAATTTTCATTTTCGATAAAACATCAACTACAAATTTTGGCATTAATATCTATTCAAACATTACTGTAGACAGATCCAAGTTGAATCGTAATAATTATAGGGAAAGAATATAATAAATAATATCAATACTAATACAAATACTTTGTATATTTAATAAATATTTATGTGTCAAGTAACACAGAATTAAATAAAAAAAACACAAAATAATTCAAAAACATTTATATTAGTAATACCTACTTAAACAAATACCGTTTTTAATATTATTTTTATTAGGTACATACTATTAAGTCGAGAAACATACCGTGATGGATGTGTTAAATTTTATAAATTATGTAGGAATTTTTTTAGATAGATTAACCTTTTTTGATATTCGGTCTTATTGCATTAATAACTGACCATTGATGTTATGAGCATCTCAAAATTAAAAACTACTTACAACTTTTAAATACGCTTAGATTATTACAATGATGATTATTATTTATTTCACTACGAAATGATATGAAGATATCTCTGGGGATAACGCATTTGACAAGTGTATCTATTATTGATCGTTGATAAACCGATAGGACTCCGCGTTCAATAATACTCATACTTATTTATATATTTGTTATACTATTAGAAAAACTAAATCAAGTTGAAAGCCACTTTTATTATTATATATATGTGTTGTTAGGAATCGTCAGATAAAAGAAAAGTGGCTTATTAACACACCATTTTGGTCTGAGTGATTACCATTGTGTATAACAGACCACCTCATCATGATATGACCATCACCCAAGAAAAATATACGGGAGGTTGTAATCACCTAATTATATTACTAATCTAGTAGTATTACTAAAGTTAGGATGTTGATAACTTTTGTATTTTTAGATTCTGAACGGAGTTTTTTTTTTTTTTTGTGTCTGTGTACAGCATAACTAGTCGAAATAATGCTTCAATTTCAAATTTTGGGGGTGGTTTCCGATGTCAAAGTGGATATCTTTGGTGCATTATAGAGTTGAAAAGTAAACATTTTCCAACAGTTTTCAAAAAAAAGTAGAAAAACAAAAAAAAAAAGACAGAAAAACAGGAATTTTTACGCAAAACCAGTTTTCGACAAAATCGAATTTTTTATTTTGCTATAACTCAAAAACTAATCGATTTAAACACTTGAAATTTTCACAAAAGGTTTATATTAGCGTTCTCCATATACAGTTAAATTTCAAAGAATTTTGACTTTTTTTGAACTACTTATAGACAATTGAAATTTTAAATTTTTCTATGTATTTTTTTTTTAAATAACGATAAAAATTTTTTGGCCGACCAGAAAATCTTGAAAATTGAATACAAGGTTTCTTATAAGTTGTTCTTATAGTGATAAAAAAAATCCGAAATCGTTAGTCACAATTTTTTTTATAAGTGCTTATAGTTCGAATTTATACGAAATATGTCAAAATTGCGAAAATTTGCCAGTAATTTTGTGGTTGAAAAATCGTAAAATTTTTTTCTTTCATAACTAAGTTTTGAAAATTTGGTACAGAGTTCATTTATAGGCATTTGAAAATACTAGTGACAAATTTTTTTTTTTTTTTTTTATTGCAGTAAACGTACTTTTTTTTGCATGTCGAATCAGTGACTAGTGGTGGACTTAAGCGTTAGCTGTTTCACACCCCAGCTCCATTGTTTATTGAACAACTAAGATCAGGGCTGATTCATAGTCTTTGCGATGTGCGCAGACTAGCTCCAGTACCTACCACCCCCCAACTGGTTAAGGCCAAGGTTAGCTATTACGTCACCATCCGCATCTTGTGAAAGAGATATAAACGGAATTTTTATTTTTTCTGACACACTTGCACGCACACTTTGGGCCCAACATGTTTTACCCACCACGGTAAGGTGGGTCCTCGGAGGGGGGAAGCTGTAAACCTACTATCCAAACAAACATGGCAAACACTAATTTTATAACAAAATTAAGTAGATAATATTTTTATAAAAACTTATTAATTGAATCCATCAATTATTTACAAAACCTCATCAACCACCCACAGTATTAATGTACAAAATTATTTCAATAGTATTTTTTCAAGTGTGGCATTTAAAGAGGACAAATAGGCCATGACCCCTTGATTCTAGACATCAGGAACCATCCCCTCCCTAGAAGAAAACCACATCGGCTACTACTTTTGTCCGTGAAATATAATAAGTCTTATCATGATTAACAATTGATAAATATAGTTGGCATCCACATCACTTGTATGACTAACGAAAATGACGTGTAAACAAAAATTTGTGTATGTGTTTGAATTCATTTAAATTCTGTTTAGTTTTTATTCAAGAATTTATATTATAATATTTTGATTTTTAAAAAAGTTCTAATAATTAATTATTTATCGAATAAATTACAAAATTCGACTATTTGATATTTCTATGTTCACATGCATTTTCCTACATTATGTATTTTTATTTATTGAATATGGTAATATTTAATTAATATAAAATATGTCACTTGTATTTTACAGTTCTACCTCTAAAAGTGTAAACACATTTCAGCTGTTACTGAAAAAATGTGCACTGCATTCATTCGACCTAGATAATGATTAAATAGTTTTCAAAATAATAAAATTAAGTTAACAATTTTCATTTTCGATAAAACATCAACTACAAATTTTGGCATTAATATCTATTCAAACATTACTGTAGACAGATCCAAGTTGAATCGTAATAATTATAGGGAAAGAATATAATAAATAATATCAATACTAATACAAATACTTTGTATATTTAATAAATATTTATGTGTCAAGTAACACAGAATTAAATAAAAAAAACACAAAATAATTCAAAAACATTTATATTAGTAATACCTACTTAAACAAATACCGTTTTTAATATTATTTTTATTAGGTACATACTATTAAGTCGAGAAACATACCGTGATGGATGTGTTAAATTTTATAAATTATGTAGGAATTTTTTTAGATAGATTAACCTTTTTTGATATTCGGTCTTATTGCATTAATAACTGACCATTGATGTTATGAGCATCTCAAAATTAAAAACTACTTACAACTTTTAAATACGCTTAGATTATTACAATGATGATTATTATTTATTTCACTACGAAATGATATGAAGATATCTCTGGGGATAACGCATTTGACAAGTGTATCTATTATTGATCGTTGATAAACCGATAGGACTCCGCGTTCAATAATACTCATACTTATTTATATATTTGTTATACTATTAGAAAAACTAAATCAAGTTGAAAGCCACTTTTATTATTATATATATGTGTTGTTAGGAATCGTCAGATAAAAGAAAAGTGGCTTATTAACACACCATTTTGGTCTGAGTGATTACCATTGTGTATAACAGACCACCTCATCATGATATGACCATCACCCAAGAAAAATATACGGGAGGTTGTAATCACCTAATTATATTACTAATCTAGTAGTATTACTAAAGTTAGGATGTTGATAACTTTTGTATTTTTAGATTCTGAACGGAGTTTTTTTTTTTTTTTGTGTCTGTGTACAGCATAACTAGTCGAAATAATGCTTCAATTTCAAATTTTGGGGGTGGTTTCCGATGTCAAAGTGGATATCTTTGGTGCATTATAGAGTTGAAAAGTAAACATTTTCCAACAGTTTTCAAAAAAAAGTAGAAAAACAAAAAAAAAAAGACAGAAAAACAGGAATTTTTACGCAAAACCAGTTTTCGACAAAATCGAATTTTTTATTTTGCTATAACTCAAAAACTAATCGATTTAAACACTTGAAATTTTCACAAAAGGTTTATATTAGCGTTCTCCATATACAGTTAAATTTCAAAGAATTTTGACTTTTTTTGAACTACTTATAGACAATTGAAATTTTAAATTTTTCTATGTATTTTTTTTTTAAATAACGATAAAAATTTTTTGGCCGACCAGAAAATCTTGAAAATTGAATACAAGGTTTCTTATAAGTTGTTCTTATAGTGATAAAAAAAATCCGAAATCGTTAGTCACAATTTTTTTTATAAGTGCTTATAGTTCGAATTTATACGAAATATGTCAAAATTGCGAAAATTTGCCAGTAATTTTGTGGTTGAAAAATCGTAAAATTTTTTTCTTTCATAACTAAGTTTTGAAAATTTGGTACAGAGTTCATTTATAGGCATTTGAAAATACTAGTGACAAATTTTTTTTTTTTTTTTTTTATTGCAGTAAACGTACTTTTTTTTGCATGTCGAATCAGTGACTAGTGGTGGACTTAAGCGTTAGCTGTTTCACACCCCAGCTCCATTGTTTATTGAACAACTAAGATCAGGGCTGATTCATAGTCTTTGCGATGTGCGCAGACTAGCTCCAGTACCTACCACCCCCCAACTGGTTAAGGCCAAGGTTAGCTATTACGTCACCATCCGCATCTTGTGAAAGAGATATAAACGGAATTTTTATTTTTTCTGACACACTTGCACGCACACTTTGGGCCCAACATGTTTTACCCACCACGGTAAGGTGGGTCCTCGGAGGGGGGAAGCTGTAAACCTACTATCCAAACAAACATGGCAAACACTAATTTTATAACAAAATTAAGTAGATAATATTTTTATAAAAACTTATTAATTGAATCCATCAATTATTTACAAAACCTCATCAACCACCCACAGTATTAATGTACAAAATTATTTCAATAGTATTTTTTCAAGTGTGGCATTTAAAGAGGACAAATAGGCCATGACCCCTTGATTCTAGACATCAGGAACCATCCCCTCCCTAGAAGAAAACCACATCGGCTACTACTTTTGTCCGTGAAATATAATAAGTCTTATCATGATTAACAATTGATAAATATAGTTGGCATCCACATCACTTGTATGACTAACGAAAATGACGTGTAAACATAAATTTGTGTATGTGTTTGAATTCATTTAAATTCTGTTTAGTTTTTATTCAAGAATTTATATTATAATATTTTGATTTTTAAAAAAGTTCTAATAATTAATTATTTATCGAATAAATTACAAAATTCGACTATTTGATATTTCTATGTTCACATGCATTTTCCTACATTATGTATTTTTATTTATTGAATATGGTAATATTTAATTAATATAAAATATGTCACTTGTATTTTACAGTTCTACCTCTAAAAGTGTAAACACATTTCAGCTGTTACTGAAAAAATGTGCACTGCATTCATTCGACCTAGATAATGATTAAATAGTTTTCAAAATAATAAAATTAAGTTAACAATTTTCATTTTCGATAAAACATCAACTACAAATTTTGGCATTAATATCTATTCAAACATTACTGTAGACAGATCCAAGTTGAATCGTAATAATTATAGGGAAAGAATATAATAAATAATATCAATACTAATACAAATACTTTGTATATTTAATAAATATTTATGTGTCAAGTAACACAGAATTAAATAAAAAAAACACAAAATAATTCAAAAACATTTATATTAGTAATACCTACTTAAACAAATACCGTTTTTAATATTATTTTTATTAGGTACATACTATTAAGTCGAGAAACATACCGTGATGGATGTGTTAAATTTTATAAATTATGTAGGAATTTTTTTAGATAGATTAACCTTTTTTGATATTCGGTCTTATTGCATTAATAACTGACCATTGATGTTATGAGCATCTCAAAATTAAAAACTACTTACAACTTTTAAATACGCTTAGATTATTACAATGATGATTATTATTTATTTCACTACGAAATGATATGAAGATATCTCTGGGGATAACGCATTTGACAAGTGTATCTATTATTGATCGTTGATAAACCGATAGGACTCCGCGTTCAATAATACTCATACTTATTTATATATTTGTTATACTATTAGAAAAACTAAATCAAGTTGAAAGCCACTTTTATTATTATATATATGTGTTGTTAGGAATCGTCAGATAAAAGAAAAGTGGCTTATTAACACACCATTTTGGTCTGAGTGATTACCATTGTGTATAACAGACCACCTCATCATGATATGACCACCCGAGATAAATATTCCTGAGGTTTTGATCGCCTAATTGTAATACTTATCTGGTATTATTACTATTTTTAGGATGTTTATGACTGTTTATGATTTTGTTCCTTTGATCCTATACAATGCTATCTTAGCAAAAAGTTTGTTTATAAAAAGATAATATTATCGAATAATTGTCTTTAAAAAGTAAATATATATTTCACTCGTGCAAACGAAACAGGTTTTCTGCGAGATGTAATCTGTATTTTGTGATCTTTCATCATATTATTTTAGTATTTTTTACATCGGTATTATGTGGCTGTTAGCGAGTGATGATGATTTACAAAGTAAGGAAAGTAAATTTCCGAAGAGTTCAACATTGTAAGCGTAATATTTCTAAATCGCGGCCAAAAATCATTATCTAGGTCGAATTTAGTGCGTGTTTTTTAGTGACAGCTGAAATGTGTTTACACTTTTAGAGGTAGAATTATATTTCACATTTGTACCTAACCAATGTAAAAAACATTAAAACAACGAATTCGTCATCCCTATCCATTGATACATAGGCGCACATAGGGTGTGAATTTAGGGGGTGCTGGAATTATTTATGGTACACAGACCCGTGGGGGGCTTTGCCCCCCACACCCCCCTAATACAATACAAACTGCATTGCGATAATTATAAATTTGTATTTAAAATAAAAACAAATATTTTATAAGTAATTATATTATAAGTTATAATATGATAATAATATGTAATCATTAATTATTAATGTTAAACAAGATTTTATTTCCTGTTTGACAATGCAAATTTTTGCAATATAATTTCCCCATCTATTTTATTGGTAAGATCTCTCTCAATGCTAAGCGTAGATAGCTTAGTAAATCTTTCTTGGCCCATACTGGTGCGTAACCAGTTTTTCAATCTACGCATAGCCGAGAAGGAGCGTTCACACGTTGAAGAAGAAATTGGAATTGTCATTCCCACTTGAACTAATTTATAGACATTTGGAAACGAACTTTTATGACATTGATTTTTCAAGTCTTCAAATTCAAAGTTGGCTGGTAGACTATTCTTTAGGACCAGCATTTCTGCTGATAAACTAGTTGTTGATATTTTAAAAATATCCTGATATACATAAACAGATTTATATATTAATAATATTTCAAAAGATATGACCATGTAATAAATATTTTAAATAGTTAGTTATTTTTTTTATCAAATATACCTTATAAGTGTTTATAAAACACAAACTTTTATGTTCATCCAAGTTAAAAAAGTTGTCTACAGATTCGGCCAGCTCTAAGCTTTCTTCCGAAAAACGTTTTTCTAAATTTATAATTATTGCATCAATTATTCTTAAATAAACTGTTATACGCCAATATTCAACAGTGTTTGAAGTGTTATCTTCAGACTCTGCTCCTGTTCGATGACTCAGGGCATAATCTTGAAGTTTGGCTGGTTCACGACGTTTGCGAGTTTGTTTTTCTTTTGATACTATAGTCAGATACATACATAAATATTTTTTAACAATACCTATGTTATTATAAAGACTTAGGTACTGACATATTAAATGTATGTTTTATTTTATTTTATTTTATAAACATACAGTATTATTAAATAAAGCCATAATATATAATCCAAATAAATAATAAAGAACTAACCTTCGTTTGTGGGTAGCATTGTCAATAGTATATTATTTTTATTTGCGAAATCTTGAACCTTTTGCCAAAATTTATTAAAAGCCTCATCAGAACTCAGATGTTTAAATGAAGCAATAACACCTTTAATTATTTTCCCAGAATTTCCCAGTGTAGCTTTTTTATTTTGGAGCTGATTGCTCAAGACATTAATGATGCAAAGTACATCATATAGAATGAAAATTATAACAATAAAGTTTTTTTTTGTTATTGAACTTAAAATGCCTGGAAATTAATAATCGTTTAGCAAATCATTGTCAATTTGTTAGAAAATATTATTCTTATAAAATTAAAAATATTAACCTATTGCTTGAGCAACATCTTTGTCTGCCTGATCTTCAACTTCCTCTTTAAGTGCTTTAACAATACTTTCAAAATTATTTATAATAGATTCACAGTTTTTGTACCGGCATACCCACCGAGTATCACATACCCGCATAACAGTTGTACTCTTAAATAGACCCATTTTTTTTTGAATTTCTATTAATTTAGTATTTTTTGATGGCCTTGAAAAGTGTACATACACTGCTTCCAATATATTAAATGCGGCCTGAGCACTCTGTCCACATAAACAAACAAACATTTAAAATTAAGTCTCAAATTTGAACACATAATATATTATAGATATAATTATTTATTACAAATAATAAATGTAAACTAATACCTTTACCTTAATGCTTTTGCATGTGTCAACAACCACCAAATTTAGGCGGTGAGCCATACAGTGAGTGTATACTGCAGCAGGATGTTGCTCTTTTATTTTAGCTTGAACGCCATTCATGTTCCCCGACATAACGCTAGCACCGTCATAAGACTGCGCAACAATGCTGATATTTTGTATGGATATTTTTGTCCCTCAAAATATGCGTATATAGCTTCAACAATATTGTTTGCATTTTGTCCTTTTGAAACGTCCACAAAGCCTAAAAATCGCTCATACACTTCCATTTCAACTGCATAGCGAACACATATTGAAAGCTGTTCTTCTTTGTGGATTCTAAAATAGTTATAATTAAATTGACATTAAATATTTAACATTTTTACTAAATACTCACCTAGCTTCATCACACATAATAGCAAAAAAACCAGTTATAGAAATTTCATTTAAAATAGTTTCATTAATATGATTAGCACATATTTCAATTAACTGTTCTTGAATTCTCCAACTAGTGTAGTTTATAGGTTGTTTATAAATCAAATGGAAATCTGGTACTGATTTTTCATAAAGGTTGCATAATTCCTTAAAATTCCCTAAACAATAACAAATGTTTGCAGCAATCAAAACTATTGTAGTATACATAATATACATGCATAATTTGTTTTATAATTATTAAAAGTGAAAATTGTATTTATCAAAGATTTTTTCTTACACTAATGAATAAGATATAAGTGTATCATATAAGAAAATATAATAGGTACAGTTTACCTATATTATATCTGTATGATTCAATGACGGTTTTACACATACCTTGATTTAAAGATTCAGTGCCTTCTGAATGGCCTCTAAAGGCATTACCATGTTTTCCCAAGTATAATACTATATCAATTAAATGCAAGATGTATGTACGATTTTTTTTAATCTGTTCTTGATGTCCAGAAGATAAATTCGACAAAACTGATCCAGATTTAAGACTTAAATTATATGATGCTAATTTAGCAACGCACGTCAGATGACACAGGGATGTGTTGTGTTTTTTTAGTTTTTCATATAGCTGTAAAAAAAAGTATTAGGTTATAAGCATGAAAAATATTCAAATATTTCTATTTAAATACTAATCAATATTGGTAATATTAATTAAAACTAATATAAACATATTATGCAATATGCATTAATAGTTAATACTATAATAGTCTATAGTCTATATTTATTATTAAAGATGAATGATTAATTATTCATAGGTAATACCTAACTTAACTTATATAATATTGTATTAGATAAAGATAGTACTTATATCATCAATTTAATGAAATATAAATAATTAATACTAGATTGGTTTTCTTTTTAAACTGAAAATCACAATAATATTATATAGTTTTTAGTATAGTTATTATATTTTTTTTTATAGTCATTAGTCAAGTAACACATCCTAAAGGTGTAAACTATAAAAGTACAAAAATCTTACTTTTTGCCAGTTAGAAAAACCAATTTTCACCCAAGTATCTTCAGATTTTCCAAACATTTTGCAACAAAAACAAAAGACGGCATCTCTTTTAAGGCTATATTCCAACCACTCGTACTGTTGGAAGTATGAACAGCCAAATGACCGTTTTTGTTTTCCAAATTTTTTCATGGGATATGCCTATTTTAAATTAAATAATTTAGGTAGTTAGATACAATTGGTTATTTGGTTATATTAAATAACAGAAAAAGTAACACAACAATGTATTACAACCAAATAAATGTACTTTAATTATTAAATATAAGTGTATTTTTACAACAAATTATATTTTCAGTACCTAAGTAGGTAAAAGTTTTAAATATTTTTAAATTTAATTTTTAATTAGCTAATTATTTAATATTTATTAAATACAATTATAATTCTTACCTGTAATTTGGGACGTACAGGTCCAGTTTGTAAATCACCCAAGTCATTTATGATATCAATGGGAATTGAAATAAGTGTAGTACTCGTACATTGTGCAGACTGATCACTTTGTAACTAATAAAGTATGTAATGAACAAAAAATATAATACACATACCTACTAAAAAAGGTGCCTAGACGCCTAGTAAGTAGTAACTACTGTAATATAGGTATACTGGAAATTGGTATCTATTACGTATAATGTATACCACAGAATAGATTAATTCTATTCTGTGCCTATACATTATTTAAATAATAAATAAGTTTATAACCTTTAATTGATATAAGAAATATTTATAATTTTTACTTACTGTAATATTTGTACTTAACAGAGGATCATCAACAAGTTCTTCGTTGTTACTCCGTTTACCTAATTGTGCCGGTTCGTCAAAAACTTTTGGATTTGACTTCGTTCTTTTATTAAAAATACCGAACATGATTATAATATTATGTTGGGTAATTAACAAATAACAATGTAAAATAGACTTTGAATAAAAAATCAAGCATATAAAATGTAAATAACAATGGTCAATGTCCAATGAATCATATCGTATGTATGATTGGTAATAAATAATAATATTTGTCATTCCGCAAACGGTTCAGCGTAGCCCACTGTTTAAATATTAGTAAAAACCAAGTGATAACCAATTACCAAAGTTATAAATAGAACATAATTTCGTAGTCACGACCACAGAATAGATAAACGACTGTCTAGCCAACCGTGTACAGTAGATAATAATAAGAATTATAAAGAAAGATTAGATAAATGATAATATAATTTCCTATAATATTATGATTGCTGTTTATTGTTTAATATTTAGACGAAAAATACTTGCAATCATACAATACTGTGAATTCGTGAATTATAATAATATTGTCCATTTAAATAGATATTTATAATTATAATGGAAAAAAAAATGTTCAACTCAATAAACCATAATAATTTACAAATTATTGGTGGATTACTGAAATCAATTTTACAGGAAACCGGGGGTGCTAATTTTAAACCTGGGGGTGCTAAGCACCCCCAAGCACCCCCCTATGTGCGCCTATGCATTGATACATCATCACTCACCAAGAGACACATAATACCGATGTTAACAATATTATTATAATATGATGAAAGATCACAAAATACAGATTACATCTCGCAGAAAACCTGTTTCGTTTACCACGTGTGAAATATATATTACTTTTTAAAGACAATTATTCCATAATATTATTTTTTAGAAACAAATTTTTTGCTAACATAACATTGTATAGGATCAAAGGAACAAAATCATAAACAGTCATAAACATCCTAAAAATAGTAATAATTCTAGATTAATATTACAATTGGGTGATTAAAACCTTAGGAATATTTCTCTCGGGTGGTTATATCGTGGTGAAGTAAAAATATAAAATGGTAATCCACTCAAATCAAATAGTTTGTGTTAATAAGTCACTTTTTTTTTTTTTTAACTGACCATTAGCAACACAATATAATTAATAATAAATTTTGCAGCTCTCAACTTGATTTAGTTTTTTCTAATGGTATAACAAATAGAAAATAAGTATTTACACTTTTAGAGGTAGAACTAAATTGCGTAAAATACAAGTGACATATTTTGTATTCGGTATATATTATCATAATTAATAGATAAAAATACATAATATAGAAAAGCGGATAAGTGGGTATCGCTCTGCTGTACATTAGTGGGTGGGGTGGACCTCGGACTATTCCCAGACAACAATTTCGTAACATAAATGTTATTATAACTTTAGTACTCGATTAAATTATGAATGTTATAATTGTTATGTTATTATAGTGTTATTTAATCTTTAAAAAGTAATATTAAATCTAAAATATTTCTTAAACGTTCTTAATATAGTTTTTTTATAATATTAAAATTAAAATTACATAAAAATATTATAATAACATAATACAATATTATTTTGCAAATATTCTTAGTATATTGTAAGTAAGTTAAACTTTTAATATTTTGATTATAATTTCTATAAAACATTTCCTGAAAAATAAACAAATAATTTAAAATAACATTTAATTCTAAATGTTCTACGAACGTTTCACAATCGTATTTTTAATATAATATATATTTTTATAAGAAAATCATCTTTATTTTGCTGCAGTTTAGTTTTATATATACGGTACCTATCTAATAATTCATAGGCGTGCGCAGACTTTGTTCGCAGGGTATGCAGGCATGCAGCTGATAAAATGTGCCCCCCATATATATAAATACCCCTAAAATAAATGTGCATGAGTGCATGACATTATATCATAGGTTACTACTTTACATAAGAAAAAAAAAATTTTCATCTTTTTTGATTTTAAGTAGTTTTTTTTTTTTTATTAATGAAAAGTATTTTTTTTTTTTTATACAAACGTGTTTATTTAAATGAAAATGTACATTATACAATATTATTGTTATAATTTAAGCCTTCTCTTTCCTGGTATACTTTAACTATTATATTATTATATTAATTATTACCAGTATTTAGATATCGTCAAATTAAAGAATAGATGTAATCGCTGTCATTTCTTGGGATACATAAATAGTAAATACCTACACCAAAAATAAAATCAATATTTCCTTAAATTATTGAGAACCTAAATTTGAGTCCTAAATTAATTTAAAAACAAGTCCTTATTCCATATCGATATCGCATTACAATTTTATAAAAATCCCGTTTAATTTATGAACTGAGACATTGTTCATGACGTTGTGCCCTAGCGTCTGTCGCAGGGTATGCAAGTGCATACCCTGCATACCCCGTGCGCACGCCTATGTAATAATTACTATATTAAATATACCGTGGTTTTATATATGATAATTATTGTATTATTATGGTCTATAGATATTATTATCATTGTTCATTGCGAACCGTAATCTAGAAACATCGTCGTATACTAAATATATACAATATATGCGTCGAGTATGGTCATCGATGGTGGGAGAAAGATTATTGGGAATCAATATTACACGATTAATTTATATAGTAATAAATTGTTTTATTCATATTCATTTATAATTTTTCTTTATAAATTTTAAAACTTTTTCTTTAGTCATAATTTTATAGTAGAATTATAATTCATAAATATACATTATAATATTTATACAATTATATATGTATTGTTGAATGACTTGAATATGTAAATAATAGAATGAATAATCAATAATGATGGAATATTTTTTTTTAATAACCTACCTACTAAATAGTAAATATACAAATTTACAAACATCGTCTATTTGTTTAATATATTAACAGTATATGCTGTTGAAATTTTTTTTTATGTAATGTATCGCACTACATAGCTGTTATGTTATGCAATGGTAAAGTTACGGAGTATATTATATTATTATAATATGCCATAGACCTTATACTAGCTGTTATACTAATAAAATTGTATTTTCAATTTTGTCGTTAAGAAACTTAAGACAGCCTACATCACTGCGATATGTTTGCACGACGCTCGTAATGCTATTATTGTTATACACAGTCTGTTCTTGTCTATTATAGTATATTATGATAAATACTAAATATAGCCGTAGCCCGTAGGCCAAGTTAACATTATTGCAAAATTGATGGAAAACCCATATCTGTGTTATCTGTGCATTTATTGTTGTCGCATGCTCGCATTACACTTCCAGTGTTTCAATTTCTAGTAGACTTGCTTTTACATTTACACGCCAACCGGCAACGGCTCACTAGTCACTACAAAGTTTTATTCCGTTTCCGGCGTTACCACATGACTTACAACTGTCTTACTCTGTACCATCTAGTCGGAATTTACATATTTATGTCGTGTTCAACTCGCATTTTCAGCCACTAGTTTACATTTTACGCGTTTTAATTTAAACGTCACGTCTTGTTAAGTTGTTATCGTGTTATTATTGTTAATGTGTAAAATACAAGTATACACTAATTTGAATTTGTTACTGCCAACGGGTAAGTATATTAAATACTTTATACCATTTATACCTTATATTTTAAAGTTTAATATTACTTAGAGACTAGAACACTAGGTTTTAGTCTGTCATTATGGATTAGTGGTTAATGCATGAGGCCCGGCAAATTATTTTTATGGTCCCTAATTTGAGCTTTGATTAATCTTTTTTTCAGTGAGCTTCTCTTGTATTTGATAATTGTATCTATGTTAAAATAGCCGAATAGTCCGTATATTTATTATTATAATTAATATATTAGTTTTATATGTGTGCCTGTTAATAAATAATTGATTTTAACATCAACTTTTGTATTATTCGATCATTAATGGTACCTATCATTTTAATATCTGCCATTTAAGACTATAAATTACAAGGTTTACTTGAGTGCTTTAATTATATTATATGTTCTGAAACAACATTGGCTTATTTCTTTCCTTCTGAAACATTATTTTATTTATTTTTTGTAATTTTAATCAACGGCATAAATAATTTAAATGAAAAATTAATGATACCTACCTACCTATCTAATTTATTATTTTTGTTTATTGGTTGCAGTTATATTTTATATTAACTACTTAATTTTAATTTATGAATACAGTGAGCTGTGAGCATTATTTTATTGGGACCCAATTGTAGTATAACTTTAAAGTATATTATATATATTTATTAATGTATTATTACTATTATATTGACACAATAAGTATCTTAACTCTAAAGTAAAAGTAAAAATGAAATTTAATGTTTTTTTACTTTAATTGAGTTTGATAAATTGTATCATTAATTAACAAAATAAAACTATATCAATTGATAATTATGTTAAAATAGTACCTAACATATGTAAAATATATTTTTGTGCCAATAATAAATCCTCGAATAAATCTAAAGCATAGTGACATTTATATTTATGTATGTGTTAGGAATATAACTCAATCAAGTCCAAGATTTTTGTATAATAATGTCATCAAATATTAAAAGTCAAAGATCTAAGAGAAGAAAGTTGAACGCAGAGTTAAGTTTAACTCAAAATATTTATTCAAATGATATCTGTAATGAAATTATTGAGGAAATTCCTGTATTTAATGATGATGTAATACAAATACCTTCATCATCAACTTGTATTCAGCAGTCAATAGTTGAAGCTCATCAAAACAATCCTGTACTTCTAGATACTAACACTGAAAATTCATCCCTTTATTCAACTTTATTCAACGAAAATATTGAACAATCATCTTACTCTGAAGTTTCTATTGATGATCAGTCTAAAAATATAGAAAATTTTCTTTCAACTTCCAATCAAAAAATTACTCATGAAAATGCTGCTAGTGAAGATTTTATTAATAATTTAAGTATTTGGGCATTAGAGTGTAATGTTCCTCAAATAACATTGAATAAGTTACTTAAATTAATGAAAGGACATGAAGTTATTCATACCAAAAATCTTCCTCTAGATAGTCGGACTCTTTTAAGCACACCAAAATCAAATAACAATCAAATCCGTATTGTTGAACCAGGTCATTATTATCATTTTGGTTTGGTTCAACAAATTCAACGATTTGCCCCTCATAATATGACTGAAATAAAAGTTGTTATTGGTATAGATAGTTTGCCCATTGCAAAGAGTTGTAATAATCAACTGTGGCCAATTTTAGCATACATAGTTAGTTCAGATATTAAAAAAACTGTCTTTCCTGTCGGT
Source organism: Schizaphis graminum (assembly GCA_020882235.1). Classification (NCBI taxonomy): domain Eukaryota; kingdom Metazoa; phylum Arthropoda; class Insecta; order Hemiptera; family Aphididae; genus Schizaphis; species Schizaphis graminum. The sequence goes on along the minus strand of CM037033.1, from coordinate 24,370,639 downwards.
ATATATTATGGAAAGTCTAAACCCAATAACAGTAACGATTTTCTAGAAGATTTTATTGTAGAAGCCAAGAAACTTTTGACTGATGGAATTGATGTGCATGGTCATAATAAAAAAGTTTTAATTCATGCTTTTGTTTGTGATGCTCCGGCCCGATCATATATTTTAAAAATTAAGGGTCATTCTGGGTATTTTTCTTGCACACGATGTCTTTACGAAGGAGAGAATTGTGAGTCTAGAGTTTGCTTTCCATACTGCAACAACAAATCGGCAGAAAGAACTCATGATATGTATGTGAATATGTCAAATGAAGAGCATCATGTTGGGAAAACAACTTCTAAACTCACTGAATTACCTGGCGTTGATTTAATTCGAAGTTTTCCATTAGATTATATGCACCTTGTTAATTTGGGTATAGTCAAAAAACTTATTCAGTTGTGGTTGTTCAAAGGACCATTGATGCCCATATGCATAGTCATTTTATGTGTCACATAAAGCATATTTATGTGACACATAATTTTATTTAACAATTTTCTCTTGCATAGTTATATTTATGTGTTACATAGGCTCTAAACAAACACATAAAGTTATGCGCTCAAATTCCGCCTCATAATTCTTAAGTGATACATAAATTTGTCATTTTTCACCTGCTATCAATATTGTTTGTGCTCAAAATATAAGTTTTAAATAGTTGTATTATAAAAATATAGTAGTAGATATGGACGATTTTAATAACTTTGAAAACTAATAACTATGTGGAAATGGTTTATGAATATTTCGACGAATTTGATGTTGAACAAATTCTAAGAAAGTATATTCGTAATATGGAAGATCCGTTTGAGAAATACAATGACAATACATTTTTGAAATGTTATCGATTTCCAAAACTGATTGATATGGACCAGTTAGTAGATTTATTAGGTATTCACTATATCGAATAAATTTCGAATAATTTGTTATTTGCAAAATCGAATAAAAATTCGAATAATTTGTTAGGTATTCCAATATATTGAATAAAAATTCGAATAATCGAATATATCGAATAATTTGTAACGATTATTCGAATAACTTATTTGGAAAAACTATCGAATAATTATTCGTTACCCGCCCATCTCTAGTTATAAGTGAATATTTTGCTGTAGGTAACTTATTTTAAACATATTGTTAAAATATTATTTTATAATATTGTTACAACTATCATAAAGAAATATTGGAACGTAGAACACTATAATATTGACACAATCTTTTAAAGAAATATTTTAAAAACGTTTTAATTATGTTTTTTATAAAAAATATTTATATTACATAATAAAAATACATTTTGCTAATATTTGAATCAACATGTTGTCAAAATAATTCTAAAAACATATTTTCGAAATGTGATGTGAATATTTTTGAACAATATTTTGCTAATACATGTGAAAAACATTTGCACCAATGTGTAATTTAGTAATATTGTAAGCAACATAATATTATGTATTAAATAATGTTATTATTTTTTATAATAATAATAATATATTATTATTCATTATTTATAATATTTTTATTAAATCAGAAATTCAGAAAACGAAATGAAATAATGTTAATAATTATATAAATTTTAAAATATTACTTTCCGTTATCTCACCAATTTTCACTAATATGAACTTAGTAACACTGATAACAATGATTATTATCACATAAACTTTTACATAACTATAGAATACATAAATATCGTTTATGCAAGAAACAATTTATGTGGTACATAAATATCGTTTATGCAAGAAACAATTTATGTGGTACATAAAAATAGTTAAGGGTTACATAAAGTATTATGGGCTACTTAGCTATTGGTCGTATAAGCAATTATATGTGACACATAACAACAGGACTATGCATACGGGCATAAATGTTCGTTTACCAGGCCGCAGTATAAATGCATTATCTACTGCACTGCTAGCTATTCAGTCCTGCATTCCTTCAGATTTTGTTAGAAAAACTCGTTTAGTACAAGAAGTTAGTCGATGGAAGGCAACAGAATTAAGATTATTTATTTTATATGTTGGTCCAATTGTACTTAAAGATATTATTTCTTCAGATGCATATACTAATTTTATGTCTTTACATGTAGCCATGTTAATTTTACTTAGTCCTAATTATCAGCATTTTTTAAATTATGCTAGAGAGTTACTAGAATACTTTGTTAAGACATTTGAACAAATTTATGGAAGTAAACATTGTTCTTATAATGTCCATGCATTACTTCATATATGTGATGAATGATGATTATGAGTATTATGGACCACTTGATGAATGTTCTGCCTTTGTATTCGAAAATTACATGAAAAATTTAAAATCAAAAATACGCAAGCATGAAAAACCTCTTGAACAAATTATTAATAGATACTCAGAAATGTATAATAAACAACGACCGACGTCATTACAACGCTCCACACCAAATTATAAATTATCTTTGCCTCATAAATGTGGACCATTACTTGAAAATATTTGTGGATCTCAGTTCAAAAAATTTACAACCTACAAATTTAAACTATTATTATCAACCAACAATGATAATTTACAAATCTAAAAAAAAAATAAAATAAAATATTAAACACTTATTATTACAATAAACACACCTATTACAATAAAAGTATAAGTTTAAAATCAATATAAAAAACACATTTTATTTTTCTTTCATCATTACCAATTCATTTCTATAATGAAGGTCATCAATTTTGATTTCCACTGCTAAAAGTTCATCATCAGTAGTTAATGGGAACATATTCATGTCAATTGAGTTTTGTGATGGAGAAATGGTAGATATTAAATTTGTATTTGTTTTTGAAACTAATGCTTGGACCTTTTCATTGGTATCCTTAATAATATGCATCATAGCACTCATGTCATATTTTAAGTGAGTCAATGCTGAGAAGGTAAATTTTTGAAAATCTACAAATATACAAAACAGTATTTAAAAAATATTAATAATATACAATTATTGGTTCCATTTTATTATTATTGATGGATATTATTTTCTTGACATGGGTATTACATTTAACTAGACTGTTATAATATTATATGTGTAAATATAAGCATATTGGTAAGAATTATTTATGATCAACAATGAAAAAAAAAATATTCACAATCCTCTCCAGTTAATTCCTATTAATAAACACCAGTATCATATTAACCATCTAATCATGCATTGATTTTTTTTTTTAAATATCAAGATCACATTCAATACACCATTTTCGTTATTACAACTTTAAAGTTATAGTTGTAAATGTTAGATAATTTATACATATTATAATAATAATGAAATATTTTAATTGATAAATCAAATATCATTTATATATTATGTTTATAAATTTTACTATTATACATATTATAATATTATTATTGCCTATTATCATAAGATATAATTTTTTTCTTTTTGAAGTTGTATCATTTTATACAGTAAATTAATTATAAGTCAATGTTTTGTATTATTCATTTCATTGTTTTATTTAAATTTTAATTATAATGAAATATTCAATTGCTAATTTTTTAATCAATATTTTGTAAAATACAGTCTAATCCATATTAGAGATAAAATTGGTGAATAATTAGATGTAATTATAATTGAATAAGTAGTTTAATTCAAACATATTATAGCTAGGTATTAAAATATTTTTAACGAGTATTGAGAACCATATAAATATTATTAGTAAATAACTCAGTAATTAATGTATACTAATAACACTACATACTAATGAACTTAATTTTTTATTACCATGAGAAGACATGAACACACCACCACCATCAGGGTTTACACTTGAATGGAAATTATCTTTAGATTTTGATGTAACACCATCTCCTAAAATTTATTTGAAATATAAATAAAATATTATACATATAATAGGTAGTCATTATATAATTATTTTTAGAACATTTTGTTTGACTTATGTATTACTTACCATTCACACTTTTAGTATTATCATTCAAAAACAGAGTTTTTGTTACTTGTTTCAATTCTTCTGGATCTTTGGTTTGGTTGTAAGTACTAGAAATATGCCATTTTCCAGGAGATTTAAATACGGTTTGAAAATTTAGTGCCATTTCGGTTTTTTCATACTCATTCAATTCATTAACCTTCCAAACTTGGGTGTTGGGTGAAAATACAGCGTTTGGTGTAGATGGGATCATAATATTTGCGTCCGAAGTTGAATCATCACTGCTGCCTAATGAATGTGATAAAACAAAAATTAATAAATTCAATTTTAATATAATTAGTTATACGTACAACATTTAAATACAATTTATTATAACATACCATTATTACTTATGGCTCTATTTCCCCATGTTGGATCATTATCTGAATCGAATCCCGGAAAAAAAGTCCGAGGAAAAAAAGTACACGGAAAAAAAGTCCGATTTTTATTTTATTGGAAAAAAAGTCCGACTAGAAATTAATTATACGGAAAAAAAGTCCGGTTTGATTTATTGTTAATATATGATTTGTATAATGTAATAATAATTTAATATTTATATAATTTAAAACATTAAACTATAGTATAATAATTAGTCAATAATAATAAAAAGCGGGTAAGTGGGTATCGCTCTGCTGTATATTAGGGGGTGGGGTGGACCTTAGACTATGGTAGGTTAAATTTGAATGCAATGATAGGTATCATTGTATACGAAAAACGATTCTGAACGAAGATGATTTGTCAGTTTAGGATATATTATATTTAAATATTGTCAAATATTCTATTTTGAAACAAATAGTATAGTTTTTATATTATGTTACTATGGTTACTATGGCCAACATTCGCATTATGAGCGTATGAAATTTAATTTAAATTTTGACATATTTCGTATAAATTCGAACTTTAAACACTTATAAAAAAAAATTGTGACTAACGATTTCGGATTTTTTTTTATCACTTTAAGAACAACTTATAAGAAACCTTGTATTAAATTTTCAAGATTTTCTGGCCACCCAAAAAATTTTTATCGGCATTTGAAGAAAAAAAAACTTAGAAAAGTCGAAAATTTCAATTGTCTATTAGTAGCTTAAAAATGGTCAAAATATTTTGAAAAATTAACTGTAAAGAGATAACCATAATATAAACATTTGGTGAAAGTTTCAAGTATTTACAATAATTCGTTTTTGAGTTACAGCAAAATCAAAAAATCGATTTTGTCGAAAAGTGGTTTTTCCGTAAAATTTCCATTTTTCTGTCATTTTTTTTTTGTTTTTCTCGATTTTTTTGAAAACTATTAGAAAATTTTAATTTTGACCCCCCTAAAGTACCAACTAGATTCAATTCCCTATTCAAAGAGGGGCTGAAGTCAAAAATCGGAGCATTATTACTGCTCCAAATGTTGTCCCCAGACACAAAAAAAAAAAAAAAAAAAAAAAAAAACACACATCATAGTAAAAGCAATACATTCATCACTTCGTTCAGAATCTAAAAAATAACTAAAACTAATATTTATTTCGTTTTCGGATACAATGTCCAATATTAATTAAAAATTCTTCTACCGATATTTCATTAATGGCCACTCTAGAACATAAATTTTTTAAACGTTCGCCGGTGTTACTAAACTTACGTTTTTTTGGTGCTGGAATCCCTTCTCCTAGTTCTTGTAACGCTATTTTAGCTCTATCTACTCCTAACTCTTCTCCATTTTGATGTGAATATTTCGATGCGAATAACTACAAATGTGGACAACGACTGGATTTCTTATGCATTACCGTAACATCAATTTTATATAATATGATATAGGTATATTGGGGAATTCATACTTTATCTTATAATACACTTTAATTGTGCTATCTTTATTACCGTAGGTACCTTCTAATACATAATATGATTTTTCTATCTATCTTACCTTCTATTTCTGTATAGATTTTATAACCGGACTTTTTTTCCGTATAATTATTTTATAGTCGGACTTTTTTTCCGAAAAAAATAAAATCGGACTTTTTTTCCGTGTACTTTTTTTCCGACTCCCATCTGAATCATCATTATCACTGAATGAACCATGATTGTCAATAACTTGGATGGCAGATTCTACTTCTTGATTAGATTTTGTTACTAAAGGAATTAAGCATTAAATTTGTATTTTTATAATAAATTTCAAATATTGACATTGATAATATTACTATAAAATAAAACTTTATTAGCACTCATTTAAAAACTAACCTTTAGAACAAAAATCTTTATACAAAGGAGGTTCATGTCGTTCATTCACGTCGTTTAATCTGGATGAATTAAATGTTTTCTTTTTTTTTTTTGTTTAACTCATCTTCTGTTGTAGACAGATCAGAATTTGTAGCTGCTTTTGATAGTTTTGTTTGCGCTTCAGCTAATGTAGCTACAAAAACCCAAATAATTATAATTATATACAACAATTATATTTGCAATAATAATTAAAGGTAGGTACCATAGTTTTTAGTTCCTAGGATTCGTGCTGGATAATATAAAAAATCGGTTTTATTTGGTTTATATCTATTTTTAATTAACTGCTTTATATTTTTGGAAGACTTGGGACAAGCACAAAGCCCTTTTTTGACCCATGTATCAGGTACGGCTTCAATACTATTGTCTTTATGAAACAAAACGACTTCCCATCAACCCATCTGCAAATTAATTAAAATAGAAGAACAAAATTAAATAAATGTTTGTGATTCAATAAAAGATAAATGTATATTTTTTTGATTTTAATATTGTTTATTATAACTACCATATTTATTTATAATTAAATCATGAAAGTAAAACGATAAAACTTCTTAACATAATATTTATTAAATTATCATGTATACCTGATGTATGTATTATTGCCATAGCAATAATTTTTTTATCATGATTGAAAATCATAATTTTACTTTTTATTTCTGTGATGTTCCAAAAATTTAAAGTATCTGATAAATTATTAACAAGGTAAATATCAAGTTTGGTGGAATTTATTGGTTCGTTGAAAAATGGTAATGCATACTTAAATTTTTTTCCAATTATTAAAATATTGTTATTCATTTCTATAATATTAATACATTTAACAATTTCTCCACTGTTTGTTAAAATAAAACTATCCGATTATTTTTGTTTTTTAATAATAATATGTAAATTTCTGAATAATAGACTGTAAAATTGAACTCCAAAAATATCAGCTATTAATTGACCATTTGTGTGAGGTCTTTTAAGAATAGGTTTCACATCTAATTGTGTACTTTTTAATGTATTTACATTAATTGAGTTAATTTCAGAATACCTATTTATAATCTGTTCCAGTGGCTTTTCATGTTTTCTTATAAAAGATTTTAGTTCTTTCATATGGTTTTCAAAAACAAATGCACTGCATTGGTCAAGTGGTCCGAATTGATCATAATCATCACATAGATGCAATAACCCATGAACATTATGTGATAGAAGGTATTCTCCATAAAGATTTTAAAATTGTTTCACAAAGTAATCTAGTAGATGTCTTGCATAATTCACTAGTGATTTGTGATTTGGACTAAGAAGTATGATCATAGCAATACTCAAAGACATAAAATGAGAATAACATTCATTATTTAATTTAGATTTCAAAACAACTGGACCTGAATAAAGTAAAAAAAATCGTAGCTCAACTGCTTTCCAGCGTCCAACTTCAAGAAGACTTCTACTCTTTCTAACAAAATCAGATGAAATATCAGTGTTTAATGCCAATAACGATTTTGACAAGCTTTTAATATCTTTAGAGGGTAAACGTGTTTTTAAAGGCCCGGATTTCCAAAGTAACAATAACTTTTTCATTACCCCCAAACAGACTAAATGCATATAATCAAGTGGTAGTGATTTAACTAAATCAAAATCATTTAATTTTGTCAAAACTGATGGAAATTCTGATATATGATAATCTTCATCCACCATATTTAGAAATGAATCATGATCCCTTAGGGTAGATTTCCGTATAGAGTATGGAAAACAAACTCTATTTTTTTGATAGTCACCGTCAATAAAACAACGTGTACATGAATGAAATCCTGAATGGGTCTTAACACGTAAAACAAATGCTTTCGCTGGAGAATCACAACAAATGAAACTTATAGATAATCTTTTAATAACATTATTTATTTTTATTCCATTTGCAATCAATGCTTCAGCTTCTGTGACAAATTCAGAAAGAAATTCATTGCTGTCTTCTGGCTTACTTTGGCCATAATAGATTCCTATTGGAAATACTTTTTTTGTTGAAAATGGTGTAATAATATACGCTAATATTGGCCAAAACTGATTGCCACTGCTCTTACTTAAAGGTAAACCATCAATTCCAACAGCGATTTTCAATTCTAATAAGTTTTCTGGAGCATATTTTTTTATACCCGAGACCATACCGAAATGGTGATAAATGCCAGGTTTCATAGTTCTGATAGTTTTTGAAATTTGTTTTGGTGTACATAATACAGTTCTTGCATCAAGCGGGAGACTTTGGAAACAATCGTGTTTTTTTAATCCAGATAGAAGTCCACTAAGTGCATTATGTGGAATTTTATATTGAATAGCCCAAGATGCAATAAAATTTTTAATGTTTTCTGATTCGTCAACTATATTAGGCAAAGTGTAAGGTGGCGTAGGCAAATAATTTGATAACCTTGCTGGCTCAACCTCGGCCTCTATTTCTGGTCTTAAGACTAATTCACTGTTATTTTGATTAGATTGACAAGGTGAATATTCTCTGGTTAATAACTCATTAGTAGGAATTAAATTTATACGAGGATAATTTATAGATGGGTTATTGTTGAATAGTATAAGATCATTCCTGATTTTTCGCCTTTTTGTTCGTTGACTTTTTATTATATTTACTAAAAAAAAAAAATAATAATATACACAAGTGTTCCCCTACACACACACACATACCTATGCAAATGATAATAATTCTAACTATATGTATATCTTATGATCAGAAAAAGTTGTTTAAGTAGAAAATTAATATTATGAAGTAGAAAAATTTCTATTTAATAATATAATATACGTGTACAATTCATATTATCCGCTCTTAATAAAATTGTACGATAAATAGTAACTATTATAAATTGTAATACAAATACCTATAAAGGAGACTATTATACTAGTAACAAATATTAAATACAAATTAAAGTTAATGTTTATTGTTATCTAACTATAAATATAAATGTTTACTATGTATATTTATATATAATATACATCAACTGCCAAAATAAATTACAAAATCGTTAACTGTAAAGATCTTTAATTTAGGTCTATAAATATGTATTTAAGACATATAATAAATAAACAAATAAAATGAAAAATATGCACCAGATAGGTGTAAATTAATATAAAAAATACATTTTTAGTTAAATGAAATCAAAAGTTAATTTTTTTATAATTATATACTCATACTATAATAGTAGGTAGTATGATTTATAACATTATTATAGTCAAACAAAATATCAAATAAAATTAAACAAGTTTAAAATACATTATAAATAAATACTCACAAATTATGAGTCATAATAATAATAAAGAATTTTCATATAATTGTTTGATGTACCTAAGTCTTTTTTTTTGTTTTGAAATTGTAAAATATAATTTGATTAGGAAAGTTGATGATATTATAATTTTACTTTTTTTTTGCTTTTTTTTTTTATGAAAACATGATTTAATATTTAAACATTATACGTAAGTAGATAATAATATTTATTATATAATGGGTTATTTTTATACTAAATTTTTTTGTCAATATTATTGTTGATTATTAGAATTATATTATATTATATTATCAGATATTAATATATTATTATATACTATAATATCTATTTATTGTGTGCATTTGTATCAAATGAAAAATAATATACCTTAATTTATAAAAAAATAATTCAAATTCATTATATAAAGTACTTTTATACTCAATTATATTAAGGGTACCTATCTAATTAATAATAATAAAATAGCTACTTATACTTGTATACTTACAATGTACTAAAATACAAAAAAGTTAAATCAAATCCGATTTATAGATCCTGGTGAAATCGATGAGGAGATAATTATCTAATAAAAATCACAAAATAATAATATTATTATTAGTAGGCACATATTGATATGTAATAAATTATATTGAATTACATTGGATGTATATACTTTATAGGTATACCTACCCATTTTTTTAACAAAATCAGTGAATATTTTTTTATCAATAGGTACTTATAGATAGATACTCACTACAGATCCCTATAGTATGGAAAAAGATGAATTAGAATTAATTTATATTTATTCAACTATACAGGGTTATGTGTTATGTTTCATCTCACATAATTCGAGTTCGATCACGTGCTTTTTATAAATCTCATCGAATTAATGTGTATATTCTTAACATTATGCAGTTACCTAGGTTTATAAAAAAAATAATAGTTTGCAACGATTTTCAAACAAGCTACCTATATCGTTTTTAAAAGTAGATACAGTGTAGATACCTATAATATACATATGTATTAGAATTCGCTAATATATTGTATAATATAATATAATTTATATTATATAAGGATTTAGGGTACCTATAAATTATAAAGAGTCTTCCAAAAAATATTATCATGATTCATATTTAGTAATTGTACTTACCTTTTTTATAATGCTTATTCACACGTGTTGAGTACAGGAAAAAATAGCAAAAATCGGAGTTTGTCGATTGCGTACCAGATGCAGGTCAATGATTTTTTTCACACCTTTTCCGTGTTCCGATTGCGTCCTATTGTATAATAGGTAAACGTTAATGTGACAGATAAATTGACATCTAATATTTTTGAAATATATGGTGTGGAGGTATATTTAAACACGAATTGGTTTTTACTTGATGAGTTTACGAGTATGCAGCGTACAACAAACGCTTGCGAAAGCTTTCATTCAAAATTTAACTTTTTTTATACACATCTCATTCTAATATTCATCAATTTTTAAATATTTTAAAACAATGTCAAACAGATACATACATAAAAATAACGTCAAATTATAACTTAATATCTGTGAAACGCAGAGCAAAGTATTTGAAAAAAACAGAAATTTATTGATAAACAACTTAAATAATATAATTATAACCCCTTTATAATATACCTTAAAACTGTTTCATTTAAAAACCCTTTTTTTATATGACATATTTGAACTTAATTTTATTGATTTTTGTATTAATATTATTTTTATTACTGACAAGAAATATATTATTTTATAACTCTAACTAGAAATATATTATTTAAATTATTTATTCCTATATATATTTGGATGTATTTTTATTGGTTTTTGTATTATTATTATTTACAAAATAATTATTAATTATGATTATTCGTTTTACAAAATTGTATGCTTATATATCATACAATAGGACGCAATCGGAACATAAAAAGGTAAGAAAAAATAATTTACCTATCCGACTTGTGGACGCAATCGACATACTGAAAAGTTATAAAAGGTTGAAACGGGACGCAATCGAATGACGCCCGCAAAAATATGTTGTCGTTTATTGTTTGGTTTAAACAGAACGGCTCAAAAAAAAAGGTACGAGCAACGGCCGACGCCAAAATAAAATACTGACGGCATTATCGGACGGACTACGATGGCGACTGCTGAAAAAAGTTTGCGAATTTTTTAACGGGTCACGGGATGCGAAAGGCGAAACAAAAGTCAAAACTCTAAAAGAAATGATGTACGAACGACGGGATAACTGTTGACGACAATGCCAATACTAATCTAACCTCAAATCTCAATGTTATACATCTTTTCTATGATTAGTCTATATTATGATATTATGATTGTCTATAAGTGGTTTAATATAGTTTTTGTACTGACTATTATTTTCATTGTCGCTATCTCAGTATCTGGTATTTACTATTATAACTATTTATAAACGGTTGTGTCGCGATAAGAAAACCCGGTTTCACAGTGAAGTCACGTTGACCGTTGACTTTGTTGTTGAGGCATAATAATATGCTGTATATATATAAAATAATAATATACTATCTTGTGCCTTGTGCCCGTTATATAATATAATAATAATAATAATATTGTAAAACCGTGAATCGTGACGATATCAAAACTTATACTTTCTTGCTTTCTTGTTTAGTTGTTTCTCATTTCGAATACGTATATTAATGCAATATAATATTATACATTATTATTACCTAGGTTATATATTAGACCTAATTCCATAATGGAAATTATACGTATCTATATTATATATATATATATATATATATATTGTAGTGGGCCAACAGCTTGTCGCAAAGATATAGGTAATGATGGAATAAAGTAGTCGAAATATTACTAAGTGTTTTATTAAAACTGATTGAAAATATTCTAAGTTCAATTAATTAATTTAATTGGAAAATAAACTAAGTCCAAATGAACGATTTCTGGTGTAAAGTGACGTGAAGGCGCTTGCTCTAGCTCTGGAAAATCACGTCTGCGGGAGTCCTCTCCTGGGCCCCCTTATATAGTCAGTGTCCCCTGATCTCCTACTCATGTCCCTTCTGGCCTATTCGTATTCAGGTCATTCGCTTCTCACACTATTACGCATTTCAGAGGATGCGCGTGCGATGATGACGTCCGAAGACCATCCGCTCTTTCAGGATGCGCGTGCATGGTGACGTCCGGCAATCGTCCGCCCACATGCAGGTGGTCAGCCTCGCTCGAGATTCTCCGAACTCGAGATTAATATTTAATAATTATAAATATGATTAAAAATCATATTTCGATTATAGGCTTACAGTGTATCGTGGAGTTCGTCGAACTCCTATTTTCGAAGGTTGTTTAGTTTAAGTATTTAAATGTTAAAGGTTGATTACTTTCTTCATTTCGTATATTTCGTTTAGGCCTAACCAGTTACCTCTCAGGTATGCAGGTATCTACTCCCCATTATATATTTCTAAGTATTCCTACGTTGTACTATTCTTATTACCAGCCATGTTTTTATAATATATGGTTGATTACTATCCTATTACTTAGATTTACACTGTATCGCCCCCTTTATATATTATATTATGGGTATAGGACATCAGAGCACGTAGCACCCCCCCACGAAAAAAAAAGGTTTATGTCCTCAAGACAGAAATCTTTCAAAAGTCTTAGCACAAAAATAGTTATATAAGTTTACAAAATACAATACAAGTTTTGTAACTTGTTTACAATAATTTCAATTACAATACATTTTACAATTATTTGTGTGTTTTACAATATCATATTACAATTATTTGAACATTTTCATGAAATTTCAGTTATACAATACAAATTTACTGATTACAATAGTGTACTTAATATATAATTGTAGGTGTAGGGCTGGTTCGGAATAATAAAACGTCGCGTATAATATGTAATGGCACTATATTATAATAAATTACAATCACAATAGTAACGTCCGGCGACCGTTGTCCAGATTAGACTGACCCCGCGACTCGACCGGTCGCGGGTCGCGCTCTCGCGAACTTAGATAAGCAGTCACGGTCGTTGCGATAACGACCGCGACATACTCCCCCCCAAGTCCGCGAGAGGCGACGGTACCACCGCTGGTTAGGGTTCCAGCGTGGTACCGGTCTCGGCCACCTCCATGGCCTCGATCCACCGCTCCACAGTGGCCAGCTGTGCCTCTGGCGTCGGTGATGGTGAGGATGGTTGACTGAGCGGTGGCTGTTGTGGCGGCTGTTGCGGCGGCTGTTGTGGCGGCTGTTGTGGCGGCAGTTGTGGCGGCTGTTGCGGCGGCTGTTGTGGCGGCTGTTGTGGCGGCTGTTGTGGCGGCTGCCGCTGGAACCGGCCTCGCCCGTCCCGGACGTCATGGCGCTGGTAGACCGGTGCCGCTCGGCGGGGTGGCGCTCTTCCCGGAGGTCCTGCCCGGGCCCTGGCAACTGCCGGCTGCGGGGTAATAGCCCGCGTGGACCGACGGCCCTCGGCGAACCCTCTCTCGAACAGGGCCCACGCCGTTGGGTTGGCCCTGATCCGGCCAAATGACGCGGTGGCCGCGCGTTCGGCCGACCAACCGCTCACCGCGTCCTCTGGCCCATCCCCGGAAAGCCTCCGGGCTTCCCTGAGTAACTGCCCGGCCATGGCCCGCAGCCTCTCCACGTGGGTGGCGATCATGCCGCGGGATGGCCGGTGGTTACGAGTTGGTGGCGGGAGGTTAGCGCGTTCTGCCATCTGAAACAAGGTATGGTTAGTTAATGTTCTCTGACGGTCCTACAGCTCGCTTCATCGCTGAGACATGTAACTTAGTAGGGTGTTTACCCTCCGTCAAGAACACTCCGGTTCCTAGTGGTTTACCCAACTTAACCGGACCTAACCATTTCGGGGCGAACCCCGCGTGGAAACGCTTTTCCGCACTTGACTGCGGATGCGCTTTGTAGTATACCCAATCTCCAACCGCTAGGTTGCTTCTTCCTAAGGATTCTGGAGGTATATGGGTACCGGGGGGGTCTGGGGCCTGAAGCCACCGGGTAACCCCCCTTACCACCGGAGCATCACCCGATTTTACCGGAGAATTTACGATTTCCACCGGAGGGTTCCGTACTGCTCCGGACAACTTCTGACCATTTTTGCCCGCATCCGGAGATTCTTCGGCCAGATCGAGCTGCCAGTCTCCAGGGGCCTTGATCTCCCGGCCGAACATCAATTTGGCCGGTGACTGTCCGGTGTTTCGATTTTCTCTATTTCTTACGGAGAACAACACGTGTGGCAGGTAGACATCCCACAGATGATGAGGTTTGTCAACGAGTAAGGTTCGTAACCCTTTCTTCAACTCTTGATTTTGTCTTTCTACCGGGTTGGCACGTGGGTGGTATATTGGAGTCGTCCAACCTTCCACTCCCCACCTCTTGAGTGCTTCTCCCATTGCCTTGGACACGAACTGCGGGCCATTATCTGACAATAATGCCCTCGGGTACCCGAACCGTGGGAACAACTCCCGTTCGAATGTATCCACAATCGATTTGGTAGTCGCTTTTCCTAACGGGTAAGCCTCTACCCAACGACTGTAACAATCAGTTACTACCAAAATCGTTGTCTTACCTCGTTGTGTTCGTGGGTACGGGCCCATAAGATCGATGCTTAGCACCTCCCACGGTTGACGTGGTATTCGGGTGCACATCTGATCTTCCGGTTAGCGATTCAGTGGTTTTACACATGCACATATGTGACATGCTCGAACGTAGTTCCGCACTGTCTCTCGCATACCGGCCCAAAAGAAACGACTCTTTATACTCCGGTAGGTTTCTTTCCAACCGGGATGATTCGCTGCTTCGTGGTCGTGAAACCTTCGTAGCAGAATCTGAGCCTTTTCCGCCGGGACTACCACTCCCTCTTCTCCATTCGCGATGGATTGGGGGTGGCGGTGTAACACCTTGTCCCGGATGACGTACAACTTCCGAAGACGACCGAACATCGCACCGTCCCCGGAGAGTTTGGCAACGATCTCCCGTATGTTCGGGTCATTCTGTTGCCACTCTCGGACGTCGTGTAATGTAACGTTTCCGTCATCACTCTTCGGCTGGATCGCTCCACAGTGGGTGACACCCACACCGAATCCTCCGGACACGCCGGACAGATCACCGAAGACTCCGGAAGTTCCTCCGGACACTCCGGGCCGAATCACTGGGGGATCGTGGATATTGTTCTCCAACGATTCTTCGTCCACTGTATTCGGTCCTACCGGACAACGGGATAGCGCGTCGGCTGCTTCATTTTCTACTCCGGGTACGTGCCGGATTTCAAAATCGAAAGCCCCGAGTTGTAGCGCCCATCGCGTTAGTTTGCTGTTGGTACAGCGAGCTTGCTGTAACCATCGGAGTGCCGCGTTATCTGTGAATAACATAAACTTACCAGACTCAAGATACGGCCTGAACCTGTCAACCGCCCAAACTATGGCTAGACATTCACGTTCGACTGCCGAGTATCTTCCCTGTGCTGAATTGAGTTTCTTGCTGGCGTAGGAAATGATTTTCCTGTCGCCACTCTCCCCCCGCTGGAAGAGCACGGCACCAACTCCGACTTCGCTTGCGTCGGTCTGTAGATTGAATGGCTTACCCGGAAGAGGAGGGCAGAGCCGTGGTGCGGACACCAAAGACTCCTTCAACTTCCGGAACGCCTCTTGCTCAATCTCTGTCCAACGCCACTTGGTCCCTTTGGCCAACAGACTCGTGAGCGGTGCTGTGATCTCGGCGTAGTGTGGCACGAACTGGCTGTACCAACCACAAACGCCTAACACGCGCAGTACGTCTTTTGTCTTCTTTGGAACCGGTAACTCCTGAATCGCCGTTAGTTTTTCCGGTTCCCGGTCTATTCCTTCACCGTCCACGACGTGACCTAGGAATTTGATCTGTGCCACCCCGAATGTACATTTTTTCGGTTGGCACGTCAGACCGTAAGACTGGAGTCGCTCCAAGACTCTCTGCAAGTGGTTTAGATGTTGATCGGGACTCTCCGAGTATACCACAATATCATCCAAATAAACCAAAACAAATTTGCCTACTAACCCACGGAAGACTTCGCTTACCAAGCGACAGAATGTGGCGGGGGCGTTCTTAAGTCCAAAAGGCATTACTCTAAACTGGAATAATCCTCTTTGGGTCCTGAACGCCGTAAGTGGACGTGTCTCTGGGGAGAGACCCACTTGCCAATATCCTGATTTCAAATCCATGGTGCTGTAAATCTTCGCTCCACCCATTCCTCGGACCATGTCATGTAGGTCCGGCATCGGGTGAGCGTCCGACTCCGTCTGCATGTTCAGACGGCGATAGTCTACACAAAATCTGCGTGAGCCATCCTTTTTCTTCACGAGTACTACCGGTGCAGCCCATGGGGATATACTAGGTTCCACAAAACCTTGTTCTTCCATGTCTCGCACCATCTCGGCAATCACCTCGTTCTTCTCTCGGGAGTACCCGTAAGCGTTTAGAGCCACCGGATTTGGATCCTTGAGACGGATCTGGTGCTCTATTACCCGAGTTCTGCCTACCTCTCCGGAGAAAACCTCCGGATATTGGCATAGGACTTCTTTAACCCGCATACCGTACTCTCCTTCGGGTAAACCTGCGGTCGTTAAGTCCACTCCTACGGTGACCGGAGTTACTGGATTTCTCCAACTCACGGAAACACGTCTTTCTTTCCCTAGGTGGATTATGCAACCGCTATAGTCCCAAGCGACTTGTTGCTCCACGAGGAAATCGTGACCCAGGAAGACATCTCCAATGAGATCGTCTAACACTGCGGCCCTGAAACTCACCTCCAAATCCACTATCCGAGCCCGAAATTCGGAAAACTCCGTAATTTCCCGGGTTCTTCCGTCCGCCATCCGGACAATCTCCGGTTCTTCGGTAAAACTTCGGCCAAACTTCTTTGCCACCCACGGTTTGACATAAGTCCTCGCCGCTTGGGAGTCCAGTAGCGCTACTACTGCCCCGAGTGCAAACTCAAGTTCTATGGCCGGTACCGGAACATCCGATACTCTAGTTTTCCCCGTTGACACCGTTGCAATGGCTGGAGACTCAAACGCTTCGGTCCGCAGATCCGAAAAGCGTTGCCGCAACTCAAACTTTGAGTCCGTATCTGAGTCTCTCCTTTTGCAAATTTTCCGTGGATAAGGAACTATTTCTTCGGGAAAATCTTCGGATGTGACCGGACAAATTAACAACTGCTGTGTTAACTTATCTTGTTCCGCATCACTCGACACACTGTCCGGGACATTTTCCTCGGAAAAATCACACACCTCGGTGAGATCTTCACTTTTGTCCGGAACATTTTCGATCCTACTCGATTTTCCATACTTCTTGTCCGGGTGGTTCGACCACCTCTCCGTCGATTTGCCATTTGCCCGACTCATTGTCACGAACTGTGGTTCCTTTTTCGGAACGTCGCTTTCAATGAGTTTTCTCGGGTGGCTACGGCGTTTTCTCCGGTGTTTTTCCGGAGGCTCAACCGTTTTCACCGGACAACTCCTCACTCCGGACGTCCACTTCGGGTAACCGAAGTTTTCCTCCGGAGGATTCCCGTTCTTACCGGTCTTCTCCGGTCCAGAACCCTTCTGGCCCGTTTTCTTCGGACCCTTTCCCGAGTCTCCGGTCCGTAACGCTCCGAAGTTCCTTTTCTCCGGGTCAGTTTTGGTAATTTGTGGTTCCTGTACCGGAACGTTACCAACTGCCGAAGTAGAACTTCGTTGCCTACCCCTCTTCGGACGACTCTCGATTTTTCCGCCGGTTACTTCCTGGCCGGCCGGGACCCGGCGGTCCCGCCGGTCGTTTTGGCGTTTCCCGACTCCGACTTCCTCCTCGGACATGCAGCTTGCCAGTGGTCATGACTACCACACACTCTACATCCTGTCCCGGAAGACAGTCGTTCCCTCGGATTAGGCACCTGGGATTTGCTAGCATGCTCAGCTTTTCTTCTGTCCAACCATTTTAATTTTGGTGGTCCGCTGGTGCTCTCTCCCGCCTTATCCGATACTACGGCCTTACTACCATCTAAAATGTGTGCAAGCGCACGTAGTTCGCTGAACGATTTCAGCCGTTCAATGCGTGCATGAATTCTAAATTCATCACGCATGAGCCCAATCACCGTCATCACCACCGCTTCTTCAGTCAGACCAAGATTTAACCTCCGATACAGCTGGTACTTGTGAAGGACATACCCTCCCAGTGTTTCGGCCTTGGTCTGAGCGGTACTTAACAGTTCCGATTGTAGACTCGACTGCAACTCGTCCCCGTTGAACTTTTCCAATAGTTCAAACTTGAACTCTTGCCATGGCAAGTCCAACGCCCTCATGGTTCCCCACCATGTTCCTGCCTGTGCCTTTAGCTGAGGGGCCAACACGGTCACCCATCGAGCTATGTGGATACCAGTTTCTTCGAGTATTGCTTCGGCCTGGAGCAAAAACCGCACCGGGTCTTCCTCCCTCTTACCAGCAAACTCTGGTATCGACGCACGGGCCATATTCAACTCATTTTGAGGAATGAGCAGGCTGTCCGCGAAGTGAACGCGTTTTTCACCGGAGATATTACTCCGTAACGCTTCCCCATCACTTCTACCGAACATTTCACCGGACACACCGGACAAATTACCGAAGACTCCGGACATTTCACCGGACACTCCGGACTGGTTACCGGAAGCTCCGGGCAAACTCCGATTTCGCGAGTTTTCTCCGGTCAATCTGCTTCGAATGTTCGCCCAACGGTTCTCAAAACTCACCTCTTGAGTTTTGACCGGACGATTTTGATTTTTGTCCGGGCAATTTTGATTTGCTCCGGATAAATCACTAGTGGAGGGTAGGCGGGTGTTACCACCACATGCGCAGCTTGCTTGCGCTACTCGTTCGGTTGACTTACGTTTTTCTTCGGCTAACTCCCGCTCCAAGCGTTCCACGCTTTTGCTAAGAGTAGCGATAGTACGTTGCTGCTCGTCAACCGTCGCTTCTACGCCCTCCAATCTATCTAACATCTGTTCCATGAACTGGTTTATCAAATCTCCGTCGGTTTTGACCTCTTCACCACTGTTCTGGACCTCCGATGTACTATCTTCCGGTACCTGGGCTGACATTACGTCACTTACCCCAAACCGTACTGATCTTGGATCCATATTTTCCTTAGACCTAATATACTCCTCTAGAAATAGAAGTTTATCGGCCTTGGACCCCCCGGTCTCAATACCACGTTTCGATAACTCCCGGTTAATATCGACAATATTTAACTCACTAATGCATTTGCTAGCCATTACGGTGAGTAAATTTACTTGCTATTATCTACCTAATTAAATTACGATAGATACGATATTAACGTAAATCGGGCGAACGGTGATAGAGATACGTACTTTCCAACCTATAAATAGCCTAAATCTAATTTAGCACTGTAGGAATTACACTAAATTTCGCAAATTCTGCCAAAATTTAACACCTTAGGTTAAATAAGTACTTATATTCTATTAAATAAAATTAATACGAATAAATAATTAGGAACCGGTATGATCAGGACACCTATGTAGGTTCTTTTAACCCGATATGTGCTAATTTACTTTAATTTTATGTAAAATTAATTTTATTAAAATTAGCACTTACCTTACTCCTTAACCGACTGCGCCAATGTAGGTGTAGGGCTGGTTCGGAATAATAAAACGTCGCGTATAATATGTAATGGCACTATATTATAATAAATTACAATCACAATAGTAACGTCCGGCGACCGTTGTCCAGATTAGACTGACCCCGCGACTCGACCGGTCGCGGGTCGCGCTCTCGCGAACTTAGATAAGCAGTCACGGTCGTTGCGATAACGACCGCGACATAATTGTTAGTAGTTACAAATTTTTCCTTTTTTATTATTATTTTTTTTTTATATAATAAAATAAATGGTTAGTGAATAATATAATAATCTAATATAGTTATATAATATAATTGGTTAGTATGTAAATTTCAATTTGTTAGTGGTTAATAATATAATGATATAATTTTATAAATATAAAAATTATAGTCTAGTGGATAATAATGCATTTATTGCCATAGAATAAAAATAGTAAAGTATATAATAATAAAATATATTTGTAAAGTGTAGTTTCTATTTATAATAATTTTATAATATTTCTAGTGTATCTGATTCGTTTCCGCTAAGTATAAGTGTATATATATATTGAATAATAGTTTTTATATTTTATACTTTAATTTATATTTTATAATTATTTCCTAATGTAATATTTATTATTTACATATTATTTTTATATTGTCTTTCTCTTTTGTTTACTCAATCAAATATTATCCCCAAATGCAATGGCCAACTATTTATTTTAAGTTTGTCCTTTGCAAATGACGTTATCTTTAACTGATTATTAACTGTTTGGTCAATCATCCCCCATCACTTGAATTGTGACGAACTCGCTCCATCATAATCAATTGTCAAAAGTTGTTAGTGGGCGGGCCGTACAATCCAACCGGATTTATCATAAAATATTGATTGAACCAACGTGTTATATTATCAAGTAGGTTCAGGTAGTCGCAGACACATTCTCACTGTTATGTCACAAGAATTTATCTGCTAACTACACAACCCGAAATGACCAGTATTTTCTGAAGAATTATCTATCATAATATAAAATATCTGCAGGATTAGTTAATATTTCTAAAAAATAGTTTAACTCATAACAATAAGGCTCACTCAAATCTCTGTCGACGCACATATCTGATAAAAATCTCTTAGTTGCAGATATCATTTTCAAAATTTTGTCATCCTTGTAGGGTACTAAAATCGAATTATTTGCGGTGACTATATGATAGTCATAGCAATTAGTAAAATTATGCCAATTTCCTTGTTCTGGATTTATGTGGTATTGTGTTTCAATATTTAGTGCAATTTCCGCGCTTAACTGTTCCAATCTATTCATTTTGTTTTATTACTTTGTGGTTGATTTAACTAAGTTTTCAATTATTATGTCTGAAATTAAATTTATATATAAAATTTTAATTTATAATTTTTAAAAGTGTTTTATTAAATTTTCATATCTTTGTTTTCGTATCACAAAGTCAAAAATACATTTGGTGTATTTTACATCTACAGTAGGATCGTGTGCATACGTAATTTTATGTTTCTTTTTACAAATCATGTCGTGCGTTTCTACCAAATTAAGTAGGCGTCCCGACTTGTTAAATGTCCCTATATCTACTTCGTATATTATTTCTCTGGTACTTAATTTTTCGAATTGTATCGTGAAATTTTTATTAAATAATTTATCATAGCATGTTATGTTTAAAATTGGAAATTGCGTTAAATCTAATCTGTGCAGAATACTTTTATCAGAGTGCCCGTTCCATACTACTATTACGTTCTCCTTATTTCCTTTTAAGATGTAACTCTCAATATATCCAGGTGTCAAATTATTTCTTGTCGTATTCAAACTTTTGTTTAACTGGTCTAGACAAGCATCTCTCAACTCCGTTTTACACCTAAATACTCTTTTAATCTCTTTTATAGCTACTTGTAGCTCTCTGTCTTTCATCGGTCTTGGTTCTTCGTTGACAGGTAACAATAAAGGTCTACCTTCCAACTTACGAATTTTGAATCGATCTAGGCTATTTGAGATAGCTCCTGAAATAACCACCATGCTTGTTCTGTCCACCATTGAAAATTCAAAGTCCATTATAACGAATTTATGTGTTTCCGCTCTGTTATGAAAATAGTCCAACATTAATTATAATTGTCAAAGTTTTTATTACAAGCAACGACAACACAAGCTCACATACATCATATTTAATAATTACAAAAGCTTCTTTTTTTTTATACTTATTTTATTACTATACTTATTTTAATTACTAATAATTCATATTATTATTATTTTTTTTTTTTTTTTTTGTTTTAGTTTTGTATTTTTATTCTGTAATTATTGGTGGTAATCCGCCCATACCTAATCTATCAGGTGTATCACCTAGTAATTTTTCTTTAGCTTTATTTTCTTTAAGTGGGGATTCCACGTAGAAAGTACTTCGACTTCTCGGTAAGTTATCATTAATTACTGCCATTTGATGGTGGCTTAACGCTCTACCAGTGGTCAAGTTGCATCTACACGATATATATATAAAAAATAATAAGAATAATGAAAATACTATTAATCCTATAATTGCATACATCAGGTATGAATTTTTACTATCGTTATCTACTCCCGATTGTCTCAATATTTCCTCATCTATCATATTATCTATCTCGTCCAGGGAGTGTGCCATCTCATGTACATTATCTAGTTTATGCGAATAAAATTTTGTTTTTCGTACTTTTATGTTTTTCACGCCTTTAAGTTTTACTGGTAAACCACTCACACCTATTTTTGGAATGAAATTTATATAATATTTCGATTTTATTTCCCTTGTCGGTTTCAATACTATATTCTCCGCATACGCTCTACATTCTTGGTTTAATTTTATTAAACCTTGATTTTTAATCTTTACTATATACGGTTCCTTATTCCCTTGGCATACTATAGTCAACGTGTCACTAGTGGTGGTAAATATCCATGCATTTGCATACTTTAATTTATGAAATATATTTTTCGATATTACTATCACTCCCGCTTAACATGTAGGTGGTAATAGGTCTGGATTTTTAAATAATGCTACTTCACATGGTTGTCTAATTGATTCGTGCTGTATAGGTTGAAATTCTGGGCAAATAGTAAATGCCTCTGTCTCTGTACAATGTAGTAATTGTGTTTCAGTGAAAGTGGTATATTGCCTGCGATTTTTGGTTATACCGACATATTGGTATTCCGGTTTTAAAATTAAACTATGTTCCTTATTATCGCTTTTATTTTCCACACGGTGTGGTATAGGTATTATTTTGTAAAGGGTCAGCTCCAGTTCTGTTACTAAAGGTATTTTTATTAGAAAAACTATTTTATTATTTTTGTAAAATACCGCCATTTTAGTTATTTTGCTTAGTTCGTAAATTTCACTTGGATCTGTGCCCATAGGCAAATTTAAATTTATTGGTAAATTAATTTTTATTTGCGTTAGTTGTTTCGCTAATTCCCGAGGCGTTACTAAACTAGAATGTAGTACACCCGTTCTAGCTGCTGTTATTATTGAACTAAGGGTCGTTGTTTCATAAGAATATTGTGTTAATAACGCGGTAAAAATGCTATGTATTCTATTTGTTAACACCAAGGTGTCCAAAGTTGAAGTATGATTTACTAATTCATTTATTTTAGTTTTTAATTCATTTTGCTTTTCCTCTAATTCCTTATAAAGCTTATTGATTTCTACTGATGCGCCCCCTATTCCTTGTACTGCCGATTTGACTACTGTAGTTTGATTTTTTAATAAATGTATCATTCGTTCGTTACTTTTTTCAATTATTCCTATTTGATCAGTGGTCTCTTTCGCACAATCGTTGTCGCACACTCCAAACAATGTTTTCATTGCTGAACCTATTATATTGACTAGACCTCGTTTACGCCTACCCATAGTTATAGTTTTATAAATGGTCATGGTTGTTGTTTCTAAACTATTTGTATATCTACCGATTGACTCATACATTTGCTCCATTTGAGCAGATATTTCGTTAAACATTGTTTTTAATATATTTTCAAACCTAGAACAAATTTCATGTTTCGACATTTTATCCTGACAATGATTTATCATAGTATTAATTTCTACTTCTAATTGCTTATATCTATCATCGTAATTTGTTAAGGGTACATAAGTTATTAGCTCCCATTGAGCTCCTATTATTCTGATATCTCCTTGATTTTCATAAAATATGCTTGTCTCGGTTTTAAATTCTTCGATAGAGTATGGTAGTTGTCCTTGAACAGCTGTTATTAAAAATAACCTATATCATAATACGTGTATTAGATAATATTGGTATTACTAAACAAATGTTTAAATAATGAATGTACTATAACTTTATGTTAATATAATCATACTTTATTATATTACTTATAATAACTTACAATCTAATTATCATATAAATAAACTTAATATTAATGTACAATTTAATAATTTACAAGTGGTCATTTCGTGGTTAAAATTCCCAACGATTAAAATCATTAATAGTGATTAAATAATCCATGTCATAGTGTATGGCTCGTTTTAACATCCAACACAACGGTTCCTTATACTCGTGGAAATTGCCCACTAATGTTGTCATTATTCCTCTTAAATATTCTATTGTGCTGGTGCGTTCTTCTCGCCTTAACGGTACCCGCATGGTATCAAGTGCCGATCTAATGTGTTCGTAATAACAGTAGGGTATTTCTGCCCATTCCCCCGAGAAGCAACTGTGACGCTGGTGTTTT
Organism: Schizaphis graminum; assembly: GCA_020882235.1. Taxonomy (NCBI): domain Eukaryota; kingdom Metazoa; phylum Arthropoda; class Insecta; order Hemiptera; family Aphididae; genus Schizaphis; species Schizaphis graminum. The sequence goes on along the minus strand of CM037033.1, from coordinate 24,345,881 downwards.
ATTTTTCGACCCAAATTTATTAAAAAATCTAACCGTCGGCTTTCATTAAATCCACCCCCTCCGAAATGTGGTAGTGAAATACATAATAACTCGTGACGAATCGGCCATTCCTCAAATTCTATAAGAATCTCCGGCTGATGGCGTTCGCCGACCTCAACCGGTGGACCGGTGTACGGAACGTATGGAATGGGTGTCCGCGACAGTTGTCCCACTCTCAGTTCAAATAAAAGGGTATCTAGAATACAAGCGTAATTCGCTTCTATCCCCCCTGGCCGATTTACTCCGTCATCATGCTCGTACCCTTCGTACCAACAATTATGTTGATCAAGTACTGCGGAAGGAGGATCCGCCCTGACGAACCGTGGATCTTTATTGCACTCCATTAATTTTTCACCGATAAATTCACCATTTTTGTTTAACCTAAGATTCACCTGGCGTCCTTCCCCCAGTTTAACCGTTTGTATTTCGAATTCCGGGATATCATTTATATCTACACCTGTTATTAGTGGCACCTTGAACCTCTGCGAGTCCGGTTCGCTGACATAAATAATGTCCATTCTTCCTTCCCTATAATGTTTATAAGTCGCTTACTTAAAATGCTTACATTAGCTAACTACTACATATTTTATATTAGTTTATTGTTTATTGTTGTAATGTATATATTACTTCTCTCTCTTATGTTATATATCTTTTTATTATTTTTTTTCATTTTTTTTTTCGTTATTCCTCTTATATTCTATTTAATTAAATATCTAACTTATTCTATTTTATTGGTCATTATAATGTGGTTTCATACATCTCATACCGTTCGGACTGTACTTGTTCCTCTACATTCGTATAACGAAATTGTCTCATATAGCTATATCTACACGCATATATTACTAACAACATGCTGATTATTAACAATACACCTATGGCTATAACAATATAATTATCGTACCTAATTTTATTTTGAACGCTTTCCGCTTCGTCTATGAAGTTAGTTGTATTATTTATTTCTGTGCTATCAATTGTGTTGTTATTTATAATTTTACTAACGTTAAATTTATTTATTATAGTCGTGTTTTCATGTTTCAATGTATGACTTGGATGTGTAACGGTGCTATTGCTATTGCTTAAATTATTTGTTGTATTTGTATTTTCTATTTTTATTTTATTATCTGTTGTGACTAATTTTGGTTGTGTTGTCGTATTAGTGTGTGTAATAAGATCTGTTGTATTATTATTAGGCTTTGTTCTTTTATTACGTTGGGTTCTTAAAATGTTAATTTTATTATTATATTCTAAATTGTTTGTTGTTAATTCTTCGATTTCCGTGGTATCCTTGGTATCCGTTTTTATTGCAATAAGTTCGGGTGGCTGAGTTTTAGTCCAATCTTCGTAGATTTCTATAGTGTCATCATAATCAACATTTTCAATTGCAAAGTTTTTTGTTACCATTATCATAATTAACCTATAATATTATTGTTTATTATTTATAACTTAATTATATTAGAGAAAGAGAAATATCTGAGGTTATTATATTGTATTCTTTTTGATTATTATAGGCTCGTAAGTACGCATTCTCTTATGTTTCATTATCTCGTCGGCTTCTGGTATATAGTTTAACCAATCGTCCAAAGTTTTACAGAAAGCGTAATTTAAGGATTCCGTGCCCCCTGCCATGTCGTGCATATAATCAGTCATGTTTTTAGCTATTTGTTTTAATTCTAATTCGGAATATGGTTCCTCTAATTTTTCATTTGCCGTTTTTACGTGTATATCTAGACATTTAGGCGATTCGTACATTCTTAGTCTCTTAAAACAGTGTTTTTCATGATCGATTGCAATTCCCAATTCAGTCAGAAATTTTTCTTGTTTTGTTTTATTTCTAAAAATAAAATATTTATCTTATCATATATCTACCAATATCTATATAATTAATTTTATTTTTTTTTTTATATATTTTATTTAATTTTAATTATATTTCAGTTAGTAACTTAATTTTCACCAAATGTTTATATTAGCGTTCTCCATACACCATAAATTTTCAAAGAATTCATACTTTTTTTGAGCTATTTATAGAAAATTGAAATTTTTAATTTTTTTTAGTATTTTTTTTTTAAATAACGATACAATTTTTTTGGGTGGCCAGAAAATCTTGAAAATTTAATACAAGGTTTCTTATAAGTTGTTCTTAAAGTGATAAAAAAAAATCCGAAATCGTTAGTCACAATTTTTTTTTATAAGTGTTTAAAGTTCGAATTTATACGAAATATGTCAAAATTTAAATTAAATTTCATACGCTCATAATGCGAATGTTGGCCATAGTAACCATAGTAACATATAAAAACTATACTATTTGTTTCAAAATAGAATATTTGACAATATTTAATTATAATATATCCTAAACTGACAAATCATCTTCGTTCAGAATCGTTTTTCGTATACAATGATACCTATCATTGCATTCAAATTTAACCTACCCTAGTCCGAGGTCCACCCCATCCCCTAATGTACAGCAGAGCGATACTCACTTACCAACTTTTTTTAAAATAAATTACTTATAATTATAATACAATTGGTAATTAAATTAATATGACAATATAAATCTTTAGATATACAACGCCAGCGAGCAGAAACCTTCACAGTTTTACCTGGCGTAAGGTTAAACTCCAAAGTATTTATGGACAATATAAAATACAGATATTATAAAAATGGTGCTAGGAACAATAAAACGTAAGTACAACTGATACTTATGATATTTAGCACAAACCGATGTACTAATCTACAAAGATCTCAATATAAATGTTTCATTATTTACTTATTTGATATAATATTAGTTATCGTATTACTATTACCTATGTAGATATTTAATCTGTGAAAATCAGAAAAATAAGGCTGAATTTTGTCCATCAACAGATTGGGTTAGGTCTGAAGATGTTTTAAAAGGTAATGGTCCAATAATGACCAAACTCCCACACAACCATTTACCTCCGAATGTGGACATTCCAATGGTTCATTTAAGGCGTTCTATTGGTTTGGCTGGAACGAGTACTGGCAATTTAGCTACCTCCATTAGGCAGATATATAACCAGGAAGTTGTGTTGTAAGTACTTTTTGGATTAATATTATGTATTTGTGCACTTGTTCTAAAATTATACTATTATATTGATATATTATATTGATTTTATATTATTTTCTATGTCAGCACCAACATTTTAATTTAATAACTATAAAATATGTCATAGGAATCCTGAAGGTGCACATGATTATACTCATTTACAGTCCCGGTCGAGCCTCAATAAAATGAGACGTCGTCGACGCCCGGTAAATCCGAAAACGGTTGATCAGTTGGCGCATATCCTCAACGAACCAAAGGCTATGGCTTATGTTTCAACCCTGCAGCACCCGTCCTCAAGGTCCGTTTGTATATTTTATGTTAAAACTTCAAATGTATGTTTTCTTTTTATTATATTCATATACTATTTTATTATTTAGATTTTTTCAGCATAATTTTCCATTAATGGTAGATGGAGAACGTTTAGGAGTAATATTTGCAAATACTGATGCAATTGAAAAATATAGGGGAGAACTACTTCAGTCAATCACCGTGGCAGGAGTAGATGGAACTTTTAAGACTGTTCCAAAAAATCCAACCGATTTGAAAAAGGGCTGCCTACTTACATTCCATATAGTGTTCAGAAATGTGGTAAGTTAGGTTTTTTGTAAATATATATTAATTGTTAATGCACCTCTTCTTCATCTGACTCTTAATATTCTCTAAGAGTTCACCGCCATCCCTCCATCATGTGTATACACTTTAAAATTATATGATTGTTCTATTCAGTCTTTTCCAATGGTGTACGCATTGACCACAAGGATGACCTAGTCCACTTATGAGTCTTTCCTCAGAATTGTACAACAAATTTTACCACTGAACTACGACCGTCTTACTATAATAACTGATTACGAACGAGGTTTAATGAACGCTGTGAGGTTAATACTTCCACATACCAAGCTTCAGGGGTGTTGGTTTCATTACTGTCAAGTGAGTAAAAATAAACTTATGCTCTGTAATTTTTAATGAATTGTTTTATTATTATTAATGTATTGGACTCAAATCAAATTATGTAGTCTGTTATCCGGTACTGTAAAAGAAGTATGCATAGTCTATACGATCTATTTCAAACTACTGTCGAGGCTGCTACAGTTTTACGCATGGTAATATTATGATGAATTATTCTTGGTTTTGTTTCTTCGCTACTACATCCAACCATCTTTTTCTGGGTCACCGCCAGTCTTTTTCCCATTGGCTTTTTCTCCTGTAGTTCTTTGTAACTTGTTATTATTTAATTTGACAAATATTAGTTTAACATTTTGTCTTTGGTTTTAGGTGTTAGCTCTACCCCACCTTCCTGCTGAAGCCCAAATAAATTGCAATTTTACCATGTTTGATGGGTTTCAAATAATCATAGAATATGTCAATAGACAACAGCCAGTAATTCAAGAGCGCTTACAACCATTTTTATTTGGCTACATACAGAACTTTTGGCTTACAAAAATAGGCGCTGTAAACATAAGTGTCTTTGGGTTAGAATTCTTAAAACATAACATAACAGATTAGTGTCATTTGTTGTAATTCGTTTTAGGTCAGAGATTCGTACCAACAATTATGTTGAATCATTTCACGCCACACTGCTGACACAAATTGGAAAACACCCCAATATCTGGGATTTCATGCGTATATTAATTTCATTATATATTCATATCTGTGAATATTGTTTTATTAATACATATTATGTATTTGTGATTTTATATGTTAATGGGTATCAATGGAATATAACATAAGGTAGGTGTATATCAGGTAGGTACCTACCTATTATATATTATACATACCATTATTTGTTGAGCAGTTATTAATCAACTAAAGCAACAATGTATTTAGATTCTTTGTATTAATTAAATACTTACTGTTATTCTAGAGAAACTATTGATAATTGAAAATCAATATTATTTGGAAATAGACCAAGCTCGCAGGAATCTCCAGGTGATTCTCTAAACAAAATAATATACCAGACATAATATATAAGTTATAAGATTAAATATAATTTCAGATCAGATGTCATCTATCTCGTATAGATAGATCAGAAGTCACCAGCAGAATACAAGTATACATAAATCAGTTAAATGAGAATGGTGATTTATTATATTTTTTAAGAACAGCAGGGCATCTGATGGATGGTTATTACAGAAAGCAAGTTCGACCTCAACCATTGGTAAACTTATGATTTGTATTTTATTTACCTACTAATGTTAACTCATTATTTTTTTATTAGGATCAGTAATGAATGTGTTCAAATTAAAGCCAGTAACTACTAACTTTTATACTATATATAATTAGATATGACTTGAAATAATTTTATTCATAATCCTTTTATTTTTTATATACATTTTATACTTATTTTTAAACTTATATACCAATTAATGACTTATAAAAAAAAATTTTTATACAACTTTTATAATTGTAAATAATTAATTTATACAATGTTTTTACAAAATTTACAACTGGGCAAGTTAGCTATTATTTCTAACTCAACGAATGTGTATGAAATACTGAGTAAATAGTTATAGGTTACCCCTATTTAAATATATATATAATCTAATCTAACTCGTTAGAAAAATAACTAACTAGTTAGTTTATTGTTATTATTACTTTTTTTCATTCCAGAGTTCTATAAGCTGTTTAGAATATATGTATATAATATAATATAGAATATGGATTATACTGTGATTGTTATGTATTATTATTTTATATTTTATTTTGTCATACTGTTGTATATATTTTTTTATTTTGTTTTATCATTTATGTTTTAATAAGTAATAACTAAAATTCCAAGAAATTGAAATTATTATACTTACCTAATTAGAACATGTGATCAAATTACTAGGTGTTTAATTCAATTTTTTAGTTTTTATCAATAATGTAAGTTAGATATAACTTATTATTTACATTTGAACACAAAAATTTTTTAATCTAAAAAAAATCTAACTTCTAACTTATAATCTAACTTAAGTTACTATTTTCACCAAACTAACTTCTAACTAAGTTAAAAATTTGGACAGTTTCAGAAACTAACTTGTGTTCTAACTTAATTAGTTTTTTTACTAAAGTAACTTAACTTCAACTAGTTAAAAAAAATGACTAACTTGCCCAGCTTTGATATTTGATGATATTATTGTAAATAAAGTAATTTATATAATATAACCTATTTACATGGAACCTTGTTTTAAATTTTCAATCATTAGCTATAAAAGTCAACATTTTATACATTTTTAACTAAGAAATATTTTTTTGACAATTCTAGAAAAAAATTATAAATTATTATAAAAATGTCAATTATGTTTACTTGACTTACCTCAGGCATGTTTAAATGGTGAGAGTCTGGCATACTCAACAATTTATTTGCTCTACTCAATGATGGTTTGAAGTTGACGTTATTCAATTGGCTATAGTGCTAAACTGAGGCTCAGAACTGATGTCTCCGATAGTGATGCAATTGATCAATGAATGTTACATGGTTTTCCAAGCTCACCTATAACAAATGAATATTGTACATTATCTTAATATTGTAAATTATCTTAGACACTATTGTCTATTCTCAAATGACAAAACCATTTTATATTTACAATTATCTAAATAATTAAATGGCTAACATTTTGACTAAAAAGCAGATCAAAAGCAGACCAATATGTGTATACCTAATTACCCGTTTCACAGCTGGATGATACGAGAATTATCCACTAATGTACGTCATTTTGTTTCGTTCAAACAATTAACAAATAAACACGTTGTAAAAATGTATTAAACTGTTTTAAACAGTAAAACAAGTACCTTTAACCTTAACTCAATATGCTCGTCGTATGACACCAAAAGGCGGTTAAAGACAAAAAGATATAGGTAATCTGGTAATTGGTAATATAAAATATTATAAATATAAGTATTAACAATAATGGGACTTAAATGGGTATAGTACTATAGTCATTAGTCATTATGACTAAACCAATGCTTATGTTTATAATAATGACTAATGAGATATTATTATAATCATTTGGGACTTGGGTTTATTTTTGGACTTATAAATAAACTATAGAGTATTATTATAATTGCTAAATTGCATGCCTCGGGCCGCTGCAGCTGCGGGTAACGTATAAAAAGATTATTCCAGTATAATAATTACTGAACATTGCATGAATGCTTTGTGGCATTTCATACATTATATTATATTATTTTATATTTCATTATTATGACACTTAACAGTTATAACATTTAAATAATATTTCTTACATTAAACATTATTTTTATGGAAAAATTATACAATATTACATTATTGTTACTTACTACTTAATAATTGGTAATATTTTTATACAATCGAAACTTTAACATATTAGCGTTATTTATAATATATATACAGCGTTATTTATAATTATTGACATTCAATACTAAATACATACAAATACATATTATTACATAAAATATAATTTATGATAATGTTGGTAATGTCTTTATGGTACCTAATGGTACAGGGAATTTATGTTTTAGTATTGGTAAACATGATCTGATAATTTTTTTTTTCCGAGTTCTTATCAGCTGTAAGAGAACGGCTACACACTCATATGTTACGGGCAAAAGCCGAAATCGGGCAAACCTCAGAAATGCCCGGGCAAAACGCGAATTGCCCACAATCCTTGGGCAAAATCTCATATTTCGGCTTTTGACCGGACAAACCTAGTTATGACCAACCTCATTTGGGCAAAACTGTATACTGACTTTTATCGTAAGGACAAAACCGTAGAGTTTTAAATACGTTCGCTAATATTATACACAAATTTCATAATTATAAAATAAGTATTATTGTACAAATATAATTGAATAAATTTAATTAATAAATTTAAACCTCACTTGAGTCAAACTGTAGCGTTTTAAATAACCACTAATATTAAATACAAAAAAAATAATAATCATAAAATATTGTACAGATATAATTGAATACACTTAAATAATAATAAAAATATAATGATATTAAGTACTCGTATAAAAATAAACATATAATAATATTAGGTAGGTACTCTTATAATGTTAAAATAAATAATTAATAAAAAATATTGTACAGATATAATTGAATATAATAATAAAATATAATATTTTTGTTTATTTGTTGTTACACATATTAGAACTATGGCATTTAGAACTAAACAAAATATTTTGTTGTTTACGTTTGCATCGTCTCGTAATGCACTTAGTTTTGCAAGAACAAAAAATAAACCCTCGTCCTCCAGTTAATGAATTTTGAGTACAATATTTTTTATTAATTATTTATTTTAACAATATAGAGTACCTAATATTATTATATGTTTATTTTTATATGAATACTTAATATCATTTTATTTTTATTTTTATTATTATTTAAGTGTATTCAATTATATATTTTGTACAATACTTTATGACTATTATTTATTTGTATTTAATATTAGTGAAGTTATTTAATACGTTACGGTTTTACCCTAATGAAGTTTAAATGTATTAATATTTTTAATTATTTATTTTAATATTATAAGAGTACCTACCTAATATTATTATATGTTTATTTTTATACGAGTACTTAATATTTAAATTATTAATATTACATTAATATGTAATTAAATTTGTATATAATATTAGCGAACGTATTTAAGACTACGGTTTTGTCCTGTCGATAAAAGTCAGTATACAGTTTTGCCCAAATGAGGTTGGTCATAACTAGGTTTGTCCGGTCAAAAGCCGAAATATGAGATTTTTCCCAAGGATTGTGGGCAATTCGCGTTTTGCCCGGGCATTTCTTAGGTTTGCCCGATTTCGACTTTTGCCCGTAACATATATATTCTCATCACAGTTTAAAACTGTTCGAATTTGTATAAGTAGTAAGTACCTACATAAGTTAACATAATAATATTTACCCAAATTAACAATGATGAATTCTAAGACTTATGTACTTTTAACACAGCAATATTAGTGAATATAATAGTCTCACGATTTATGTTCGTATACCAAAATGTAAAGGAAAAAAAACTATATACGATAACACGATAAAGTCATTATGAGCATAAGTCGACTTATGTACATTTACCCTAATGCCACAGAATTTATAATCCGATACTTAGACGAATGCCACAATCGATTAAATTTACCCAGTCTTAGTAAAAAAAAAAATACACATTAGATAAATGTAACATAAACAATACCGTAGAAATAAAAAATAATGACGTAAACAGAACACCGATTATGTGATATACTCAATTTTGTCAAGATTGTGAACATCTGTCAACATCTGATTCGGCATTAAAATCTCATGAATATTCGAATCATCCTTATTGGTGTGAGGGGGGAGACGTAATGTTTTGCGATGTATGCGGAACGTATATTAGAGAATATTGTAACAGACTAATGAATAAAACTGTAGAAAAAATACTAGATAGGCATAAAAAAAAACAAAATTCCATCATATAAACAGTTTAAAATTAATTAATCGGAAAAATGATAATGAAATGTTAAATTACATTAATGCATCACATATCGTTAATCAAAACACAGACGAATTAGAATTCGATATAAACCCGGAACTAACCCAATCACAACAGACACAATTAAAACAAATTTTAAATACATATACATTATACAGATTGCTTTGCTAAACACTCGATGGACTTAGGGGCGATAGACGTGGGAGATGCACCTATACTAACAATAACAACAGAACCTGTTAATTTACCATCATATAGAATATAGATTAGCCTTGAGTCTTGACAGAACAACAGGAACTACAGAGAAAAATTAATGAATTATTAAGATTCGGTCTTATAACTCCATCTATTTCCTCATATGCCAGTCTGGTGTTTTTAGTGAACAAAGCAGACGGTTCAAAGAGATTAGTAATCGATTATAGACGATTAAATAAACAAGTGCCACATCAAAATTTTCCAATAACTCATATGCAAACGGTTTTCGATTGTTTAGAATGGGCAAAGTTTTTTAATATAATGGATATGCAGCAAGGATTCTTAAATATTTTATTAGGAACAACAGACAGATACAAATTAGCATTTATAATGCCATTCAAAATTGTACGACAAATATCAGAAGTTACATATGTAGTATAAATAACAAAAAAGCGGCTAAGTGAGTATCGCTCGGCTGTACATTAGGGGGTGGGGTGGACCTCGGACTAGGGTAGGTTAAATTTGAATGCAATGGTAGGTATCATTGTATACGAATAACGATTCTAAACGGGGATGATTTGTCAGTCTAGGATATATTATACTTAAATTTTGTCATATATTCTATTTTGAAACAAATTCAAACATTTAAGTAAAAGTTTCAAGATTTTACGTTTAGTAATTTTTTAAAAATAACAAAAATAGAAAATTATTTTTTAGTAAAACGTAATTTTACACGTGTGTTTTTGATTTCAAATTAAAATTAAAACTTTAAACACTAGTAAAATTTTTTAAATTGAATAATCCTCAAACTTTTTTATAATTATTCTAAGCTTAACTTATGGACAGCATAGTATTAAATTTTCAATTCTTTGCTTTTGATAGTAAAATATTTATAAATTTTTAACTACCAAATAGTGAAAAATATTCATGATTTTTACGAATGTTTGTCAATATTTGAACTTCAAATGCTAATAAAAAAAAATTGTGCCTGTATATTTTTATAATTTTTGAATGAGAGTTAGAACAAGTTATGTGGACCCTTCAATTAAATTTTCATTACTTTGTCCCAGCTAAATTTTTTTTTTATATTTGAAGTCAAAAATCGAAGCATTTTTACTGCCCCAAATGTTGTCGACAGACACAAAAAAAAACACACATCATTGTAAAATCAATACATTCATCACTCCGTTCAGAATCTAAAACGGACAGTTAATAAATTACTATAAGCATGTTAGTCAACTAAAAAAATTTAAAAACCGAGAAATTAAACAAATAACATAGGTAAGCAAAATAATTAGGTGTATTACACTTATATTTTAATTTATTACATATTAACATAAATATGTATTTAAGGCATATAGTAATTGATTAGTATAATAATTTAAATATAAGAAAATCGCATTTATTGTATTAATATTATTATAACGAAATTTAATATACAGGAAATTGCATTGAAACCATAATTTTAAAAAGAGGCAGTGGCGGTTCTGGTATTAAATTTTGGAGGAGGCAACATGTTATAATACAGGCTAACTCGTGGAGGGCTCTGCTCCAACACCCCCCTTACATAGTTACAACAAATATGTAAAAGGATTAACTTTTCTTAATTACAAAATATGTTAATAATAATGATATTAAAAGGTAAAAAAAATATTTTTGAACTAACTAGTTTCTTTTTATTCTGTCTAGAATATAGATAATAGATACAGAATATTTAATGATAAGTAACATATTATCATTTGATAAATATTAATTATTAACTGATAATAGCAATTAGGAATAATCACGAATTAAAATATAATATTTTTCTAATGTTAATTTCAACGGAAATGGATGTCGAGTGACGAGCGTCGAGCGCTGCAGTGTAGATTAATAGAATCATTGCCTTCGTTCGAGTGCTGCGCATGCGCAGCTTCAATTATTTTATGTTTGTGTTATATACAAGGTGATTTTTTTTATCGAAGAACACTCATTATTTTTGAAAGTATTCATGTTTATGAAAATATTTTTTTACATAGTTTCAAGTTGTTAAAAAGCAACATTTTTATTAAAAAAATTATATTTTTAAATATTTTTTATCCTTATATTTTTTTAAGTTTTTAACTTTTTTGAATGACAGCATATAGTTTTATTTTCATATTCCAAAGCAGTATAATTTTCTGAATATTTTGATACATAAAAATACTGAGAAAATTATTAGTCATTATTACTAGTCATAGTGTATACTGTATAATAAATGTACAATTAACGATACGATATCGAATGTTTGAATGAAGTTTTATCTTATATAATTCGTTGATTATTAATAGGTTAATGTTATTTGTCATTTTTATCGTATTTAACGTGCACGGTGTGCGGGTTTCGATAAACTTATTAGGTCTTTCGATTTCGTAAATTAGTAAACTAGTTATTTGTGGCAGTAACAGTGGTTGTGTGTTGATGCGTCGTTGTGTCTGTTGTGAGTTACTACATAGTATTATATAGTGTCATAATACATATTATTATTAATTAAACTACACGTAAATATGGATACTTGGTTTCGAACTTGGTCTTGTCGTAAAACGAAGCTGTCAAATGCTGAAGGAACTAGTATTAGTGGAACTAGTAGTGAGATTGTTGATGTTCAAGTTTGAATATAACAAAGAAAACTAAAATATATTTTCGTAAGTATAACCTTGACTTTTTAAAAATCGATTTTGTATTTTTTTTTGTACTGAGGAGGAGCCTATGCCGCAGTGTGTGATTTGTTTCGAAACGCTATTCAACGAATGTATGAAATTTTCAAAACTTGAAAGGCATATATCAACTAATCATCCTGAATGTGTAAGAAAATCTTTCTAGACTAAATCAGTCATGGAAAAATCTTCAAAACAAAACATAACAAGTACCCAAGTTTCTTATAAGCTTTCATTGTTAATCGCAAAGAAGGGGTCAGCTCACATCGTGGGAGAACTTATTATTCCCGTAGCCAAAATAATAAGTAATGTTTTGTTTGACGAAAAATGTACCAAAAAAATTAATGAAATTCCGTTATCGAATACGACTGTGAAAAGAGCTATTATTACTGTTTTAAAATAAAGTGAATAATTTTCGCTGCAACTGGATGAAAGCACAGACGTTGCTGGGGAAGCTAATTTATTAGCTTTTGTTCGTTTTGATTTGAATGGTAATATTGAAGAAGAAATGCTGTTTTGTCAGTCTTTAACGTCAAAAACAACTGGGGAAGAAATTTTTAAATCTGTTGATAGCTTTATAAAAGAAAACAAAGTAGATTGGTCAAAGTGTGTCGGTTTGACATCTGATGGGGCACGTGCTATGTCTGGAATTCATACTGGATTAAATGCCAGAGTTAGGTCAGTTGCTCATTTAGTTCAATGGACACATTGTAGCATACATACAGAGGCTCTTGCAATTAAAGGTATGGAAGAGTGTCTCAAAAAAACTCTTGATGATGCAGTTAAAATTGTCAACTTTATTAAAGCAAGGACTAAAAACTCCAGACTGTTTGGTGTTTTGTGTGATGAAATGGGAAATGAACAAAAACGGCTTCTACTTCACTGTGAAGTTCGTTGGCTGTCAAGAGGTAAAGTGTTATCAAGATTGTTTGAGCTCCGTGATGGAAGGAGACTATGACGGAAAACTTGCAAGTTCCTACTTAGAACTGGTGACCGTTAAAAACTTGTTGAAATGATTGGCGTATTTGGTGGATATTTTTGGTGCCCTCAACGTTCTTAATTTAACTCTGCAAGGAAAAGACATTCATAAGTTTTTTATGCAAGACAAATTTGATGCAATGATAATCAAGCTTCAATGATGGGCTCTAAAAGTAGAAGAAGATTCCTTCGATGCATTTCCAGTCCTACATGATTTTTTTGAAACTAACGAAGTTAAAATTGATAAAGCAACAGCTACAACTATACTAAATCACCTAAAATCTTTAGCTTCCAACCTCAGGTTGTTTTTAATTGTTTATTTTTCTTAATTACAAATTAATATTTTTTAATAAGCATAATTGAAATCATTTTTACACTGTTTTTAGAAACTACTGTCCTAAGATTGAAGAGGAAATCCAATGGATCAGAAATCCCTTTGAAGAAGATTACTTGAAAAAATTGAAAATATCTGCAAGTGAAGAAGATTTTTTGATTGAAATGTCATGTGATCAGACTTTAAAATTGTATTTTAAAAGTACACAATTAGTGCCATTCTGGTTAAATGTTCGGAAAGACTATCCAGCAATCGCTAAAATTGCACTGAGAAACTTGGTAGGCTTATCTATGTGAACGTGCTTTTTCTACTTTAGTTTATTTAAAAAATAAATATAGGAATAAACTGTATGTTGAGAGTGGTTTAAGACTAAAACTTGATACGATACAAAAAACACACAACGCTTAAAAAGGCCGTTCTCACGGCCAACAGAATGTAGTCATATGGCAAGCAAAGACCACCCAATGACTTGCACATAACTCACACAGTCATATTATATACGAGTATTTAACGCGATACAGCCGAGCGAAAACGACATCAAGGATACCTGATAACCCAGAGGACGATGTCATTTTCACTTGCCAAACACCGATACGCCCACCAATCACAACAACGCTAGGGTCGATCAATGTGTATTTATACGGGTGCAATTCGACCGATCGTCACCAGTAATTCTTCAACCTTCAAGACATCAAGCTCATACAAAATTCGTAGCTGCTGTCACTTGAATACGGAGAAGAACACCAACTGCTACGCCAGAGCAACTAATCCACAGGAACCGACCGACGAAACCAGCGAGACGCCACCGACTATCCGAGAACTACGAAGACTCGCCGAATACCATTGCCGGACCGGATTATCAACAAACCAGCGTTCAGAACTCGTAAACCACACACACAAGTCCCCCCAAGCGCGCCTGCATAGGCCACGCTACCCGTACGGGAATACGAGTCGACGCCACTTTGAGCGGGCCGGACGTATCCGACCGGACCTTCCCGAATTGTATATAAAATCATTCCCCTCATTGTCAAGGTGGTCTCGATGGGTACCACACAATTGCGTACGATGTATCTTTTTGAGAACACGATTGCGTACGTTAAACCATTAACTTTAATATTTACCCCAAAAGTCAAACGATTGCGTACGATTTACTGTGCAACGTTGCCAAATTTATGTTTTTATTTGTGATCAGTAAAATTTAAATATTGGAAAAATGATTTAAGTTATAGTACCACTTAAAAATCTCAATTTTCGACAAATATGATATAATATAGTATACAAAATAAAATAATTAAAATAAATAAAATGTTAAAATAATATAATAAAAAATGTTATACCTTGGTATCACTTAAATAACAAATTTTTGACAAATATGTTATAATATTTTTATGTTTTTTGTACATGTTATATTCTTTCATAGCTTCTTTTATACGAATTAAATCAGCATTTTCCATTTTTTTAATCCGACCTTTAAATACTGATTGAATTTTCGTACATGTTTCCACTTGCTTTTCTTTTAGAATTGAAATAACTACATGGACAGAAGGATGGGAACTATGAAATTGAGCATTGTAAGTTCGATGAAAACTTTCGGATCCATTTGTCGTACTTAAAAAAATAAATACAAAATCATAGTTATTATAGCAATTATATAGTTGAATATTTACCGAGGATTTTCGGATGGCTCTTGTGCCCAAATTTCTGGCGGAAATAAACAACCATTCTCCACGTATGTATTTAAAATGTAGTCAGAAAACCGTAAAATAACCGATTTCGTTATCGTCTATCAAATATCACCTATCGGATCTCAATTAATTTTAAATTTTATGTTCTATATTATAGAATAATTGAGGGGCGACAATGCAAAACGTGCTATTGCCAAAAATATCAAAATTGAGTTATATATCATTTCTGATAGTAAAAACCACGTGGAATCGAATGGTGTGTTCAGATTTGGCCAAAACGTACTATTTCCAGTGTATATTTGATCATAAAGTTTCATGATTTCTGCATAACGCACCATTTCCTATGCTAAAATCGTGTCAAAATGAACTATTTCCAAATTATATCAAAATGTACTATTTCCCATGCTATTTAGTGTAAACTTAATAATTATTGAAGCAAAACGTACTATTTTTTAAATTATGTGCAGAACGTACTATTTCCAGATTGAAGCAAAACGTTACATTTCCCATGTTAAAATGTAGCTATACTAAATTAGTTATTTGCAAAACGTACTATTTCCAAGAGTAAAAGATTAAGTTGACATTTCAATTTGAATTAATTAATCTTTAATTATTTCATGGTGATATAATATGGGACTACATTATTTTATTTTATTTACTAGTTACTGCAACTGATAAAATTCATTACATGTTTTGGTGTTGAATGTTATCACAAATTATTTCCCTCCAAAAGTTTACATGATTACTATCATGGTATTATGATAATACAATTTCCTACTGGCTACTATAATGCGTCTATACGAATCGCATAGTAGTTCATAGTTTTAATTATTTACTAATAATAATTATTAGTAGGTAATTAGGTATTTAAAATGTTCAATTCGAGAACTATTAAAATGGCTGCATGTGGCTTAAATAAAACAAAAAATGATACTCGAACTAAAGAAGAAATGGATTATAATGAATCCATTAAAAAAGTGTCAAGTTGGTTAGAGGTATGAAAAAATGAATTTATTGGTTTACAACTTTATTTATGTAAGACTTTTAATTATTATATTGTTAAATCATTCAACAGTAGGTAAATACTGTATATTTATTTATTACTGTGATACCTAATCATTTGTAGGAATACCTATTTTAAGAAATAAAATAAAATAATTCTACAATATTTTAATTATTCTTTTAAATTGATTTCATAATAGATACATAGATATTATGCAGAATAAATTGAAGAATAGTTAATTCATATTAAGTGTATGCTGGGTATTACTTTAAATACTATTTAATTATAAAAATAGTTTTTTTTATTTATATTATTATTTTATTAGAAACTGTTCAACTTACTAAAATTGGTTCAATTTATCAAATAATTAAGATTAAGTTATCAAATTTAATATAAATCTATTGAATTCTATATTTTATTATTAGGGTGGAAAATTAAAATCACATAAAATATTGTTTTTGGTAAACCTAAATATCTAATAGATTATATTTACAATTGAAATCTTTAAGTATTATCTCGAGTATTATAATAATAATTCTAATACAATATTATTAGTATTAATATTTTTTTTTTATTACACGTTAAATATTAAGTTAATATATATTTAAATTTTAAAGAAATATATTTAATATTATAATAATAACTAAATTTAGGAAACTGCTGATTTAAACTATTCTGTACCAAACCTAAATATTGAAGACATGGATGTTGAAATAATTACAGATGTACAGCCTATAAATATTAAAGAAAAAATAGTAAATAATACAGTATTGATTGAGATCTCTAATGAAACAAATACATCATGCATGAATACAGAACAGTTTCAAAATAATAACATTACCACTAAAGATGCCGAGACTGGTTTTAGACCATTAAATTTATATGCAGAAAGATTATTAACTAATCAAATATTAATTGAACCAAATACATCAACAGTTGATGCTAATTTGATTTTAGAAAATACTGATTTTCTTCCTTTGATGGAATCAGTATCAAATGTATCAATAAATAATGATCCAGAATATATTGATCCTATAACTGAAACTAATGGAGGTAGAAAGAGAATAATTCAAAATAGAAGAAAAGAAAAACAATTACAAAGAAATATTATACCAAGAGAATTGGAATTAAAATGTAATCATACTGAAATGATAAAGAAAAATGTATGCAGAGTTAGTGAACTATCAGAAGAAGACTTGACTGATTTTAAACAAAATTTGTGTAAATTAACTACAAAAATTGAACAGGATAAGTTTCTAATTACAATGATAACTGTAAGTGATGTCAAACGAACTGACCGTAAAAAAACTAACAGATCTCATCGTATGGTTGTGAAATACTTTATACCACAAATAAGAGGTAATTTAATACCAGTTTGTCTTGATGCATTTTCTTCTGTTACATCAATAACTAGAAGACGATTAAATATAATAAGTAAAACATTCAAACAAAATCATTCTAGTCCTACTGAAAAAAGAGGTGGTATTCGTGTTGATCTTATTCAAGATGAAATAACAGATTCAATAAAAGAACATATTAAAGCGTTCAAATGCAGAAAAAGTCATCATACACGTAAGGATACTGGCCGAAGCTATTTACCACCTACCTATTCTATTAAGTATATGTGGGAAAATTGGTATGAGAAAAGAAAATTAGAAAAAAAACAAACTGCTTCTTTGAGCAAATATCAGAAAATATTTACTACAAAGTTTAACATTAGTTTTGGACATCCACGTCAAGACACCTGTAGTTATTGTATGGAACAAAAAATTAAAATTCAAACTGAAGGAGATATTGACAAAAAAAGTGAGTTAATGTTAGAATTAACCTTACATAAGAGAAAAGCTAAGCGTTTTTTTGAACTATTAAAAACAGAAACTCTTGGAGAAATCTCATGCTCATTTGATATGATGCAAACCCAACCTTTACCAAAGTTGTCTGTGACTGATGTATTTTACAGCCGCCAAGTCTGGCTTTATAATTTGACATTTGTTATATCTGATTCAAATAAAAAACCAGAAAACTGCATTTTGTACTCATGGAATGAAACTGAAAGTGGGCGTGGGCCAAATGAAGTTTGTTCAGCACTGATACATTTTTTGGAATCATTGGAATATCGATTGAAAACAAGTGAATCACCACCTACTATATTAAATTTATTTTCAGATTCTTGCTCAGGCCAAAATAAAAATCAATTTACAATGATTACATTGTTGTATTATATAAATTACAAAACAACTGTGTTTACTCAAATCAATCATATATTTCCTGTAAGGGGACACAGTTATATGCCACCCGACCGAGTCTTTGGTCGAATAGAACAGATTTTAAGAAAAAAGGAAACTATTCTGTCACCAAATCAGTATTTTGAAATTTTTAAGAACTTTTGCACTGTTAATGCATATGGTAAAGATTTCAAAATATATGACATTAAAAGTGCAGTCAAAACAGTTGTTAAGACTAAAATAGATTTTAAATCTACTGAGAAAAGGTTTATTCTTATATAAAAGGCAAAAATTCAAGTATTAGGGTTTCCAAAACCTATGCTGGAGCTTATGAAGAATTTGAAGTTATTAAAAGACATTCTGATATAAGTAAATTATTTGATAATATTAAAATCTTACCAAAAACAAATTGTGTCAAACTCCCAAAGCAAAATGATTTTGTTTTAAAAAAGATGTTATTGTTAAAGTAAATAAACTATGTTAAAATTAAAGTATGTGTTATTTTTATTTTTATGATTATGGACTTCATTTTCAATGATTATAAAATAAGGTTTTATTTTATTTATAAATATAATACAAAACATTTAGCAATTTAATAGTAAAAAAAAAGTATAGAATATTTGTTTTTTCATGAAATAATTAATTATGAAAAATAAAATTCTAAGTCGTTTTGTTAAACAAATAGCTAATAAAAATATATCTACCTATCTTTAATAAAATTTTTAAATTATATCAAAATGTACTATTTAATGGAAATAGTACGTTATGATGAAATATGGCCAAAACGTACTATTTCCATTGAATTTTGACAAAACGAACTAAGTGGTGGAAATAGTACATTTTGGCACGATTCACTTTATGAAATGACGTTTAAATTTACCAAAACTTAAATTTAAATATAAACAAATATCATAAATAGGTTCAGTTTTTTTTTATGTATTTTTTGAATACTTTAGGTTTTTACTATGACTTTCTGATAAGCTACTATAAAAAATCAATGTTTCTGGAAAAAGCAAAAAATGGAAATAGTACGTTTTGCATTGTCGCCCCTCAATTGAGGGGTTCTTTTCCAAAACGCACTAATTCCATTTTTAACAAAATCGACTTTTATATTGATTCTTATGGTAAAAATAGCAACGAATCCAATGGTATCATTATTTTTATCCAAACCGGACTATTTGTATACGAAAAATGTGTCGGGAAATCCCCATTTTATTCATAACGATCTATTTCCATAAATTATTTTTGTCAAAACGTACTATTGCAATCAGTTTCAAAACGGACTATTTCCTGTGTTAATGGTTTACGATGTCTTTTTCGATTATTTCAAAAGGTACTTATGCCCATGTAAATTAGTATAGGCGATAATATAACATTTTTCCAAAACGCACCATTTTATATAATTTAATGATATAATAAAACATTTTAAGAAAAGTTTTTACTTTATCAATTTCTAAAATATTCTTATCAACCAAGTGGTGGGACAAATTGTTTTCTATTTTAGGTGAAGTGTTGTCGTATCTCAAAGTAGTTTTCGTATGCCTATCTGATAAACATCGTTAGATATAGATACGTTTGCATCACGTGAGCGGTCACATAATAACTATTTTTGTATTTTCCTATAATATATTACTCTAATAAAGTTGGTAATCGTTTATTAAATTTTAATATAACCAACAAAGATTGATTACTATAACTGTATTGTGAATATTAATAATATTGTAATGTGTTTACTGTTTGTGTTTGAGATATTTTTTGAACATTAAAAAATAAAAATAGTGTTATTAAATAGTAAATACTTACAAGTTATATTTTTTGAAATATCTACGAGCGTCGAGCCAATATGACGTCTAAAAGAAGCCAGCGAATGGTTACTTTTGCAACCGCCAAGGTAAGAAATACTATTCAAATAAGTTTTGTTACGTACTTAACTATCTATTTAAACACTTAAAACTAAAATTTGTTTTGTATTATATTGGAGTACAATATCATAGATAATATTATATGAACCTCAGATGTTTTTCTTCAAAATTAAATATCATAATATAACTACATTCTGTATTATTTTACAAAATAATATTTTATTACAACATTACTTTATACATTTATTACATCTTCTTCTTTTTTTGTTTTAGAATACATCTTCCTTAGTAAAAAATAAATCATTTTTTCCACGACAGTTATTCAGTGAAGAATATAAAGAGAGCGAAAATCGTACTCAGCTAAATTCTACTGCAGAGGTAATAATAATGTGTTAATATTATTATATATTATTCATTTGATCACACTTAGGGTATTAAATAGTATCATTAAAATTAGTTTTTATTAAAATATAACATTAATATTAATACTCAGATGATTATCCAGAGTATAGAAATTAATAAAAATGGTGGTAAGTTTTTTTTTTAATTATAATGTATAATGTAAAAATCAAAAATATAATTTGATTTTAATAAACTAAAAGTCTTTTTGTATTATGTTAAGAATCATATAAATAGATCCATAATGTATAAGAAATGCAACTAATACTTACTGAATAATAAATCAAGTGATAGGTACAGCTGTAAATATAAAATGTCCTGCTAAATACTTCAATATAAACCTTACTTTATAATACTCACGAATAAATTGTTTACATTAATAATTTATATTATTTTAGATTTTTATTTTAATATAACTTAATACATACTTTTAAATGGCATTTTATTTTTTAGGTATTACTATGTTATTATAATACTATTAAAATATTCTATAATAATTTACCATATGAAAATATTTTTCAGTGGGTATCTGAACATTCTAATTATTGTCAATTCCCTTTACTTAATGAAGCACAAACAAGTAACAATAATTATTATGTAAGTTTAAATGGAAAACAATTTATTATTTTATTATTATCCAGTCATATAGCATATCTTATATTTTTTAGGATGGAGTACTTGACATTGAAAATATGGATTTTGTTTGTCTAAACTATAACAATCAAGAAGAAAAAAACGATGAGCAGTCTTTTACATCACCAGTTGTATTCATTGAAATTCCAGACCTTACAGCTACTTCAACAGCAAATACTTCCATTGAAATACCAAATAACACATTATTAAATAATGACTTAGATGTACCATCAAATAATATTATACCTGAGCAAATAAGTTTGAATAATTTAACTAATGTACCAATGTTAATCCCTGATCCAGAATATATTGATGAAATTACTTGTGTTGCTGGAGGAAGGAAAAAAAAGATAATACACCAGAAACAGTTAAAAAAGATTGCCAAAAACCACATAGAAAACAACTGGCAACTAAATAATTGCAGTCATATCGAAAGTCCTGAAATAGTAAGTGTATGCAAAGTATCTAAATTAACACATGATGATATTAACATTTTTAAAAATAAACTATCTGATATTTCTGAAAAAGTCAAACAAGACAGATTTTTATTAGATATGATGTCAGTATCAAAAGTAAAAAGAACTGATCGACGCATAACCAATCGCAAAGAAAGAATTTTGATTAATTATTTTATACCAACTAAAGAAGGTGATAAGTACCGTGTTTGCTTAAATGCTTTTTCTTCTATCACATCAATAAAAAGAAAACGTTTAAATATTATTGCTAGAAATTTTAAAACAACTCAGTTAAGTCCTACTGAAAAAAGAGGAGGATCACGTGTATCTGCAAAAAGTGAAGAAATAACCAAGTCTATAATTGACCACATACTTGCATTTAAAGTAAAAAAATCCCATCATACAAGAAAAGATAGTAATAGAAGTTATCTACAACCTGGTTTATCAGTAAATATTATGTACAAAGTATGGAAATGTGATAGAATAAAAACAATAAACCTGTAGCTTCATTTAGCAAATACTATAATATATTTGTATCCAAATTCAACTTAGCATTTGGCCATCCTCGACAAGATGTTTGTTCATATTGTACTGACATGAAAACCAAAATAGAAAAAGAACTCGAACAAGAAAAGAGAGAAGAAATTAAAACTGATTTACAAATTCACAAAAAAAAATCAAAATTGTTTTTTATGAAGATGGCTGAAAAAAAGGAAAAAGTAGTTTCAGTCTCTTTCGACATGATGCAGACTCAGCCTTTACCCAAACTCAGTGTAACTGATGTTTTTTACTGCCGACAAGTATGGCTTTATAATATAACATTTGTAATAAATTCAGAAGGTGTGGAAAATAGAAATACTTGTCATACATATACATGGCTGGAAACTGAAAGCGGTAGGGGTCCTAATGAAATATGTTCGGCACTAATTTCTTTTTTAAGCTATTTGGAAGACAAAATAAAGCAAACCATGTCCCCAGATCAGTATCCTGAAACTTTAAATTTGTTCTCAGATTCTTGTTCTGCCCAGAACAAAAATAAGTATATGATAACTACACTATTATACTACATAAACTATAAATCTTCTGTATTTAATACAATTTATCACATATTTCCCGTTCGAGGGCATAGTTACATGCCTCCTGATAGGATATTTGGACGAATAGAACAAAGGCTTAGAAAAAAAGAAAATATTGTATCACCTAGTCAGTATTATGATGTTTTTAAAGAAGAAACTTCAGTTCATGTCTATGGCAAAGACTTTTTGATGTATAATTTTAAAAATGCAACAACAAAACAGACAAAATCAGTTTTAGGTTTTAAAACTACAGAACAAAAAGTATTTTCTTATGTGAAAGGGTTACACACAGTTGGTATAACACCATCTTATACTGATACACCTGTTCGAGTAGACATTTTAAAAAGGAACTCTAATCTTAAATCATTTGAGGATGATTTAGAAGTTTTACCTAAAATAAGTCATGTAAAACCAGCTAAAAAGAAAGATGTAGCTAGTTTATTAAAATATTTTTGTATACCTGAAGATGCAAAGCAATTTTATGATGATGTGATGCAAGAAACCACTAATATTGTTCTTGATGATGAAAACCCCGAAGGTGCAGCTTATTATGATGAAGATGAGTCTTAAATCTTAACATATTTTTATTAAGTATTTATTAATCTAATATTATATGTATATATACAGTATATAATTTTTTTTTATTAGAGAAGTGATGTCATTTTATTTTTAATTATACTTAAGTTATAATGTATCAATAATTTATATTTTATTTTTCAAAATGGTCTATATCTGGAAAAAGTATGTTTTGATTAAAAGTTTACAGTTTTCTGCAAAATTTCCTATTTCCTACTATCTTTTTCTCATAAGGTACCATTTCCTAAAATAGTCCCTTTTGAACAAAATCCAAAAGTAAAATGAGGAAAAAATTCATGAAAAATTAATAAAACTTAAATTTTTATTGTGTAAATCAGTTTAATTGCACTTTTTCTATAGATTTAGTGTAATTCAGTTATTGTATAACTTCTATATATCTTGTAACAAAAAAATGTGTTTCCTGAACAATTTTATTTTCGGCAATAGTGCGTTTTGGAAAAGAACCCCTCAATTGGGAGGCCAAACAGTCGATCGCAATCGACCGGTCGATCTTGGACAATTTCAAAGTCGATCATAGGGACACACGCTCTATGTTTCTTAATAATAGTCGATAAATAAGTTGATTAATAAGTCAATCCTCAATGGTGAAGTATATTTTTAGTAGATCGAGACCAAAAAAAGTTTGACCAGTCCTGTTCTATAAGTTCAAAGCAAATGGCAACAGGCAACAGTGCAGTTCAAAGTTGCAAATAAAAATCGTATGCAATCGTGAACATTTAATGTTCACGATTGCGTATGCCGATAAAGAACGTACGCAATCAAGTTTTACCGGTCTCGGCCCCGCGGATCATATCTACGATCACGCGGACGTGAACCACCGTCCCCATACTTTGTATATCAATATATATATATATATATAGAAATAAAGACACGTTAATTACCCGAAATTATTTCCTACCATTTCTTCAGTTTTTTCTAAATTATTCTTGTTATCTTCAATGTTTGTGTTAAGATTTTTTAATAGTATTAATGTTTGTTGTATAGTATAAAGATAGTTATTTTTTTATTTTCACAGTTATTTTCTATTTCTATTAAGTTCTCTATAAAATTTGGTTCTTCTGTTAAAATTTGTTGAGTATTTATGAGTGGTATACTTTTTTCGTATACCATTATTTTCGATATTTCATTAAAAATCGCCCCTGATGATATTGTAATGCTTAGTTTTTCTTCTGCCACTATTCTGCTGCTTATTAGTAATACTATTAATAGGTACATTTTGCTAGAACAAACTAAAATTTAATGGTTAATTGATTAATAATTTATTATTTACTAAAAATTTTATTATTTTCTCTGTCTGTAAAAGGTTTTATTCTTTGAACGTGTATAGTATCTGTAGTTGATTTCCCATTTAGTATTAATTCTACTTTGTAATTTACATCAGACATCTTTTTTATTATTTTAAAAGGCCCTCTATACTTATATGCTAATTGTTTTATTTATTTGGTTCTTGAAATTGAAATTTTATTAAAACTTTCTGACACGGTAGGTAGTCACCCTCTTATGTGTTTTGTCGTAGTTTAATTTTTGTGTTTGTTGTTCCTTTCGTATTATGTCTGGTATATCTTTCCTAATATCTTGTAATATTTCTATAGATTTTATAAGGTTAAAATATTGTCGTTGTTCGGTAGGATTTTATTGTCTAATGGTAGGTTTGCTTCCATACCGTGTAGTAGGAAGAAAGGACTTACCTTTAGTCTTGAGCTCGGGCATGTGTTATATGCAAATACCACTAATTTGTAATATAGTACCCAATCTTTTTGGTTTTTATTTACGTAGTGTGTTAAGCTATTGCATATTAGTTTGTTCATTAATTCTGTCATTCCATTTGTTTTTGGATGATATGCACTAGAAAATATTTGTTTAATACCTAAGTTTTTACATGCTTCCTCCACTTCTTTGTTCTTAAAATACGTGCCTCTATTGCTGCAAAAATATTTAGGAACTCCGTATGAGGTTATTAAAAACATTAGGAAATGTATTGACCAAACTTTTGGGAATGACTAGTAGGTCTAGCTGTACATTTTTGTTCCATTATATGAAATATAAAATATTCTTTACACAAGTATCTTCATGATTTTTTTTTAAATTTTTGTTCCCCTATGTAATTAAATGCTTTTAATATATTTCTACAAAATTCGTGGTTTGATTGTTCTGTTTCTAGAATTTTTATGTTTATTTCTTCATTCGAACTAAGATTCTCTACTTCTGTTAAGTTTAGTGGGAACCTAGATAGGCTGTCTGCTGCTAAATTGGCTGATCCAGCTTCATGTTTAATAATAAAATCGTATTCAATTAGTTTAAAAATACTTTTTGTGATTCTGGATGAGGTATTTTTCATTGTTTTAAAATATTGTAAACTCGAATTA
Source organism: Schizaphis graminum (assembly GCA_020882235.1). Lineage (NCBI taxonomy): Eukaryota > Metazoa > Arthropoda > Insecta > Hemiptera > Aphididae > Schizaphis > Schizaphis graminum. The sequence goes on along the minus strand of CM037033.1, from coordinate 24,319,858 downwards.
TCGCTGTATACTATAAACTCTCTTCCTAATAAATATTCTCTGAAATAATTAATTACAAAAAAAACTGCTGCCGTTTCTAGTTCTGTTGTTGAAAAATTTCTTTCCTTTCCTTTTAATTTCCTAGACGTGTATCCTATAGGGTGTTTCTTTCCTTGTTCGTCCTCTTGTTCTAGTCTCCTAGTCCTTCTAATGATGCGTCTGTTGTGATATAAATTGGTCTTTCTTCTTTGAAATGTGCTAATACTGGAGATGAAATTATTGCTTGTTTTAGAAATTCAAAGGCTGTTTCTTGTTCCATTTCCCATTTAAATCCAATATTATTTTTGTAATGTTTATTAGTGGATTTGCTATTTTCTAAACATTTTTTATGTATTTTCTGTAGTATGAGCATGATCCAATAAAAGCCCTAACATCTTTGACTTTATTTGGTTTTGGGAATTAATTTTACTGCTTCGGTGTTTCTTTCTAAAGGTTTTAATCCGTATTTCGAAATTGTATGCCCTAATAACTCTATTTCTGATTAAAAAAAAACATTTGTTCATTTTTAACTTTAGACCAATCTCATCTAATGTTATAAACATTTTTTCTAAATTATATAAAGCTTTTTCGAATTTATCTGCAAAACAACAAATATCGTCCAGGTAGACTACTATTGATCTGTACAGATATTCGCTAAATATTTGATTAATTTTTCTTTGGAAAATAGGTGCTGAATTTTTCCAACCTTGTGGTATTCGTTTATTTGAAATAATTAAAAATTGGTTGTAAATGCTAATTTTGCTCGGTCTTCTTGTCTTACTGGAATCTAAAATAGCCTTGTGACATGTCAACCGTTGAAAAATATTTTTCTCCTTCCAAAGCTCTGAATATATATTTTGATCGTGGTATTGGATGTCTATCATTTACTGTTTATTCATTTAGTTTCCTGGAATCTACTAGAAAACGGTATTCTCCTTTTTGTTTCTTTGGTATAAGAAAAACTGGTGCTGCGTGGCTGCTTTTGCTTAGTTCTATAATATCTGCATTAATCATTTCATCGATAATTTTCTTTAACTTTTCTCTCTGTTGTGGCGAGACTCTGTATGGTGCTTGAAAAACAGGATCTTTCGAACTTAATTTGACTTCACATTTCTTCACTTTAGCACAATTTAAATCTAATTGTTCTGAAGTAAACAAGTGTTGAAATTTTTTTAATAAAGTTTTTGCCTTTTCTCTCTGTTCATTTGTTAAATCTTTAGAAATTTGAATAACTGTATCTTGGTTGTCGCATATGTCGTTATTTGTTTTATTAATTGTTAGTAAATTGGTTTTCTTAATATTTTCTTTCGTACCTATTACAGTACCTTTGTATATTTTTGTATAGACATTTGAGAAATTATATACTGGAATTTCTGTGGCATTTTTCTCTAAAATGTTTGTTTCTAATTTTAAGTATTGCTACGTGCTCTGATGTCCTATACCCATAATATAATATATAAAGGGGGCAACACATTGTAGGCTTAACTATTTAAGATAACAATCGCCCATGAATATTAACAAAAGACGTAGGAATGAACATATTACCAAATAATATGAGGTGTGTGGCCATAATGCCATAGAGGGTGTTACCTGAGTCGGGGAGACAATAGAAATAAAACAACTTTTGACTCCAACCCACACACAAAACACACAATCATATGTAATATAATTATTAAATATTTTATCACGAGTTCTGAGAACTCGGATACAGCTTGTGGTTGACCACCTGCATGTGGGCGGACGGTCGCAGGACGTCACTATATACGCACATCCTGAAAGAGCGGATGGTCTTCGGACGTCATCATCGCACGCGCAGCCTCTGAAATGAGTAATAGCGTGAGAAGTGAATGACCTGATTACGAATAGGCCAGAAGGGACCTGGGTAGGAGATCAGGGGACACTGACTATATAAGGGGGCCCAGGAGAGGACTCCCGCAGACGTGATTTTCCAGAGCTAGAGCAAGCACCTTCACGTCACCTTACACCAGAAATCGTTCATTTGGACTTAGTTTATTTTTCAATTAGTTTAATTATTTGAACTTAGAATAATTTCAATCAGTTTCAATAAACACTTAGAAATATTTTGTCTATATTATTTCATCACAACCTATATCATTTTCGACAAGCTGTTGGCACGTTACAAATTTGGCGCAGTCGGTAGGATTCTTTCAAGAAGAATTCTTTGGACGAATTTATTTATTTTTTTTTAAATAAAAAATAATTTTCCAACTTCGAAATTTTTTTCGAAATATTGGAAAAATTTTTTCAACGAGAGGCAAATCAATCACGATTCACTGTTGAAGAGGACAACTGCAGAACGTCAACTTCAACGACTCTGAGGAAGAATCATACGCGTAGCGAGCCAACCGATTCAAAGTCGTCAAAAATAATTCAACAATCAGAAATGGAAGCAGCAACTCAAGCCGTCGTAGTGTGAGTTATAATTTTTTTTTTTAATGTAAAATAATTATTAAGCGCTAGCTCTGATCCGTCTCCTTTGGAATTAATATTCCATCGTAAAATTTTTTATTGTGAAGGTGTATATATATTCTCCCCGTAAAATAAAATAATAAATTTTTAACAATCAATAATAATTTTTCTAATTAAAAATAATTAAATAAATATTAAAAAAAAAAAATTAACTAAAATAATTTTTTTTTAAAAGTTGGAATTTTTACAATTAAATAAAATAAAATAAATTAAACAATTTAATAAATAATAAGTTATAAAATAATAATTTTTATAATACTTAGGAAATTTTTCAAGTTCCGATTTTTGTGTTTAAATAAATAAATTAAATTAAATTAAATATAAATAAAAAATAAAGGAAATTTAAATAAGTAATAATTAATAAATAAAATATTTTATTGAAATAAAATAATAGCAACCAGTTATAAAAATAATTAATAAATAATAGTGACATAGAAAATTTTTCTAACAGTCAAAATAATTAAATTTTTTTTTTATTATAAAAGTATATCAATAATTTAATTTCGATAATTAATTATAAAGGTAATATAGAAATAAATAAATAATAGTTGAAAATCGAAGAAAAAAATAAAATAATTTTTCGGACTTAGAAAAATAAACGTGAATAAAATAAAATAATTTTTTCAGATTTAGAAAATAAAAGTGAATTTTTAGAATAGAATTAAATATTAATTGAGGATTTAAATAAATATAAGAAAAAAAAAAGAGAGTGAACATAAGTAAATAATTTATTGGGAATTAAGAAGATTCTTTTTAGGATTTTACGTTGAAATTAACACGTAATAATTATCGTTTTTGAAAAAAAAAAAGTTTATAAGGGTAACCGTTGAAAATAATACGGAATAAATAATTTGTTGAGAATAAATAAAAATAAAAGAGAGTATACGTTGAAAATAATACGTAATAAATAATTTGTTGAGAATAAATAAAAAAAAAATAAAAGAGAGTATACGTTGAAAATAATACGTAATAAATAATTGTTGAGAATAAATAAAAAGTGGATAGTACGTTGAAAAATACGGGAAAATATTTTATTGAGAATTAAAAGAAGTTGATTTATTAGAGAAGTATATGTGTCACAATTGAGAATTTTATTGAGGGAATTTAAATCCTGTTATTGAGTTATATTGAGTTATTAGAAGGCAAAGTGGTAAGACCTTATTATATTTTGTGAATTTATAAAAGACAGTGAAGTCTTAAGTTTTTATTGAGTTATATTGAGAATATTTGAGTTTTATTAGGCAAAGTACCTATTTTATATTGAGAAATAATTGTGAATTTTATTAGGCAGAGAGTCCTATTTTGTGTTGAATAAATAAATGAAAAAATAATTGAGAATTTTAGTTAGGCAGAAATAAGCCCTATTGTGTTGAATAAATAATTGAGGAAAATAATTGTGAATTTTTAGGCAAGAAATAAGACCTATAGTGTTGATTAAAAATAATTGAGAATTTTAGAGGCAAAGGCCTAGTATTTGAAAAATATATGAGAATAATTTTGGAACAAAAACGATAATAATTAAGTAAAAAAAAAGGAATATAAAAAAATAGAATATTATTAAGTTAGCAATTAATATAATAAAAAAAAAAATCAAAAAAAAACATTATTTATTAATTTAGCCGTAATTTATTATTAAGGATTAAATTAAGTTAATTTTATTTAAGTATATGAGTAGAATAGACAATTTGTTTTAATTTAAGAATAGTTATTTTTCGGTGATTAATGAGTAATATAAAAATAAATTTATGAGTAGTGATACGGAAGGTAGTATAACTGACGAATTAAACGATAGATTATCGGGAGAAAAAATTAATAGTGAAACTAAAGAAAAAGGAATTCAAGTGGAATTAAATATAAATAAATCTGATGAAAATAAAACAGACAGTGAATTAAATACAGCGGAAGGTTACGGAAGTCCGCAAGAATTTGATAAAAATAAATATTTAAGTGAAATAGTAGAGAAAAGTTTATTAGATACAAGTATTAAATTTAATACAGTTAACGAAATCGAAAAAAGGGTTATAGGTACGCGCACAAAACAGAATATAGTGCATACGCAATTGCAACCAGTAACTAGAAAACCTAGAGTAAAAATGGCAGAAACTAAACTTTCATTAAAAGATATTTCATCGTTAATACCAAATTGCGCTGACGAAAAAGATGTATACGCGTTTATTAGGGCATGCGATTACGCATGTGAGGCGATAGAAAAAGAACAATTACCATTATTAACTAAATTCATAGCAACTAAATTAACAGGGAAGGCATTAGACGTATGTCGATATAGGGAAACTTCGACTTGGGATAATATAAAATTTATTTTAAAAAGCGCATTTGAACAACCATTATCTCCGCAAACACTTCAGATAAGTCTAAATTCTTTACGCATGCGAAATGACGAAGACGTACAATCTTATAACGGTCGCGTAGAAAAATTGTATTATAATTTATGCAGCGCAACGGTAGCAAATAAACCCGCGGAGGAGGCGAAAATCCTTAGGCAAGCGATAACGGAACAGGCATTGGCAATATACATCAATGGTTTAAAAATGAATTTACAAACAATAATACGTGCGAGAGATCCAAAAACTCTAGAAGTAGCTATGCAACTAGCCAGACAACTGGAAATCGAACTTAGTCATAATACGGAAATAACGCAGAGTAATGTAAAAAAGGAACAAAACGCGAATAATTATAATAATAATAAACGTTGGTCAAATAATTATCAGGGTAATAATAACGCGCAGAAATTTAATAATAATTATAACAATAACTTTAGACAAAATTATAATCGCGGAAACTATGGACAAAACGAAAATAATTTTAACAATAATTATCGCAATAATAACGGCAACAATTTACCTAGGAATAATAATTTTAACAGAGGCGGTAATATTCCAAATAATAACTATAATAATTATCCGCGTAATAATAATAACCAATATAATAATAATCAGAGTATCAATAGACAAAATAGTGCAGGATGTTATAATTGCGGTAGAAATAATCATATCGCGCGAGATTGTCGCATTGGTAGACAAAACCAAAGACAAAATAATAATGTTTGTCAACCCGTACAAAGTAATAATAATGCGCAACAAAGTAATATTAATAATAATGCAACACCGATAACTTGCACTTACTGTAATAAAATAGGACATGATAGTGTTAGTTGTTATAGTAGGCAAAGAGATGAGCGTAACAATACTAATCAGTCGGGAAACGGGCAGGCATCGAACGGCGCCGGCGTCCGTTCGATCAGCCAAATAGTAGCCGCACCGGAGGAGCAAATGTACAACGTTGCTTCAACATCGTCTCAGTAATACACGATAATCATATTTCATTTCAATCACCTAATTTTAATACAGAAAATATTAATCTTCTTTTAGATACCGGTAGCGAAATAAATTTAATAAAAATAGATAAATTAACTGGCGAAACTTTAGTAAACGAAAAGGAAAAAATATTTTTAAAAGGCATAAATGACAAAATAGTATCTACTATTGGTAAAATTACAATAATATTAATATTAAATAAAAATGAAATAAAAACCGATTTTCATGTAGTGAATAAAGAATTCCCAATACCGAAAGACGGGATTCTAGGTCACCACTTCCTGTTGCAAAATAACGCAGTTATAGATATCGCGAATAATATATTAACGATTAAAAACGATATTAAACGCGAATTAAATAAAATATGTTTTACATTAGAACCGCGAACGGAAACAGTAGTATCTATACCAATAGCCGATCCTAATATGGAAAATAAAAATATTTTAATACACAAACAAGAATTAATACAGGATGTCTATTGCGCTAATATAATAAATACAGTTAAAAATGGAAACACAGTTATAAGTATATTAAATATTTCGGAATCACCACAAAACATTTTCGAGGACGAATTAAATAAGATTTTATACGAAGATAACGTAGAATGTAAATTACACGAAATAAAAATGATTAACGATAATAACGACCGCGTAAACAAAATTAAAAATTTAATACGAAGTGACCATTTAAACAAGGAAGAACGAGATACGATATTAGAAATATGCGAACATTTTTCGGACGTTTTTCATTTAGAAAATGATTATTTAACATTTACAAACGCGGCAGAACATGTAATAAGATTACCGGCTAATCAGCCACCGATTTATAAAAGACCATATAGGTTACCACAAGCTCAACAAAAAGAGATTGAGGAACAATTAAGTAAAATGGAAAAAGACGATATAATAGAACGTTCAATGTCACCTTTTAATGCACCATTACTTTTAGTAAAGAAAAAATCAGATTCATCTGGTAAAGATAAATTTCGAATAGTAATAGATTTTAGAGCGCTTAATCAAGTAACATTAAATGAATTTCACCCGTTACCAAATATTACGGAAATATTAGACCAGTTAGGACAATGTCAACTTTTTACTATTTTGGATTTAGCAAGCGGATTTTATCAAATACCGTTAGCAAAAGAATCTCGAGAATTAACAGCGTTTTCGACCGGTCAAGGTCATTATCATTTTAAGCGTATGACTATGGGAATGAAAACAAGTCCCGCGACTTTTCAAAGACTTATGAATAACGTACTTTCAGGGATTATAGGCATTAAATGTTTAGTATACCTGGATGACATAATAATATACGCGAAAAATTTAGCAGATCATAATAGTAAATTGATAGACGTATTCGAACGCCTACGGACGCATAATCTAAAAATACAACCGGATAAATGCGAATTTTTAAAGCGCGAATGTTTGTACTTAGGTCATGTAATTTCAGAACACGGTATTAAACCGGATCCGAAAAAGATAACATCAGTATTAGAATTTCCTACACCAAAGAACGTTAAACAAATTAAATCATTTTTAGGCTTATCGGGATATTACAGAAAATTTATAAAATCATATAGTTTATTAGCTAAACCGATGACACACTTATTAAGAAAAGATGTAAAATTTGATTGGGACGAAAACTGTCAAGCAGCTTTCGATAAATTAAAAAACGCACTTTGTTCAGAACCGATTTTACAATATCCAGATTTTACAAAAGAATTTATACTTACGACCGATGCGAGTGGTAAAGCTTTAGGAGCTATATTATCGCAAGGTAAAATAGGTAGCGATTTGCCGATAGCTTACGCATCTAGGACTTTAAATAGAAGTGAAATGAACTATTCAACAACCGAGTTAGAATGTTTAGCAATAGTATTCGGAGTTAAACAATTTAGACCTTATCTTTATGGTAGAAAATTCGTAATATTAACAGATCATAGACCGTTATCTTGGCTATTTAATTTAAAAGACCCTTTATCTAAATTAGCGAGATGGCGCATACAACTCGAAGAATATGATTACGAAATAAAATATAAACCGGGAGTACAAAATTCGAATGTAGATGCGTTGAGTAGAATGTATAATATACAGGAAATAAAAAACGAAAGTTATACCAGCTTTTTGGAAAAATCGGAAACAACCGTAATAACAAATAAAAATGTAAAGGAAGTAAATGGAGATTTATTGGAATCGCCAATAGAATACCATATAGTATCAGAAATAGAAAAATATTATAATTTCAAATCGGGAATTAATTATGAATTAAAAAGAAAGTTCGGAAATAATGAAATGTTAAAATCTAATAAAGAGATAGGCGATGTAGTAAAATTTAAACATGAGGAAAGATATATTATATTTATAATAACTAAAAGTAAAGTAAAGCAATTAACTACGTACGAGAATCTTTATTTAGCATTATTAAATTTAAAATACTTTTGTATCAAACATTCTTTGAATAAATTAACTATGAATCAAATAGGTAAAAAGGATGGTTTGGATTGGGCAAAAGTAAGATCAATGATTAGGTATATATTTCGCAATACAGATATAGAAATACTAATTTGCACTAAATTAGAATATACCAAAGAGGAAAAATTAATTATATTTAAACAATTTCATGATTCTTTATTAGGGGGTCATGCTGGATTACATAGAACGGTTAAAAAAATAAAACGGCAATTTAATTGGCCAGGTTTAAAACAAGAAGTGAAGGAGTATATAAAAAACTGTCCTTCATGTCAGGCTAATAAGACGACAAATAGACATCATAGAAGTCCAATGATAATTACAACGACAAGTTCTAGACCGTTTGAAAAAATATTTATGGATATAGTAGGACCTTTAATAACAACTGTCATGGGAAATACATATATATTGACCATGCAGGACGACCTAACAAAATTTTCTTTGGGCGTTCCATTGCCAAATCATACGGCAAATACTATAGCCGAGGCTTTTGTAGTAAATTTCGTATGTGTGCACGGTATACCTGAAACTATTTTGACAGATCAAGGTACAGATTTTCTTAGTAAAATTTTCACAGAAGTGTGCAAGTTACTAAAAATCAATAAAATAAATACAAGTCCTTATCACCCACAAACTAACGGTAGCTTAGAACGATCACATAGAACATTAGCTGAATATTTAAGACATTATGTAGATAAAGATCTAAATAATTGGGACCAATTATTACCATATGCATTATTCGTATATAACTCGACAGAACACACTTCGACCAATTATCAACCATATGCATTGTTATATGGAAGAGAGATAGACATACCAGTTAAATTAAAAAGTAATCCGGAACCGAGATATAATTATGATGACTATATATTTGATTTAAAACAAAAAATGCAGGAATCGCACAAAATAGCGAGAGAAAGGTTAATTAAAAAGAAAATAAAATCTAAAAAACATTATGATAAAAAAGAGCATACTGAAGAGTTAGAAGTAGAAGATTTAATATTACTTAAAGATAAAACGCAAAAGAATAAATTAAGTCCTTTATGGAAGGGTCCATATGAGGTTCTGGAAATATTAGATAGCGAAAACGTAATAATAAAAAGAGGTAGAAAACATGTTACTGTACATAAAAATGATGTGAAAAAATATCACGAAAAATCGGAAGAAGATAAAAGCGATTAAATAAAAACAATTATAAATATAAAATAATTAAGTAAATTAAGAATAGATGATAATTATAAAATTATAAGAGATAATAAAAATAAGTAAATAAGTAAATTACATTGAAACTGTATAAACTAAATGAGTTACTAACTGAAATATAATTAAAATAAAATAAAATATATAATATAAGAAAAAAATAATAATATAATTATATATAGATATTGGTAGATATATGATAAGATAAATATTTTATTTTTAGAAATAAAACAAAACAAGAACAATTTCTGACTGAATTGGGAATTGCAATCGATCATGAAAAACACTGTTTTAAGAGATTAAGAATGTACGAATCGCCTAAATGTCTAGATATACACGTAAAAACGGCAAATGAAAAATTAGAGGAACCATATTCCGAATTAGAATTAAAACAAATAGCTAAAAACATGACTGATTATATGCACGACATGGCAGGGGGCACGGAATCTTTAAATTACGCTTTCTGTAAAACTTTGGACGATTGGTTAAACTATATACCAGAAGCCGACGAGATAATGAAACATAAGAGAATGCGTACTTACGAGCCTATAATAATCAAAAAGAATACAATATAATAAAATCAAATTATTTCTCTTTTCTAATATAATTAAGTTATAAATAATAAACAATAATATTATAGGTTAATTATGATAATGGTAACAAAAAACTTTGCAATCGAAAATGATGATTATGATGACACTATAGAAATTTACGAAGATTGGACTAAAACTCAGCCACCCGAACTTATTGCAATAAAAACGGATACCAAGGATACCACGGAAATCGAAGAATTAACAACAAACAATATAGAATATAATAATAAAATTAACATTTTAAGAACCCAACGTAATAAAAGAACAAAGCCTAATAATAATACCACAGATCTTATTACACACACTAATACAACAACACAACCAAAATTAGTCACAACAGATAATAAAACAAAAATAGAAAATACAAATACAATAAATAATTTAAGCAATAGCAATAGCATCGTTACACATCCAAGTCATACATTGAAACATGAAAACACGACTATAATAAATAAATTTAACGTTAGTAAAATCATAAATAACAACACGATTAATAGCACAGAAATAAATAATACAACTAACTTCATAGACGAAGCGGAAAGCGTTCAAAATAAAATTAGGTACGATAATTATATTGTTATAGCCATAGGTGTATTGTTAATAATCAGCATGTTGTTAGTAATATATGCGTGTAGATATAACTATATGAGACAATTTCGTTATACGAATGTAGAGGCACAAGTACAGCCGGAACGGTATGAGATGTATGAAACAACATTATAAGGACCAATAAAATAGAATAATTTAGATATTTAATTAAATAAAATATAAGAAAAAAAAATATAAAAAAATATAATAAAAAGAGATATAACATAAGAGAGAGAAGTAATATATACATTACAACAATAATCAATAAACTAATATAAAATATGTAGTAGTTAGCTAATGTAAGCATTTTTAAGTAAGCTACTTATAAACATTATAGGGAAGGAAGAATGGACATTATTTATGTCAGCGAACCGGGCTCGCAGAGGTTCAAGGTGCCACTAATAACAGGCGTAGATATAAACGATATCCCGGAATTCGAATTACAAACGGTTACACTGGGGGAAGGACGCCAGGTGAATCTTAGGTTAAACAAAAATGGTGAATTTATCGGTGAAAAATTAATGGAGTGCCACAACGATCCGCGGTTCGTCAGGTGGGATCCTCCTTCCGCAGTACTTGATCAACATAATTGTTGGTATGAAGGGTACGAGCATGTTGACGGAGTAAATCGGCCAGGGGGGATAGAAGCAAATTATGCTTGTATTCTAGATACCCTTTTATTTGAATTGAGAGTGGGACGACTGTCGCGGACACCCATTCCATACGTTCCGTACACCGGCCCACCGGTTGAGGTCGGCGAACGCCATCAACCGGAGATCCTTATAGAATTTGAGGAATGGCCGATTCGTCAAGAGTTATTATGTATTTCACTACCACATTTCGGAGGGGGTGGATTTAATGAAAGCCGACGGTTAGATTTTCTAATAAATTTGGGTCGAAAAATAAAACACCAGCGTCACAGTTGCTTCTCGGGGGAATGGGCAGAAATACCCTACTGTTATTATGAACACATTAGATCGGCACTTGACACCATGCGAGTACCGTTAAGGCGAGAAGAGCGCACCAGCACAATAGAATATTTAAGAGGAATAATGACAACATTAGTGGACAATTTCCACGAGTATAATGAACCGTTGTGTTGGATGTTAAAAAGAGCCATACACTATGACATGGACTATTTGATCACTATTGATGATTTTAATCGCTGGGAATTTTAACCACAAAATGACCACTTGTAAATTAATAAATTGTGCATTAATATTAAGTTTATTTATATGATAATTAGATTGTAAGTTGTTATAAGTAATATAATAAAGTATGATTATATTAACATAAAGTTATAGTACATTCATTATTTAAACATTTGTTTAGTAATACCAATATTATCTAATACACGTATTATGATATAGGTTATTTTTAATAACAGCTGTTCAAGGACAACTACCATACTCTATCGAAGAATTTAAAACCGAGACAAGCATATTTTATGAAAATCAAGGAGATATCAGAATAATAGGAGCTCAATGGGAGCTAATAACTTATGTACCCTTAACAAATTACGATGATAGATATAAGCAATTAGAAGTAGAAATTAATACTATGATAAATCATTGTCAGGATAAAATGTCGAAACATGAAATTTGTTCTAGGTTTGAAAATATATTAAAAACAATGTTTAACGAAATATCTGCTCAAATGGAGCAAATGTATGAGTCAATCGGTAGATATACAAATAGTTTAGAAACAACAACCATGACCATTTATAAAACTATAACTATGGGTAGGCGTAAACGAGGTCTAGTCAATATAATAGGTTCAGCAATGAAAACATTGTTTGGAGTGTGCGACAACGATTGTGCGAAAGAGACCACCGATCAAATAGGAATAATTGAAAAAAGTAACGAACGAATGATACATTTATTAAAAAATCAAACTACAGTAGTTAAATCGGCTGTACAAGGAATAGGGGGCGCATCAGTAGAAATCAATAAGCTTTATAAGGAATTAGAGGAAAAACAAAATGAATTAAAAACTAAAATAAATGAATTAGTAAATCATACTTCAACTTTGGACACTTTGGTGTTAACAAATAGAATACATAGCATTTTTACCGCGTTATTAACACAATATTCTTACGAAACAACGACCCTTAGTTCAATAATAACAGCAGCTAGGACGGGTGTACTACATTCTAGTTTAGTAACGCCTCGGGAATTAGCGAAACAACTAACGCAAATAAAAATTAATTTACCAATAAATTTAAATTTGCCTATGGGCACAGATCCAAGTGAAATTTACGAACTAAGCAAAATAACTAAAATGGCGGTATTTTATAAAAATAATAAAATAGTTTTTCTAATAAAAATACCTTTAGTAACAGAACTGGAGCTGACCCTTTATAAAATAATACCTATACCACACCGTGTGGAAAATAAAAGCGATAATAAGGAACATAGTTTAATTTTAAAACCGGAATACCAATATGTCGGTATAACCAAAAATCGTAGGCAATATACCACTTTCACTGAAACACAATTATTACATTGTACAGAGACAGAGGCATTTACTATTTGCCCAGAATTTCAACCTATACAGCACGAATCGATTAGACAACCATGTGAAGTAGCATTATTTAAAAATCCAGACCTCTTACCACCTACATGTGAAGCAGGAGTGATAGTAATATCGAAAAATATATTTCATAAATTAAAATATGCAAATGCATGGATATTCACCACCACTAGTGACACGTTGACCATAGTATGCCAAGGGAATAAGGAACCGTATATAGTAAAGATTAAAAATCAAGGTTTAATAAAACTAAACCAAGAATGTAGAGCGTATGCGGAGAATATAGTATTGAACCCGACAAGGGAAATAAAATCGAAATATTATATAAATTTCATTCCAAAAATAGGTGTGAGTGGTTTACCAGTAAAACTTAAAAGCGTAAAAAACATAAGAGTACGAAAAACAAAATTCGATTCGCATAAACTAGATAATGTACATGAGATGGCACACTCCCTGGACGAGATAGATAATATGATAGATGAGGAAATATTGAGACAATCGGGAGTAGATAACGATAGTAAAAATTCATACTTGATGTATGCAATTATAGGATTAATAGTATTTTCATTATTCTTATTATTTTTTATATATATATCGTATAGATGCAACTTGACCACTGGTAGAGCGTTAAGCCACCATCAAATGGCAGTAATTAATGATAACTTACCGAGAAGTCGAAGTACTTTTTATGTGGAATCCCCACTTAAGGAAAATAAAGCTAAAGAAAAATTACTAGGTGATACACCTGATAGATTAGGAATGGGCGGATTACCACCAATAATTACAGAATAAAATATAAAATAAAACGATAAATATAAAAAATATATAAAATATTAGTAATTAGTAAAATAAATATATATATAAAAAAAATTAACAAATTATTGGTAATTAGTAAAATAAGTATATATATAAAAAAAAAGAAACGTTTTGTAATTATTAAATGTAAGCTTGTAAGCTTGTGTTGTCGTTGCTTGTAATAAAAACTTTGACAATTATAATTAATGTTGAACTATTTTCATAACAGAGCGGAAACACATAAATTCGTTATAATGGACTTTGAATTTTCAATGGTGGACAGGACAAGCATGGTGGTTATTTCAGGAGCTATCTCAAATAGCCTAGATCGATTCAAAATTCGTAAGTTGGAAGGTAGACCTTTATTGTTACCTGTCAACGAAGAACCAAGACCGATGAAAGACAGAGAGCTACAAGTAGCTATAAAAGAAATTAAGAGAGTATTTAGGTGTAAAACGGAGTTGAGAGATGCTTGTCTAGACCAGTTGAACAAAAGTTTGAATACGACAAGAAACAATTTGACCCCTGGGTATATTGAGAGTTACATCTTAAAAGGAAATAAGGAGAACGTAATAGTAGTATGGAACGGGCACTCTGATAAAAGTATTCTACAAAGATTAGATTTAACGCAATTTCCAATTTTAAATATAACATGCTATGATAAATTATTTAATAAGAACTTCACGATACAATTCGAAAAATTAAGTACCAGAGAAATAATATACGAAGTAGATATAGGAACATTTAACAAGTCGGGACGCCTACTTAATTTGGTAGAAACGCACGACATGATTTGTAAAAAGAAACATAAAATTACGTATGCACACGATCCTACTGTGGATGTAAAATACACCAAATGTATTTTTGACTTTGTGATACGAAAACAAAGATATGAAAATTTAATAAAACACTTTTAAAATTATAAATTAAAATTTTATATATAAATTTAATTTCAGACATAATAATTGAAAACTATAGTTAAATCAACCACAAAGTAATAAAACAAAATGAATAGATTGGAACAGTTAAGCGCGGAAATTGCACTAAATATTGAAACACAATACCACATAAATCCAGAACAAGGAGATTGGCATAATTTTACTAATTGCTATGACTATCATATAGTCACCGCAAATAATTCGATTTTAGTACCCTACGAGGATGACAAAATTTTGAAAATGATATCTGCAACTAAGAGATTTTTATCAGATATGTGCGTCGACAGAGATTTGAGTGAGCCTTATTGTTATGAGTTAAACTATTTTTTAGAAATATTAACTAATCCTGCAGATATTTTGTATTATGATAGATAATTCTTCAAAGAATACTGATCATTTCGGTTTGTGTAGTTTGCAGATAAATTCTTGTGAAATAACAGTGAGAATGTGTCTGCGACTACCTGAACCTACTTGATAATATAACACGTTGGTTCAATCAATATTTTATAATAAATCCGGTTGGATTGTACGGCCCGCCCACTAACAACTTTTGACAAATGATTATGATGGAGCGAGTTCGTCACAATCCAAGTGATGGGGGATGATTGACCAAACAGTTAATAATCAGTTAAAGATAACGTCATTTGCAAAGGACAAACTTAAAATAAATAGTTGGCCATTGCATTTGGGGATAATATTTGATTGAGTAAACGAAAGAGAAAGACAATGTAAAAGAATATGTAAATATTAATACTATAAATAATAATAAATATTACATTAGGAGATAATTATAAAAATATAAATTAAAGTATAAAAAAAAAAAAAAAACTATTATTCAATATATATACACTTATACTTAACGGAAACGTATCAGAAATACTAGAAATATAAAAAGGTCATAAATAGAAACTACACTTTACAAATATATTTTATTATTATATACCTAACTATCTTTATTCTATAGCAATAAATGCATTATTATTATACACTAACTTTTATATTATATAAAATTATATCATTATACTATTATAACCACTAACGACTTAGCATATACATATTATTCAATTTTATTATATAACTAAATTAAATGATTATATTATTTACTAACCACTTTTATTGTAAAAAGAAAAAAAAAGAAAAATGGAACTACTAACAATTATATATTAAGTACACTATTGTAATCAATAAATTTGTATTGTATAACTGAAATTTTATGAAAAATATTCAAATAATTGTAATATGATATTGTAAAACATACAAATAATTGTAAAATGTATTGTAATTGAAATTATTGTAAACAAGTTACAAAACTTGTATTGTATTTTGTAAACTTACATAACTATTTTTGTGCTAAGACTTTTGAAAGATTTCTGTCTTGAGGACATAAACCTTTTTTTTCGTGGGGAGGTGCTACGTGCTCTGATGTCCTATACCCATAATATAATATATAAAGGGGGCAACACATTGTAGGCTTAACTATTTAAGATAACAATCGCCCATGAATATTAACAAAAGACGTAGGAATGAACATATTACCAAATAATATGAGGTGTGTGGCCATAATGCCATAGAGGGTGTTACCTGAGTCGGGGAGACAATAGAAATAAAACAACTTTTGACTCCAACCCACACACAAAACACACAATCATATGTAATATAATTATTAAATATTTTATCACGAGTTCTGAGAACTCGGATACAGCTTGTGGTTGACCACCTGCATGTGGGCGGACGGTCGCAGGACGTCACTATATACGCACATCCTGAAAGAGCGGATGGTCTTCGGACGTCATCATCGCACGCGCAGCCTCTGAAATGAGTAATAGCGTGAGAAGTGAATGACCTGATTACGAATAGGCCAGAAGGGACCTGGGTAGGAGATCAGGGGACACTGACTATATAAGGGGGCCCAGGAGAGGACTCCCGCAGACGTGATTTTCCAGAGCTAGAGCAAGCACCTTCACGTCACCTTACACCAGAAATCGTTCATTTGGACTTAGTTTATTTTTCAATTAGTTTAATTATTTGAACTTAGAATAATTTCAATCAGTTTCAATAAACACTTAGAAATATTTTGTCTATATTATTTCATCACAACCTATATCATTTTCGACAAGCTGTTGGCACGTTACAGTATTGTTTTTGGCTTAAACGATCCACTGGGCGAATAATTGACTGTACATCAGGTGTACTGTATTTGTTTTAATTTTTATGTTTGTTAATATTTTTGGTGGTACTAAGGTGTCTTCTGTTGCTATTATTTTTTCGTTAATATGTTCGTTTGTTATGTTAGTTGTTTTTTCGGTTTTATGTACTATCGAAGGTGGTCCGTTGTACTCGGCCCAAACCTTATCCATTTCCATACTATTGCCTGTTTTAAATTTTATTTATTTTTTTCCCAAAATCAATTATTAGACATAGGTCATAGGGTCTATTTAAGGTCTATTTTAAACAAAAATTATTACCTAACAGAATTTTACATATTAAACCATTAAGTACTTATGTCTTTATTTCATATTCGATATCTTGTATTTTTATTTTTAATAGTATTGTTCCCGTGTTTTCTAACACAAGTTTTTAATACCGTCTACTGTTTATGAGATATATTGACTCAAATGTATAAAAATACCGTATTCTCAAAATGTTTACTATTAAAACTATATAAACATTAAATATATTATTATTAATGGTTAATATTCATCAGAGTTAATGTATTATGAAATATTTTTATTTATTGAAGTATATAATTAATGATTTAAATTAATATAATTTTTTTAATGTTTCCTTTTTACAATTTGGATACATTTGTCTGTTGTCGTATACTCCGATTGCTCGAAATATACAATAAATTGAACACACAAATATTTAATAATACTTTATTTAACACGCGGTTTTCAATGGTAATCGAGTCACACGATCACCACCACTGACCCCTGTCTTGGAGTTTCCATCCTCCTTATATATTAATTACAATATGTTTTTGCATGTCTTAACCTAGTTATCTTATTGACTCAGCATAAATTATATTATTGTTTTCTTATACTAGTTACAAAATGCTATATTGAATTGTTATAATTGTTATTTTAACCTACTTGTGTGTTTCTTTAACTTAGTAGAAACAGTTACGCAATTTTACTTATTACCTATGGCCCTTTACTAATAGGCCAATAACCTATGATTGTTTATTTAATCTAATTCTTAAATACTAACATTTCTTATTTATATATATATTTAATTTAATGCTTAATATAACAAAACTTAAAAAAAATATTTAAAAATATAATTTTTTTTTTTAAAAACGTTGAATTTTTAACAACTTGAAACAATTTAAAAAATATTTTTGTTTCGCCAACGCCGGACTTACCTTTGTTTTAGCTTGTGGACGGCGATGACTAGGGTTCTGATTATAATGAGGAGAGGATAGGATTAATAAATAAAATAAATAGCAGTAAATAAGTTAAACAAATGATATTTAAAACAAACAAATATAATACACATAAATGAGTAACTAATAACTATGTTATATTTATATATAATAAAAATAATACGCCAGCTGGCATTGGAAAAATCGTCCTATATAATATTATATGAATAATTATTTAAACTAATAATAATAAACAAGAGAACGGTACCGTAAGGAGATAGAGAAGAAGGAACTGGACCGCTTCTTAAATCGCGCCGATCTGCAGACTCTTGAATAGACCAAGGCCAAAGCTGGTACCAATACTAACCGTGCCTGAACTGTTCACGGGAATATTGAAAAAAGCAAACCAAAGCCGTTATTTTCTTCAGCTTAAGAGTACAAAAAAATGACAAAACGTAAAACTAACGTAATAGTAAAAAAATAATAAAAATTTCATAACTCAAGGGAACACATGATAATAATAACAACTGCAGCGGCCATGTTTGTTGTAACAACGCGAAGTATTGTCGGACGCCTCACGTTCCAGCTGAACGGACGGCGCTTGATTTCTCGACCAAGGGGGATATCCGTAGCATGTATGCTTACTTTACTTGCGTAAACAATTTTTAAAAACTAATACTTTTTGAAATAATGAGTGATTCCTAATAAAATAATTTCCCCGTATACGTAAGTACTTCAATTGTAATTCATTTATTTTTTTATTTTTTTATATTCCGTCTTAAATTTAGGTAATAATAAAAATTAGTCTTATCAAACTACCGTGAACCTTCAATATAAATCAATTACCTCTAACTGCGCCAATTAAAATACAATTTATCTATTACATAAAAATTATTATAACTTCATTGAAAGAAGGCTTAAATCATTTTCAAAAATTTCATAATATGAAGGTTATGGTGCCATACAATGTTCATTTGATTGTTCCAAAAGAGTACGCATTTCTAGCTTACATGTCTCCACGTTATGGTTAATTGAAGTTATTTTATCTTTTAGAAGATCCATGAACTGAAAAAATAAATAGATATATTTATACATTATCAAACATCGTTTATTTTTGATTTAATTTATTTTGAATTAGTAAATACCCGGATAAAGTTAAAATGATCCAGTTTAGTTTTGAAAATAAAGATATTTGAACTTTTATGTTTTTAAGGTATAGTTCTGATATCTATTTTTACTATTTAACAAAAAAATTTAATATCATATTGCAATGGAAAATATAGCTTGGGGTTCTCTAGTATAGTATTTAAACCTTCAGACCGGGTCCGCTATGCAATTATTTGAGGCATGCAAACAGATTTAAGCATAGTTTAGTCTTTTTTCCATATTCTTACCTATTCATATATAATTTTACTGTATGTACGACCTGCGAGATTTGAAAAAAAAAGTAGGTGGCACCGACCGCCTGAAAAGGTTAATCATCTCTAGCTTAAACTAAAACTCAGCAAACTGCTTGAACTTTATTATAATACGACATAGCTTTATATAGAAAATCATGAGGCACATCGGATTTAACAATCAGAGAACGTGAGTAACCATACCATTCTCTATTTACTGTTAGTAAAATAATTATTACACTGTGACCTATCACCAAGGTAATTTTACGAAACCAAACAGTGGATATTTTTACTAAATTCTTTTAGCAATGCCGCCTTTTCTTGATCTTACTCAGATGCACTAAATTCACCCAATTTACCTTATTATTAGACACACGAATACTTCACTTCTGAACCTCCTATAGCTTATTTATTCTTCTCTTTATCTCTCATCCACACTATAATCGATATACTCTCGGCTCTAATAAACAAAATTGTAACCACAAATATCAATTAATACAAATGAACTATTCATTAAGAATTTTCTTTTGGAATGCCAATAATTCCAGACAACACAAAATCAAACTCAAATACATCCTATTAAACACAGACAACGGAACTACAATTGTTTTTGAAACCCAGTTCAACCTGATCACCTGCCTAAAAATCCACAGCATCAAGACCTACGTCTCATGTCATCCTGACGATACCGGTTCGTCAATCTACATCAAATAAAACATGGTTCATTACTCACCCCTTTCCATAATTTCACCACATATACAGACATCTAGTGTCACTGTTTTTTTCAGTTTATAGCCCTCCCATTCTCGCCAAGCATGAAGTAATTATTCCTCCAATACCAAAGACAGAGCACTACAGCAATGAATAATTAACAAGTTCTACTCATCATTAGCCATTCTGACCCAACTTATTAGCCCACAATAGCAGAATCCCTAAGATGTTTAACATTGGAACCTAACTATGGAAGCACTCCATCGTAATACATATCCCCAAGTCAAACAAGCCCAACCCCCTAAAATCTAGCGTCAAACGTACCGATTAGGTTTCTCCTTACTATCTAAAAATTCTTCGAAAAAATTATCTTCCCCGTGACAACAACAGCTAATATCATTTCACATAAACAATTTGGTCAAGTTATAATCAATCGACTACCTAATAAGTCATTAATAACTATATTGCACTGTCGATAAGATCTTTGGCGCACTGGAGAAGAAAGAGTTCTGGACGTCTCCAAGGTCTATAAAAGGGTTTGTCACGGAGGGTCATTATAAAAACTGAACAATTTCTTCTAGTGCCCTAGCTATTTCTTACTTATAAAATTATATCTATTTGATCGTTACTTTACGGTTTGTCTTACAAATAATTATTTTAAAAAAATGTTCTACAAAAAAGTGACTTAACCCCTTTCTATATTTTGTGTTCACCTACAACATCCCAAAGACACATTCCTCTGTCAATATGCTAATAGCACACTAATTTCAGCATCATATTATGATAGGTTAACTAATTATTAGACGATCCAAAGAGATTTAAACATAATAAACTTATAAATAAATCAACGGAAATAAAAATTATTGAATATTTTTCTGCTTAAATAACTTTTACTATGAGTCGTCCAATTATCCACCTGTTCCGTTTAACAAAGTCTTATTGTAAACTCAATTTCACCATTGTTTAAAGCATATTTGATCCTCAAAATGTGATTAAAAAATAATTTCAAATAACATAATCATATTCCAACATTGTATACAGTTTAACGATAAATTAATAGATAACAAAATAAATTACAATTTGAATATTATACAGAATAATCCATACCGATTTTTTCACGAGAACTTTTGCACACTCTCTGCTTTGTGATTCTACACAAATTTCTTTTAATCTATGCAAATCGTTAACCATTCTTTCTAAATGTATTTCTGAAAAATGTTTGAATGCGTTTATGTGTTTTGTGCTTTCTGCAATAGCGTCTTGAATTTGTAGATTTACTGTATTTAATTCTTGAGTTTCTGTATTTAAACACTCTGCAGCTAACTGAATGTTTTCTTCCAGAGATTTTAATTTAAATCTGAAAAACATCTATACTGAAAAAAACTAATGAACGATTAATTTGTAAATGCATATACTCAATATTTTTATTTTGGACTTCTATTTTTAATTGTTCGTCTTTAATTGCTTGGTTCATATTTTCATCGTCATTTTTATTTGGATTTTTCAAACTTTCCACCTTAATGAAAAATATTATTGTATTTATTTATCATATACAATTATTACACGAAATGGCAATAATTCATCAAAGTACTATTGAAAATTATAATAATAACTAAAAATATTATTTTACCTGTTTAATATCGCGTTCTAGCTTATTCATTGTTTCTTCTGCCAATACTCTTAGGTCGGTCTCTTCTTGTAGCTTTATATGTGTTTCTTTCAAAACTTTTGGCAATGCCAGCATTTCTTCCAGCTGTTCTTTGTAAACCAACTACATAAATACAAAAATTTACACTTATTATACATTCCGGTTCAATTTTCCATTAATATTAATGTATACCAAATGATGTATTGATATATATATTTTTTTTTATTAAAGAAATAAAAACCTCAGCAGTTGAGGTCTTTCTCTGACGACTTAAATTATTAAATTTGATAATTATTATAATATATTGCTTAACTAAGATATAGTATTTATATATATTTATATAGTTTATATTTTGTTGTATATAATGGATTCATTTAAAACTTTATTAAATTATAAATTGCATTTAGATTCGGACTAAGAATTTCATATTGTGCGAAGCAGAGAATTATCTCATGTTCTTTCTGGTGATTATGGCATTAAGTGTGAATGTGCTTGACTGTTAGGTATTTGACCATCACAAGTTTTACTTAGTATGAATATAGTATTTGTATTATAATGAATAGTGTGTTAGGTATAATTTTATGCAGGTTGATTCTTTTATAGAATAATACTGATTATTTAAAATTCTATAGACGTATTTTTTAATTAATGAATGTTATTCAATAAAAGAATCACTCAGAGTAGATAACTGCCTTTTTAAAACTGTTGAGGAAATAACGATACAGGCTGTCGTTATAGTAGACAGTCGTCAAAATATTATTTAATATATGTAATAGAGGTGGGAACATTTTTAATTGTAAACCATTGACATAGGTCAGTGAAGCATATGTGCTGAGACAGCGATAAGATTACTATGTAAAACCACCGTACGCGCAGGCATAGGGGTCCCGTTGTCGCTGAGTGAATTGGCGAGGACGCATGTACTCTGGTTGCGCGTGTGAAACGTCAATCATAGTACGGGCTAGGTGATCCGAATTCGCTAAGTATTTTTATTTGTGTTTGTTATTTAAATATAATAAAAGTGTTTCCGACCTGAAAACCCGAGTTGAGTATTATTTCAAAGTCTTTCTTCGTTCTTACCCACACACCTTAATAGTCAATGAGGTTTTATTACAAAACTGAATAGTGCTCCGGTTGTGGCGTCCTAATAGTCATTCCAATTTAGGAAACGAACGGAGAACGACTAAAACGCATACCATCGTACCTCAAAGGTTAACAGTGCTACTCTGAATTTATTCTAGAGACAGTCATTAACGTAGAGTGTACGAGGGTAAGGTATACAGTTGGTTTACCGCGTATTATCTGATACGGGTGATACCACAAGGCGTAGTAAGTTTTGGTATGGCATATTTAACATTTTTTTTTTAAATATAATTTTTGTTTTAAATATTACTTCTAATTTATTATACGATTCATTGAAATCGTTTGACAGATTTTTCATCGCATCTTCTAATTTTTGCGTTTTTAAAGTAATATCTTTAGTTTCAAGTTGTACTCGTCTTAACTTAATCCATGGTAAGAATATAAAAGTGATGTATTATTACTCATATATTATACTTAAAAAAAAAAATCATTTAGGACATACCTTTTCTTTGCAATCATTAATTTCATTACTACGCTCTTTGATGATCAATTCCATTGTCTCAATATCTTCGTTGTTTTTGTTTAAATTATTTATTAAATCTTTGAAACCATCTAAATCGTACTCCTATAATTTTATTTTAAACATATTATTGTTTTTTTTATATACAGTGTCCCGTGAGGATTTACCCATTGCGATATCTCCTGAGACATTATAATTCTAATTTTTTAATAAGATTTAAAAGGACAAGAACTACAAATATTTCATATTTTAATTTATTTTAATGTTTTAGTAAAAAAGTTGAAATATATATTCTTTTATTTATTTTAAAAAGAAATTGAGGATAGCCATTTTGTAGAATTCATTTTTCTGAAAATATTGGCAATTTAACATTTTAATTTCATTTATCTCCTGATTTTTAATTTTCTAATCTAGTTTCGAAAATAACAGCGAATTATTTGATATATATCATTGTAACAAATATGTGGCTCATAGCCGGAGGACACTTTCAATTTGGCTCATAATGTTCAAAAATTATTAAAAATAATTATTTCAGGAGATATCGCAATGGGTAAATCCTTCCAGGACACATTGTATATATAAAAATTGTATTGACGCACTTCTATCTTTTTCGATAATTCTACTAGATCACCAGCTAATTTATTACGTGCATCAGTAATATTGTTAATTTTTTTAACGATATCTTCGTAATAAAATACAATACTATCCAATTCATTAGTCTTCTCTCTAAAAAAAATATATTTTGTATATTATATTCTATCTCAAATAAGAGTAACCTCATGTTGTGATCGATTTTCATACATTTTCCTCGTCAGGTGATTGAAAAATATCTTAAACCAAGAAGCCTGGTTAAAGTGAGAAGACTGTGTAAAGAAAGGCAGTAAAGCAAGAAATCCCATGGCCCAACGGAGGGAAGCTAGTGAAAATATAATGAATATATGGTAGAATTTGTATCTACCAATATAGTCTTAATGGCTAAAACTTAAAAAATAAGTGGAAACTTTCTTGTATAAAATACTTAGAGTAAAAATGAGGAACAAAAAAGATAATAGATTGCAGTTTAATGTACAAATTGATTGGTATTTTTTCAAACTAAATATCGAAATGATCATATTTAATGTAGTTTTTAATTATTTTTAATTAATTATCAATTAAATAGTAAATGTATTAGCTAATACTGAATGAAAGTATAAAAATAAAACAACATAAAATGCGCATAGAAAATATTTATTTTTCGTAATTTCATATTATATCAATCAACTTTAATATGACCTTGAGCTAACTTTTTGGGGCCTGGGAATAATTAACTGCCTGTAGGTACCTACATTAAGAATCAAATATATTAAAAAAAAATTAACGTTTGTCGTAAGTGAATAAAATGAATGGACAAAATCCAAATATAAGTAGCAAATAACAATAAAACTTTAATAACTAAGAAAGATGTTCACATTACTTGATCCAAAATTATAAAAACAACTAATATTTATCTACTATTTACTTTATTTGCAATTCAATTTGTCGAATTTCTTGTTTTTGGACTTGAGTACTTGTATTAATAATGTTGTTACATGAAGAACTTCCACACTATTCACATAACAGTATTTTAAACGCTTAACATATTCACATTCATAACTTGGTATGTTTAAGTAGGTACCTGACAATTAGTAGCATTAAATTGGTCGAGAATTCCTTTAACTGATTTTAATTTTGATTGAGTTATGTGTACTTCTTTAATTTCAGAATTCAATCGTAATATTTCTGTTTTAAATTCTGAAAGTTTTTCTTCCTTTAAAATAAAACAAGTTAGGTATAGCAAAACTAAAACTATATAAATTTTTATTAATAATTTTATTTTC
Source organism: Schizaphis graminum (assembly GCA_020882235.1). Lineage (NCBI taxonomy): Eukaryota > Metazoa > Arthropoda > Insecta > Hemiptera > Aphididae > Schizaphis > Schizaphis graminum. Next base: position 24,294,322 of record CM037033.1, on the reverse strand, counting down.
AGCCAAAATTTTTTTATAAGCTCTTACCATTTCTCTCTTTCCTGGAAATCTTAGGCATCCTTCTATTTTTTTAAATACAGCCTATAGTAAATTAAATGATATAAATAATTATAAATTATGATTGTTTCATGCAATATTACTTACGGGACGGTTCAAAGCTTTTATCAATAAATGATTACGTTCGGTCTATAAAAACAAAAATACTTTAACTCATTAAAAAAAAATACAGTAAAACTTCATCATAAAGTTCTAAATTAGTAATGATTCTCAGCTATGAAGTTGGCCTATTAGTTTAATTAGTCCCTAGTACTCGACTAATATATTGTATAATTCCTGGATATAACATTTATTAAACGTAGATTTAATTAAAAAATAATAAAATATGATAGATTTTATTATTTATAGGTAAATTTCCAGTTCAACGATAATGCATTGTTATAGATACTTTTAGTTATTTATTTATACTTAACTGTCTAACCATTAAATCACTTAGATCAATATAAGATAAAATTAGTTGACCAAATATAGTTATATTTTCAAAATATTTAAATGTTAGTTAAGTAAACACAATACAGAATACAGATATCAGTTCTAAATGAAATATATTACTTCTGCTTGGAATAATGATAATCAAGTGTATATTTCACTTGTAAAAATACTAGATTTAAATAGAAATATTTTAATTATACTCAAAATAACTAACGATAAAATACAAAAAATATAAAAAATAGTAAAAAAAACTATGAAAACAGTTTTAATTTTCTTTGAATTATCGTGTTTTTTGTCTTTCCCAATTGAATACCTAACGTAAAAACGAAGTTTTACTGTATATGGTTAATGGTTATCGATAAATTTAAAACAAACTATAGATTTGTATTTAAAAAGAAGTTCTTGGTTTTCATTGACGATATTTTGAAGTTGTTCTTTTAGTTGACAAACTTCTTGTGAGTTATACAAATCACATGAACTTTGTGCCTCTAACATATTTCTAAAATAATATTATTGCAAACAATTAAATATATATATTTTTAATATAGGTAATAAAAATAAATCTTCTCATGGATTTATCAAAAAAATATACTGTACATATTTATAGCATTAGAAGAAACACTACAACAACTAGAATCATCATTACAATCACATTCTCGAATTGAACAATAACTTTGATAAACGGTATGTGGATCCTTGAAGCTCATCTACAACATAGAAACATGATATATATTTTTAAAAGTACGGGTACTTATATTTACCCAAAGGTTAGCTTTATTAATATCTGATAAAGAATGTAAATTCATTATTAAAATTAAATTTTAGGTATATATATATATATTTTTATTATTTTTTTTTTTTTCAATAGTTTCTAGTCAAAAATTATTACAGCTCAACAATGACGATATTTTTGTCAAAATATTAAATTATACATTGGGCTGTTATATAATAATTCCATTTTATAAAAATTTTTAAAAATTAAATATACGTAGATATTATACAAACCATTGATTGCATAACCATAATCTGAGGTGGTATCGAAGCGTCGTGGTTAAGATTTACAGTTTCTCCTACCAAATCATAGTTTGGCTATTAAAATATAAATATTCATAATAATAATATATATTGTTCTATCAATTGAGAACGGTGAACATTTCATTAAATTAAGTGAAGATTTACATTTTGAGAAGAAGTTGGTATTAGATCCTGATATCCCAAATTCAGTTGATCTACGGTGCCACCATAATTTATGCTCATCAATTTGTAAGTTTGGTTCACCAACGCCATTTTCAGTTGATTGGAGATATCAAATTGTTTGTCCAATTCTTTCAGTTGTACAGCAATTGTTTTTTTTAAATCCTGAAGTGTCGTTATCTCGTCCGAAGTTTTATTTTCTTTCTTAAGTTATAGGATAATATAACGAATCGACAAAATATAAATTTTAATAATATCCGGTGTCTATTACTTATACTATGTTGCATAAATGTATGATTAAAAATGAATTACTTCATATTTAAGTCAAATAGGATAAAGTTATGAATAAAATGCAGTATCATTGAGATGTATTATTTTATGTTGTATCACATAATATTACCAATCTATTACCCATATAATAACTACTAATACAATATAGTCATTAATCAAATTTCCTATAAAAATGTTTAATTTTTAATAGTCTTCCAAAAAATACTGTTTTTTCTTTAAATATAATTAACTGGATATATTTTTTTCGAAACACCTAATGGTGACACTATTTTATTTATGTACCTACGAAAGCAGTTCAACAGATTCTACAGTTTTCTATTTTCTATTGTGATATCCTATAATATATTTTTGTGTTTGTAGAACTTAAAACTACTAGGTACTTCCAGTGAGTTAAAAAACTACTTGAGAAAAAAAATGACTAATGAGGTTACCTACTCGTAAATATATCCAGTAATTTAAGCTGATTTTGATTGACTGAAATTGCATTACTAGCCATTTTTATTTTAATTAAAAATTTATTGTTAAATCAATAAAAGTACAACAAACCATGTTTAATTTGTTTTCGACATTTCGTAGAACTTGTATACATTCTGTAATCTTTAAAATAGTTTTGTCTATGTCCTGTATATTCTGTAGAATATTTTCATTAGATTTTTCATCCATGACAATCGTGTAATTAATTTATTAGAATTATAATAAATATAAAAAATTAAAATTAAAAAGCTTACAGTTAATACGTTTAGAAATTAATTAAAATCTTAATATATTTATCAAACATTCAATAACAAGGCGTTGCTATCCATATAATACACATATTATAAAACTATAAATCATGTTATACCGATCACTTTCAAACTTAACAAATTTGCATAAAAACGCACATATTTTTATAATTGTAACGTACCTACACTATTTTACTATTTATTAGAGGCAGTAATATTTTTCAAAATAACCATACCTACATTTTCAAAATTCTGAATAAATAAGAAATACGTCATAATAATGCCATGCTTACGACTGTTTTTGATGAATAATTATTATTTAATTGATTTGTATTGTTAATACTGGAGAACAAGGAAAAGTATTTGTTAGGAACTATTCAAAATTTAAAATCTGACTACATAATTGTATTTAGCATAACAACATATTATGTGTTTATTAGACGGTATTTTAAATTTAAGAAATATCGACCATATTGGTTAAATGTGGTGCAGTCCTGCTCGATAAAGTTATTATATTTGATTATTCCAAATAGCTCATTGGGGCTATACTCACTACTGCCGTCAACTTGAGCTCAAAGACGTTAAAGTTTTGACAAAAATAATGTTAGTTTAACATGTTTGATTTTATTTTATTTTTATTTTATATTCTTATGAAGAAGTACCTAATAAAAATTTGAAAATATGAATTTTTTCAAATCATAATATTAAAATTAAAACCAGATTGTTTTGTACGATCTACAGATATTTTTCTGCTGATTTTAAATATTTTTCCATAATTAAGATCAGACAACGTGAACTAACTTTAATTTCAAATACAATACAATAAAAGTCAATTTGCAAAATTAATTTTGTAATTACTAACTTAAAATAGTGTAGGTAATATTATATTCAACTAAGTATAATCAGAATTTTTTGTACCTCTTACATTGTACCTTCTTATGTATACTAAAATATGAAAATAATTTATTATAACAACAAATTATTATCAAAAAAAATCTGACTCATGACGACTAATGAATAATTGTTTTGAATTTTTGAAGTATTTACTTAAAAGTATTGGAACTTCAAGTATAATATTTAAAAAACTTTCCAAATACTTAACAAGACTGCTAAATTACTTTATTAATATTTACAAAAAATGTAGTACTCATTAATATCATTAGTTGATAGAGTTGATGAAGATCCAACTAATACACAAATAATAAGTGATTTTTTCAATGAAATCGAAGCTACTCCAGAAAACAATATTGAATCTGTTAACTGTGACACAAATGAGACATCTTTATGTGGAGATAATATTAATATTATTCAATATTATTGAAAACGGTGACTGTTCTGCAGTTAGTCAGAAAGTTTCAAAATTGTTGAATAAAAGTAGTATAAAAAGGGGCATTCTGCAACCGCATCATGATCCGCATCCTCATCTACACGCATCTACCGCATTCACACCTTCTCTTCCTCTACCAATGCCGCCGCCAGCCGCCGCTACCGTCACCGCCATCGCCGACGAGGGGTTATGTGTTCGAAAATGTTATGTTCGAATGAAATGTGTTCAAATGAAAAGTGTTCGATAAAATATATGTTCGAATAAGTTTTTGTTCGAAAATAGTATAATTCATTATTAAAAAAAAAATATTTGTATAAATGTGTAATATTAAATATATCGTCAAGTTAAAAGTTTAAATTATATGCAATGCCTCTTAAAAACTCAATGTTATTTTGATCACTATCTTTAAATCTTAAAACAAGATTTTTAATTCTTTTTTCATGTTGTTTTCGGGATACCTTAATCTTTTTTGCAATTCTGCCTTGAATAAATTGTTCAATTAAGCTTTCGTTCTCGTTCTGAATTTTTTGAAGAAGTATTATAAATTTATATGCACCTGGATGTTTCGATATCAGCCTAGTACAATATTTCATTATAAATTTATAAAATATTCAATTTATATGCTACATCAATATACTACCTATTTAAAGTTTAAACGACTATGTCATGATTTAGTGATATTAGTAGTGCGCGGCAAATTACATTCAACTCGTTGAGCTACTGACCATAATTCTGATGGATATAACGGAGGTTTTACTTGTGGATTTCGTCCACAGAGTCTCACTGATCTACTACCAGTAGCATACGTTGTTTCAAAATAGTCTAATAATTTTTGTTCCCTTTCATCATTTGAAAATTCAGTTTTAAGCTGTTTCCAACTTTCGTTGACCTAAATCAATAATACACATTAAACACATATTTATTTTTTATTAGTTAATTATGCAAAAATGTATTATTAATAATATTAATACGTTTATTCATTTTTGTGGTTTATACGTACTTTAGAAACTGGAAGGAAAGCCAATGCTGGTAAATGTCGACAAAGTAAGTTGAAGTTTTGATCTTCAATATACTTGGTCGTTAATCCTTCCTTTTGATGTGACGATAAATATTTTGCGAAAAATGAAAAAAACACGCAGAATGCATTGAAAATGGAAAAACATCATTGATGGCATTGATAGCAGCAATTTCAAAATCAGTTATAATTTCAAGATCTGTATTATCCTTAAAATTAATATTATGTTCAATAGCAAAATTATTTAGTGCTGTAAACATTACTTTATATGAATTTTCCGTTTGATTTGTCATAAGGGCAAACACTAAAGGTAAACATTTTTTTGCCAAAAAAAATATAAGTTATATAATCTCATCCAATAATTATAGGAAAAATCATAAAAAATTAATTTAACATATTTTCCCGCTAAAACTAAGGATTTAAGTATATACCTAATGCATATATGCACTTACATGCAGCTACGATACCGAATCGAAATCCGGTAGAATTACTTTATTATTATATTACATATTACCTATGATAAACATTAATAAAATAACACAATGATAATAATATAATTAACTATGATACTTATTATACTTTATTATACTTATTTACTTTTTAATTATCGTTTACATTTTTATTTTTTATGTATGACCTAACTACAATGAAAATTTACAAAACAGTTTCTTTCGTTATTATAACATAAATATACATTACATTTTGTACATTTAGTAAACGACTTAAATTTGCAGTTTGGCATTTTGCAAACCAGGCGCGGATTCAGGGGGGGGCTATGGGTGCTCGGGCACCCTCTGTCATTCGTTTAAGCCACCAACATAATAAATATAAAATTACATATCATTTTGTGTTATTTTTAAAAATAAGAATTATATTATCGGTGTTTTCCGCCGCCGTCGTCTCAATGTCTCATACGACGATAACAACTTTTGTTAGTTTTTATCGTTGTACGAGTATCTCGTATAATACTCGTACATTGTAATGACGACGCGCGACGGCAAAAATCACAGATAATTATTTTTATTAGATCGCTATTATTATTATTATTATTATTATTATTGGGTATTCACTGTCAATAATATTGCCATATTATTATTTAATATTTTATTTATGCATCTCAGTTAGTTGGCCCGTGATTGCCTGTCGAATATAATATTATATAATAGTTAGTAAAACACGGTTTTTTATTATACACTACGGCTTTAAATATATAATAATTATTTTACGATGTCGGATTCTAGAAATGACTCTGAATCGACTGAATCTCTCCGTAAACGTGATCGTTCTGTCAGTTCTCAGAGATCATTAATGTCTTTTTTTGCAAAGAAAATTCGTTCAGATGAAGTGCAAGATCGATCTGAAGTAAATAATAAAGAAAATGTAAGTACTAGTAATGATATTTCTGCACCTGTACATGATAGTATTTCTAAAGATTTACAAACCGATGTTGACAATCATGTACAAAAAAATATTTTTGTTGATGCATTAGATATTGGTAACTTTATTGACAGTCAAAGTTCAAAATTAAGTAATGATAAGAAATATCTTGCATTGACAAAAATATGGAGACCGGATATTTTATATAATTTTCCCAAAGATAAAGATTCAAGAAAATTTCAATTAAAATGGCTTAACGATTTTCCGTGGTTATCTTATAGTCAAAAACACGAAGGAGTTTATTGTAGAATTTGTGTGTTATTTTCTCGTGATGTAGTAGGGAAAAGTAAAGAAAATGCAGGTCAATTATGCACTAAGCCATTAAATAAGTACAAAAAAGCTCTCGAACTGTTTAAAAAACATTCAAATAACGATTATCATAAATTTTCAATTATCAAAGCAGATAATTTTAAAAATGTTGTAGAATCTACTGAGAAGTCTGTAGCTGTTAAATTAAATTTAAATATTCAAAAGCAAATTGAAGAAAATCGAAAAAAACTTATCCCGATCATCAATACAATTTTTCTTTGTGGTCGTCAAAACTTTCCTTTACGTGGTCATCGTGATGATGGAGATTTGTTTCAAAATAGTGTAAATAATGAAGGAAACTTTAGAGAGCTTTTGAAATTTCGTATAGATTCAGGTGATGAAATTTTAAAAAACCACCTTCAAAATTGTCCGAAAAATGCTAGTTTTATTAGTAAAACTTCACAGAACGATTTGATCGATTGCTGTGCTAGTGTAATTCTTGGTAAAATTGTAAATGCTATTAAAGAATCAAAATATTTCTCAATACTTGTTGATGAAACAACCGATATAAGTACTAGTGAACAATTAGTTTTGTGCATTCGCTATGTTTTTCAAAATAAAGTGCAAGAAGATTTCTTAAAATTAATTATTGTTGAAAATACAACTGGTTATAATCTTTCTAAAGTAATACTACGCCAATTAGATGACTTAGGGCTCAATATAAAATATTTGCGTGGTCAAGGCTACGACGGGGGGGCTAATATGTCCGGAAAATATCAAGGCGTACAAGCTCAAATACTAAAAATTCAGCATCTTGCTTTGTATACACATTGTTTAAATTTAAGTATATCAAAAGCGTGTTCTATAGTTTTGATTCGGAATGTTGTTGGTAACATACAGGAGGTTATAACTTTTTTCCGCGCGTCACCAAAACGAATGTTACACTTAAAGACTACATTAACGAACGTGTTACCTAATTCTAAATCATGTAGACTTAAATCTGTATGTGAAACACGCTAGGTTGAACGACACGATGCAATTATTCAATTTCTGGAATTATACGATATTATTATAAATTGTTTGGACGAACTTGGAAACTCTATTGAGGAAACTACGCTCACTACTAGTAAAGCTAATAATTTACTAAATTGTATGTTGAAATTTGAATTTTTAATTACACTTCAAGTTTTGGCAGAATTATTTTCAATTACTTTACCTCTTTCTAAGCAACTACAAAATCAAAATTTGGAATATTTTCAATCATTGCAAATGGTTAATACTATTTTAGAAGAGTTTGAAAATAAAAGAAAGAACAATATTCAAAGTTTTAATTCGATTTATACCAAATCATTAATATCAGCCGATATGCATAAGATAGAAGTAAAAAAACCCCGAACGTGTTCAAAACAAACTAATCGCGAAAATATATTGACCAACGACCCAAAAGAATATTTTCGTTTGACCTTATACTTACCATTTTTGGATTATTTAATATCGGAAATTAAAAATAGATTTGTAGGTCACGGCCATGAAACGATTATGCATTTACAATATTTAATACCATTTTTTTTACACGAAAATACAGACATCGAAAAAATTATTGAATCGGCCAAATTTTATGTTGAATTGGATCAATTGATGAAGTTAGAGGTGAGGTTACTTTGTGGAAACAATTTTGGAAATCCCAATCAGATAAACCGAAAACTGCTATAGAATCATTAAACCATGCATCTGCATTTTATCCGAATATAAAGGAATTGCTAAAAATTATTTGCGTTATACCAGTTACCACTTGCACTGCAGAAAGAACATTTTCTTCACTTCGACGAACAAAAACTTATTTAAGATCAACAATAGGAGAAGATAGGTTAAATGGACTTATGCTCCTTAATATTCATAGGGATATTAAAATTACTACAGAAGAAGTTATTGATGAGTTCAGTAAAAAACAACCGAGAAAATTACAGTTACAATATATATAAGAAAAAACGAATTAATATTTTTTTTTAAGTTTATATTTAATAAATATTGAATACTGACGATTGAAATAAATGTGGCACTAATAAATGTAATATAAAATAGAACAATAAAAAGGTATGATTATTATTATCATTTTTTTTTTTTTTGAGCGCCCCCTGTTAAAATTTCCTAGATCCGCGCCTGTTGCAAACCCTCCTTTGCTGTTTATAATTTGGCCAATGTTCTAGGCAATCTTTTATTATTTCGTCAAATGGCGCAGATTGTGTTTGTGTCCGTCTTTTTTTAATATTGTCTTGTACTTCAAATGAACTCGAGGGCCTGCCTTTACCTCGTTTGGTGATTCCACTTTGCATAAGAGTTACAGATAAATGTTCTCGGAATTTGGCCAATGGCATTGTGTTGCCGGTAACTTTTTTGTACATTAGCCATGAATTCACGACCGTCATATCTAATAAGTGGTAAAATATTTTTATGTACCATTTTTTTGACCTCATTATTATTCTGTACCGACCTATCAATGAATCCATCAGATCAACACCGCCCATGTGCTTATTATAGACTTCAATAATTTTTGGCCTTTCAACTTCTACGTTTTTTTTTGTTTTTTATCGTATCTACGTACTTTGGTTGGTTCGAGGGCACCAATAAATGTGGAGGTGACATTTACAATTTTGTTGTCTTCCCACGACACTGTTGTAATTGGTACACCATCAACTACTGTTAAACATTCATCAAATGTTCCTCGAGGTTTTTTTAGCATTTCTTTATCAGGTATAAGCGCTATATCAGGAAATCTATTTCTCCTAAACGTCCCTACTGTGTGTATACCTAATTTTTCTAAATACACCATAACTGGAATTGACGTATAATAGTTGTCGAAGTATAATTTATGGTGTTCATTTTTCGGTATCACTCTCGAAAGTCTAACTACGACATTACCTGTTACACCTAAGTCAGGTTCAAATATTTGTTGGCGTTCAACAAAATTGTTTTCGTTACCCGTGTAAATCTCAAAGTTGTAGGCATAACCTTTTACTCTACAGAGAACAAATAATTTATATCCCCATTTATGTGGTTTAAGGGGTAGATATTGCTTCATATAAGAATGCGCCTTTGTTGGACACAACTGTTCGTCCAGTGCTAGATATTCATCAAAAGGTACAGAAGAAAATTTTGCTTTTAATAATTCAACAACCGGACGGATTTTGAACAGCCTATCACGGTCTTCATGATTTGGCGGAAGATCTAAATTATTATTATTAAAATGAAGAAATCTTTTTATTCTTTCGAAGTTATTCACGGACATGCAGTTTTTTATAGGGATATTTCCTAAATTATCTGACCAATATGACCTAGAATTTGGAACATGGTCAACGGACATCATAATTAAAATTCCGAGAAATCTTTGTAGTTCAGTTTTGGAAAGAGTAATTGGCTTTGAAGGATCCACGTGCGTAATATACAGTTCAGTTTCCTTAATTATTATTGATAAAATACAGTCATCGAAAAAATAATTAAAACAATCTTTTGGTGTTTCTAATTTTTTTAGTTCATTTGGCATTGGTAATTCATTGTTAAATTTTACAACAAACTCTTTGGTGTAAAATTACTTTTTATCCATGTTGGTCTAACAACCCTTTTTTTATTATCTAAAATTGGTGTTTTTACCTGTTTTTTAGCAGCATTTTTATTACAGCGAGTAATCTGTGTACTTTGAACGCGCATTGTATTTGTGGTTATTTGTTCAAAATTTACATTTTGCAACGACGCTGGTGATGTTGAAGATTGAACTTGTACAGGAGAACAAGAAGTTGATTGTTCGTGAACATCTTTATTTTCTACTAAAAAATATTCCGGAAGTGTAAAAACATCATTATCTTCTTCTCTAACACGCACAACTACACGGTCTTCACGAGGAGTTTCGGTTTCCTAATAAAAATAATGATTGAAAACTAATGCAGTTCAATATAAAATATATGTTTATTATTTACCTCGTTTATATCTTCGTCGTCACTTAGTTCAAAACCATCTGCATACTCGTCATCACTTTCTATTGAAATATTTAAAAACGTCTCGATCTCATAATCGTTAAGAGCCATATTTAAAAATAATATTAAAAAACCGTACAACAATATTATATCAGACAACAGTAATATAAAATATTATGGCCACAAGGAATAAAAGTTGCTATTACTACTTGCGAGTAGGAACTAGTACTGCATAGTAGTGCATATATGCACGTCAAATATAACCAATTATTATAAATTGATAACATGAAATACATCGATTTTTTAATGAAAGTCCTAAATTAGCATATGTCATAATGGTTAAAAATAATTTTTTCGATAAGCCGATACTATTTTTGACCATGTAACAACACGTTCAACATTGGATAAAGGAGTATCGGTTCTGCCCGTACAAAAAAAAAATACTTTTTAAATAAATTTAAAATATGTGCTGCCATCTAGTGTTGAAATTTTAAGAAAAACTTATTTTCAACTGGTTTAAGCAAATGACCACCAGTTTTTTATTAGCTTTATTGAACATTTTTAACATACAGGACTACCTATCTAATGTACATAATGCATTTATGCCCTTGTATGCAGTGTAGGATCCATGAATTGTATACAATTGTTTAAATAAATTAGGACAAGACTTATATGTTCCGTCTGCAAGCCAAAATTCTGATTCTCTTAAATATAAACAATTTTGAACTGTTGTAAAAATAATGTTTCTATTTTTGTCATCATAAATTTCCTTGATTAAAAAATCTTGACCAGAAATTGTTTTTCTTCAAATATGATATGATTTTATCACATTCATTTTTTCCATTTTTTATAAAATAAGTTTTAATTGTATTCCAATTTAAAATTAATCGGTCCACGGCATTAAACAAACTGAGCCATCTCACAGGAATATGTCGCAATACATTATGATAGTCCTGTTGTACAAATTCGAAACATTCTTTAAGTTCATCTAATCTTTTGGAGCTCATAGAAAATTCATTAAAAACTTTTAATACCAACGTTTCTACATCGTATTTTATAACTTTCATGGAATGCTTTGCTGCGTTATAAATCACGTGACAGTTACAATTAGCTTTAATTATATTGGATTTTTAATTTTTTAATTTTTCGAAGACCAAACAATGTTTTCCATAATTAACAGAGGTATCATCGGCATCAAAAGCTGTTATATTTTGTATATCTAAGCCAAGAGATTCAATTGTAGAAGTAATCGTGTCAAAAATTGACTGTTAAGATTTGTTTGATTCCTCGTAAAAATCTAAAAGATAATCTTTCACTCCATCTTCAAAATTAATAACCTAACCGCTAATGGAAAAAATTTTCTATTTCCCTTATTTGAAGCGTCTGTAGATACAGGAAAGGGAATAGGAGTAGGACATTTCAGTTTTATTACTGCTTTTTCAATAGCGAACGGACATAGTACATTTTTGACGATAGCTTCCATTTTCGTTCTACCCAGGTGGACTTTATTAGCTATCGTTGAATCTGAGAAATGTTTAGATTCTAATTTTATTCCAAAATCGCTGGAAAAGTAGCTATGATGGTGTTTAACTACATGAAAACACTTACTCAGTTCAACGACTGCTATTTTGTCTTCATCTTTATCATTCTTTGTAGGAAAAAACTTTTTTATAGTGGACGATTTATTTATAGAATTGACGGATTTTTCATGTTTTTTTTTATTCTTGATGTGTTTTTACAGCTTTAACGCCATCATACTTTACACTAAAAACTGTCTGACATAATATACATCGTGCTTTATTTGGGTGATTGTGTTTAGCGATCCAATCAAAAAATATTTGATCTTTTAATCATTCATCGTTAAAAACACAATTACAAATTCTTTTTTTCGTTCATTTTAAAAATGCGTATAATTTTTCACTCGTGTATATACAATGTAAAAATAATACTACCGAACAGTCCGAACAGAATAACGAAACTAAATTCTATTATTAATCGTCTATCACGATTTATTGACAGCAATATGTGATAATCAATTTCTCAAAAACGATAAAATATTAATATATAGTATCAAAACTCTCGATCAGGTGAAAATACTGGATTTTATTATTTTAATATAATAAATAATAAATATTAAATATAGGATTGTGGAAAAGTACACCTTTAGTGGTTTGGTATCTTACTGTACAACATTTTATCCAAAAAAACCAATAACCAATACAATTTTAATTTTGATACCCAATAGTAAAAAAAAGTAAAACTATGGGCCGGTTTTAATGGTGAATTTGAAGAATGGGCCTAATTAATCTCTTGCTGCCCCCAAAACCGGAAGCTGTGCACGCCTATGACAATAATTTAATTTAAAGGTCTTCAATTAGCCTACCATGCCCCAGTGCCATAAGAAATTGGATTTCAAAAGTTGAAACAAATATTGGTTTTTTAAAAAAATGTTTTAAAAGAAAATTTCTCTGACGAAGACAAATATTGCTATCTTATATTAGATTCTATGAGCATTAAGAAGGAAATTCATTGGGACAAAGTTAATCATAAAAAAAAAAAAGCGGGTAAGTGGGTATCGCTCTGCTGTATATTAGGGGGTGGGGTGGACGACCTCAGACTATGGAAGGTTAAATTTGAATGCAATGATAGGTATCATTGTATACGAAAAACGATTCTGAACGAAGATGATTTGTCAGTTTAGGATATATTATATTTAAATATTGTCAAATATTCTATTTTGAAACAAATAGTATAGTTTTTATATTATGTTACTATGGTTACTATGGCCAACATTCGCATTATGAGCGTATGAAATTTAATTTAAATTTTGACATATTTCGTATAAATTCGAACTTTAAACACTTATAAAAAAAAATTGTGACTAACGATTTCGGATTTTTTTTTATCACTTTAAGAACAACTTATAAGAAACCTTGTATTAAATTTTCAAGATTTTCTGGCCACCCAAAAATTTTTTATCGGCATTTGAAGAAAAAAAAACTTAGAAAAGTCGAAAATTTCAATTGTCTATAAGTAGCTTAAAAATGGTCAAAATATTTTTAAAATTTAACTGTAAAGAGATAACCATAATATAAACATTTGCTGAAAATTTCAAGTATTTACAATGATTAGTTTTTGAGTTACAGCAAAATCAAAAAATCGATTTTGTCGAAAAGTGGTTTTTCCGTAAAATTGCCATTTTTCTGTCATTTTTTTTTTGTTTTTCTCGATTTTTTTGAAAACTATTAGAAAATTTTAATTTTGACCCCCCTAAAGTACCAACTAGATTCAATTCCCTATTCATAGAGGGGCTGAAGTCAAAAATCGGAGCATTATTACTGCTCCAAATGTTGGAGTCAGACACAAAAAAAAAAAACACACATCATTGTAAAAGCAATACATTCATCACTTCGTTCAGAATCTAAAATACAAATTATTTAATTTATTAGGATAATGAATGATATATAAATGTGTTATCTTAATTCTTTGTAAGTATTGTGGATATTGTGATTATGGAAATAATGCGACTGTTAAAGATTGCGAATCGGTAGCTTCGGAAGTTCTTGTTTTCTTAATATCAAGTTTGAAGAAAAAAATGGAAATGGCCAATTGGATATTGGGTTGTGGATAAAATAAAATCAACTGTTCAATCACAATTAATCAAAATGGTTATTACCGAGTGCAATGAATTTGAAATTAAAATAATAAATATCACATGTGACGGTGCAACTTAGTATATTTAAAATTTTGGGTTGTGACTGACCAACCTAACGATTTGATAAAATCTAATTTTAAAATCGACCTCTTCTCACCAAACATATATTTTACACCAGATGCATGCCACAATGTTAAGTTAAGTAGAAATGCATTAGGAACTTTTGGCGCTTTTAAAGATGAAGATGATAATTTAATAGAGTGGAAATATATTGATAAATTATATAAAGTGCAAAATGAAATAGGATTTAAATTAGGAAACAAAATAAGTTCATCTCATATAAATTGAAAAGGAAATTCAATGAAGGTAAAACTTAATGTACAAAGATTAAGCAGTTCCGTTGCAGATGCTCTTGCATATCTCTCTCAAACTTCAATAAAATTTGAGAAGTGTGAAGCAACAATTAACTTTCATATTTTGGATGAAATATTTGATTTTTTTTAACTCTAGAAATCCGTTTGCAAAAGGATTGAAACAACCAATTTATAGTCACAATATACAATTCAAAAAAAAAAAAAAATGAAAAGTAATATAGAGTACTTGTATTCTTTAATGACAGTGACAGGTCAATATTTATGGAAGAGTAAGAGAAAAATTTTTATTATTGGTTTTGCTACAGCTATGAAGTCGATATAAGCTATAGCCAAAGATTTATTGCCAAATCATAGTTTTAAGTTCATGCTCACTTACAAATTCAGTCAAGACGCCGTAGAAATATTCTTCGGTTTTATGCGGGGCAAATTTGTGCATAATAATAACCCTAATTGTTTAGAGTTTAAAATTGCTCTAAAAAATATCTTATTGCATAATTCTATTAAAATGAGCTCTGAAAATTGTGCATTATTGTCACCAGTCGAAGATTCAATTTTTTGCAATTAAATGTAATTACAAAAAACCTAAAGAACAAGATAATGATGAGATTGATTATTATTTACTGGCAGAACAAAGTAGCAATACATTTCTTAGTTTGATCACTAAAAATGTTTTATATTACATCAGTGGATATGTAGTAAAAACACTCTTACAGAATTTGAAGTGTGAATCTTGTATTCGAGCTACTCTAGATACTGCAAGTGTTCACAATCCATCATACTGCAAAGAAGGAGATGAGAATAAATCAATTAAGAAGTTTACATTTGTAATTCTTTGTGAGGTATTCCTAAAAAATTGGTCCATCTTTATGCTCTGTGGATTTTGAATTGTTTCTAAAAAATAATGGAGTCTATCATATTAAAACGTCTCCTTACAATCCATCATCTAACGGTGTTGCTGAAAATTTAGTCCGAACGTTTAAAAATTATTTTAAAAAATGTGCACCAAATTCAGATTTAAATATAAATATCTATAAGTTTAATTTATCGTATAACAGTTAAAAAAATTGTACAACAGGGTTCAGTCCCGCGGAATTGCATTTGGATAGGAAATTATTTACTTCATATCTTAATAGGCTACTTCTTTTTGCAAAAAGTAATTATAATAAAAGCTTAGAAATGCAGCTAAAAATTATAGAGGTGGTAGAGTAAAACAGTTTTATATTAATGATAAAGTGATGTGTAAAAATTATGGAAAGGGGGGAGAAATGGCTACGAGGAATAATTTATAAAATCTTATCTCCGGTTACATATTTAGTAAATATGAATGAGGTCGGTGTGTGGAAACGCCACATAAATCAAATCATCGAGAAAATAGAGTCTCAGGATAGAGTGTTAATAGTACCTACTCAAGGAAAAGAATTAACTGATGTATGCAGTAGTGAATATGTTGATGAAAAGGGTAAGGACTTACAAACTAGTGAAGGGTTAGTTATGAAAAAAGAGTTGGAGCCAACCAGTATTATTAGACGTAGTGCCAGGGAAGTCAAACCCCCTAACCGATTGAATTTATAATGTATTATTTTATTATATTGTAACAAGAAAACATAGTGATGTATTGATATTGTTTTATTATTATTTTATTATATTGTTTTTTAGTATTATTTAAAAATTGTTACGGAGGATCTGTAGTGTTTTGAGGTTGGTAGCATTGATTAACCTCGATTAATTCAGCACACGATTAAAGATATATACATCTATTCTAGATATATATCTTTAATCGTGATTCAGCATTAGAAAAAAGTCAAATTAATAAAGAGCAATGAATTATTTTAAAATATATAAAAACAACTTGTGTATTTATTTTATAAGTAACATCAACATGTGTATCCAAAAGCATCCAGAGTCTTAGAGACGTTACAACAATTTTACCGTTAGGTAGATGTATTTTTGTTCGCCTTTTTGTGCCGAATCTGGCCGTATAATTAGTAACGTTGTAACTTTATTTTCAATAATAGAAACTACGAAAAACTAACCTATGCCATTTTGGTACAATATACAGAAAAGGATTTTAAGATTTAAATGGTAATGCTTTTTATTACTTTAGATAAACACAATCTCATAGATATGAGTGTATATATGAGTGTACATATGTGTGTATTCTAACGGGCGAGACCGTTTTCGACCAAAAACGTACCCTTCCCTTTTCGGCCGATTCACTTTTCGACCAAAACAAAAAATATAAACAAAATAATATTTATATATAATTTTTGTAAAATTATAGCAATTATATAATTATATAATTTTGAAAATGATTAAAAATATAAGTTGCCTAAAATGTTGTAAAATAAAATATAGAAAATTATTTAAAATATACCTAAACATATTTAATATGTTAATATGTTACAATATGTATAATATTATATAAAAACATAAAATAATAATATATAATTTTTGTCAATAATAATTAAGTATAATAGTAATATAAAATAGGTAATTTTGAAAATTACACGATACAAAAATTTCAATGTATTACGTTTTATGTTATACAAATCGAAAATGTTTAAAATCTATGTATAATATTTGTTATTAATTATTTGAAAAAAAATTAACAGGTATACAATTGCTATAAAATAATAGCAAATATTATTAATAATAATTAATATTATATACATTATTGTTTATGTTATACTTATAGAAAATTATTAAAAGTATATAAATTGCGTTAAATGTCGAAAATTATATAAATATATAAGATATATATCTATATTCTATATATTGACATTAATTTATGTTAATATATTACAATATGTATAATATTGTAAAAATAATGTTAATATATTATAGATATGCTTATATTTTTAATCATTTTCAAAATTATATAATTGCTATAATTTTACAAAAATTATACCTATATAAATATTATTTTGTTTATAATTTTTGTTTTGGCCAAAAAGGGAATTGATATTTTTTTAAATTTAGTCGAAAAGGGAATCAATCTATTTTAAATTTGGTCGAAAAGGGAAGTGTATGTTTTGGTCGAAAATGGCCATGCCCATTCTAACACTATGATAAAATAAAAATTGCCCGCATAAACCGAATCGAACGCCATATTACGTGGTTTTTTAACCTTGTTAAGGGGATTCAACATCGATGTTTAGACGGAAATAACGCTCCAGAGATGGCGTTGTTTGCAATTCGACAGCTCCCACTCTTAAAACAAAATCACTGGCACTGTCGCGATCGGCAAGCCGCTGCTAATAATTTATGGAGCGGCGCGTCATTCTGTAAACGGCGACCGTGTCGTCGTTATTATTACTTTTACATTACACGCATTCTTCATACACATGAGTCATGACTATACTACTGTACTAATGCTTACTTACGTTTTCAATTGATCATGTAAAATGCCTAAATAATATTACGGTATTAATTACGCGTAAAAATATGGAAGCTAACTATCATATAAATTATTTAATTGTTACAAATACCCATTATAATATGTATTATGAAACGATGATCTATTTTTCATAAATTACTACCAACCATTTCTTCTTTAACTTCGCCTTTTCCCAACTACACCTATGGGGTTAATAGGTCTATACTCTACACCTATTATTAATATTTTAGTTTATTAATTTATAGGTACATGTAAACCCAATATTTGAATGAAAAATAAATGAAATATTAAATATTTTTACGTATTTTAACTTGATGATACTATTGTGACCAATCAATTACGTGTGATTTACCACAGTTGAGTATATTATTTTATTATATATATATAAAATACAAGTCTTTTAAATTTAAAGTAATTATAATGTTTGTTTCAAAACTTTACCACATCGACCACATAAAAACGAAAATACTTATAGAATACCTAATAAATTATTATGTAACATATAATATACTTCATATTAAAAAAAGACAATATAATAAAAGGTGTGAAAGTACTTGATGTAATTATATTTAAAAATATTTAATGTAAGTATAAAATTAATACCTATATATAATATATAGAAATTTAACATACATAAATATACCAACCCAACACAACTGCATCTAAGTTACCTAACTAATATTTAATAAGGATTATATATTTATAATTTTGAATAAAAGTAGATAGGTATAGGTATGAGCAACTTATTTTTTATTCATTTTCATTTGTTTCGCTTCTAAAATATAATCGGGATTACGAATTGTCATAGATCTAGGATGCCTAGGATCAACTAACTCAGGTAGCAAACAATTGAAATAAAATTTTTTTAATTTTGGAAATATTTTTGTACTCCACAAATTGTCGTCCTTTTCAATTTCTTCAAATCGTATGCCCTTTTTAGTCCAAAACGCAATGATTCCATATTTTCTTCCAGTTATTTGAAGTTGCCCTTGTACTTGATAGTAATACCTATGATTTGTATTAATTCCAGTTATTTCTTTTTTTGTTTATTTTCCAAAATGTAATTATGTAATATTGCTTCTTCTGTGTCCATATCAGCTGCAGAAAAAGGACATTTAAATTCTACCAAAGTATTATGTCCAATTAATCCACCAGGAGTTGCTCCAAGGAATACATTATTGGAATCAATGAATAAACCACACTCCATTATTTCAACACCTAATGCTAATTCTAATTCTTTTTTCTCGTCCGTATTCCATCGCTCTAGTGTCAAGATCCGGTGAATATAACATGCTCTTTAAAATACCTTCACAACCTGTATCCGGTCTAGACAATATTACTTGTCCAAAGTTGGATGCTGTCAATAAATACCTTCTTAATTCCAACCATTTTCTATGAAATCTATGGCTTTCATTTTTTCAATATAGTTGGATTCTTTAGGTTTACTGCAAAAATAAGAATCACATTTACTATGTTCTCCAAAGACATGATCTACAGAATTTATAATATCATTTTGTAAATTTTTTGGCAAGTGGTTATTACTTTTACGATATTGAACTGCTTTAACAATACCTTTTCGAATTCTTAAAATATTTTTCCCAAGTAATTGTCTATGTTCGAATTTTCCAGAATGCTTCTGAGTAGTCATATCTCTTAGTTTTCTACACAAATTTTTTAGCAAATGGTTTCTGCACTCTACTTTTTCAACCGTCAAGTGTTTATAAGGTCGTGCATCTAATATTTGCTTATACACACTACTGTCGCCATCAGCTATTAGTTTGAGATATCTAATGCCATATGTCGATTCACTCTGTTTAAAACCTTCTATCACTATTGACGCTTCCATTCCAGCTGACCCATCTGATGACTTCCAATTTTTAAAACATTCGTGTTTTTTAGGTATTTCATTAAGTTTAACATTGACATTAAGTTCATCAACTGATCAACGTCAGATTCATGATGTGTGTACTACATGCAATCTGTGTAAAAATGGATTTTCTACGGAAAACCATAAAATGGCCGATCACTGTCACTTATCCTGTTAATTCCGTCAAACATTATGTAATAGTTGCAATCTCAAACTCCAAACGCCTAACTTCGTACCGTGCTTTTTCCATAATTTGTCGATCTATGATGCTCATTTTATTGTAACAGAGCTGGGATATGACGCACAGACAATTTCAGTAATACCAAACAGTGAAGAAAAGTTCATTTCATTCTCCAAATATATTAACAATACATTCACAATCCGGTTTATCGATATTCTCAGGTTCATGGCTTCGAGTCTGTCATCATCACTTGCTTCAAATTTAATGACACCCGGGTTCGAGAAATTCAGAGAGACAGCAAAACACTTATCTACTAACGATATGGAGCTCGTAACTCGTAAAGGAGTGTTCCCGTATGAGTACACAGACAGTTAGAGAAAATTAGAAGAAACGATTTTACCTCGAAAAGAAGATTTTTATAGCACGTTAACGGAAGAACATATAGTCATATAGACGATGAGGAATACGATCATGCAGTCACAGTATGGAACCATTTCAAATGTAAAACCCTGGGAGAATATAGTGACCTTAAAATTGATATTTTATTGTTGACTGACGTATTCGAAAACTTAAGAGACTTGTGTTTAAATACATACTGCTTGGACCCACCTTTTTACTACACAGCACCTGCTTCGATTGCATGTTGAAATACATCTCAATGAAGCTCGAACTACTCTCAGATTATGATATGCTACTTATGATTGAAAAGGGTAATTATAAATAAATAGTTTATTTTATTTTAAATTACGTTTTATTTATTAATCTTTAGTTAAAGGAATTCGAGGTGGCTTAACTAAGCAAGCATGCGTTATGCTAAAGCCAACAACGAAAAGACAGCAGATTATGATCCGTCAATGCCTAAATCATGGCTTGTTTATCAGGATTGTAAGTATATATATTTTATAATTTCCTTAATTCAATTAAGTATTTATTTAAATTTTTAGGTAATAACTTGTATGACTGGGCTATGTCTCAGTACATGCCTTACGGTGAATTCAAGTGGGTTGAACCTAAATTAGAACACATCATTGTTTATTTAAAATATTTTTCACTTATTACATTCACATATAACTATATATATATTACTACATTTTACATAAAACCCCTACATCCTATCAGTTTTATCAGCCGATGTATCAGTATCATTAGCATAAATTACTGTTGTTTGTGATTCTTGTTTATGCTGTGTAGACTGTGTAGTTCACGCTTTTTTCAACACCAATAATAGAATCATCAAATAAATCACTAAAAATCAATAAATTAATACATATATTATTTTAATGTATACCAAATATTTTGTCATTTTGAACAATATATTTTGGCAAATATTTGTAACTTCTAATTTTTATTAATTTAATTCATATAAATTCTTACGTTTGCGATAAATTTTGATCAGTATAAATATAGACGACCGATAACGGTGCTGCTGACATTGGTGATAATGGTGAAAATCTGAATTGTAGAATATATTATTATATTATAATATACAATGAAATTATTAGTAATTAATAATTACTTAATCAAAAAATTAAATCTGTTTTTTATATATTTACATCGTTGAAGCTGACAGCTTTTGAAAATCTAATGTAACGGAAGATTCCATTGTTCGCAGGTCTCCTGTTTAGTACTTCACCTATAATGCCTACTAGGAATTCATCCAACTTGTTTAGTGGCGTAGCTATAGATCCACCAGTACCAATAGTTCGAAAATTTGTATTTAATTTTGCTTTTTTGGATTTTGCATTCGCTTTCATATCGTGCCATGTCTAATTAAATATCTTTTTACTTACTCAATTTTTTTTATATTGTTGAGTAAATTATAAATGAAGTAATTCAAAATATTTAAGAATTGAAATATTTACTCGACGCCAAGTTTTCCATTCTTTTATTGGTCCCGGTATATAATTCAAAAGTGTTGTTAGTTCCTGCCATAGATTTGTTGCTTTCTCATTGGTAAATGAGGCGCTAAATTTACCTTTGGCGAGATGAGGATGTGACTCCATAAAATCTATAATGATTTGTTTTTGGTTGCCATAAATAGAATCACTTATGCTGATTTAATTCCCGAAAATCTAAAACTCAATGTCAAACTCTCCTTAAAAAAATTGATAAATTCATTTATACACAAAAGTGTTGTTAATGTACAGATCATAAAAGATCTAACTAAATTTACACGTAGCCAGTTAGAATTAAATACTTTAGAAAAACTACCCTCAGAACCTCCAAGCTGTATAAAGATAGATGTACAAATAGTAATATTATATATATTTAGTAGTTATCTCATTATTTTAAATATTTTCATTATATTTAACATAAAAAAAAATATATTATAAGCAAGATATTGCAGAAACTGAGCTCTCAGAAAATAATTGAACAATTACATTTAGATTAATATGTAGTGGATAATGAGCATTATTAAGCCCCCATGTTCCATTTAAGGGTAGGGGTGTTAAGAACCACTGAATACTGGTTGTACTACTATTCTATATATGTTGTAGTATTAATGTATTTAGCTGTAAAATAATTGTATATATTGTACACTGATACGTGTGTGACAACAGGCGAGTAGGACTCTTTCCCTACGACTGGTTTAAGAAATCTGCTGAATAAACCCTTTTGAACGGGCGATCAGTTCGTATGAGAAGACTCACACAAGTACCAGTTAGTCTTTGAGTAACACATTACCATTACAGACCATTTCAGAGTATTACTTTTATAAAGATACTATAACAATTAAATAAAGAATATAAATTTGAACCAAAGTAATTTCATCTCGTTATTTTTATTTGTTACGGAGTCTCTAAGTGCATATCCATAATAATACAATATATTTGTTTAGTATTCTTATAGTAAGTTAAGACTACCACCATAATTAATTTATAATATGTACGGACAATCCGTACATACGAATATACGATATATTTTAAAATGTTCGTATTGGTTTGAAATTACAATACGGATAAACGTCATCATATAATAACGTTATACGTACGAATATAAATGCAGTGTATTATTTGGTCCACGGTCGTCAGAGCCGACTACACGGGGAGTATCGATTGAAGGTCGACAATCTCCCCGTTGCGAGAGAAAAAAATGTATTTTTTTTTTATAATGTTCACTGTCCTCGCCACCGTTTAAAAATATTGATATCGCAGCGTTAAAGGCGAGAATGACTAGGACAAACTGTGTCAACATCTATAAACAGTATAAACTACTTAAAAAACCTCCACATGCTCATCAAATCGGCGCTGAATTTATACTGCCATGAAGATGATACGTTCCCAAAGAACTTCGACAGTGGGTCTAAGGAAAAAGTTATCAACGGTATACAATTTTTGCAACAGAAACTACAGATCGTTTACACCAAAAAGTTGAAGCAACAGTCTGGCAAACTGTTTAAAAGAAAAATTGTTGAGGCCGACGACATGCCGGCATGGGGACTCCCTTCAAGGCAGACCATCTCCTCGTGGGGAAATATAAAAATCATTTTTTTTTCCGCGGCGACGACGCGCGACTTCCGGGGGACTCCCTTGAACGTTACACAACAATAAAAATAATATGCGGCCGAAAATTCTCTCGGACGGTTGTCAACGGGGTGCCGATTTCCACACCACCCAAGAGGTACCTACGTCAAATGGTGCGTATTTTTTAAAGTGGTTTCCCCATGAGGCCTAATCCACTACACCAGTGTCTGCCTACTGATGCTAGGCTATCTCATGTTACCTATCCACTTTAAACATTTTTAACGCGTTCTTTATGATCTTCTCTTTTCGGCTGTTCAAAAAGTAATGTATCTTTTTTTCTTTTGTGTTATTTAAAATAGCGTATCTCGACACGTTGTCCCTATCGTAGTCTTGTTTAACCAGATCAAATATTATTTTCACGCGTTCATACCGGTTTTTCACCGCTTTAATGAACGATTCGGTGACCACCGCACCGACGTGATTAGCGTATTCGTCGGAGTCCATAAGTTTATCCATTATTATCTTTTCCGTTCGATTTGTGTAGGGCTGACAGTTGAAAATTTCGTTTAAACTGAAACAAAATAAAAATTAATTATCGTCATGTATTCGTCAATTCAAAATTATCCAGCAACTCACTTGGCCAATACATCAACCTCGAACAATTCTGTTTGGTCCACCAATTTAATCTTCTCTTGCCGGCGGATGGCCTCGCTGGCTTCCGGCAATCTATACAATTTTAACACCGTCCCCTACCCGTGCTGGAGGCACTTGGCAACATCTTTATCGACTTCCCAGCGGTGACCTCGAGACTTAGCCTCGGTCATCCGCCGAAAGACGGTGGTCAACAATCTCGTGCGAGACTCGGGCGCGATTAGTTGGGTTCCGTATATCCTGTTTACGTCTTCATACAATTTTGTCACTCTTTGACCTCGGTTTGTAACAAAAAAGTTATCCGCCGGCGCAGTGAATAGTACCTGTAACATTTTTACGGTTATAAACGGCATAACATAATATTATGAGGATCCCCGTGTGTAATGTGACACATAATTACCACCTTCAGCATTTTCAATTATACTAGTTAAATCAATGAGCTCTATTTCTTCATCTTTATTCTGATCTTCAACAAATAAGTTTTTCTCATAATTTTTATCAATTCCAAAAACCCTAAATGCTTTAACAAAATTGCTACCATTATCAGTTTTAGTACTAGTTACTTTATTTTGAACTTTGTACTTTTTGTTTATATTATACCTATATTTCTTTGGCTATTACATCAAAAGTATGCCGATCTTTTATCATTGCACAAGCTAATGATGCACCTTCTCTAACTAACGTTGTTGTATTAATCCAATGGGCTGTATGCCAAGGTAAGATTTTTTTATCTTGGGTTCGACAATCTGTAGTTTCTGATACATATTCAATATTTGACAGCGTTTTAGTAATATTATCTACCATTGAATCAGCTGCACAGTTTTCAATGTTTTGAACACATTACATTTAATGATTTTGGTAGTCTCAACCTAACCCTTTCGATCACGCTTTTAATGTTTTCATGATAAAATTATGAAAACGTGTATAAATGCTGTTTGAAATTTTTGAAAATTTTTGGTACTGTAGTAAACCGGTGTTTTTCACATAAAAACGAGGTTCCAAAGTCCAAACCTACAACAACATCACGCCATCGGAACAGGCCATTATTATAGGAATTTCATTGGCTAGCACCACAATCACCTTCCCATTGACGTCATTCGTCCTCTCCTTATCATAGCATGTTCCATATAAATAGTGGCCCTGATAACTCAGAGCTCCAGAGACTGTACAGCCGTCGAGCTAAAGTCATTCCCAGTTTATGTACTTGTATGAGTCGCGGACTTTGTAACAGCCGCATTGCCGCTTATACGAGTACTTCCCAGTTTTAGACTATTTTAAATATTTTCTCTCCGGTAAATTTACATACAGTAAATCTGTCGAAAAACCTTTATATTAATTATAAGTCAACTTTCAATAAACAGTTATTATTTTACAAAGTGTTAACTTTATTTATACCTAATACATTCAACCTCTACCTTCCACGCTGAAGCAGAACGACACGTGCCACCGTCGTAAAAGAAGTAATTGCAGTAACCTAGTGGTGACAGCACGAGTACAGAGGTTACTATAGTACTATTCTAGTGGTGATAGCATTATTATTTTAGAAAGTAGAAAGTGTCCCGAATATAGGACATTGTGATTCAACGTTGAATTAAAAAATATAAAATTATATTTCTAAAATAATCTTTTAATTCCTTCAATACATAACATAGGTAAATAAAAACAGTTTTCATACTTTTTACTATAAAAAAATAAAAAAAAATGGCTGTTATAAAATTATAAAAGAAAAAACAATATAAAATAAACATAAATACAAAATAAATTATTCCCGTTTGTAAGAAAATCTAAAACAATTTATGAAACAATTTTCATTATTTAAAAGCAAAATAAAAATTCTTCAAAACAAAATAATACAAAAATCGTATGATTATAAAATTATAAATGAAAATATCATTTAAAATATAATATACTATAATAATTATTATCACATTTTTTTATGAAAATTTAAAACAATTAGTTAATAAAAACAAAATAAAAAAATTAGCTTAGTAAGTTATAATTATAAAATCATATAAAATAATATATATTATAATAATTACCTAGTATAGTGAAATATCCTAATCTTCTCCACTTACATAATTTAGTTGCTGCATTGATGTTTGATACATTATCACTAAATTCCATTTTTTTTTACCAAATTTTGCAAAAAAAATGACATTTCTACCACTGTATGTCTATTTAGAAAATGATGACCATGATAAAGAAAAGAAGTATGTCAGCAGTAACTCTGTGATACACATGTCCCATGTCCGCCATATTGCTTTTCTCCAAAAGTTATAAAAATCAATTTATCACAAGCCCCGACCAGCAGCTGAACGGCATGGTAAAGAAAAGATTGTTAAAAATATTATAATGAAATATTAATCATGCGTTTTAAATTTAGTATAGAGTTTCGTTTAATATTAACACATTAGCATAAAATAGCAATTAATTTTAACATTTTGTTATTTATTTAACAAATGTTTGCTTTTTATTTTGTTTGTTGTCTTCAGTATTTGGCAATTGTAGAGCAATTCATTATTTAGTTTATTCATATGAATGAACGTTCTTGTGCGAATTAGCAGTTTATGACTTCTGTTAGCATGTCTTTAAATATTTTTTTAAGTTCTGTTGACAATTCTTTTATTATAGACTGTTTGTTTGATAAACCTTCTCCATACAAATATTTGAACATCGGTTCCAGTTTATACGCTATGTTTACCAATTTTCTTGATGGTATTGAAAGGTTTATTTTTGACACATAATTTATCTAAGAATTTCATCATGACGATGACGAAATACCTCTAATCGTCGTTTCAAAATCAAGATTAACTGGAAACTGTGTTCTTTAAAAATGCATGGTAATTTATTGTCCGACTTAGTTAAAGTTATATACAGAATCAAAATTTACTTATTCTGCAAAATTTTAGACAATATTTCGAACTCTATCGCATTTTGATGCAAATCCTTAACAGTTAACACAATTACAGCTACAATACTTTAAATCGCTTCATTATATCAACGAAAATATAGATAATATTTCTACTTTATTAACCAAAAAATGTAATTCTTTACCACCAATATTACAATGATCCTTGATTGTACTAAATGGACTTTAACATACTATTTTTTTGATGTAATTTATTTATATTGCTACGTGCTCAGATATCTCATACTAATAAATAATAATATAATACATGTTGAAATACTAAATTGGTACTTATCGGTTATTGCGACTACCGTTAAAATTATAAAAAAAAAAACTATTATAAAAATGGAAAAATTGTATAAAATAAGTATTGTAAAAACTAGAAATAATTAATTATTCACTCTAGGAGGAAAATGCTCAGACATACAATTTAAAATTCCTATAAATGGACTTTCATGCTATTGACGCCACATGAATTCAACCAAATAACTATCTAAATGTTGACGAGCAGTATAATAGCAGATTTAATATTGTATTTCCAAAATATTTGTTTTCCGAAGTACAATTTAACTTCGTGACCAGACCCACATTCACATAGCCGTCTTTTAGGTAAAACACCATGTTCTTGTAAAAAAACCACGGCATCTTTTTCGTTCGATGGTGAATCCCAGATTTGCATTGTAATAATATGACACGACACACGACAATGGTCTAACACTAACTGCGTTGGAAAATAGCAAGTAAAAGATCATATTACTTGTCTACAAGAAATCCCCACAGCAATGCTAATAATAACCACCATTTAATACGTCTTGCTAAGTAGTCGCGATAACCGATAAGTACCACTAAATTATAATTTAGTTATTACCCTGTAGATAGTATACAATAAGTAGTATTGTTATACTGTAGATTAGCTATATAGTTATACATTTATAAGGGAAGCAAATTGCTGAGATGACACATTCGTATGTGTGTGTAGCATTTTATATAATACTGCTATAGTATGTTTTATTGGAGGGCAGTCGAGTTACGCGACCCGCTGCCGTTGTACCTACGTTTATTAATGCGTTATATTATTATTTTACAATATATATTAATTTGATTGTTAATTTAAATTTACACGTCTTTGAATTACTTTATTATTCTATCCCTTGCAACAATACATAATAAGGATACTGCGACGTAGGTATAAGTATTAAGATAACGATAAATAATATGTAAGAATAATATAACACGCAACAAGGATACTACGACTTAAAAATAAACATTTAACATACAATGACAAGGTATCTATCATAACTGGGTGGCAACGCATTAGACCTAAACAGCAGACAATACTAATAAGGCAGTCATGCCATCTGAACTGGGAGATGAACGAACCCCGCGATGCATTATAAGCCTATAATGAATAAGAACGATTAGAATAGAGTTCTGAGAAACTTGGACGCGGTGATTGCGGTTGACACATCCATGCGTAAGAAGAACGCCAGGCCAGTCTACATCATAATCTTGTCATTTGGAATTAGAATAATTTTCAATTAATAAACACTGAAATATTTTTAATAAAAAAAAACAGCAATATTTTTGTCATTTTTCTTCATTCGATTACTTTATACCTTATCAACATCTAGTTGTTGGCCCACTAAAATATTAAATTTAACCCTTTTTAAGTTCATAATTAGTTAATATAATAGAGTAATCACTTAAAAGTATATTATGGTACGTAATCCATATATTTACAGAAATGTCTTATTTAATGTACTCGTGGCATCGCTAATTTTTTAATGCGTTTAGTAGCTTTATATGTCAACGCAGTTGGTGAAATTTTGAATGCATTTTCTTTGAATTCTGTGTTGATGGTTTTAATATTAAATTTTGGCTCTGCTAATTCTTTTATGCGTGGTGTAATTATTGCGTTTAAAGCAGCCCTTGGAATGACACCGGGATCATAATCCAGATTCAATTGCGTCTCCGAAGATAATTTTCTAGGTACTGATAATCGCTGAACCCAGCCCAGACCCATAGGTGTTATTAGACCAAATGGTCTAGGCTCAGTTGTTCTTACGACCAATTTTTTAACAAATCTTTTAAATTCTGGCATTTGAGAAAGTCTATTCAACATTATATCTGTTTGGGATTTCGTCAGTTTTGATCGTCTTTTAACCTCTGGGGATCTTCTAAATATTCTTTTAGGTGCTGCGTTTTTCTTAAGCCAATTCTGATGTTTAATCCAATCTTTTGAATTATTCTGTATCGTAAATTCATTAGGTTTACTATAAAGTTTTTCGGGAAATTCAGAATTTAGACATCTATCGTGTACGTGCCTAATTTTAGGTTTTGGTTTTGCAAGCTGTAGAATTCTTTTACGGGTTTTTAGTACATTTTTAGAATTCCTGTATTTAAAGTTGGCATCACCCGATGAGAATGTACGATGAACTACATCTCTTGGCACTTTCGTCCTAATTTTGGGTTCTGCCAATTTATAAATCCTACTAGGAATTTTACCAGTTAAAGTAGCTTTTACTACTGGTAATGGCAAAACAGCTTCCAACTTTGGATTCGGCCAAGGCCTAAGACGAACTGGTTTTGGAATTGCTAATTTTTCAATATACTTTAATTTCAATCTATTTTCCCATTTTTTAAAATATCTTTTTGAACACACGCATTTGTTCTCCAATTTATTTCGCAATTTTGCTGTTTTAATATCATTTTGTGTTTCATTTAATTGTTCGAGGAATTCGACAAGATCATTTTGTCGCTTTTGATCATCTAGCATCAACATGTTGCATATGAGTATTATTTGATGTGTTACAGCTCTTTTTTTTTAATTTTAAAATATAAAATTCAAATCACGATAAAATTAAATAATATAACATAAGTTACAATTAAAAATAATATGTAACGTACCTATGTTTAGTAAAATGAAAAACAATTTCTTAGCAACGATATTACATAATATAATATTAATTAAATTATTTTATATAGATATTAAATATCTAATAATATGAAAAAAAATTTTATTTTACATTGAAAAGATATGGTAAATTAGTTCGAATAAATGTTATGTGCATTAGCAAAACTAAAGGATTCCATAAAGGACATGTGTACCAAAATATATATTCATATGTTACATATACAGTATGTAAATTAATTAGAAAGTCAGTAACGACAGTAACTGTAATTTGAAAAATAATGCAGATATTCTAGAGCAGTTTTTTCAATGTAATATGTGACTAATTTTTTTTTTTAAATATTTTAAACGAAAATAGCCATTTTGTAAAGTTGTTTATTTGTAATATGGATAAAAAACAATTTTGAAATTAGTTAAATTTTGAATGAACGAAAGAAACTTATATTTCAAAAAATACAATATAATACAAAGTATGGTTTTTACACTTTGATAACTTATTTGCCAATTCAATAGACAAACACACAACTCGTTGATATTTTATGTAATATTTTTTTTTTACTTTTATAAATGTCTAAAATGTCCACCCTTTACTACTATGCGTAAATCAATTTTAGAAGCGCATGCATTTTGTAACGAAATCAAAGTGTCACTAGGAATATTTTTCACATTTTTTCATTATAGTTTCATGAATTTCTTTCATAGATACTAATGGATATACAATATTTTTTAAATAGCCCCACAAAAATAGGCCATTGGGATCTACTCTGGAAATCGGGATGGTCAATTTATTGATCCTCCTCTGCCAATCCATTTTCCGGAAAATGATTGTTCAACCAATCTCCTAGACACCCGAGCATAATGCGCTGGGACTCCATTTTGCTTGAAGTATGGTAATTTTAATCCAACTTTATTATGGAAATGACTTTAAATTACGGGCCAAATCTAAAATTGTATTATAATTACTATAAAATAAATATTATTTAGAATTTAATGGAATTTGTATTAACTAGTTTCTCTCTCTAATAAATTGGTATAAGTTTCTATATTCAAATTACCCTCGATAAAAAATGGACCAATGATTTTTGTATTCGGGTATTCCATATTCCACACCACACAATTAGTTTTTCAACAAACCTATTAACTATATGTGGATTGGAATCAGCCCAGTAATAAGTGCAGTATTAACTTGTTTGTCCATGTCAAGGTTACTTTCATCAGTAAAAATTGTATTTTGATTTATCATGTCTTGAGCTCAATGGCAAAAGTTTAAGCAGGTTTCTGAATCACCAGGTGGAAGTTCGTATACGAAATACATTGTATCATAAGGATCATAACCGTGATTCTTTAGTATTTTGTTTAATCGACACCTGGCTAATACTAGTGTCTCGAGTACGACTACGCGATGAGAGTTTAGGCTGTGCTATTGCACTAATCAAAACATTAATTGTACTATAATTATTTAATGCATTTTGAATCTACCTAGTTTTTTTAAATTACCAGTAGTTCTAAACGTTCTATTAATCTACATAATAGTAGAAAAACATGACTATATTTTTGTTGTAAAAAATTATAATAATAAGCAGTATACTTGTAAGTTATTTGCAGTTAGGTAAATAGGGGTAGGGTAAAATAAGTAAGGGGCTGCTACACCAGCATTTGTTTTCTCTATCTATCTCCCACATAATATTATAGGAATAAAAATACTCCGTATTTCCATGATTACGACGACTCTCTGGTTCATTTTAAGGCAAAAACACCTATTAAATATTTTATAAAGAAGAGTATTTCCCATAGATTTACCGGATAGATTTTTAATATTTACATTTTTTTTTTATAAATATAAGTATGTTTTAATTTAAAACAATTTCCATTATTTTTAACCATTAATAATTTATTCAAAATTGTAAATATTAAAAATCTGTCCGGTCAATGCTCAGGAAGTACTCTTCTTCAGCATTTTCTCCAAAGTATTTGTCCACACTGAAAAATATTTTTATTTCACTCTGTCGATCTAGGAATTAATAAAGTAACAAATGAAATAATGTTTTCATCCCTTATCAAAGGGTTGATAGATCTTCAAACAAATGGCATTACTATCCAAGTTGACTCAGATTCTTTTCTCTTGGCTTTAGGAGATAATTTATGTCTTTATTCCATTCTAGGTTTTGTTGAAAGTTTTATTGTCAATTACTGTTGCTGAATTTGTCGTTGTACTAATTATGATCTTCATTAAATGTTGTGTAAAATATGGTTTACGATTTTATGCATAATCTAGTAATTAAAAATCTTATTAACCCTTTCAGTACTGGTGGGTCTTTCAAGACCCATTCCCTATAATACGTCATAATTTTCCTCTAAAGTATAATAAGGGAAAATAGTTTAAGTCATCATAGTATGGAAGGTTTGTATTATCAATAAAATGTATTTTGATAATAATAGATATTGTTTAAAACACATTATGATCAATTAAAAACCATTATAAATAATCCACAGTAAATTTCTTGGCTTAGTCATATTTGACAACATTTTATAGTTCACTGATAGATAGCATGTATTGAAAAAAAATACAGCCATTTTTTCACGTATTTAATGATTAAATATTTATATTGTTTGTTCAATTTGATCACTAGATTGTTCTGATATCGCCTAAAAATGTTTTGGGTCTTAGAAGACCCAGAAGTACTATATTGTAATACAAATTATTATAAACAATAAATTATGAGACTAAATATAGATGTGTAAACCCGATTATTTAACTAATCATTATCAGTATTATTCGACGAATATTATAATTTGTACAGAACGTAACGTATAATATAAATAAATTGTTGAGAAGTATTATGCGATTATTCTTTCGACGAATATTATTATTTGTACTGAACGTATAATATAAATAAATTATTGTGAACATGTCAAATCTAAAAGATTTTGAAATTAGTGATCTACTTGATGGACACTTACCAATATATAATAACAATAAATTACGTTGTAAAAAAGAAGGTTGCGGTGCGATAACTCATGTTTATTGTAAAAAATGCAACGTACATTTGTGTTTTGTAGTTCATAAAAAAAATTGTTTTACTGATTATCATTTATAATTAAAAATATAAGAATTCATAATTGTTAAATTTATTATTTATATTAATAGAATGTGTTTAAAATAATTTAATATAATTATCAAATAAAAAAAGAAAAGTAAAATATCAAATTATTATTTGTATTAGGTGTGTATTAATTTAATAACCATTGAATACCAATGGGTCTTACAGGGACCAACTCCATAAATCCCTCCTCCATAGTCGGATCACCTTTAAATTTGGTAAGTACTTTCAATAGAGTGTATATAGAGATAAAAAGAAGAAAACAATTTTTTTTTTAAAACTTTTGCAAAATAAGTACTGAAAGGGTTAATGAAAAATATTTTACACTGAACCAACTAAATTCTAAAATAATATTTTTTAAATATGGCATTACAGAATATAAAAACTATCTTCCAAAAATAAGTGAAAATCACTTAAATAATAGAGTAGTAATTGTGACACCATCTGATATGTAAATATGTTATGCCTAGTAAGAAATGTTGGTTTAATTGTAGGTGAGATAGTCCCTAAACAAAATTGGAAACTATACACTTTATTACAACAGATAGTTGATTGGTGTTGTGCGCATAGAATACAAAGTAAGTGCTTTAATAATAGATTATCTTGTCGCTTAACATAGTAGACTGTATCTTATCTAGTTATCTAAAAACAATTTGAAACCAAACTTTCATATTTTAACTCATTATGGACGTATAACCTAATGAAAAATGGTCCAATTAAGTTAACATCGAGTATACGGTTTGAATTTTTGAAACAAAGGATAAGATTTTTAAAGCTAGGTATAGAAAATTCCATATCTTATAGCATAAATCTTGGTCATACATTAGCCTTTATAGTACAACTTTCAATGATTAGTCATCTTCTTTAAAAAAAAACTGGTTTTCAATAGCATATTAAATTAGGTACCTACTAGAAAAAAAATTGTTGTAATTCTGTGCG
This sequence comes from Schizaphis graminum, assembly GCA_020882235.1. Classification (NCBI taxonomy): domain Eukaryota; kingdom Metazoa; phylum Arthropoda; class Insecta; order Hemiptera; family Aphididae; genus Schizaphis; species Schizaphis graminum. The sequence continues at coordinate 24,260,182 of CM037033.1, read as the reverse complement.
TCATTGAACAATTTGTGCAATCCTTCTTTTTCCACAATACTATATGGAATCATATCTAAGGATATAAAATATGTTAGAGCTTTATTTAGTTTTAATTTTGTAAATTTTGGTATAGATTTGAAGGTGAATGCAGTCATCGAAGTTTGCTTTGCATGACCACTTTTTATTATTTTACTACATTCAGCTGAAGGTTGGTCATCAGTTATACTTGTTTGAGTATCGTGTTGTGAACCCTTGAATAATATTATATTATATTATGTATTTATGTTCACATATTAACAGTATAAGAATAGTGTATTGGTCGACGGCTCGTCAACAGGAATCCGCTGACTAGACGATTCGGCGTCCGGCGTAGCCGCAGGCCGACACACAGGGAGGAGGTTAGGCAGTCGCATTAGAACAGAGCATTATACATAAGGTATGTTTGAGAAGAGCATTTTATAACATTTTGTACAACTAGTAAGTTAAAACCGTAATAAAACCTAATTAATTAATAACAATCTAATCGTGCGTTAATTTATTTGTGTTGGAACCCCGGTTCCATAACAATCGCTTGATTCATTTTGAATAGCACTAATATTATCTATAGATATATCATGAATAGAAAAGAAAAGAAACTGTTGTAATTCTGAGCATCATTGTACAACAAGTTTCCTCATGAATTAGCCCCAATTTGTTTTAATGCTTCAAGATTTAACGGCTAATGTTATCTTATTGAAGAATAAACAAAAATTGAAAAATTAAAATTAAAATTCGTAGAATATTTTACATATGAATTTAACCCCTACGCTGATGTCGATTCAACTACAAGATAGCCTTAGCTCAAAATCTACGTTAAATTTGTATAACATTGAAAATCGTTGTAATTAAAACAACTCCGAATTTCTGTGTGAATATTTCACAGGATCTTCGCCTATTAATGTATATAATATTCTCTATAGTAAAATGGGTTACCTATTGGCTATTATATACCGCCTATATTCATACCTATTCATATTTCCTACATTCTACTTTATAATATATATAATTTTTATATTGAAAATCATTAATACATTTATTTTTAATGAACAATTTAATGTTTAAACGACAATGAATCAAATAAAAAAATATGTTGATAATTAATTAATATATATTATTATTTATGTATATAAATGTAATTAGGCACGTGTATAAGAGGGTACACCCCCACCCACCAAAATATTAAAATAATTTTTTTTTTTTTTTTTTTTATTTATTTGAAGAAATCTACAATCTATACATGCTTTTTGTACAATAAGTAGGTTTGATATATGAGAGGTAAAATATGATATGAGTAGTTTGATTAGGGAAGGTACCCAGTGGTAACACCCTGTGAAAATAATTATAAATATTATTTTTACTTTGCAAATAACCACCAAAACAAAATATAAAACTGTATACATATTCAAGGTGATTTTTTTATCGAAGAACACTCATTATTTCTTAAAGTATTCATGTTTTTGAAAATATTTTTATACATAGTTTGAAGTTGTTGAAAAAACAACATTTTTATTAAAAAACTATGTTTTTAAATATGTTTTATCCTTATTTTTTTTTAAGTTTTTTACTTTTTTAAATGACAACATATAGTTTTAATTTCATATTCCAAAGCAGATCAATTTTCTGAGTTATACTTATTTAAAGTTTAGTCAAGCGGAGTAGTAGTCAAACATTTTGCGGGGTAACCCCATACCACTCCACTCTGCGCATCTAAACTTTAAATACTTATAACTCATAAACTACTGGCCCTAAATTTGATTTTTATGTATCAAAATATTCAGAAAATTATCCTGCTTTAGAATATGAAATTAAAACTATATGCTGTCATTCAAAAAAGTAAAAAACTTAATAAAATATAAGGATAAAAAATATTTAAAAATGTAATTTTTTAATAAAAATGTTGTTTTTTAACAACTTGAAACTATGTAAAAAAATATTTTCAAAAACATGAATACTTTCAGAAATAATGAGTGTTCTTCGATAAAAAAATCATCCTGTATAATTTTTGTCATAATTATATAACTTAAATTTAATTATCATGTCTTTATTTTTTATTGTATTTTCGTTTTTTTTTTTTTTTTATTATATTATGTAGTATTTAATATAGTCGTATAGTACCTATATAGGCTATATTTATAAAATGTATATAAAAAAACATATTAGATATTGCAATAAATCTAAAAAAAATTTCAAAATATGAAAAAAGCATATTGCTAGAAATATTATTTGTGCTGGTCAAATATATTTTTAAAACATTTGAAAACTTAATAAAAATTATTTAAAAACATTTTCGTTTGAGAAATATATCTATATTTTTGGTTCTAATTAAAATGTGAAGAACCGTGACATTAAATTAACAAATACATTTTTTTAACTTTTTGAAAGAAAAACCATATTATATTATTATAATAGAAAGATTTTAAAATCAGATCATTTTTGTTAAGTAATCTTAGTTTATTATGTTACCATTATGTACCATGAAGAATAAAGATAAGGAGCTCGCACTAGCTGATTAAACCAGGCCGATTTTCGCTCGTATAATAAAAGTTGCGCGGAATCACCACGGGTTGCGCGTCGTTCGATGGTTATACTAGAAATATTTGAATAATATGACAAATGCATACAGACTAGACCATGAAGAATAAAGTTCTTTATTCTCATAGACATATAAATATCTATTTATTAATGATATAATTTTTTCTAACCTTTCTACTTAGTTGAAATAACTAGATATACAAAATTAAGTCTTATAACATAAGAAATCAATTAACAAAATAATAATAATAATAATAACATTAACATTTTCCAACGTTAATATTTTGAGGTCTTCCTGAGTGCTCGTGTTTTATCTTTTGCAATGTTGTCAATAACATTATTTGATCTTTTACAAATCATATGCATCCTTGTCACAGTATAAAAATGGAGTATTCTTTGCGTAAATTCTCGACAATGTTCAATGCAACCAATAAGTGGCAAGTTTTCAACATTTTCTAATGTACTGGCAACATTAAAAAATGTATCTACATTCAATTTATTAATTTCAATTGTTTTAACTATAACTGATTCTAATGTTGAAATTAAATCATAAAGTCCAATTGCTAGAAGCTAATAATCCTTCTCTGCTACGTACTTCTAACACTTTATTTTTGTTAAATTCTTCAAAGTTGTTAAATTTCAAACTATTTTGACAGTTCTGGCAGGTAGAAAAACGTATTGCTTTACGTCTTACATATCCAGATATGTATGTTATTATAAAATCATTTGGATTATTAGGAGTTCTTTCAATTATTTCTTTAAGATCGTCGCAATGTATCCCTTGGTCCAATATGCGATCCATGCTATCCTCCCAAGAAATTTTACTTTTTTTTGAAACATTTTCAGTAACATCCTCTAAGGTCATCAGGGTTTCCAACATTTCACCTCCAGAAACATTGCTACCTTTTGGTGGCTTAACTAATGAATATGTGGAAATTAGTCGAAACATTTGTATATAAAGAACTGAGTCTGGGTGGTCATTTGACCCACAAGCAGACCTCATCATTCCAAAAAACCTCTAAAAATACATATAAAATATAATTTAACTCGTTTTTAGACAATTGTTAATTTTTATTTTACTTCAAGGGCATCTTGATTTAATCTAGATGTCATCGCATATTTATAACCACAATTAATTTGCAAAAACTTGATATTTCTAAACATGCAGTAAGTGATATCTTAAAACCAGAACATGTATTGTTTGACATAAAGTGTTTGCCATCTGCCATAGATTCCCACTGTTTTATATAAGACAGAGATTCACCAATTGCCTAAAATTTAAAAGTCATGGTTTAGAAAATGAATACAAATACTATAAATCTATACATAAAGTTATAAAGTATATTTTAATTACTATCCAGTGTATTGAATTTGTTTGTAATGCATTTAATGGAGTTCTGGAATTCATTGCAATAATTAATTTTTGTATTCTAGTAATAAATTTAATAGTTGCTTCACAATCTGCCAAGTCTTTATGGAACCCTTTCAATAATTGCATAGCTGATGCAATAGGCTCACCGAAAAACTGTATAATATATTAAAAAACTTAAGTTAATACATTAAATAATCACAATATGTATTAAGAATTACTTGAAATGCCATAGCTACATTCATTTTTTGATAATGTTTTGGTCTGATGTGGTTACTTGTTAATTTATACGCAATTTTCAAATTATATGATTCTTCATGTTCTAAATCCAATAGCGCTTCCCAATGTTTTAATTTTAAAATACCATCTGGTGTCTGTACAAGTATTAAAATATTAATCATATTTACACCAAATTTAAACATTATTTTATAACAAACTCATGTTTCTTCATGCTTTACAATGAAATTTCGTAAATTTTTTATTTAATGGGGGAAATCCGATAGAAACCATAATTGTCTTTTAATATCACTTGGATGGGTCACCCACGCTTTTTCTTCTGTTACACCAAACTGTGTCCACATATTTCTATTCCAAGAGGCTCCATCCGTTATAACAGCATCAACAAAAAACCCAGATTTTTCCAAAAGTACTATACATTCTATAATCAAATGATGCAAAACAGTTCCAGTAGCACATCCTTTTGACAAAAAGCATGCTACTGCCTGAACCCATCTTCCCTGGAATGGCTGAAACATAATGACAAGACCATGGTCTCCCTTTTTTGACTGCTGGTGAAGAGAAGTGTGTTCACCTAAGTCGGTAAAACCAACCATTTTTAATTTTTTTGTGTCAAATTTCACAGCTTCGCCAACTTTCATTTCATCAATCAATATAACGCCTAAGAAGAATTATTCTCAGTTGTATTTCTAATAATGTTTTAAACAAATTTACCCCTCCTTTGTTCCATGGACATTTCAGATGATTTTTTTTAAGTAATTCAAAAATACCTTTGTGAAACCCATAACCACTATCCATTTTATTAATATATCTGTTTAGACTTTAGAGTATCAATACTAGGAAGGGCCAATATTTTATGTTTCCTCAAATGTTCATATGCTTTACGACTTTTAATTCGAATCAGCAAACATTCATAAACCCAATAAGTATTATAACGCATACTATGTATACTACCAACTTTGGCTGCAGCTATTGGCATCTGAACGGTGGGCGTGGTCTATCTCAAACGAGGTAACCATCGAGCGGCGGCATACGCGTATGCTGTGATATAATGGAAAGTTTTGAAAATTGGTTAATATTTTCATTTTTTAATCATAATGGGTTGATATTTTAATTGTATACAATATACATATAATGTTTCATCCGTTATCACCTAGATTGGTGTTTTAAATATATTTTATCTAAACAATGTACTGGCTGTATACTTTATATTTGCAATTCTATAAATGAATTTCTATTAGAATAATATTTTTACAACAAATTTATTGTTTATTTTATACATCTGATTATCGTGAATTCGTGATTGTATTTTGTATATAATAAATCAATAATTTTAAGTTATCATCAAAGCTGTAGAACTACAGCTGTGGTTGTCATATTGTTTTCGAAAAAGTCTAATGATAATAGTCAATAAAAATAATAATATTTATTGCAAACCTATTTTCTATAAGTGGATAGAATTGATAAGACTATTGATACTTGTCAGTTTGTCACTTGATCAATATAACCTAGTATTATTAAATATTAATTTTGATCCATTTTTTTCTTCTTACCGCATCATTAATTTTAGGAAATGTAGCAAATTTAATTTCTGGATTTCTCCTAGCCATTGAAGTACACCCATAAACACAACAAAATCGGTTGGAATTGTTTTTACGGGGAGTAAATGTTGCACCAACTTCCATCTTGTAACATTAATCAAAATTGAGAATCAAATATCACTAGGTAGATATATGAAATGATGCAATAAACAGTTCATAAATCATATTAAAATGGGAAGTCTGTGTAGTAATGATACTAAATTAAAAATATAAATTATATATAATATATTATACAATCTGATATCAAGATAATTCGATAATACATATGATTGTGCACCACAATAATTATTCTACATTCTACAAATTCGCTATTTATAGACTGTCGTATTGTTGTGGATGGTTACCTCGTTTGAGTAGTTACAAAAAAATCCACCAGAGCACGTACCATAGTTGAGCAACTATCAATACAGCTTTTAAAAGCTTCTTGCTGCTGCAAAGGCAATTTTGAAATTATTTCTGTAACATTTTTGCTAGTTATACTTGCACATTTTTCTCTATACATTTTAATAGCTGTTTGAAGTTTACTTACCTATATAATATGTATGAAGAGAGAGAAAGAGAGAGAAATAATAGATTAAATAAGAATATAAAATATAAAAAAATAGTTCATAAACTGATGAATTCTTACATTTTTTTTAAGTTTTATGTTTTTATTTTTAACATATTTCACTTTTTTTAGTATTAATTTTCTTTTTATTTTGTATTTGGTTAAACATTTTTGTTTTGAAGCAATGCAATCTTTCTCCTTTTTCCTAACTAACCGACACTCAAAACACCTACTACTTTTAATTTCTTTGATACCAATTTTTTTGTTTGATAGATAACCTACACATTGGTCAGAACTTCTATAAGGAAAATACATAAACGAAACTATTAATAATATAGATTTGAACTAAGTTTATAGTTTTATTTCAATAATACACAATACAATTTATATTATCTATATACTATACATTACAATATATACTAAGTACCTACATAATTTAATTTCAATAATACACGATACAATTTATATTACCTATATATTATGCATTACAATATATACTAAGTACTTAATCAAATTACAATCTATATAAAGTAAATAGTTAAAAGTTAATTCAAAATTGAGTATCAATTGAACTAAGTTAAAATATAACCAACATTTAATATTAACTTTTTAACTCAAGTTGTTAGTTAAAAGAAAAATAAATTTTTTGTTTTAATATAAATAGGTATCTAAAATTGTTCGTTACCAAAAGGTAACAGTACTTACAAATTTTATTGATATTACTAAATACTAATACATATTAAAACTTATGCTATGTGTACCACTGTACCAGCAATTTAATGTTGGCCAAATTATATAAACTGAAATATTAACTGATTAATGTGTTAATGCTCAGTCTTGTAGTTTAACCATCTTTATTTACCTGGCAATGCATACTCCTTCACATACATTAGAAATTTCATTAATTTTATGGATAATTAATTCTAAATTTTTAAATCTAGAAACTTCAGGCAATTTGAATTCAGGTAAATAGCGCTCAGTATTATTTATGATAATCTGTAAACAAAAAATTATATTTTTAATTAAATATATTCATTTTATTACAATAAAATACAATAAAAAAATAAGATAAATATAAGTTATTACCTTAAGATTTAATTTACTTCCAATAGCTACAATTATATCATTTTTTATTTCTTTCCAACGTGAAAATATTATGTTTGAATTAGTACAGCAATAAGCCCATGAACTATTTGGCAGTTTCAAACATTTTAATCCATTTTTAAGATAATCAAATGTAAATGAAATCAAAGGTGTTTCATTTGTTGAAAATGGTTCACTGACGATAGTTACATTCTCAAAGTTATTTTGACTAGTCCTGTTAGATTCAAATTGATTTGGTTTTTGTTGTTTTTGAGCACTTAAAGATCTTTTTTTTGGAGATTTTTTTTTCTTAATTGTATGTGATAAGTATTTTGTCAAATTTGGAAAAATAGTTGGAACTGAACCAGATTTTAATAATGGTATACCTCTATCCATAGTAAATAATGAACCATCTGATAATACAGTAGTATAAGTTTTATCAACACATTCGGATTGGAAATGTAATTCACAAACATAGTTGGACATTTCCAATGTTCTATCTGCCCTAGGTATTAATTTGTTCCATATTATTCTTTTTTCTTCATTCTATAAACAATTTCGGTTTCAATAATTAATATAATACATGGGTATTATAAAGGAAGTTAAAAAATATATTTAATAAAAAATTAATTACCTTTGGTTTAAAAACACACATTTTTCACTCCATTTTTTTTATTTAACATTCTTGTTTTTGGATAACCAGAGACACAGCCTGGTACAAAACAACTCATTTTTAAATAATATTTACTAAATACTAATTACTTCTCACTGCTTATAAAGTATAATATAAATACTATAAAAAATGGTATTTGTAATTTAAACTATTTAAAGTTATAATCGTTATATCAGATTTTTATCATGTACTACTAATACACAAATAATAATATGTTCATGTATGTAGTATAAACATCGAACGACCTGCTACCTAGTGGCGATATCGCACACCTTATTTCGTGCGGATGGATACCATAGATAATAAAGATATTCTTTATTATCTATGATGGATACGAGTCTGTTTTATTTACGCTCGTCGACGGGAGTGCGAGCTCCTTATCTTTATTCTTCATATGTTACACAGTAGGTCTATTATACAGAACCGGTAAAAATTAAAGGCATTTGGGTCTTGGATTTTCGATCAGACGTAATTACATATTATACGGTATTGAATACAGGCTGCAACTAATAACATTTTACAAAGTTTGAGGTACAAAAATAGTTAGGTATAACGAAGGTACATCATATGCCTCGATATGCATTGTAATTCTATTTTAAATGTATAATAACCAATATAAATGTATACGTGCCCCGCAGATACTCTACAGAGTTGTAAAAACCATAAAATATTATTATAGGCAAGGACATTACATATTTTATATTTCAGTGTGAATCGTGTTCAGAGCAGTGGCGGATTTGATTCGTCTTCTAGGGGGGGGGGGCAATATCCATTGGTACTACTTTTTAACCTACAGAAAAAAAAACATGTAATAGGTAGGTATGAAGATAAAAATTTAAAATAAATAGTTATATTAAAAATTTTAAACAGTTAATTAACATAAACAAATTTATATTAGTCTACAATTCAAAATCTAAATTTCTTTTCTTCATCGATGCAAATCGACTAATTATATTTTCAACTGATATATTGTACTCTCTGTGAACATTTATTAACGCTAGCCCTACTAGTCTATCTTGACCAATTTGTGACGCAACCATGTTTTTAATCTAATGTGCAAAAACAAAGGCAATATTAAAATTGATTTGCAAGCTAAGCATTAATAATTACATACTTATATATTATACCTGCGAAGCGTGGAAAAGCTGTGTTCAGCTGTAGCAACACTTACAGACAGGGCCCTTTATATCAGCAGAATGTTATAAATTGTTGGAAATATTATTGGCGAACAATTATCTAATGATGCCCATATACAGTTTTTGGAAGTTCAAATTCTAAAAATAAAATTATTATGAATGTGTATACTACGTTGCAATCATGTGTTCAAAGTTATGGTTACCTATATAATATATTACCTTCATCGGTATATTTATCTGAACTCAGCCATTTGGTTTTCCACAACTCTTTTAAGAGTGACAGCATTTGTTTTTAAATGATAGTTATAGTTTTCTATTACTGTTTCAATAATGGTTTCTGAAGTTTTATTTGATAATTTTAAGATGTAGGATGGTATAAGTTGAATTAATAAAAATAAAGATTCATTTTTTTTATAAAGAAATCGTTCTCGTAAATCTTCTTATATGTTTTCAGTTATAGTGGTATGAATAATAATGTTTTCAAGTAATATTGTTCGGAGAATCGGCAGGTGTATTAGCTCTATTTCTTTGTTTGTTTGTAGTTCTAGGTAATTTGATCTCAATGTATAATTTCTCCGTAGCAGTTTTAGCTTCTTTAATTATACCTTTAATACATTTTCACAATTTTTCTTTTTTCACTAAGATTATTGATGATAGATTTGATACAATCAAATGTAGCAACTACATCCTGTTCAACTCCTTGTAAAGTTCGGCTAGCTGGTAAACTTACACTTAAAATATTAGAGAGTGTATATAATGTTATTAAAAATTCACAATTACACATTGCAGTCAATAGTATTTTGGATTTGGTTGAAGAAGTAAGATCATTCCATTCAGAAATAGCTTCTAGGAACTCAATGATTTCTGGTAAAAATATTTGAAACTGAATAACACTATCATGTCGTTCAATCCACCTCTTTTCACAAAGACTTGTTAAAGTACGATTTTGTCCTTTAAGAGTATTTTTTAAGATAAATCCTCTTTTTGATGATTTATTAAAAGATATAATATCTTGTATTATTCCCATACTATTTCTCACTGATTGCACATTTGATGATATAGATATGGAAAGGTTCAATGAATGATTGAAACAAGGACTATGAATAGCGTTGTTTGCAGATTTTTTAATTTGTTGAACCGCTCCATGTATTGTTGAAGTCATGGCCGTACAACCATCAGTGCCAATTCCTACAAAGTCATTAAGTTCTATAGACATTTCTTTTAATATAGAAACTACAGTATCACCTAATATTTCCCCAGATAGTTTTGGTTCTAGTTTTTTAGTGGGATCAAAATCACATAAATTATCATCTGATTCATTGTCAATGTTAATAGTTGACATGATCGCTCTACTTTTACCTTGCCCATATACATGTTCATGACAATCAAGAAAATTGATAAATTTTTCTTGAACTCGTGATAACTATCAATATATCTAAGAGAAAGGCTCATCTGTGAAATATTACTAATATCTGTTGTTTCATCAAATATGATACTAAAATATCTACTATTTTTTACTTCATTCAACATAAAAGAAATGATTTCATAACGGCAACATTGAATAATTTCTTCTGAAATAGAATGTAATAAAGAAGTTGGGCTTTAGACCATTAATTAAGCTTGACTTCAAAATACTATTGTAACGATTGCCGTCTATCGGCATCGTACATTATTCCTTAAGTAGGGCACCCGCTGCCTAATATGCTGAGTGTGAGGAATGGCGAGCGCTGCTGACTGCTGACCAAGGGTTTTGGGCACACGGCAGCGGTGTATATAATTACGACCGAGGCGGTGTGTGAGAGAGAGTGTGCGCGACACGGAGACAACAGGAACAACGACTCCGCGACGATCCGACGGCCCCATCAACGATCCACACTCACGGCACGTCATCATCTACCCGGATCGGTAAACCATTTAACACATTTGTAACAATTATTATAAATATTAATATGTTACATGACACTACTGCTGACCAATACTTTATTAAACACACACACACACATATAATTGTAAGGCCTATGGCCAAGAGACAACACGATAGGTAGTCAGTCGATTGTACACCTCAGATCAACAGTATTGGCAGGACTCCGTTTAACCACGTTAAGGTCAACAGTAGTACATAAGATAATTACCGTGAGTAACACTATTTATAAGTATTTAGTATTTAATAAAAATTAGTAATACCTGAAACAGAATCCTTGTTATTCATATTATAATTAAGATTCCTATAATCTACCCCTGGCTACGGAAATTATATCTAAAGAGTCCTACGACTCTCACTGGATATCTCATATTTAACTGGTCATTCCCCGACCACGTTACATATTGGTGGAGGCGCCGAAGCCTGTAATAATTACAGTTGTATTGGATACATGGATTTTGTTTCAGTTTTTATTAATTTATAAGTTTAAGTAATTTAAATTTTTTATATTACGAATGAAAAATTAAGTTTAAGTGAAATAAGATTTTGAATAGCAAAAAATTAAGTAATTAATACTGAGTATAGGTTTTAAAAGGAAATTTAAGTTTTAAGAGAGATAAACGAATTTGAAATGAAAAATTAAGTTTAAGTGAAATAAGTTTTTGAATATCAAAAAATTATGTAATTAATACTGAATATAGGTTTTATAAGGAAATTTAAGTTTTAAGAGAGATAAACGGATTTGAAATGAAAATTTAAGTTTAAACGAGATAAGTTTTTGAATAACGAGAGATTAAGTGATTAATATTGATTATAGGTTTTAAGAGAGATAAACGAATTTGTAATGAAAAATTAAGTTTAAGTGAAATAAGTTTTTAAGTAACAAAAAATTAAGTAATTAATATTGAATATAGGTTTTAAAAGGAAATTTAAGTGCTAAGAAAAAATAAACTATTTAAAAATTAATTAATTAATTAACATAAAATTTAATTAAAAACAATAATTTAATATTAGAAAAATAGTTAATCTATTTAGATTAAATTATTATTAGCAGTAGTGACAATTAAATAATGGAATGTGGTATTTAAAAAATAACGAAAACAATTTAACTATAAATTTAAATACAGAAAATATTAAATTGGTTTCTCAGAGTTTTAATTTATTGGAATCTGATAGAGAAGAACTAATACAATTTCTCAATAATTTAACGTTAGAACAAGTACAGATTTTATTTAATGCTAGTAACGCAATTCGAGTAGAATATTTTGAAGGTAATATAAAAAATGTAAAAGAAAAAAAGTTAGATATTTTTGAATCACCCTTATCGCAAGAGGAATTTGATATATTTTTTAACGGTAAATTAGGACAATTACCATATATAAAGAAAGACAGACTACAAACGATTTTACATGAACAATTCGGTATAGTAACAACGGTCCATACTCAGGAACACTTAAGAGAATTAGCACGTAATATCATACGAAAAAATATTAAAATAAATAGCGATTCAACACAAACATTAACTAATAACTTAACAGAAAAATTAAAAGGCGTAACAAATTTAGAAAACAAAGACAAACAGAGCAGTCTAAAATTCGACGACACAACGTTTATTCTAGACAAAACAGTAGATAGTAACAATTTCGATACAAATCTAACAAACTACATAGAACCGACTAAATTAAATAATAATTATAATAATCAAAAAGGAACAAAAGTAAAAATGGAATTTAAAACAATGATCCATCAACCACAAACGTTTTCGGGGAAAATTGGAGAAGACGTTGATTCTTTTATAGAAAATTTCGACTTAGCTGCAATAATCAATAATTGGGGAGAAACAGAAAAAATAACGTTATTACCATTATATTTAAAAGACTCAGCATAAAAATGTTTCAAATTAATAAAAACCAAAACACCAAATATAAACTGGGAACAAATTAAACAACAAATTAAAGAGAAATTTACCAATGTTGGAAATGACAAATTACTTAGAATACAATTAAACCAAAGGAAATTAATGGACAATGAAACTTTAAACGAATTTATAATAAATATAATGGAACTCTGTTATAAAATTAATCCAAACATGATAGAGGAAGAAATCTGTGAAAAAATATTAGCAGGTTTACCAGACGAAATATATAATAAAATAGAAATTTTAGACAACACTAACATAATTAAAATAACGGACAATTTAAAAAGATATGAATTAGCAAAAATGGTTAGACAAGCAGATGAAAAACAAAATTCAAATGTAAACAAATTAAATGAAGAGATAAATATTTTAAAAAAACACATTCAACAATTAACCACAGACTTAAGAGAAAACCCGATACAAAATTATGCACCAAATTATATCAACAGAGCTAATAACACGAACGAATTTTATAACCAACAATTCCCAAATCAATATTTTGAACACATCCACCGTACTTTAATCCGAACCAATCAAACTCTAGATTTACATACAATCGAATTAACCAAAATATACCAAATACAGTTACACAACAACAGAATCAGTACCAAAACTACCAACACTGGAACCCTACAAGGCCGACACCAACGTGTTATGGATGTGGCAAGATGGGACATATTAAAAGAAATTGTCACAATCAAAAAAACTAAAACTCCTGCAGACACCTGGGTCTGTAAAGGGTGTTTTTCCAAAAACCAGGAATAAAAGCAGTATAACCAATGAAATAAATCATGTAATGTATAGTTGCTACAACATAAACGAACAAATAAAACATAAAATCGAAATATTAGGAAAAATTAACGATCAACCGACATTACTACTGTTAGATACCGGAGCTAGTGTGACAGTTATAGATAAAAAAACAACATTATTTGATAATATTAAACCAATTAATGATATATACTTAGAAACAGCTAATAATTCAAAATTGAACATTATAGGTAGGTACGACAATAATTAAAATACAAATAGCATCGTTAATAATACATCATCAGGCAGTGGTAGTAGACAATTTATGCTCTCCAATCTTATTAGGTTTAGATTTTATGGTAAAAACACAAACAGTCATGGATCTAAAAGACAACACAATATTATTAAGATATGAAAATCAAAAAGTAGAATTACCAATAAAAACCAGAGAAACAAAAGTCGATATACAGGAAACCCAAATACAATATGTTTCCCACGAAATATTAAACGAGTATCAACAATTTTTATTGCTTAATAATAATTCACAATAGGGGAACCCGGGGCAAGATGAGTATATGAGGTAAGATGAGACAGCGTTATTCCTCCATAATTATAAATAATAATATGTTTTAAACGTCTTTGGAATATCTTATGGAGGCACATTAGATCTTTGTTGATAATAATTTTATGATAACTGTTTGATACGACATAATATCAGTTTTTTTCTATTTTCGTCAAAAATTGACTAATATTAACAAAAGTTCAGCGCAATTTTAAGGTAAGAATAATTTATTAATTTATAACGAATACTATTCTAACATATTTATATATTTCTGTAGATTAGTTTTATGTATTGTTATTAAATATTGATTAAGTATTAAATAGTTTTTGTTCGATACAACATAATTAGTCTATTTGGGGCATAATGAGACAAGCCATATGGGGTATGACGGGACTGTCCCATTTTGCCCCTTGTACATTTACTTTGATCGTTTTTTCTTAAAAGTATTTTATAAAATATAGTACCTATTTAGTTAAATGTAGGTACTGATTTTTTAATTAAATTAGTTAGGTACCTACACAAAAATGGTTAGAAATTATCTACGTAAAAGTCAACGCCAATCATGGTCTTTAATATCAATGAATAAAGCTGTAGATGAAGTAATTAATAAGACTATGACTTATAGAGAAGCTCAAGATGCCTATGAAGTTCCCAGGAGTACACTATTAAGAATGGTAGTTATCTAATTAAAATTTTAATATTATACATTTTTTTTATAAATAGATAAATTAGTAATTACCTATGTTACATTTTATATAAAAAAATATTATATTATATATTAATATTATTATTATTTGAATATTAATTGGGTAAGTAAAAATTATTTTTAAAGGTAAAAAAGAAAAAAGAAAATACAGAAGTATTAAAAGTAAATATGGGTCCTATAACTACAGTATTTTCTGTTAATGAAGAAAAAGAATTAGTCGCTTACCTCAAACTAATGGAAGGAAGACTTTTTGGTCTAAGTTCGGGGGATTTTAGAAAACTGGCCTACCAACTCGCAATTAAAAATAATAAAAATCATAATTTTAATAATGATAAAAAAGAAGCTGGTTATGACTGGCTCAAAGGATTTTTAAAGAGGCATTCAGACTTATCACTTCGAGTACCAGAAAAAACATCAGCAGCCAGAGCTATGGGTTTCAACAAACCAGTGGTCACAACATTTTTTCGTTTGTTGAGTGAAGTGCTTGATAAATACAAATTTCAATCAGATAGAATTTTTAATTGTGATGAAACGGGAATTAGTAATGTGCCAAAATCCAAATCCAAAATCTTAGCCTCAAAAGGTCGTAAACAAGTTGGATCTTTAACATCAGCAGAACGAGGACAAACAGTAACCGTCGAACTCTGTGTAAGTGCTTCAGGCATCTATATGCCCCCCATGATGATATTTCCCAGAGTACGTACAAATTTGGAATATCTACGCAATTGTCCACCAGTGTTTACAGCTGAATTCCATCCATCAGGTTGGATGCAAACTGATATATTTTATAGATGGCTAGAAAAATTTATTCAGTTTACTCATGCTTCTAAGAATAATCCAGTTCTGTTATTATTAGATGGTCATGCAACACATACTAAAAATATAAATTTGATAGATTTAGCTAGAGAAAATGGTGTTGTGATGTTATGTTTTCCTCCTCATTGCACACACCGTCTACAGCCTTTGGATGTTGGAGTGATGAAACCAATATCTACTTATTACGACACAGAAGTCACCAATTGGTTAAGATCGAATACACCAAAAGTAGTAACCCTAAAAGACATTGGAGAAATATTTGGAAAGACATTTATGAAAGCAGCAACAATGTCAACAGCAATTAATTCCTTTAAGAAACAGGTATTTTTCCATTTAACGATAATGTTTTTGAAGATTCTGATTTTATGCCAGCTGAAACCACAAATATACCTATAACTGAAATTCCTCCTGAGTCCCTGAACTCTGCAACCATTATACCATTCAAAAGTGATCCTAAAAATACTGACCCTTTAGTAGAATTGTTAGAAAAATTACCAGACACATTAGAGGATATTAGCAACATTAATTTTGATATTAATAACGTGCAGCCTAGTTGTTCAAACGCTCCTCAAATGAAAGTATCAGATGGAACAGTATTTGAACATGTATCACCTAAGGATGTTATGCCTATTCCACAAAGGTCAAATGAAGAAAACTCAATTCTAAAAAGAAAAAGTTTAAACAGAGGAAAAACAGTTATTCTTACGTCATCGCCATACAAAAATGAGCTGGAAACAAAAACAAAAATTAGCGAACCTGAGGTAAAAAGGAAATTGTTTAAGAGAAACCCAGTTAAATCAACCACGAATAAGAACAAGAAAAAGAAGAGGGTTAAATTATCCACAGATAATGATGATGATATTTATACAGAATGCTTGTATTGTGGACATACATATGCTGAATCCAATGAAGGCTGGATTTGTTGTCAGATATGTGAGAAATGGGCTCATTTGTCATGTTCTGGGAAGGACGATGAAGGAAACATCACATTCACATGCGAAAATTGTTTGTAATTTCAACCAACTCGGAAATGAGAAAAGTAAACAGTTGTGATAAAAAAAAATTCATTGTTTTTAGTTTTTAAATACTTTTAGATTTTACTGTTATTTATTTCACAATTAAAAAAAAAATAACTATTTAGGTAAGTATTTATTGTCTAAGTAATTTTTATAACCAAAGACTGGCGTTATATTGTAACATAAAGACTAACAAAAATGTATTGTTTTTAGTTTTAAAAATAAATTTAAATTGTACTGTTATTGATTTCACAAACAATTTTGACTATAAACTATTTAGCGATTTATTTTTAAGTCTTAAGTAGGTACCTACCTACTTTTATTTAACCAAAGACTGATGTTATAGGTATTGTAACATAAAAAGACTAAAAAAAACTAGGAATTAAGTATTTTTAATTTTTTAAGTTTCTAGTTTTATTGTTATTTTTTGGTCAAATTTTATATTAAAAAATGTTGTTGCTCATAATTTTAAGTATCAAAATGTTTGTTCAAGTATTGCCAAAGTTAGGCTTAAAATAAAATATGTTTGTGCAATATTTATGTGTTTTCTTTTTTAAAATTTTTATAAATAAGTTCCTATGTTGATATATTTGAAAAAATGTATTTGGCATGCAATATATCTGTCTCATCTTACCCCATCGTGTGGGCAAGATGGGACAAATTCCGTTTTTTTTTTACTTAATTTTTTTGATTTCAATAGTATTTTTAAATATTTTAAAGTGAACTATTTTAAATGTAATGAACATTTACTTATAAATGGTTAATAAATTGAGAGTTTTTCTTAAAAATTCAACATACAACAGCGAGTTAAGCACTAGGTGTCTCGTCTTGCCCCGGGTTCCCCTATATTAACAATAGATATGAGGAAATAACTGGCGATTTATTCAGCGATAGGTCAAGTGACGCTATTGCTCACTGCGTCAGCGAATGCTTAACGATGAACCGTGGTATAGCATTAGGTACAATTTCGTAACAAATTTAATAATATTGACAATTTAATTTTACAAAAAAAGAGAGTAAGGGAAATCGCAGTCATTAAACCGGAAAAGCAATGGCTATTATATTTAATTACAAAAAACTACTATTATGGAAAAGCATCGTACGGTAACATATTTGCGACATTACAAAACCTAAGATCATTTTGCTTAGAACAACAAATTAAAAAATTAGCATTACCTAAAATATGCGTAGGACAAGATGAAAAAGAATGGCCCGTTATTTCCAATATGCTGAGATTCATTTTTCGAAATACATGCAACATGCATCAACATATCTGTTTACGACATAAAAAAATCAATATTAAATAGTAATGAGACCACCAACATAAACGAATCAATATTAAATAATAATGAGACGACCAATAAAATTAATAATAATGGAATGGGATTTTTTTTTGAGGACAATATTAACCACACACTGAGGGAAAATATTTTATTAGATGCGTCATACTTAAAAAAGATCGAAGAAGTACCCACCGACGGAGATTGTGGTGCACATGCATTACGTGTTTGTTTGAGAGAAGAAGGACTAGAGGTATCTACAATAGAAATACTAAGAAATATTAATATACCAAATACAAAATCGGGATATCACATGACAGAGGATGACTTAGCATATTTAGCAGACCAATTTAATAAAAACTTAATTATAATTTCAAAACACAAAAACACAGATAATAACTTATTAAATACCGCTATAATATACTGGAAAAATAACCGACCGACGATAGGAGTAATTCATGAAAATAATCACTGGACCCCAGCATTAATAAATCGAGAATCAACACCACTTACCTTACATAATGCATGCATATACACAGTTATACCAGATGTAAACACTATTACAAAACATATAAACCGATACTTAGACCAATGTCACAATCGATTAAATTTACCCAGTCTTAGTGAAAAAAAATACCCATTAGATAAATGTAACATAAACAATACCGTAGAAATAAAAAATAATGACGTAAACAGAACACCGATTATGTGGTATACTCAATTTTGTCAAGATTGTGAACATTTGTCAACATCTGAGTCAGCATTAAAATCTCACGAGTATTCGAATCATCCTTATTGGTGTGAGGGGGGAGACGTAATGTTTTGCGATGTATGCGGAACGTATATTAGGGAATATCGTAACAGACTAATGAATGAAACCGACAAAAAAATTCTAGATAGACATAAAAAAAACAAAATTCCATCATATAAACAGTTTAAAATTAATTAATCAGAAAAATGATAATGAAATGTTAAACTACAATAATGTATCACATATCGACAAACAAAACGCAGACGAATTAGAATTCGATATAAACCCGGAACTAACCCAATCACAACAGACACAATTAAAACAAATTTTAAATACATATAAAGATTGCTTTGCTAAACACTCGATGGACTTAGGGGCGATAGACGTGGGAGATGTACCTATACCAACAATAACAACAGAACCTGTTAACTTACCACCATATAGATTAGCCTTGACAGAACAACAGGAACTACAGAGACAAATTAATGAATTATTAAGATTCGGTCTTATAACTCCATCTATTTCCTCATATGCAAGCCCGGCGTTTTTAGTAAACAAAGCAGACGGTTCAAAGAGATTAGTAATTGATTATAGACGATTAAATAAACAAGTACCACATCAAAATTTTCCAATAACTCATATGCAAACGGTTTTCGATTGTTTGGAAGGGGCAAAGTTTTTTAATATAATGGATATGCAGCAAGGATTTTTAAATATTTTATTAGGAACAACAGACAGATACAAATTAGCATTTATAACACCATTCGGGTTGTACGAATGGACACGATTTCGATTTGGTTATAAAAATTCACCACGACAATTCTCAAAAGCAGTAGCAAAAGCTCTTGCTGGATTATTATACGTAGGAACTATTAACTATGTTGATGATATTATAAACTACGCAAAAACATTCGATGACCTATTAATAATATTAGAAAAATTATTAAAACGAATAAGACAATCAGGATTTAAATTAAAAGCTTCAAAGTGTAAATTCGGATATTTTGAACTTAAAATACTCGGACAGATAGTAAATCAAGACGGAGTTAAACCAAATCCCGAAGGTTTGACGGCAATCAAAAATTTTCCAACCCAAAAAACAATTAAACAGACACGAAGTTTCTTAGGTTTGTGCAATTTTTTTAGAAATTTCATACCACGATTACAGAATTAATTTCACCAATAACTGATTTAACGCGGGGACATTATCCCACAAAAAAATCACCTATACAATGGTCCGTATCACATCAAAATGCTTTTGAAAAACTAAAAAATCAACTAACCAGCCCACCCCTTTTAAAACACTTTAACCCGAATTTACCTATAACAATATGGACAGATGCAAGCAAAATCGGTATAGCAGGAACTTTACTACAAAAATCTGAAGAAGATAAACAACTACACCCTGTTTCTTTTGTCTCCCGACGGTTAACTACGATAGAAGAAAAATATAGCGCAATAGAAATAGAACTACTAGCGATAGTTTTTACATTAGAAACATTCCGCACATATATATATGGTGTCGAAGTAGAAATTTGGACAGACCACGCCCCACTTAGATATCTAGATAACATTAAAACTCTATCAGTGCGAATTCAACGACTAAAAAGTAAAATAATTGATTTTGACTTTATAATAAAATACCGAAAAGGACTTTTAAATCAAGTGTGTGATGCGATGTCAAGAAACCCAGTATTCGACCCACCAACTTATGAACAAGAATTACAAAAAGATAGGGACCTAACCATTTGCCACGTTACCGTTATTAATTTACCAATAGAACAACGTAACGACCCAATACTTAACAAAATAATACAAGCATTAGACAACCCAGACATATCGGACCAAGTGTGGATAAGAAAATCAAGAAATTACTTTTTAAATCAAGAAAATGTTCTTATGTACAAACATATGTCCAAAGGAAACACAACACACTTAATAGCATTACCAAACTGTCGTAAAGATGAAATTTTAAGTAACTTTCACGATCACCCATTCGCGGCCCATCTCGGAGTAGACAAAACATACAAAAAAATCATAGGGCGTTATTTCTGGCCAACCATGTATAAAGATATTCGCACATTTGTAACGTCATGTTTAAGTTGCCAAAAACGAAAGGCTGATAAAACGGCTGCATATGGTCACATGTTAACATCACCAAAAATAACAGGAAGGCCCTTCGAAAGGTTCACTATAGATTATATAGGGCCAATTAATCCACCGAGTAATGGATATTCATACATATTAGTAGGCACATGCGCGACTACAAAATATGCCATAGCAAAGGCATATAAACATGCCGACTCAAAATAAACTGTAGCATTTCTCATAGACGTAATATTACAGTTTGGAGCAATAGGAGAAATACATTCGGATAGGGGGTTACATTTTACAAATAAATTAGTAAAAGACCTATTAAAAGCACTAAACATACAAAATACTAACTCAATAGCTTACCGCCCCTAGAGTCAAGGACAAACCGAAAAGTTTAATGGTACTCTAATCGATATAATAAGCCATTTTGTACAAGAAAAAACAAATTGCTGGAATCAATATTTAAAATACGTACTTTTCGGTTACAACACATCAGTCAATGAAACAACGAATCAGTCTCCATTTTATTTATTACACGGTTATCACCCAAAATCAATCTTCGATTATAACCTTATTAGCACAGATACAGCACCAGAAATTTTAAACGAATTAGAAAAATTAAATAACATAAGAGACGAGTTACCAAAATTACTGGAGGAAAAATTTCTAAAAAATAAAAAACATTATGATTCACGCAGAAAACAGATCAAATTCATAACAGGGGAAAAAGTATTAGTAAAAACAGAAAATAAAGGGTCTACATTTACATATAGATACGGGGGACCATTCAAAATTGTACGACAAATATCAGAAGTTACATATGTAGTAGAAATAACAAAAAATGGACAGTTAATAAATGACTATAAGCATGTTAGTCAACTAAAAAAATTTAAAAACCGAGAAATTAAATAATTAACATAGGTAAGCAAAATAATTAGGTGTATTACACTTATATTTTAATATTAACATAAATATAATATATTTAAGGCATGTAGTAATTAATTAGTATAATAATTTAAATATAAGAAAATCGCATTTATTGCAGTAATATTATGATAACGAAATTTAATATACAGGAAATTACATTGCACCATAATTTTAAAAAGAAGTCACGACTTAAACGATAGAATATCAAATTAATATCTGATGACATGACACGCGGCTAATATGAACACTTATACAAACAATTTAAATAATAATAACAATAATAATTAACAAACGTAGGCTCGATATTTACTACACATAAATAAAAAAAAAAAAACACTCAGCAAAAAAACATACCTACTACTTATCGTATATTAAGGCAATTTGATGGTAGGCAAGAATCATTCATAAATAAGGAACAGGAGAGAAACAATCATACACTCATACGACGAAGTATTCAAACTACACAACATACAAACAACATAGAATAATCACACTTTGGTGAGTAAATAATTAATCATAATTAGTACTATTATAGTTAGCTATTTAGTCACTAAGGAATTTACTTAATCATTATTATTATTATTTTTTTTATTTTTTTTTTATACATATACACAAGGTTTAACATAACGTATTGCCAACGTAGGATAAAACAATTAATATGAAAATAATAACAATGATATTTATGGTATTTGTGTTAACTAAGGGAAATTCTAATTTTTTTGAGAATAAACAATTTAATACCAACCCAGGTATTTATTTCGAAAATATATCTCCATTACACATAGCTATTTCTCAATGGAATTTTTTAACATTTTATAATATTTCAAATTACGAAAGTAGTTATGCGTACATAAATATATAGGTACTTTAACAGATGTAAACTAATTTGCCAAAAATTTGAAAATAAGTCAACTGATATAAATGATATATGTATAAATTTTAAAAAAATTAACTCAGCACTATTAGACAAAATTAATGATGAAAGAGACACACTACAACAGTATTTAAACATTGATAAAAAACACAATTTAAATTCTAAGGACTAAGAACAAAACGAAGCTCATTTTTCGGAGGGATTGGAAAGCTACAACGAACCTTATTTGGAGTTTTGACTGAGGAAGATGGGGAAGAGTATCAAAATAAAATTAGACTTTTGGAGGAAAAACAATTAAAAACACTTTTACTTCAAAAAGATCAAATTAAAATTTTTGAAAGTACCCTTGATTCAGTAACAAAAATTTCATTAGATTTTACTAAAATTAAGGATAATTTGAATGACTATATAAATAAAATAAATTATGAAATAATTAATCAAAAAGAAGAATTAAAAATAATAAACATAAAACAATATATTATGTTATATAACTCAGTATACAGTGAGCTTATAAATCAATTTTTAAAAGAAACTTCAGTTATATTAAATACAGTAATAGCCCACAGAGGACAGATTAATTCTCAGATATTAAAACCAAACGAACTATTAGAACAATTTAAGGACGTAAAAGCAAACTTACCTTCAAACCTAAATATGCCAATGGAAATTAATATTAAAAATTACTTTGAATTTATGAAAATTATAGAGTTAAATATATGTTATCAGAACCACTTAATTATCTATTCAATAAACGTACCATTAATAGAAAACCTAAATTTTAATCTATACCGAATTCTTAGCTTACCAGTACACGTTAATAAAAATAATTTTATCTTTATACAATCTCCTGAAGAATATTTAATCGTAGAAAATAATAAACAATATTACACATTTTTTTCCCAAGATCAGGTCAACAAGTGTAAATATATTAAAATGAATACAATTTGTAGTGTAAGTACCCCATTATCTAGCACAACCAAACCAAATTGTGAATTCCAAATGTTTAAAGGCGGTAACATTATACCACCCAACTGTGAAGTTAAAACTATTACCATGGTCCATGATATTTGGCATCATCTAAAAAATAATAACCAATGGCTATATGCCACTCCTGAACCAATAGAAATAGTAATTAGTTGTGGTGACGAGGCGGAAAACACAATTCTGAATCAAACAGGACTATTATCTTTAAAAACAAATTGCAAAGCATTTACAAAAAACACCCTCATAATTTCAAAATATAAAAACCAAAATCATTTTTCAAAAGACTACTTACCTCCTTTTCACTTACCTAACTTTACCGAAGATTTCAATAATACAATAATGAAACAAAATAATATACCATATAACAATTTAGATACTATTGATATACCCAGAGAATTTAATGATTTAAAAATTCACGCTAAATCACTATCAATTTTAAATCAAGAAATGGAAAATCTTTTAAAATACAAAGCTAAAGAAAAAACAACAAATATTCACTCTATTGGAATTACAACATTAATAATAATAGTAATAATGGTAATAATATATAAAATAATTAAATACATAAAAAATACCAATAAAAAGAATAAAAACCGAACGGAAGATAAACTCAGAGTGGTGTACCACGTGGATAGGAATGGGATACAAAATGATAATAATACAACGGTTGAGGAAGCGAACTGAATACAATTTACCTACACTAATCGATAAAATTCAAGTCAGTACCTCATGCAAAAAAATAGAAATGGTGAAAATAATAATAAACAAACATTTCATAAAAATTTCAAATAAATAAATTAAATATAAGACATATGACATGATAATTGATAGATAAAAAATTAATAGAAAAAAAGAGGGTTCGATTTTAGTACTAGTTATAATAATCAACTATTATGTAAAAATATTTTTTTATTATGTTAACCTTAAAGTAAAGTTTCAGATATATCCTCAAATACATAATGGACGTCAAACACCAGTTATATTAGAAATATTATGCTTATAAGTATGTGAAAAAAATGGGGGGGATTTATTGATTGTAATTAAATTAAGTTATTATAGATATAATATATTATATAATTGGACAGATCCATATTGTGAATGAGAAAATTAATAATTATAAATTAAAAATAATGAAACAATCGAATGTATATAAGACAAACACTATTTGGGATTAATAAAAGGTATAATTACTATTGATTGTAATTAGATTAAGTTATTATAGATATAATACATTATATTATTGGACATATCCATATTGTGAATTAGAAAATTAATAATTATAAATTAAAAATAATGAAACAATCGAATGTATATAAGACAAACACTATTTGGGATTAATAAAAGGTATAATTTGCCTTTGGCACGGTAGAAATACCTGTAAGCAAATACTTATACCACACAAATAGTCTACACAATATAAATGAAGAAATACGAAACAACCACAAAACGTCAATCAGCAGCCCATCATCGCCATATTCAAACAATCAGGACCAATACAAGACAAAAACAATGTGTATATTCAAAATTTCTTTTGTAATTTTTTTTTTTAAGGGAGAGGGTAATGTAACAATTATTATAAATATTAATATGTTACATGACACTACTGCTGACCAATACTTTATTAAACACACACACACATACACACACATATAATTGTAAGGCCTATGGCCAAGAGACAACACGATAGGTAGTCAGTCGATTGTACACCTCAGATCAACAGTATTGGCAGGACTCCGTTTAACCACGTTAAGGTCAAAAGTAGTACATAAGATAATTACCGTGAGTAACACTATTTATAAGTATTTAGTATTTAATAAAAATTAGTAATACCTGAAACAGAATCCTTGTTATTCATATTATAATTAAGATTCCTATAATCTACCCCTGGCTACGGAAATTATATCTAAAGAGTCCTACGACTCTCACTGGATATCTCATATTTAACTGGTCATTCCCCGACCACGTTACAACATTTATATATATATATGCTAATATAATAACTACTATTACTTTTACATAATAAATTCTAATAATTCTATAATAATACACGTAATTTATACATTATACCTATATGCTTTACTTTAATAAGGTAATCCTGATCTCTTAGTATTAATATTACACACCGAGGTCGAGTCTCCGAGACCTCGTACAAAATAAACAGAATAAAAGCCAGTAGGGTTCGAGAGACGAACGCCCAGTGAAGAAGGGGACGTTACAATTGGTGGAGGCGCCCGTCCCTGGAGTCCCGATTTTTAAGAAATAGTTTTTCTGGAAATTTCGATTCTAAGGTACACCCCTTGTGTTGTAATATTAATATTCTTGGGTCAGGTGAATCTTATATAAAGTCGCTGTTATTCCAAATTTCTCTTAATGTATGATAATTTTTAATGGACAATAAATTTTATATTAAACGAAATACGAATAATCAAATTGCAAAAGTAACAAATTCAAATATATTATTTTTAAACAAAAATTTCAATTCTGAAATAAATAAAGTAAATTTAATAACTCTTTTACGATCAATCGAGGAGAACGATTTGGGAGATTTTTTCGAAAATTCTAAATTTGGGAAAATACCTTTTTCAGCTATAGTTGTTAAGCAATTTACACTGTGTACATTATACGAGGTCAAAAGTTTAAGTAAAGGAGAATTTAATAAGCTATCGCCAGTAGAAAAAAAATTTGAATTTATTATTTCACAGAAAACAGTAGCGTGGATACATTTATTAGATAAATCCGAAGTAGTGGGCTTTTTAAAATTTTGTAATATTAATTGTGAATAATCAGCAACACTGGTAGAATTAAGAAATCTCGCTAAAGCAGCCGTAAAAAATTTTAGAGGAGAACCTTTTAGTAGCGAAGAGAATAAGGAATCTGATGATAGTATAGATCTTACTTTTACAGAAGGCAATTTGTCATTAAATTTAAATAAAAGTCAACCACAATTTTATGATAGTAATATTGAAATTAAACCACAGCTTCAATCGCAAACAATATTAGAAAATAAAGATAATACTGTCGAAACTGGCAACGCGGTCGATAAACTAAAAAATCTCTTATTATTAGACTTAGAAAAATCAATTTCACCAGTTTCAAACACAAAGCAATCAGAAAATTTGAAACTAAAGAACTAAATCAAAATTTTAACTTAAAAGACAGCTTAAAATATTGTCCTTCTATATTAAAAACTAAAACAAATAATAATAACGAAGTTGAGTCTGAATTAAAAACTGTCGATAATACAAATAAATTAAATTCAAATACTAAAATGGCAAGACTTCAACAATTTGTTCCAAATATTTTCAACGGTTCAGGAGATGAATGCGTTTTAGAATTTTTTGAATATTTCAATTTCGTAGCAATTGCTAACGATTGGACTTCGCAAATAAAATTAACTTATTTACCATTATACATAAAAAATTCAGCTTATAAATTGTATAAAACATTGATAATGAATAACTCAAAGTTAACTTTTGATGAAATAGAACGTATATTTAAAGACAAATTTGCTTCGCCAGCAAGGAATCGTATGTTAAGAAATAAATTAAGAAATAAAAAATTAAAATCAACTGAAACAATATCGGAATTTTTAGCAGATATATAGTATTTAATTAGTGAAACGAATAATACAATTCCTGAAACCAAAAAAAATGATATAATATTAGATGCACTAACACCAGAATATTATAATACAGTAATTATTATGAATAATGATACATTGGACAACTTAGAAACTAATTCAAAGAAAATAGAAAATAGAAAATTAATAAAATCGGATGTTCAAAGTATTAATACAGTAGATATTGACAATTTAAAAAAAGGAAACGAGTTTTTAAAATCTAAATTAAATAGTCTTAACAATGTAATTATAATTTTAACCAAAAAAAGAAATTTATAAATAATACGCAGAACCCTTATCAAAATGGACAAAATTTCGACATTAATCAAAATAATTCATTCAGTAATATGTGCAATCGTAATCCATACAATAATCACAATAATTTTGGTAATACTAATGGCCTTTTTATTCCAAATCAAAGTATGATGAATAGTAACTACCAAAGCAACTTCAATCCAAATAATACATATAATCCAAACAATAATAATAATAATGTTTATACAAAACCTAAGTGGAATAATCATTATAAGAACATGCAACCTAACCAAAATAATCAACCACAAAATTACTATCGAAATAATAATAATAATCAAAAATATATCTATAATGAACAAATTGCTAATAATTATCAAACCTCATCGAATAATTTCCACAGTCAAAATGTAGACGTAAATAATGTCACAAATCAACACGCTAATAATCAAATGGCCGATAATAATACGTTAAATGCAAATAATACTTCATATTACAATAGTAATCAAAAAAACTTTTAAGGCAAGAGAGAGCGGCTAGACTCCCTCTGTGCCAACAAAAAAATTCTACCAAAACGCAAACACCAAACTTTAATAAAGTATTGTTAGAAGCAATAATTGCAGACAAATATAAAAACGATGAGACCCTATTCCCGGCACAAAAATTAAGCAACCAAAAACTAGACACAAAAAAAATTGAATTTGATATAGATAAAGACTATGACATAGACGATTATAATATAAAAAAATTATTCAACGAAAATAAAATATCAGTGTCTAGCAACTATGATAGTATTCAACATAACTTACAACATAAAAAAATAATAGCTCAATAACAAAAAATTTAATAACAATACAATAAATAAATATATAACGACATGTAACCCAACCTCGTTGCCGGATGCATTCGAACCAGGTCTAAGACTTGAGGTAATAAGCAATATTAATAAAGAACAATACAATTTTGTAATAGACACTGGAGCTACCGCATGTATAATTAATGCTGACAACTTACCATTAGAAATCAAACCTAAACCAATGGATTGTGTGAAATTAATTACTGCAAACGGTTCAAACTTAAAACTACTTGGTGTTGCTAATATTATCGTGATTTTTGATGATATTGAATTTCCTTTTAAATGCATGGTAGTTGAGAACTTAGTAGGACCTAGTTTATTGGGTACGGACTTCTTAAAGTTATACAAAGCAAAAATAAATTTTGTAAACAAGCAAATAATTTTAACTGGTAATAAAGGAAAAGTATTTTTAAAATTTGATAAGGAACATAATATAACTCCAGATAATACTAGAATAAAATGTGAAAGAAATACTAGTGAAACAGTCACGATTGATAGTAATGACAATAAAATTGAAAGTGAAAAAACGAGAAATGTATTAATTATTCAGCCGAGGTTACATCTCATTGCTAGAGGTAGTGGTAAGTTAACTGAGGTTCCCGGAGATGGATTTTGTGGTATTTATGCGTTAACAGCAATGCTCACACACGAAGAAAATATTTATGTAACAGCAGAAACGATAGCTCATTTATTAAGACTAAAATTACATGAAAACCCAATCTGGCTGGAAGGCGAAGACTTATCAGCAGTATCCGATTTTTATAATTTTAATTTATTAATTATAAATTTTGAAAATTCGAAAAATACAGTGGGTTTAGCATTTTATAAACCAGGTAGACAATTTTTAGTAGTTTTTTATGAAAATAGTCATTGGACGCCGGGGTGTTACGATAAAAATACACCAAACTTAGATGTAAGACGGGTTACTTTCACGCATGATTTTCGTTCACTACATACTTCTCGTGCCTTATTAGAGGAAAGAAAAATGTTAGAAGCAATTGGAAATGCACCCGAAACGTGGAAATATAACGAAATAAATCGAAAGCGGGCTAATTTTCCATTGACCGAAGTACGGGAAATAAAACACATTTCAATAGATTTAAATAATTTAAATAACAATAGTCAAACTACAAACAAAAAACCATATACAACATTTAAAAAAATCGAACGTAAATTACCTGATGACGAAATCAACAATAAAATCAATTTTGATATTAATCCAAATTTAAACGAAGTACAAAAAACAAAGTTATTATCTTTATTACAAAAATATGAATCGGTTTTTTCAAAAACTAAATGGGACTTAGGAGAGTCAAAAACTCAACCAATAGATATTAACGTGACCAAAGAAACTCCAATAAATCTCCCAAATTTTAAGCTAAGTAAGTTTAAGAGGGATGAAATAGAAATACAAACACAGGAAATGCTTAAAGCGGGTATAATCGAGCCTTCAAACTCACCATACTCGTTCCCAATTTTTTTGGTGCCAAAAGGCTTACCTCAGGGTTCCAAAAAGGAAAAAACTTTAGCACAATACAGGATGGTACTATAGATTATAGAAAATTAAATAGTATAACTGTAAAAGAATCTTTCCCACTTCCGGTAATTCAAAGCATATACGACTGTTTAGCAGGAAACAATTTTTTTTCATGCTTAGATGCCATGTCAGGATTTCACCAACTTAAATTAAGCAAAAAAGCTAGAGAACTGACAGCATTTTGCACTACAACCGGAAAATATCAATTTAAACGCATGCCAATGGGAATTTGTAACGGTCCAAGTAAATATCAGGAGGCTATGAATAAAATTATGACAAATTTAAATTATAAAATTAATGTAAATTATATCGACGATTGCACATGCTTTGGAAAAACTTTTGATGAACACTTAAATTCATTAGAATTGACTTTGGAAAGATTTAAACAATTCAATTTAAAATTAAAATTATCAAAATGTAAATTAGGGTACACAGAATTAAAAATTTTAGGAAATATAATTGATAGTAAAGGTATTCGTCCTACAGATGAAGGGCTTAGAGCAATTACAC
Organism: Schizaphis graminum; assembly: GCA_020882235.1. Lineage (NCBI taxonomy): Eukaryota > Metazoa > Arthropoda > Insecta > Hemiptera > Aphididae > Schizaphis > Schizaphis graminum. The sequence continues at coordinate 24,229,610 of CM037033.1, read as the reverse complement.
AAGTAACTTCACCGACTAATATAAACCAATTGCGTAGTTTTTTGGGATTAGCAAACTATTTTCGCCGGTACATTCCAAATTTTAGTAAAATTACGTTCCCTTTAACCGAATTAACAAGAGATAATTTTAAAACAAAAAAAGATAAAATAAAGTGGGAAAACGTCCATGAAAACGTATTTAATGAACTAAAAAATAAATTAATAACGCCACCAATACTAATGCATTACGACGAAGAAGCCGACACTATTTTAGTAACGGATGCTTCTTTATTAGGTTTAGGTGTAATTTTACAGCAGAGAGATATCGATGGTAATATTCATCCGGTGTCATTTGGTGCGAAAAAATTGACGCCAGCACAAAAAAATTACTCAGCGTTAGAACTTGAGGCATCGGCTTTATTTTTTGGATGCACTCATTTCAGACAGTATCTGTATGGTAAACAATTTACAGTTTGGACAGACCATAAAAATTTAGTGGGCCTTCAAAAAATAAAATCGGAATCACATATATTAAATCGTATAAGAACAAAACTAATAGGATATGAATTTAACATAATATATAAACAAGGTATTTTTAACAAAGCAGCAGATTTTTTATCGAGACATCCAATAGGTTTTGATAAATCGGCAAAAATTAATTACGATATAGATTTAGTTTTAGATTTGATAAATATAAATGCTACTGAAAAATTATACAATCCAATTTCTTATGATGATTTTATATATAATAATGATAAAGGGTTTAAATATAATTTTAGTATTAAACAAGTAAATCAAGATTTGTTTAGTGACTACTTCGATGAAGCATTTAATTTAGTGCATTGCGTTCCGCAAGATTTTGATATGAGCAAAGGCATTAGTCTTAATTTCAAAAATAAATATGGACACGTAAACGAATTAAAAGCACAAAACAAAAAAATCGGTCAGATTGCTCACTTAAATTTTAATAATCATTTTATAATCTATTTAATTACAAAATCAACAATTCATGATGAAACTACGTACAAAACATTATTTACTACCTTAAAATTGTTAAAAAACTATTGTAGCACTTATGATGTAACAAAAATAGCGATGTCAAAGATTTCATGTGGCTCAGATAAATTAAATTGGTTAATGGTTTTTAATATGATAAAATACGTTTTTCGTGACACAGCAATTGACATAACAATTTCAATATTTACGCCACCACAGCATAATATATCATTGGTTGAACCTATTAATGTACATTTGTTGCAAACGCGTGACGATTTTTTACAAAGGGTAACAGAAGCTATTAATAATCCCGAGTCATCAGAAATGAAATGGGTTAGAAAGGCGAAATTATACATTATAAATAAAGATGATAGGCTAGTGTATTATAGAGATATTTATAAAGGTACGCCGAAATTGGTGATAGCATCACCAGCAAGTCTAGTTAACGAAGTGATTGAACATTTTCATAACGAAAAAATGTCTGGTGCACATTTAGACGTCCATAAAGTATTTAATAAAATAAGATCACGGTATCACTGGCCTACTATGCAAAAAGATATTAAAAATTATGTAGTTTCTTGCAAAAAATGTCAACAGCGTAAACCAGATAAACGACCACCAGTTGGAAAATTGCAATCAAATAAATTGATAAATGGAGTTCCGTTTCAAGAAATTTATATCGATTATATAGGACCTATGATGGTCTCAAGAGGGTGCAAATATATATTAGTTGCTACATGTCGAGCAACAAAATTTTGTTACGCTAAAGCATACAAAAATGCAGATGCTAAATCAACTACACAATTTTTATTAGATTTAATATTAACATACGGCCCACCGAGAATAGTAAGATCTGATAATGGTACGCATTTCACGGCCAAAGTAATTTCACAGTTATTGTTAGCGTTAGGAATCCAAAAAAAGGAGGGAATAGCCTATAAACCAACAAGTCAGGGACAAGTAGAAAGGCAAAATCAGGTGATAATAGATATGATAACTCCATATGTTGTAGAGGGTGAAAAGTGGACGGATGTCTTGCCTGTAGTTTTGCATGCATATAACACAGCCATACACCACTCAACTGGATACACTCCTTTTTACTTAGTACACGGCTACGAACCCATTTCTATTTTCGATATCGCTATTATTCCATCAAATTTAAATCATTCTACTATTATAGAAATACAAAAACTAAATTCAATTCGTGAGAAATTACCAAATATTCTGCAAAAAGCTTTTGAGAAACAGAAATGTTACGCAGACAGAGGGAAAAAAGATATAGACTTCTATGTAGGCGAGAAAGTTTTGGTAAAAATTAATGTAAGGAAAGATAAATTTGCAGATAGATATGAAGGCCCTTATTTTTTTTTTTTTTTTTTTTTTTAAGGCCTTTGAGACCATCTTGCCATAGAACAAATCCTTTCCCATTCTTCTCTATTCTCCGCTACTTCCTTCCAGTCCCTGTGATCATATTCCGCTCCGCCAGCACTTAGGAAATCTTTTTTAATTCCATCTTCCCAGCGTAGCCTTGGTCTACCCAGTGGTCTTTTTCTCTTTGGGTTTTCTTGGAGTACCCTTTGAACCATTGAATCTTACTTCTTAACTGCGTGTCCTGCCCATTCCAACTTACTCCGTTTGATCTCGTTTATAATATTTGGTCTATTGAAAAGCTCCGTCAGTTCTTGATTATGTCTTTTTCTCCATCCTTGAAGCTCTTGATCATATATAGGTCCATATATTTTACGAAGTACCTTCCTCTCAAAAACTGCTAATCTTTCCTCCTCAGTCTTTCGTAACGTCCAACATTGTGAACCATACATGACTATTGGTCGTATGATTGTCAAATACAGCTGAGTTTTAACCTCTTTTGACATGACTTTCGAGCTTAGTAGTTTGCCTAGTGCATAGAAGCATTTATTTCCCATTTTTATTCTTTGTTGAATTTCAATTTGACATTCATTCTTCTGCGTTACAATCGTGCCCAGGTATTTAAAATCTTCTACTCTTTTGAACTCGTACTGGCCAACTGTTATGGTTTCGGTTTCCTGAAGGTTATCTAGTTCCCTACTAACTTTCATGTACTGCGTTTTCTCTATGTTGAGATGTAGCCCTACCTTCTTTGCCGATTCTATTAACCTGCCGCATAAACCTACCACTTTTTGTTCGTCTTCTCCTAGCAAGACTATATCGTCTGCATAGGCGAGCAGACTGAAGCAAGTTCTATCCATTCTTAGAAGGCCCTTATACAATATTGAAAAAAATTAACCCAGTAACATATTTAATTGGAATAGATAAAAATGGAAAAAAACAAGCCGAGAAAAAACATGTTCAACAAATTAAAAAAAGCGGGTAAGTGAGTATCGCTCTGCTGTACATTAGGGGTTGGGGTGGACCTCAGACTATGGTAGGTTAAATTTGAATGCAATGATAGGTATCATTGTATACGAAAAACGATTCTGAACGAAGATGATTTGTCAGTTTAGGATATATTATATTTAAATATTGTCAAATATTCTATTTTGAAACAAATAGTATAGTTTTTATATGTTACTATGGTTACTATGGCCAACATTCGCATTATGAGCGTATGAAATTTAATTTAAATTTTGACATATTTCGTATAAATTCGAACTTTAAGCACTTATAAAAAAAAATTGTGACTAACGATTTCGGATTTTTTTTTATCACTTTAAGAACAACTTATAAGAAACCTTGTATTAAATTTTCAAGATTTTCTGGCCACCCAAAAAATTTTTATCGGCATTTGAAGAAAAAAAACTTAGAAAAGTCGATAATTTCAATTGTCTATAAGTAGCTTAAAAATGGTCAAAATATTTTGAAAATTTAACTGTAAAGAGATAACCATAATATAAACATTTGGTGAAAAGTTCAAGTATTTACAATAATTCGTTTTTGAGTTACAGCAAAATCAAAAAATCGATTTTGTCGAAAAGTGGTTTTTCCGTAAAATTTCCATTTTTCTGTCATTTTTTTTTTGTTTTTCTCGATTTTTTTGAAAACTATTAGAAAATTTTAATTTTGACCCCCCTAAAGTACCAACTAGATTCAATTCCCTATTCAAAGAGGGGCTGAAGTCAAAAATCGGAGCATTATTACTGCTCCAAATGTTGGAGTCAGACACAAAAAAAAAAAAAAAAAAAAAAAAAAAAAACACACATCATAGTAAATGCAATACATTCATCACTTCGTTCAGAATCTAAAATATAGAGATAGGTCACAAATACAAAGTGTATATTATTATAATTAAAATAACTATTAATTAAATCTGAAAGTGTTAGATAAATAGGTAAAATATTTTTTTAGAACTCACTTATTTTAATAAATACGGTGATTGTCCTTAGAGTATAAGATTTGTATATATTATTATTAAAATAAGAATTTGACAATAATAAATGTATTTAATTAAGAATATTATAATATTATAATAACAATTTTGAATATCTTACTATAACATTATTGTTTATCACGTTGTAAACAATAGTTTTATAGTCGGGCTATTACGATAATGATTAATAATCACTTAATTTCTTAGTATTGTTATGCAATACTAATGAAGTTTTGTCGGCTCAAATTTTTATATTTTTAGTGAAATGTATATATAACGAAGTTTTCACATATGGGTCAACTAATAGTTGAATGAACATCAAAAATATATATTCAGCACTTAACAATAAAATATGTGAACACCCATAGTAAGCATGTATCTATATATAACATAGTGTATATAATGAATATCAGATACAGTGTCTTATTAGTCAACGGACATCGGTCATAGACATAGGTAATAGCAGTAATAATCTAAACAGTGTCATAAACTAATTTAATATATTTTTCGTAATTAAACATATAATTAATTAATTATTTTCTCTTGTTGTGTAAATTAAAATTAAAAATATGTCGACAAAATTTTTTATTATTTTGGCGTTTGGAGTGCTTGGAGTAATAGGAACTGATACTGTTCAACTAGTGGAGAAGATTTTTGACCACAACCAAGGAAGCGGATCGGGTATTTATTACGAGCCAATTTATAAAATGAAATTTTACTCTAGTAAATTTAATTTAATAACACATGTAAATATTTCCGTTTTTATCGAAAAGTTTGATGAAATGAATAATTTGATAAATTATAATGATAAATTGTGTTTAGCTAACACTAATGTGTCAAACATATGCAATAATTTTAAATCAGAATTAAAAATAACCAAGACAACATTATTAAAACGCTACACATCACTAATGTCTCTACAAAACGGGGTAAGAATGAAAAGAGGCCTAATAAATGTAATAGGAGAATTTGAAAATTGGGCATTTGGAGTTGTAGGAGATAGTGACTACCAAAAAATACAACAAGAAATAAATACAAATAAAAATAATAATGAGAAAACTTTAGTTACCATGAAAACGCAAGTAAAATTAGTACAATCGTCGTTAAATCAGATGTCAAATGTATCCTCAATAACATCGGAAAATTTTATTAAATTACAACGAGAATATAACGACTTGGTAAATAAAATTAATTTTAAGCAAAATGATTTAATAGAAATTCAAATAAATCAACAATTAAGTAATTATTTAACAAATTTTAATTTTATAATGACAAGTTTTTCGCTTGAAATGGAAGAATTATTAAATGCCTTGTTATTGGCACATAAAAATATACTTCACCCAGTAATCCTTAATAATATACAGTTAAAAACGATTCTGGGAAATATACAAAGTGAGTTATCTACAAATCAAGTTTTACCATTAAACATAGACATAAATTCATCCTTGGAGGAATTTATGAAACTTGTGACAATAACTACTAAATTTTCAAACTTTCAATTATTATTTATCATCAATTTTCCTATATGTACTCTAGAAATTTATACCCTATTTCAAATATGGCCAATGCCAATTGAGGTAACAAATTCGCAATTTATGTTTATTCAACCTAACAATCCATACTTAGCAATTTCACAAAATAACCAACAATTTATATCCTTTTCTGATGTTGACTACAACAAATGCACTCTATGAATTACTGTAAAATATTGTGAGTTAGATATGCCGGTCTACTTGGGAATATACCCACTCTGTGAAATTCAACTACTAAAATTAACTAATAATACTGTACTTCCTAAACAATGTGCCGTTCGCCATATTTTTCATAATAATGCATACTTTAAGAAACTTAATACAAAAAATACATTTTTATACTAGGTATCGACAACGGTACAAACCACTCTGGTTTCTTCTGCGTCGACAACATTTTATATTTTAAAAGGAGCGGGAACTATAAAATTACCAAGTGCATGCTCACTATATACACCAACGACAATACTAAGAGCATCAGAAGATAAAATCAAAAATATTAATATGTCAGTAAATATAAGCCCGGACATTTCCTTATTAAACATCTCCCAATTAAATTTAAAAATAAACAAAATAAAAAATTCAAAAATACATCTAAAGAATCTTCATTTTCAAATTCCAGAGTTAAAAAATTTACACCAATCTTCGCAAAAATTAGATGATATTATTAGGGACATAGATAAAGAATCAGAAGACACAGAAAACAGTAATTATCAAAACTGGCATATATACGGACTGTATTTAGTAGGAGGTATTGTGGGTTATTTAGTTGTACATAAAATAAGTAGTAAAATAAGATTATATTGTAGGGGAGAAAAAAACCAGAGCTAGAGGTAGAGTAATACACCTAGACAATATGGTGTAATATTAATATAAATTAGAGATAATAATATTATTGTAATAATTGCCATGAAAAAAAAAAAACAAAAAAAAAAAATGTAATTGAATAATTATTAATAATTTTAATATACGTATTTTGTTAAGAATCAAAAAATAAATAAATGTAATTGAATAATTTAATTAATAATATAACATATTTTGATGCAAAAAAAATAAAAAAAAAAGCGGGTAAGTGAGTATCGCTCTGCTGTACATTAGGTGGTGGGATGGACCTCGGACTAGGGAAGGTTAAATTTGAATGCAATGATAGGTATCATTGTATACGAAAAACGATTCTGAACGGAGATGATTTGTCAGTCTAGGATATATTATGAAAAAATCGAAAAAAATTTATTATTTAAACGTTATTTTACACGTGTATTTTTGATTTCAAATTAAAATTTAAACTTTAAACACACGTAACATTTTTTAAATTGAACAATCCTCAAACTTTTTTATAATTATTCTAAGCTTAACTTATGGACAGCATAGTATTAAATTTTCAATTCTTAGCTTTTGATAGAAAAATATTTATAAATTTTTAACTACCAAATAGTGAAAAATATTCATGATTTTGACGAATTTTTGTCAATATTTGAACATCAAATGCTAATAAAAAAAAATTGTGCCTATGTATTTTTATAATTTTTGAATGAGAGTTAGAACAAGTTATGTGGACCCTTCTATTAAATTTTCAAGTAATTTGTCCCAGCTACATTTTTTTTATCAACATTTATAAAAAAAAAATAAAAAAAAATTGAAAATTTAAATTGTCTATAAATAGCTCAAAAAAAGTCAAAATATTTTGAAAATCAAATCATGTAAAGAAAATGGCAATCTAAATAACTGGTAAAATTTTCAAGTGTTTATGACTTATACTGTTTGAATAACAACAAATATCAAATATCGTTTGAGGCTAAACCGTTATTTAACGCGGTTTTGTAAAAATTTAAATTTCAAACACTCATAAAAATTTTTTGTCTGAATCCGGTCGAGTTTTTTTTACAGATAATTGAAAAAAAATTTATGGAGAACCTTGTACCAAATTTTCAAAACTTAGTTATAAAAGAAAAAAATTTTACGATTTTTCAACCACAAAATTACTTGCAAATTTTCGCAATTTTGACATATTTCGTATAAATTCGAACTTTTAGCACTTATAAAAAAAAATTGTGACTAACGATTTCGGATTTTTTTTTATCACTTTAAGAACAACTAATAAGAAATCTTGTATTAAATTTTCAAGATTTTCTGGCCGTCCAAAAAAATTTTATCGTTATTTTAAAAAAAAATACTAAAAAAAATTAAAAATTTCAATTGTCTATAAATAGCTTAAAAAAAGTCAAAATTCTTTGAAAATTTAACTGTGTATGGAGAACGCTAATGTTAACATTTGATAAAAATTTCAAGTGTTTACATCGATTAGTTTTTGAGTTATAGCAAAATAAAAAATTCGATTTTGTCGAAAACCGGTTATGCGTAAAAATTCCCGTTTTTCTGTCATTTTTTTTATGTTTTTCTCGATTTTTTTGAAAACTGTTGGAAAATGTTTACTTTTCACCTCTATAATGCACCAAGGATATCCACTTTGCCATCGGAAACCACCCCCAAAGTTTGAAATTGAAGCATTATTTCGACTAGTTATGCTGTACACAGACACAAAAAAAAAAAAAAAAAAAACACACATCATTGTAAAATCAATACATTCATCACTCCGTTCAGAATCTAATATATGTAATAGTAATCATTGTTAAAATTAACATTTAAGGATAAATAATTGTATGCTATTGTTCGAATTGAAAAAAAAAATATATATTGACATATTTTTTTTTCATATATTCTATTTTGAAACAAATAGTATAGTTTTTATATGTTACTATGGCTACTTTATAGTATCCGTTTATTAATAAAAAAAATATTAGGCAACATACGCATAATGAGAGTATGAAATTTAATTTAAATTTTGAAATATTTCGTATAAATTCAAACTTTAAGCACTTATAAAAAAAAATTGTGACTAACGATTTCGGATTTTTTCTTATCACTTTAAGAACAACTTATAAGAAACCTTGTATTAAATTTTCAAGAGTTTCTGGCCACCCAAAAAATTTTTATCGGCATTTGAAGAAAAAAAACTTAGAAAAGTCAAAAATTTCAATTGTCTATAAGTAGCTTAAAAATGGTCAAAATATTTTGAAAACTCAACTGTAAAGAGATAATCATAATATAAACATTTAATGAAAATTTCAAGTATTTACAATGATTCGTTTTTGAGTTACAGCAAAATCAAAAAATCGATTTTGTCGAAAAGTGGTTTTTCGTAAAATTGCCGTTTTTCTGTCACTTTTGTTTTTCTCGATTTTTTTGAAAACTATTTGAAAATGTTTACTTTTGACCCCCCAAAGTACCGACTAGATGAATTTTCCTATTCAAAGAGGGGCTGAAGTCAAAAATCGGAGCATTATTACTGCCCCAAATGTTGTCGTCAGACACAAAAAAAAAAAAAAACACACATCATTGTAAAAGCAATACATTCATCACTTCGTTCAGAATCTAAAATATATATTGACATATTATTTGTAAATATAGAATAGTGTTAAGGGCAAATTAAAGGGGTAGGTGAGGACAGCCGTGGGTGTCGGTACGAAGGAAGGAAGGAGCTCCTATGTAATCTACGTCATCACCTCGGTCATGAAAATGTTCAAAGAAAAATATATACCTATATTTAAAACTGAAGTCTTGAAGTCTTGCCTTGATATGTGGTGTGAATACAACTAGATGAAGTTCAACCAATAAAATATAGCTGGAGGTGGTTGGAAAACTATTATTTTTTTGCAATTGAACATTTACACCACTATCTTCCACTCAGCTACCGGTGCTTATACTTCCCAAATCTGGGGTCCAGATTTAAATGGACAAGGGGTACATGTAACGATTGCCGTCTATCGGCATCGTACATTATTCCTTAAGTAGGGCACCCGCTGCCTAATATGCTGAGTGTGAGGAATGGTGAGCGCTGCTGACTGCTGACCAAGGGTTTTGGGCACACGGCAGCGGTGTATATAATTACGACCGAGGCGGTGTGTGAGAGAGAGTGTGCGCGACACGGAGACAACAGGAACAACGACTCCACGACGATCCGACGGCCCCATCAACGATCCACACTCACGGCACGTCATCATCTACCCGGATCGGTAAACCATTTAACACATTTATATATATATATGCTAATATAATAACTACTATTACTTTTACATAATAAATTCTAATAATTCTATAATAAGACACGTAATTTATACATTATACCTATATGCTTTACTTTAATAAGGTAACCCTGATCTCTTAGTATTAATATTACACACCGAGGTCGAGTCTTCGAGACCTCGTACAAAATAAACAGAATAAAAGCCAGTAGGGTTCGAGAGACGAACGCCTGGTGAAGAGGGGACGTTACACTATCATTGTTCATATTTGAATCCACCGTTTCAATATTTTTAGCTGTTGTGTTCTCTTTGTCTAATTGTATTGCAGAATATGTCTTTTCAATAGATTCAGATACATCACTCGGCGAGTCCTCTTCACCTGAATTATTATCAAGTGGTACATTTGATTTCTTTTGAAAAAATTGAAAAATGTATTTCTGTTTCCTTTTAGAAAACGACATAATTAATACAATAACGACTAGTGTACACTTTTTTCGGAAAAACAACTGCGCGAAACAAAGCATCTAACAATGACAATTGACTTAAAAGTTAATAGTAGTCGCTTGTCGGAACATACTATAATACACAGTACACACTACTACACTAGACAATTTGAAAATTCAATATTTAATATTATAGTTAAGAGAATAAGCGCGAAGCGTATAGACATCATGAGAAATATAAGATATAAGGTTCAAGATTATATTATCAATAACATGGCCATACATCAGTCACTCAGTGTGACCAACCGCTTACTGTGATACAAAAACTATTTACACCCTACAGAAGCCCTAATTATAATTCTTAGAACTTCTATACAGATTTCTGAAAAAAAATTATTATTTATACATAGTTTTATGTCTAGTCGTCTAGGGAGGGCCATGGCCCTTATGCCCCCCTTAAACTCCGCGCCTGGTTCAGAGAAGGGTCAAATGATATCCACCGTTGTGGATTCATCTCACGTTTTTGTTAAATATTTTTCTTGAATGCGTTTTACCGTAGGTACCATTTGTGAAATAATGCCAAGGCACGTATTGTAGTGTGTTTCCGAGAATAGAAGCTTATTATATGATATTATTATATGATATAATTCATAATATCATCCTGAAAAGCATTTGTGAAAATAAAAATCATTTATTGTATAAAACCAATAATTTAATCATCTTAGGTGGACGGGCTATTCAAAAACTTATACGAATAATATCCATGTACGAACGATTCACACTATCCGTTTTCGCATAATATACGAATGAAGAATAGTATTCACAAAACATTTATATTTGTAAACGAAACTGCGTTCCGTCATTTCCCACCCGAAAACAATTGAGAATAAGTATGTGGAAATGGAAATGTCTATATGGATTTTATTCGTACAAGTTTCTGAATAACTCCACTCAGATCGGAATTTAAATACGATCGAAATCTTATTTATCTAATGTATAGGTAGATATTTACGGTATGTTATACCGAACGAATAATGGTGAATACTAACAACACATTATTCATTTTTCTGTAAAAAACATACTTTTGGAATGATTCTGTACAACTATACATTAATGAAGCAGGAATCTTCAGGTTTTTAAATTAATTTTATCCACTTCAGAGAACATTAACAGTGGGAACACGTTAAGTTTTATTTGTTGGTTGTATCGAAACTCAACAATCTTAAAATTGTACATTGTATTATTATATTATATTATAATCGAAGGTGAATTTTCGTAAATCATAATCAGTTTTTTAAAACGCATACCGTACGAAAACTTACAAACTTACAAAATGGCAATGCAATTATTATTGGTACAATGTAGACAATTGTATAGCTGTGTAGTGCGTACTATGTACCTAACTATTAAATGATTTACACTTCAAAGTTTAAATACCAAAATGCATTCGACTTAAACAGTCTTTAACATGTTTGGTACCTATACAGTGGCGAATATAGGAAGTTTAGGAGGCCATGCAATGCCAAAAAATGAACACCCACCCACAGCCCCAAAGGATTTTTTACTACCATCTCAATATGATTTCAAATATTGTTTTTGTATACCTATTAGTTATTACTATTTGTTTCTTTTTATAAAAAGCTAATTAATTATAGGGTAGGGTTATAATATAAACACACAAAAACTAATTTAATATTATTGGACTTATACAGTTAAAACAATTTAAATAGAGTAACTACTCCTACAATTTTTTTATTGACATAAAAAAATATAAGAATTTCAAGTATTTGGCATTATAGAGTAGCTTACAACCATTTAAATTGTATACATATTTTACACATATATTAATTTGTCTATTTAATATACACATATTTAAGTTTAAACACTAAACAGTTAGCAATAAAAAAATAATTTAATATTACCAAATAGCAAATACCAATTACCATAGCCCAAAATTGAATAACACTGGATGTAAACATTTAAATTGTATGGCCTTTTTAATAAACTATTTTATATATCTATCAATAATTCTTTATTGTTCATTATTTCTTTAAGAAGACTAAATAAGTTAGTAATTACTTGTTAAAATAAAATATTAATTCTTACTTTTATTATAAAAATTGAAATATTAATCATAAATAATCAAAACATTTTTTTTTTACAATATCTTAAAATATCATATTCACATTATTATATAGAACATAATATATTATTAATTTTTAAAAAGTTTTGGTTGATTATTCTAAAAATAGTAAATAATATGTAAATTAAAAATACAATAAATAATTAATTATATTTTTAAGAGATGACAAATTAATAATTTAATATTTTAAATAATAGAGGACTAGTTTGACTAAATAAATTGAGTACTTCTTCATAATCAATATTAATATCATGCTCACAAGATATAGTCATTAGGCTTTCTAGCCTATCATTTGTCATAGTAGAACGTAGTCTACTTTTAATTAATTTTAGTTTTGAGAAACCTCTCTGTAGAAACGCTTCCCACTGGTAATATCAAAGATATTTTTAAAAATATGTATATATTAGGAAATATACCAACAAGATTATTTTTCATGAACATTCTAAAAAAATAAATAAAAATATAATTTTAAAATACAATTAGATTGATTAATTTCAAGGTAGTTAATGAGACCAACTTTCTAAGTATAATACTAACCTAAATATTGGTAGTAAACTTCCAAGGTTTTCATTATCTGTATCATCTATATCTTCATTTTCTTGACAGCTATCACTGTTACTGCCATCACTGATATCATCATTTTGATGATCATGGAGACAGGTTGGGAGTTCATTTGTTTTTAAAAATGCATCAATATATTTAGTGAATGTCAAGTACTCTGATTTAAGTTCATTGATATTCAAATACTTTCGATACACACCACAAAATGCCATAAATGCATCACTAGGAAGTCTGTTTGAATCTAATTGAACTTCTTTAATTCGTTTTTTAGTCATAAGCGCAATATCTTTATAAATACCAAATTGTTGTACATTATTTTCACTTTGATCAAAAAACCATCGATTTAGTTCAGAAGTTACTCGATCAATAACTACAAAAAAGGTATTAACACGGAAATTCGTATTAGAACATACCAGTGGCTCATCTCGATTTTTTTCTCCACACATCATTTTTTTTCTTCTAACTCGTCCATCTACTAGAGATGAAAATTCCAAACTAGTATTTTCGATAAACTCATCTGCATTACTTATTATCTTTTTCAAAGCTTCATCTGTACGTAGTTGGATCAATTCTTTATACTTGCTCTGTAATAAAAGTGTTGCTGATAGAATATCATAGTCTTTTTTTTGTAAAATTTTTGATACCGGTTCTAAAATGGTTAAAACTGTTTTAAAACAGAATACTGTATAAACAAATCTCTTTGATAGTAAATAACTCAAAAATCCATTAGCTTCTGATCTTGACTTATTATCACATGTAACTTCACCATCACACATTATTTCTAATGTTTCAATAATAGCTGTAAAAGTTTTTAAAATGTTATCCAAAGCTGCTTTATGTGACATCCATCTTGTAGTGGACACTCTCTTCAATCTACGTACTTGCTCACCAGGATACAGCTTTTTCAAATTATTTTCATATAATGAACTACGTACTTTACTACAAGAAATGAAGTCATATAATCTCTCAAGGTTTCCAAATAAATCCATAGCATTTGAACAAATGCTTGTACAATCAGAGACAACAAGATTGAGTCGATGACTACAGCACCAAATGAATATTGCTTGTGGATTTTCTTGAATAATCAAGCTTTGAATGCCATTGTATTGGCCTCTCATATTTGATGCACCATCGTAGGATTGTCCAATAAGATAGTTAGTCCAGTCAAGACAATGAGTTTCACAAACTTCTTTAAATATATCAAAAAGATTTTTTCCTGTGGTTTTTGGTGTATCTCTTAAACTTAGAAGACGTTCATATTTCTAAAGTATCTTCATCTATATATCTAAATATAAAGGAAACTTGCTCTTTATGAGACAAGTCAAAGGTTGAGTCTATAGAAATACTAAAGAACTTTGATTTTTTAATGGCATTGACAATTTTCAATTGTATAAACTTTGATATTGAATTTATCAAATCATTTTGTCTATGGCATGTGATAAATGAATACTGCGGACGTTTATTTAATCCCATTTCTTCCAATTGACCTATATAATTTGACAGTGTAAGAGAATATTTTGAAAGAAGAGAGCATAAATCTCTAAAATTTCCTTTTAAAGTGCTTTGACGATCTTCTTTATGGCCTCTAAATGCTATGTTATGACGTCCCATGTATAAGGTAATATCAATTAGTGTTTTGATTATTTCACGGTTCATAAATACTTCTTCCTTTTTTTTAGATGTAAGTTAAGGTATAAGTGGTAAGGAGGTTTGTCTAATTTTTTGTTTTATTGATGAAAAAACATGAGCTGATGACACCTCATGACCAGTAATACTAAGAGAACACGTTGACCAATTTTCAAAACCATCTAGAATCCAAGCTTTATTTGGGGTATCTTTGCCTTTTCCAGGAAATAACATACAACTTAAACAAAACATTCGCATATTTGATTTAGAATATGACAACCAATCTCTTTTAATGACTGACCCATCTGGTAATTTCTTTTTATATAAGCTAGGAATAAATCTATGTCCTTTTCTTTTTGGATAACGTTTATCAGGAAGTTCTTCGGGTTGTGGTTGACAAGGACCTAACTCCAAAATTTTTGATATCAATTCATATGAAAGATCTTTTATTGAACGGAACTGAGCAGGGTCATTGTCCAAAAATAAGTACTTTTCTTTTTCTATAAGATAAAAACAAAATATAAATAAATATATACATCCTACATAGTATATTTTAAATTGTGTATTTACCTTCAATACATTCCAATGTTATGGATTTGTTATTACATACATTTTGGTTTAATAACTTTGGATAATTTAACTGCTGGGTAGTCGAAATAGGTTGGACATCAACAGCATCTAATTGCATTAGTTCACTTGTATTTTCTGCATTCATTCATAAAAAAAAAGAAACAAAAATAATTATATTAAAATTGAATATTTTAGTAAAGCTAACTAAAATTATTATTGATATTAGTAATTAACATTCATAATTATAAATTATAATTAAACACAAACACTAAATAACATATTTTAAATTATGTATTTACCTTCAATACATTCCAATGTTATGGATTTGTTATTACATACATTTTGGTTTAATAACTTTGGATAATTTAATGGCTACCTCAGCCATGCCGCGGCGGCCGAAAACTTTTTCCTCGCGCTACTACTTACACTTCTTTCGCTACACTCTCCGTGATTACACAGCACTCAAGCCCGATCGGTAAATACGTTTCCCTACCGCGGCCCAAACTCTCGCGTCACGAACGACCCCTTCGAGTACCTACGGTCGTATTTACTTTTTTTGGTATGTAAAGTTTGTGTTTAATAATAATAATGTAATGGTTGGTTGCCTTTATATTTTACATGAACACGCAGGGACGCCCGGAAGGGGGGGCCAGTGGGGGCCATTGCCCCCCCCCTGAGATTTTTCGTGTCATTTACAAAATTGGAAGTTTTTTACATAAAGCTGATCTATAATAGTCAGCAACTATTCGACAATCCTTGTATCTAAGTATCTAACAGGTCATATAGGAGGTATTTATTATTTAATCGTGAAAAAGACATTACGATTATTTTCAATCGCTAAGTCACTTTTTAACTTTTGGTACGTTCCTACAGATTGTCTGTTAACGCGGATGAGTCAAAGTAATTAATTAAATTAAATTATTTACTTCAAACAAAAGGAGATTGCCATTACTTTTTGAATAAAATAATAAAATATGAAATAAATTTTATCAAATAAAGTTGTTTAAACTTAGGTTTTTGTTTAAACTTTGTTATGTTTTTTCTTACAAATATTAGAACTAATAGTGTAAATGTGTAATTTTATATTAACTTAAATTAGTTTTGATTTTTAAAAAATATGTTATTGATAGTATTGCAAAATATGAGTAGATGAAAGATGTAGCGGTAAATTTACCTATAAGTATTTAGGTACCTACAATTTTTTTAGCCCCCCCTGAACTACATTTCTGCGGGCGTCCCTGTGAACACGTGTAGTATCACCACCTAAAAGTTCCTTCATTTTTTCTATATGGGCTTGTTCATAATTAGGTTCATTCCAAATAACTTTACTAATATTTTTCCCGCTCCGTCCGCCCACGTAAAATTATTGTTTTTATTAGCCGTACAGAACATACCATAATTTAAGAAATATGACGCAACGGCGTCAAAAAAATTTTTTTCCCGCTGACGGTGGACTATATATACATATTGAATTTAATTTTGGTATTTTTTTGTCTAAAACATTATACAAAGTATTTAAAAATAATTTAATTGAACTTTCGTCATTTTCGAATTGATATCGTAATAATTCATTAGCAATATTTATAGATTTTTCTACAGAATAATAAACATTACTTGAAGTTCTAGAATAAGCATTAAAGTACGGTTTTACGCCAGTCGTATGATAATAAGTGTTAAAATCAAATAAATCCCAATCACGAATTACATTACACCAATTTCTTAATTGTAATCTAATATTTCTGTCCGTCTCGTCGTATTTATTTAAAATAGGGTTTAAATAGAACTCTTTTATATTTATAAAAGCATCAGGAGGGCAAGTTGGATAATATTTTAAAAGTTTATCTATTGTTACTGGAAAAGCCCCTTCGTTGTGGATTCCGTTTTTCTGTTCGGTTGTTTGGACACGTCGTCCAATATGCCCTCGGCTACCCTCATTGCCTCGGCGTAATGTGGACTTCCTTCCGAAAATGTCCCAAGAGCCCTCGTCGATGCATGCTTCCACCAATCCTTCTTTTGAATGTACTGTATTTTGTTCCGTCTAAAAAAATTAAAATTATTTAATATTTAATTATTAAATATTTTTAATTTAATATACTTACGGAAAAATTTCTAACTTGATTATGTAGTCCTTCATTGGCACCTGGGAGGTGCATTTTTTTTGCGATGCGCCTGTTTGTACAAAAATATCGCATAATGGCCTCCCAGTCGCCACCTCAGAGGTTGCACGCATAAACGCGTCCTCGAAGCTGTTTTCGTCGATACTTTCAGAAATCGCTGCAGCGTTGGAGCCATGAGCACCTACAAGCTTGGTTTGCTTGGAGACAGGCGTGTGCAATATGGACGTGGTCATCATGTTCGCTGATGATGACGAATGGCTGGTTTCTGTAAAATTCAACGTATCTACATATGTCATCAACGAATCGTATAACTCCGTCGCGTCCAGGTGGCACAACAACATCGGAGACGTAGCAAACTTTTCCAGGCCAATTGTAACAAGCGAGTTGATCGGCAGCTCGCTGTAGGACGTTTTTACTTTCAATCTGAGATTCGTCAACAACTTTGTATATTGAGGGATTAGTGGTTGAAAGTTCGTAGTCTCCATCTCTGTCATCACCGTCACTGTCTCCGGTATAAAGGTCATCCACTTCTTCGGGTGTAGATTAAAAAAAATATAATATATATTATATATATAATTAGAATTTAAAATTAAATATATTTACATGTCGGGTATTTGCTTCGGTATTATTACTGTCATCATCAAAACTATTATTGTTAGCGGGTAAAATATAGGATCTTCGGACTCGGTCGGTAGATTGAAAATGACTTTCATCAATTCGAAAAAAATCTCCGAATCCCGGAGATTTTTCCCTATATTCATTTTGACCCACTTCAATAAATTGGTTATTGGTAACTCCAACATCGTAAGACGGCGTTGTTCCCCTTTCGAAACTTCGGGCTGTTGTTCCATCTATATCGCTGTCTCCGTAATCGTCGGAGGTACTGATGAACTTTTCGAGTTCTTCGAAGAACTCGTCGGTTTCGCTCTTTTCGAACAACGAAGTTCGAGATTCTGTTGAACTTGATTCAAGTTCCTCTTTATACCAACTTTGGCTGTTTTGACCGGTGTCGACTATTATAATAAAATAAAAATTAATTTTAAATTTAAAAATTATTGAATAAAATAATTACCGTTTGCTCTGCTTGTAACTCCGTTTCTGTTGCTTCCCAAAAATTCGCTAATGTTTGTGTTGGTTTGAAAGTTTGGGAACATCCCAAGTCCAAAAATGCGCCTGATTCGAAATCGCTGTTATGGTTCATATTTAATAAAAAATACGTAATATACGAAAACATTTATACGAATAGAAGTATAAAATCACACACTGGAATATTAACGTATAATGAATTGTGTACCTATAATCATAGGCGTAAACTGGGGGGGCCACTGCCCCCGCTAGAAAAAATTAGGAGGGGCAATGCCCCCTTCAATATTTTACATACCTTCTTCTTTCATAAATACAAAAACAACTGATTATAACTATATTACTATATAGTATTTTTTATAAATCTCAATTTTCAATTTTAGTTTATCTACATTAAGTATGTTAATGAATAATTTTACATACTAATGCGTTGCGACTTATAGCCGTAGACACTCAGCATAGTTGTCTTACAGATTATATAGGTATGAGGTAATATATTATAATATGTAGTGGTTCGGTGAGTATAGCTCATAGAAAAGAGATTAAACAACACAAGCAGTGTTACCTCCAAAGGGAATTATGTGGTGGAGGTCGACTATATGTTGTTGAGCACAGTGTTATCAGACAACTTCTTTATGAGATAGTGCATTATATCAATATATTTTGAATTGTTATCACTTGTCTGTTATACTAATATAATATACTTATTAATGCTTATTAATGCTTCGTATTATGAGTTAAATCATTAAATAATAAATATTAGTAAGAAAAGAAATTGTTTTAGAGCTTATAATTTATAATATAAATTTACAATTGTAAAACAGTGAAGATGAACAAAAATATTAAGAATAAGGAGAAAACTTTGGATCATTTCTTCTCAGTATTACCGTCAAAACCAAATTCTAATTCAGGTAAATTCATTTTTCAAAAACGATGAAAAGTTAAATATACTTTCAACAATTTTAATAGTTGTATGAATTAGGTATTGATTCTATAGGTTTTAAAGATTTTGTAACAATGAAGTATTTATATTTATTCTTATACTCACAACATATAAAATAATTGTACTTATTCATTTAGATAAAATTGACTTAGCCAGCCTACCAGATGATCCTCCAAATCACCAAATCACAGAAGTTACTGGTATGAGTTGTTAATAGCTTAGAACAATTAATCAATTATTTTTTAATATTTTTTGTAATGTTATATAGAAAATACTTCTTCAAATCAAAAACAAAAATTAATAGAAACTACTGTTTTAAATACTGATAAGCTATTAGGTATGTTTTTATGTGAATAAAAATTATTTTTTCTTTTTGTGTTGGCTGTTTGTGTTCAATGTTCATTATGGGATCATGTAATTCATAGTCTTTTAAATATTTTAAATTATGTATATTATGTATAGAAATAAGTGATTTATTTTTGCCTTCATTGATAGAAATACTCAAATACACCTAACATATTTCAAATTTTGACAATTGCCATTATTTGTGTTATTATTTTAAGGTAATAAGTATTTACAATTTACCTTATATTATTTAATGTTCTACACTTTTAGCTTTTCAGTTTTTATTCATAATTATGTGTATGTATTTGTTATGTTCATAAATAAAGTAATTAAAAATAGTTTGCTTTCGCTTAGTTGTTTTGTAAATATGTATGTTTAATATACATAATTTATATTTATGTTTTATACAAATAATAATATAGTAATTATTACTTATTTATATAATGGTTTTAAATTTTAATCATTTAATAGATGGAGATAATAGAGACCCTGTAAAAGGTTATGAAAATGCTAAGATTTCTCTCACACTCAATGAAGGTCCATTTCAACCAAAAAATGTATTGTATCCATTACGTAATGGAAGAAAATTTCGGGAAATATGGTATACCAGGCTGGCCTTAATATGAACCGTTGGTTAACACAGGGGAAGGGGACGGACCCCCCCCCCCTTAGAAGGGTTCAAAAATAGAGGATATAGTTCTCTGGGATCCATGAGTTCCCTAGACTCGGTTTCAACAGGGAATAGCAATGTAGGAATTCTAAAGCCAAGCAGGTTCTACTACAGGGAAATCATTGAAAGGCAACGTCAGAGTGACAGGGAGGCGAACTTGAGGAAAATAGAGGAGGCTAATAGTAAATTAGGAACATATGATAAGAAGCAGAAGAAAGAACATAAGGGATTGTTTGGATTCTCAAGTTTCGAAAAGTTCAGAACTTCCTTTAGGGGAAGCTCCAAGAACGACGCGATAAGAGAATGGGAACAAAGGCAGGAAAACAAGAGAAACGAGAAGGGACTTTTCGCGACAATGGATGCAAAGGGTTATGGAAATAGCCATGGCAATTTTGAAGGATGGGGAAAGAACAAATCAAAGGAAGTAATAAGAACTGTATACGTCCTGGTAAGAGTTCACTCAAACTCTTCAACAGTAAGCAGATCGGTAAGCAGAACTTCTACAGAGCTTCCTCCATACAGGGAAGGACAAGGACCATCGGACCAAGATTTTGGTGAGGGTTATGTGGTAAACAAAAAGGTGGGCATTTATCCAAAGTGCCCATCGCCAGACACTGATGAGGAAATAGAAAAGGCCAAACTTAATAGTTGGATTGAATACACCCAGAATCAAGAGTTGTCCGTAGACGAGCAAACTTTCTTGAAAAAGAAAAGGAGCTCAACAATAGCATCGTCATTGGCGATGGGCACCCTATTCGAAGGATACGATGAAGATGACTCATACGTAGAGTCAGATGAAATTAATATAATCCCATCATGCACAGAATATGATGGAGATTTTGATTCCTTGGAAGAACAGGAAGACATTGACTCTGATCTAGATGATACTGAAAAGGCGATGCGTCTAACTAGACCTTTCAACATCGGCGCACCGGTAGAAAGGAGATGCCCCAAAAACAGATCTACAGCAAGACAAGACCCAGAAACAACCATCGGACAATACGGGGTGTTGGAAAGCAAATCAGTCCTCAGACTTTGAGGAGGTTCCAAAAGCACCTCAGGAGACAGTGAAAGTAATCAGATGGAAACGGATTCCCAGAACGCCACCAATAAAAAGAACCTTGAAATTTCACCAAATGATAGCACTCCAACTAACCCGAGTACGCTACGAAAAGAACAATCAACTGGTACTCCAAAGGATGAGATGAAAAAAGCTTGCTTCTACCAAAGAAAAGCAAGGGAAATGACTATTTACTTTGAAAAGTTCAAGACTTCAACCAAGAAGAAGCTGAACGCATCTAATAACTCGGAATTAGACAAAAGTGTAGAATTAATTAATGACTTAGTTACTGAGCTTTGCTTAGAGAATATTCAGTATATAGGCAGATATACAGAATTAAAAAGAATGTATGATAAACTGGAGGACAGCAGAAAGAAGGTGGGATTCGTATCACCCCTCCCACCATCAACTGTCAGGAGGAACATAGCAAGAGACATTCTGACCATAGACACGGAAATGGAGACAACCAAAAAGAAAAGGAAGTCGAAGAAGAAGAAAAAGAAAAACACAGTAGCCACAGATAAAGAAGGTTCAACATCAGCAGAAAGAACCCAGGTCCACACCACGGATACAGATGCCCCAAACTCGGGAGCAGAAACAACTAGGTCTTTGGTGAGAACATCCAGCAGCAGGGGCAAGAAGGAAAGAGAAAAAGAAATACTTAATAAATGCAGGGAACAGACTGTCCCAGTCAAATTTATAGTTAACACAGGAGACAAAACAACGGAAGAGACAAAGAAGTTACTGTGGACACAAGTTGTTTCGAAAAACAAAGCTCCAAAAATAAAGGACTCTGTAGTACTTAGCGGAGGAGAACTCATGATCACACCAGCAGATGACACAACTAGGGAGGTAATGGAATCACTGGCCAAAGAAGGATTCGGAACACAAAAAACAGGTGCATTTCTCCCAAAGATAATAATCTATGATGTTGAGAAAGACGTAAGACCAAATTAATTGGCAAGAACAATTATTGAACAAAACCCAGAACTTGGAATTGACCTGTCAGACAAGGACAAAATACAACCTAAGTTTAAAAGGGGTCCAAGGGACAAGGAAATTGTTCACTAGGTCTGTGAGGTTATACCAGAAATATTTAAAAAAGTTATAGACAGAAGCGTTTACATTGGATACTCGGCATGCAGGGTAAAGGAGTTCTTGGACGTTTCGATATGCTATAGATGTCAGAAGTATGGACACATTGCGGCCAAATGCAGGGCCACCGAGATGGTGTGTTCATACTGCGCCGAAACGGGACATAAAGTAGAGGAGTGCAAGAACAAGGATAAACCACCTAAGTGTGCCAATTGTGGAGTGGCATATACATCTCACCACAAGGCATGCACTATGAAGGTTATGAAGATCAGAACCAATGTCCGCAATACAGATTATGATCAGCAGTAATGAGCGCTCACACAATAAGCATAGTGCAGATAAATACAGCTGGAACTGCAACAGCAAACGAGGACCTTCTTAGATATGCCCAAAAGGAAAAGATAGACGTTGCCCTTATGCAGGAACCCTATGTTAGACGTGGGAGACTCGTAGGGCTGGAGACATCGCCTATTAGGATTATTTTATCACCTGGGGTGCAACAAAGAGGAGCGCAAAACATATTGCACGGAGCTGCAATAGTCGTGTTCAACCCAGCACTGACTGTGTTGTCCAGGAATGATCTAACATGCGAAAACTTTGCAGTAGCAACTATAAGTGCAGGAGATGATAAAGAGATTAACCTAATCTCAGCCTATTTCAAATACAGGGAACCCACAGCTGAACTTACAGAAGTACCCAGGAGAATAAAGAGAGATTGTGGGGACCGCACTCTAATTGGAGCGGATATAAATGCCTTCTCAACAAACTGGTACAGCAGGATAACGGATAGACGTGGCATAATTGTTGAAGACATGATAGCGGAGGAACAACTAATACTAGCCAACAAGAGACATCCCCTCTTTACTTTTTCAGGCCCCAGAGGCGAAAATAACATTGACAAAACTCTTACGACAAGAGATTTATCAATGGAAATAGAAGGGTGGGATGTTATTAAAGGCGAAATAACAAGTGATCATAGATTAATTAGATATAACATAGGAAGAGGTGATTCCTTAAAGAATTTTAAATGCAAATTAAGATATGCCACGGAAAAAGCAGACTGGGAAAGTTTCAACACCGAACTGGTCTGGCAGCTTAGTGCTGTTTACAATGACCTGAGGCATGCACAGATCTTGAAGATAGAACAGAACTATTAATGCAGACAATTACAAAAGCATCTAACAAAGCTATACCCAGGAGGAAGATAAGAGGAAAGCAACACCCTCCATGGTGGACTAAGGATTTGGACGTACAAAGAAAGAAGATGAGAGCGGCATATAGGAAAATAAATTATTATCCAGAAGAACGACAATTACACAGGAACAACTACAATGCAGAAAGAAACAGTTTCGTTAAAATACTGAGAAAAGAGAAACGCACCTCTTGGAGGAGATTCGCTGGGGAAATTAGAGACGATAAATGGGGAAGATGTTTTAGATGGGTGAAGAAGGGCTCGGCGGATCATGATGCGCACCATCGGTACTAAAGAAACCAAACGGAGAATACACGAAGACACTAAGAGAGACACTACAATACCTCCTGGACACGCATATACCTAGTGACCAGTCGGCAAATAGCACAATAGAAGAACCAAGAAGACAAATACTTAGGTATCAGAAGACGAACATGAACGAGGTCAGAGACGCCATATGGAGGATGTCTACGAAGAAGGCACCAGGAGAAGACGGCATAGACGCCTTAATACTAAGGAAAGCGTGGCCCACTATACGTGAATACGTTACAAATCTCTTTGAAGATCTCATTGAACAAGGGTATTTCCCAAGATTATGGAGATCAGCCGACGTAGTAACAATTCTTAAGGGTAAAGACAAGGGAAGAGAAGATCCGAAATCGTTTAGACCAGTTAGCCTATTACCGGTCTTCGGAAAAGCACTGGAGCATCTAATATGCACAAGGCTCAATAATGAAATAAAAGAAAATCTAGCAGAAAACCAACATGGATTCAGAAAAGGAAGATCAACGCTAACAGCTATCTTTGAGGTCAAGGATCAGTGGTGCATTTGACAACGTCGCATGGGCACCACTCATTGAGGATATGACAGCACTTGGCGCATCAAAGGCAACGATCAACATCACAAAGAGCTACCTCATCAACAGACAGGCTGCAATTACTTCAAATCAAATTACAGTAAGCACAACACTAACAAAAGGATGTCCACAAGGATCAGGATTTAGTCCAACACTCTGGAATATAGCAGTAAATCAGATACTAAAGAATATCACTTGTGAATACACACACCGCGTGGCATACGCGGATTATATAACAGTACAAGTCGCAGGAAACACTCGAAAAGAGCTGGTTGAAAGGACAGAAGCACACCTTCCCGATCTGATCACCTGGGCAGACAGGTACGGATTGAAATTTTCATTGACAAAAACAACAGGCCTAACCCTTAAAGGAGGGCTAACTCCAGGTTTTAGTTTTGCTTTTGGAGAGAATAGGATAAAAGTATCCGAGAAAATTAAGTACCTAGGTATAATCATGGATACAGACATGAAACACAAGCATCAAGTGCAGCACATTATACAGAAAGAAACAAAAGAATTCAGCAGGATGAGAGGGATGATCGGTAGAGACTGGGGTGTGGATTATTTAACTGCACTCTTGATCTACAAAGCGTTATACATTCCAAGGATTACATATGGAGCATCTGCCTGGATGATGGACTGGACAAAGATAGACAGAGAGCGCTTATCAAGGGGTCAGAGGACACCTCTACTTGCTGTATCAGGAGCATACAGAACAGCACCTACAGAAGGACTACAAGTCGTTACAGGTCTCCTTCCACTAGATCTCCAAATACTATGGGAGGGGACAATACAACAAACCAAGAGAGGGTCAATAACGATAGAGGCCCAAGAAGAATTAAGGAGTAATTTGCTAAACATATGGCAGACGAGATGGGATCACTCCACTAAGGCAAGGTGGACATATAGGATAATTCCGGATATTAGATTCAGATTAAGCATTCCGATGGAACTTGATCACTATGTCACGCAGTACCTCACAGGGCATGGAAACTTTGCAGCCATGCTACACTCACTGAAATTGAAAGATTCACCGGATTGTAGTTGTGGTGAAGGAACTGACGATCCTGAATACGCAATATACAAATGCAGAAGATGGAATGAACAAAGAACACGACTAGTTCAGACACTTATGGAGGAAGGCTTCGCATGGCCATGTAAACCAGACGTCTTTACGAAAACGAGGAAAATATACAGCGCTATAAGGAAGTTTGCAAAAGAAACGCTAACTGCGAAAGGAGAGAATGAAACAGAATAAGAACATACATAAACCCTGATGTTGGGGAATAGAATTGCAACATCAGTCTAATCCTACTTGATCGTAAGAGGCGACTAACAGGATTAATCAGGGTGCAATGACGGGCATACGGAGCCTATCATCCATGCCCAGAGTACCCTCGTTCCATTTCGGTTGATGGGAACTGAATGGGACAACAGGCCAACCACTAGCTGGCTTGGGGAAGCCAGAATAGTGGGAGAGGCGTAAACCTCGGGTTGACCCACTGATGTCAACTAAAAACCTAATCAGTACCGCGGGAGAGGGGAGCTCCACTGTAGTCGGATCGGTTCGCCGCTCCGAATGTAGTGCCCCTCAAGGTTGAGGAGCCTACCTCGGCTGAAACGCGGTGGTTGTGGGACCGGCGCTAGATAGTAACCAAATCACTGAACCTTAGTGAGAGGACGGAACCCTAAGGCGAAAGCCGACCAAAATCAGAAAGGTACGGGGAAACCCGGTGTTGGTGGTCCCTATGACGACCCGGGTGCCGCAGATGCGGTAATCTGAACCTCTAAGGCTCGTAATTAGCTCCTCTGAGCTACCACACGATCTTTAGTTGTATGGCGCTAGCCGCAAAACCAAGGAAGTATTGTTTACACCAACCACTGGCCACCCACACGCCCACCGGAAGCGGCCGGAAAACCGCCGTTACTGGTGGTTTGGAGGGGGGGGAGTATGACGCGGTCCCGCACAACGGCCGTTTGAATTCAAACGGCATTTGCGCGGATAACCGCGCGCGTACCTCTATCTCAATCACGAGTTGACGACGGACGACACCGACGCGTGACGAACCGCGTCGGAACGTCGGACCCGACGCGACTGCGAACCGGCCCTAGGCTAACTAGTTAGCTTTTAACCGTCGCACCGTACGTGATAGAGTGACCCGCACGTATCACCGTACCGTTGCCTTTATAACAAGACCATAGTATTGTTTCTTTGTGACCACTTGTTTTATTTTTTTTATATATATCGATTTTTCGTTTATGTGACAATAAAACGCCACTCATTTTGTTTTACCTCAAAAACCCTGAGTGTTATTTTTTTTTCATTGTGTCACCTGTTCTATCTTCCTTTTCCCCAAAGGCACGCGTCAATGTGATTTGTCAATCTGCAGAATTTGCTAATCAAGATTCAAAGTTTTTACTCGACACAGGTAGCGAAGTAAACATAATTAAATTATTATCATTAAATGACAATGTTATAGTTAACGAGAAAGTTTTATATCGATTAAAAGGTATTAACGAATATTTTGTTAACACAATTGGATCAACAAATCTAACATTATATTTTGGAACAGAAAAAAGACAAGTCAGATTTCAAGTCGTAAGTAATAATTTCCCAATACCTCATGATGGAATTTTAGGTAATGAATTTTAGAATTTTTAGAAGATGATAAAATAGCAATTGATTACGCAAAGAACGAAATTACGTCAACAACTGAAGACAACTTTACATTAGTAAATCAAGACATTCATCGAATAGACAATTTCAACATTGTAGAAGTACCACCAAGATCGGAAATGATAATTTCAATACAAATTACTGACAATCGAATAAAAGAAAGTGATATGTTAATTATTTGTTCACAAGTGTTACAAAATCTAGTTCAGTATGGCAACGTTATAATTACAGTTAAGGATCGTTAAGCATTAACAAAAATCGTAAATCAAAATGAGAAGTCAGTTAAACTACAGACGGTAGATTTGAATAATATATTATATGAACAATTTGAAGAAACAAGTTTTCATGTGTGCACTAAACTTCCGGAAATTCAAGAAAATGGACATCGTTTACAATTAAAGGAAGAATCTTTAAGATTGCAGCATTTCAACAAGGAAGACTATCAATCATTAAAAAACCTATTTACAGAATGTTCTGATGTTTTTCTACTAGAAGGCGATAAATTGGACGGAACAGCAGCAATACAACATCGAATAAGTACGTCACCCGATATTCAACCAATTTATATTAAACCATAAAGATTACCACAAAATCACAAAAAAGAAATATTAGCGCAGGTAGGTCAAATAGAAAAAGACAAAATTATTACAAAAAGTACGTCACCTTGGAATGCCCCGTTATTAGTGATACCAAAGAAAATGGATTGTTCAGGAAAGCAAAAGTTTCGTATCTGTGTAGATTGCAGGAAATTAAATAATATAATCGAAGACGTATTTCCGATTCCTAATATAAATGACATTTTAGATCAATTAGGAAATTCTAAGTACTATACAACGTTGGATTTAGCGAGTGGATACCACCAGGTATGAAGATGATAGAGCTAAAACATCATTTTCCACGGATAAAGGACATTATGAATTTCTTAAGATGCCGTTTGGATTAAAGGGAGCACCAAGTACTTTTCAGAGGTTAATGAACACGGTGTTATTAGGAATAAATGGAATAAAAGCCTTTGTCTATATAGATGATGTAATTGTATATGCGCATGATTTAAAAGATTATAGTGAAAAATTAAAAGAAATATTCCAAAGGTTTAGAGATTATAATTTGAAGGTACAACCTATAAAGTGTGAATTTTTGCGACACGAAGTCATATATTTGGGTCATATTATCACGGAACATGGTCTGAAACCAGATCCATCAAAAATACTGAGTGTAAAAAACTTTCCAGAACCAAAAAATCAGAAACAGTTGAAAAGCTTTTTAGGACTATCAGAATATTATCGGAGATTTATAAGAAAATACAGTAAAATTTCAAAATCACAGTATGATTGGACGGACATGTGTCAACAGGCATTTACAACATTAAAAGATGCTTTAGTGAGGGAACCTATTCTTAGCTATCCAAAATTTGAAAAATCATTTAATGTAACATGCGATGCAAGTAACTTTGCAATTGGATCAGTTCTTTCCCAAGGCCCAATAAGATTTATCAATCGTATATTCATCGAGAGTACTAAACAAGGCTGAACAAAACTATCGTGCTACAGAAAAAGAATTTTTAGCGATTGTATGGAGTTTAAAACAATTAAGACCTTATTTATTAGTTTTCCCACTGTATTTTATTGTTAATTTTTTCTAATTTTTGAAAAAATTACTAATAGGTATATCATAAAAATGTGCGCACTGCGCATGCATTTTCTTTAATGTGATAATTATAGGGCTGGGATTTTGATGCAATGTTATCTTTTTCTGATGTTCCAAAATGTAAGTAGAAAATATGTTTTGGGTAAAACTTATTATTTAAATGCAAATTTTTTTTTCATATTTGACAAGTTTAACTTTTAAAGACATTTTTTGAGTTTTTAGAACATTTTTTACAATTTGTTTATAAAATGAACGTAAATTCAATGATTTTCAGCCAACGACTCGATTAACGTAATACGATATTTCTATATAATTATACATATAATTAATTATAAATTATCGCAGTTGTTGAATACGAACTTAAATTTATTCATTTTTTCTACATGATATACGAATGATAGATAACGATTGAAGCCTCATTAATACCACCTGCCGTCAGATAGGTATATACCCACTGTGCAATGCGAGTTACACAACATAATCGTTGTAATGTTGAATTTAGATCACAAAAAAACATCACCAATTAACATCAGTGCGATTTTCTATAATTATTTCATAAAAACAAACTTTTATATGTTAATAAATAACATTATCTAGATGTTAATTTTGTAACACAGAAGCGATATTACTTTGTAATTAAATTACATGTTTCATTGTAACTATAAAAATACAAAATATCTAATAATATATATTATATTATATATAAATATAGATGTTGCATGCAGAGGCATGTTTAACGGAATCAAAGTGTGCATTTGCCCCCGGCAGAAAAATTTCAAAATATTTCATGCTGCGGCATTTATGTAAAAAATGTGCTTGGAACTTCATTACGACACGCACTTGAGTACTTCAATATAATAATAATTGGCCACGGTCTGACGTTTGTGTATGCTGCTGTGCGGTGTGTATGGAACAAAATATTTATCGATCTTCCTGCTAACTAAAATATTTTATTTTCTGAAATGAAAACGTCTTCGATTTTGTTTACATACAAAAATAATATTATTATACTTTATACTGTATTATTATAAACAGAATCCAGTATGTACGTGGCATGTATATTTATAATATATAATCTATATAGAAATTGAAAAATAAATTCATAAAACTAAATTTTTTATGAATGTTACGTAATAATTAAGAGCTGTACACTAGCCTTTTCATTGTTATATAGTTGATACAAATATAAAATGATACTGTTGATAGGTTCATCATACTAAAATGAAATTGTGTATCAAAAGGGTGATTATTTGTTCGTTGATGGCCTTCTATAGAAATCATGTTTCTATAAGCTATATATAGGTCTGAACTGTCTGCAATTATTGTTTTAAAATTAAAAGGAACTATTTTTTCCGGCTTCTAACGTTTAATGCGTTTTGAAACGATTATTGAATTAAAGATATTTCTATCAAGTATTAATTTACTTTTAAACTTTAGTACGTCGTGTATATTATATAAAAATTACACTATAGGACATATGTACATACATTTTGTCTGTTTAAGGCATCGAATAATAATTTACCATCGTTTTTAGGCCCAGCCTATTTTTTGTATAAAAAATAATGTAATATTTTGTCGTATATGCACTTTTTAAGTGATATACCTTTACCGATAATTGAGTACCCAAAACCATAAATTAATCAGTTTCAATTTGGTCCTCAATATATCGATATCGCTACCTTACTTGTTTAGACTTTTAATCTTCAAAGACCATAAATTAACCGGTTACAGATCAGATTAAAAGAATACAATTAACATAGGACTACTTTCACCGTTTAAACTTTGAATCGTCAACGACCATAAATTAACCGATTACAGATCAGATTCAAAGAGTATACTTAGATTTTGTGTGACTACTCAAACAAAACATATAATTTTCAAGACGGAAACACTTTTATTCAAAAAACACAAAAATAATTATCAAACGTATCGCAGTAGTCGTACACCACGACTGCCCCCTATTTTACTATATTTTTGCCTTATATCTAGTTTACAAATTAACTGCCTCAGCACATTTGCTTCCCTGGTCTACATTACTATTTTATTTATAAACAAATATTACTGCACTTATTACTACAATTTATAATATTATATTAATAATGATAACAATTTGAAAAAATCAATAATTGATCATTGATTGATAATAAATGAGATTGATTTTTAACAAAGTAGGTGAGCACTGAGTAGGAATTGGAAATAATATTGATAGTCTACTTCTACTAGTAGCTTGCCGAATATAGCACGTTTTATTTGCTTATAATATAGTTTTACAAAAGATGAATAGAAATAATAGAATATAGAAGAAATATACAAACTCGTAGATTATTTCTTGGATAACATTTAATTTATTATAAATTGTGATAGCGCGGCTTTGTAGATAGGCTACTTAATATACTCTAGTAATCTATCTAACAATGCAATTTATGAATTTGTTGTTTATAAAATACACAGTGTATATGTGTTATTGTTTTCCTTGTAAGCTGAAATGATTTAGTCAGCTTTAGAGTTTCAGCATGTTTCATTAGAAACAATTGTTTATTTAATAGTCCCTCTTTATCCATTTATTGAGAATTACCAATGAGGACCTTTCTTTTCCTTTTTATCAAACCGCTTTCTGATTAATTCTATGATTTTTATTGTGAGGTAATATTTTTATTTTATTTTACTGTTCAAACACTTTATAAGCTGCATGTTACAGTTATTAATGTAAAAACCTTATTCTTCTGGTAATTGAGCTTTTCAAGTCGTAATATTATCTAATAAATAATGGTACTGGTCCAGTAGACCCCCGCAAAGACAATAATCCCCTCGCCACTTAAATATCTCGCGTTTTCGATGTTTTAGTCAATAATCAATAATTTAATATTTAATTATAAAAAACATTCATATTAATATATTATATTCATAAAAAAAAGTAAGAAAATAATTTAAATAATTTATCATATATTCATTCAGTATTTATAAATAAATCGCAAAAAAATTATATACAATATCGATATATTAGTCAATAACCAATAATTTAAAATTTAATTATAAAAAATATTCATATTAATATATTATATTCATAAAAAAAAAGTAAGAAAATAATTTAAATAATTTATTATACATTCATTCAGTATTTATAAATAAATAGCAAAAAAATTTTATACAACATCAGCTAATACTTATTACTTATAATAATGCAGAAAATAATAAAAAATTATGGAGGTGGCCAAAATTCTGCTATGTCCTTAAAAATTTCATTAAATGGATCGCGGCCGTTTAATTTACTTCGCCACATAAACTCTGACAAATAAGAATCTAGAAAGTTTCTTTTAGTCCTTCTTCGTTTCTTGTTGCCCCATTTAGCACTTCCCCACATCCTCTCTACATTCTGAGTGTGAGCTCCACTTATAGGATCTTCAAAGTCTTACTTGTGGTTTACTGTTGAGTGAGTATAAGGCCGGTTTGTTGAATATTATTATAGGCTCGCCAAGTGTCAGAGTAAATGGTCGACCTAACTCGTATACGTTCATAAATTATTGGCAATAACGTATTTTCCGACCGATCGGGTACACATACAATGAAGCATTCATTGCTCTCACGACATATGCCACCAAATACACATTGCTATGGCAGTGTTCGACCGGCGTTATTTTTCCGTCTGACAAACAAACTCTCATTACATTTACATTTGGTAACTAACCTTTTTTTCTATTATAGTGTCATTAATATTTGTATAATCTTTTGCTGAATAAGGACACTTAATTTCTACTAAACCATTATATCTTCGGTTAACCCATCTGAAATATATACAAACACACACACACACACACACACATATATATATATATATATATTATATTATATTATATTAAATAATTTTATAATAATATAATAAATGGTTTATTTTATTAAATAGATCTGTACCCATTGTATAATATATTTATACCATAGGACATTAAAATAAGTAAAATATGCAATTATTAACCTGTAGATGCAGCTAAATACGAAAAATCTTGATCAATCATCAGACCACAAGGTAAAATTTTTTTGCCTTTTATATTTTCAAATTCTTTAATCGCTAATGGCTCCATTTCTTTACCATATTCAGTTGTGATTGATGTAAATTTAATGATCTATATAGCAAATCATATATAATATTTTTACATGAGGTAGTTGGTCTTCGTTTACAAATCCGTCCAAAGTTGGATGCTGTAAGACGATTTTTTCGTTCATTATGCCACCTTTGACACTTGTATTGGTTAGGTAGAGTATGATCAAAAAGATATGATACACATAGTTGAAGACCAAGTTTCTCTTTTAAGGAGCACAATAACAAATTTTGATGAAACCATAACAACATTTAATGACAATAAATTATTATTTGATAAAAATATGAAAAAAATTGAAAAAACTATTAACACCATAGATATTCAATTAGCAGACGAAAATAAACAAATTATTATTCTAAAATTAATATCCCTGATTGAAAATAATATTAGTGAATTAGATATATTTGTAACGAGGTTACAAAGAATAATTTCAAACGTTCAAATGAATAAATTAGATGTTTTTATAACTACACCAGATCAGTTTTTGTCGGAAATAAAACGAATGGAAAATATCCAACCGGAAAATTTATTTAAGAATTCCGAGTTAAACGTCTTTTTACACAGACGAATCGTATAATTCGCAAATAACGAAACACAAATAATCATTTTTCGCGTATTTTAACAAATTGCGTGTGCAAAAATAATTGTTTTTAATAATAATTCACGTACAATGCGTACACACACAAATTACATTGGATTTTCAGTTGCATGTATAAATTGTTCTAATTCATTGATTGGAATGTATATCGGTAGAATATAATATAATTTAAAAATTTCGATGATACATAATGGGATTTTTATTGAAAATATTAATCTATCGTTCATTGGGTGAAGGTCTATGAGTAATATTTTGTATATTTCTTGTATATTATCTTCATTAAATTTTACAGGGAATTGTAAATTTTCCAGTAGGATATTTTCCAATCGTTTTATTTCCGACAAAAACTGATCTGGTGTAATTATAAAAACATCTAATTTATTCATTTGAACGTTTGAAATTATTCTTTGTAACCTCGTTACAAATATATCTAATTCACTAATATTATTTTCAATCAGGGATATTAATTTTAGAATAATAATTTGTTTATTTTCGTCTGCTAATTGAATATCTATGGTGTTAATAGTTTTTTCAATTTTTTTCATATTTTTATCAAATAATAATTTATTGTCATTAAATGTTGTTATGGTTTCATCAAAATTTGTTATTGTGCTCCTTAAAAGAGAAACTTGGTCTTCAACTATGTGTATCATATCTTTTTGATCATACTCTACCTAACCAATACAAGTGTCAAAGGTGGCATAATGAACGAAAAAATCGT
Organism: Schizaphis graminum; assembly: GCA_020882235.1. Classification (NCBI taxonomy): domain Eukaryota; kingdom Metazoa; phylum Arthropoda; class Insecta; order Hemiptera; family Aphididae; genus Schizaphis; species Schizaphis graminum. The sequence goes on along the minus strand of CM037033.1, from coordinate 24,195,237 downwards.
CTTACAGCATCCAACTTTGGACGGATTTGTAAACGAAGACCAACTACCTCATGTAAAAATATTATATATGATTTGCTATATAGATCATTAAATTTACATCAATCACAACTGAATATGGTAAAGAAATGGAGCCATTAGCGATTAAAGAATTTGAAAATATAAAAGGCAAAAAAATTTTACCTTGTGGTCTGATGATTGATCAAGATTTTTCGTATTTAGCTGCATCTACAGGTTAATAATTGCATATTTTACTTATTTTAATGTCCTATGGTATAAATATATTATACAATGGGTACAGATCTATTTAATAAAATAAACCATTTATTATATTATTATAAAATTATTAACTTAACCTAACCGTTCGGAGAAATTGATATTGACGGAACACCTATGTGTGCCGTTGTTGCCGATGGTCAATGGTCTAAGCGTAGTTATAAGACCAAATACAATGCATTATCTGGAGTGGTAAATTATATTTTAATTTAATATAATATATAGACATATAGGTTAACTATTTAATGAGTTATGAGTACCTAATATATTTTATTATTTTGCTTTAGAGGTAACAATTATCGGATATAAAACCAAAAAAATATTATTTATTGGTATCCGCAATCGATATTGTTTAATATCGTTACCTTAGTGACAATACCACGTAACTACAAATTTCTCGAAAATTACTTTTTGGTATCAAAATTTATATAATCTCCTTGCGCTTCTTTTGGGTTATTACCATTAAAGTGATAAAACGCTTATTTTCCCTCCAAATTATGTTTTTGTGATACATCGTATCTGATTGTTATATGTGATATCACGTAACTACAAGTTTTGTACCTGGACATCAAGGCTCCGCCCAATTAACGGTATAAAAATTATTTTAAGAACAGGTAATTACACAATTCTTCTTTTTATCATTTAATCATGCATTGCTTTACTTATTATTTGTAAAATGTGTTATTCACATACATTGTATAATGGATAATTATGCCTTATAATTTGACATGTCATATACATGCTATTGCAAATGTAGAACACTAAATTTTAATACTTTTATTGTACTTACTTGGAATTGCATCTCTAAAGAAAATAATAATTTTGAATTGAATACTCAATATTTTTATTAAATATTTAGCAAATTAGCATTTTATTAAAATAATTCATTTTAAATTACATTAAGTAGCTAATATTTTAAAATTATTACCATAGTTATTTACCAACTATTATAAGTTGTACTTTTTATTCATAATACTATTAATGATATAAATAAATACAAATATTAATATTAATATTATACATTAAATAAATAAATAAATATTTAAATATTAAATATAATACTAATAATTTTATTATCATCATTATTATTATTTTTGCAATATATTAAGTAGCTAAATATTTTTATTAAATATTTGGCAAATTAGCATTTTATTAAAATAATTCATTTTAAATTAATATATTAAGTAGCTAATATTTTAAAATTATTACCATAGTTATTTACCAACTATTAAATAAGTTGTACTTTTTATTCATAATACTATTAATAATATAAATAAATACAAATATTAATTTTAATATTATATTATATTAAATAAATAAATAAATATTTAAATATTAAATATAATACTAATAATTTTATTATCAATATTATTATTATTTTTTTTGCAAAGGTATTATGGCGAAGCGCAGGTTACAAAAAATACTTGATTTGTCATGTGCAATAAATAATAACAGTTTAAAAACTAGTGAAGACCATGAACAAAATAATATCCCTAGCTTTGCAGATATTATAGCATCTTCAACTATAGTATTCGATGAAAATTCCTACTCTGGTCAAAATGTTGACTTTACTGAAAATGAGGTATTAGCCATCCCTATTGAAGAATATTTTAGTTTCTCTAATGAAGATAACCTTGATCAAGCATATCACAATGTTTTCACTGAAGAAAGTGAAAACATAATACTTCCATTTGAAATGAATAATCCTATTATTGAAAGTGACATTCAGGAAACTGACAATATAGATAATAATAATATGGAACAGGTACAGGTAATAGAACAAAATATAAAAAATAATAACCGTAATATAAAACCTAAACCAGATAAGTGGAAGAGAAAAACCAGCCAGAAATTGAGGATGAATGGTGAAGATTATATAGGCTATCAGAGAAAAGGAAATGTTGTATCTCAAGATGTTGCTCGTTCAGCCAGGAAAATACAACCAACGTGCAACTCAACATTTTGTAAAAAGTCAAATAGCCGTTTCTGTCATACTTTTGAAGAAAATCAAAGATTAGAAATATTTTCATCTTTTTGGAAAGCATCTTGGGATGAAAAGAAAACATTTGTGTCAAGTATAGTTACTCAAATAAATACTAAACGTAACACAACTGGATCAACAGAAAACCGTAGACGATCAAACACTTACTTGTACCATTTAAAATATCAAAACTCACCACCATTACCTGTATGTAAGAAAATGTTTTTGGGTACATTAGGAATCAAAGAGTTTATGTTACACAATTGGGTAAAAGGATCAGCCAATGGATTACCAAAAAAAAATATAATGTCTTCCTATAGTAATGTTTTAGGTGAAATTGTTGAGATATCACCTCAAGGAAAAGCCAGAAGAGCTTCATTTGATGTACGTTTGCAACATATTAAGACTTGGTTCAATACATTGCCTAAAATGCCATCACATTATTGTAGAAAAAGAACAGATAGGTTATATTTAGAAGGGCCATTTAATACTATACAGGAAGTTTTTAATTGCTATAAACAAAAATGTATTGAGGACCAACTTTTGCCTTTTAGTATGTGCTTCTTTTCTCAATATATGAAAGAACACAAACTTTCTATATTTATTCCAAAAAATGATCAGTGTGACTTATGTACATCTTATAATAATTTTCAAATATCTGAAGAAGTGTATGCTGAACATATAGCCTATAAAAACAGAGCTAGAGAAGAAAAAGAAAAAGATAAAAAAAATGCACAAGAAAAAATATGCTATGTTTTTACCATTGATATGCAGGCTGTAAAATTATGCCCTTCATTAAAAGTAAGTTCTTTGTACTATAACATGAAATTGAAATGCCATAATTTGACGATTTATAACATAGCCACAGGAGAGTGCAGTAATTATTGGTGGCACGAAGGGGAAGCTGATTTGGAGGCTTCAGTGTTTGCAACAATTTTAATTAAACACTTGATCAGAAAGTGCACTGAAAACCTGCCTATTATAATATATTCTGATGGCTGCGGATATCAAAATCGAAATTGTGTTATGTCTAATGCTCTTCTTGAGTATTCGATTAGTAAAAATGTGGTAATTGAACAAAAATTTTTGATAAAGGGTCACACCCAAATGGAGTGTGACTCCGCACACTCACTTATTGAAAGAAAGTTAAAAAACAAAGACATCTATCTTCCTTCTGATTATATTAGGATTACCACTGAGGCTCGTGTTAAACCATATCCATTTGAAGCATTTTTATTAACTCACAGTTATTTCTATGATTTTAAAAACTTAAAAACCTACACTTCAATTAGACCTGGAATTGGTAAAGGTGAGCCTGAGGTCAAAGATATCCGCGCTTTACAGTATGATCCATGTACTTCTAGTATTAGCTATAAGCTGTTGTTCGATGAACCATACTGTATTATTCCAAAAAAAACTCTTAGACAAAAAAAAACCAGTCAAATTCAAGATCATCAACTGTTTCAATATGAACCTTTGTACAACAAACCACTACCTTTAACACTCTCAAAATGGGCAGACTTACAAAAACTAAAAAAATTCTTGCCTCAAGACACTCATTCTTTTTATGATACACTTTTACACCTTCAAGATTTTAAAGCCAAAACAGGCTGTATCTAGTTGTTAGACTTTAATAATAACCAAAAAGTTTCATAATAATATGATGTCACAATATTTTATTATTATTTTGTTTTATATTATTAATTAACTATTTGTTACAAATTAGTATAATATTTTATGCCAATGCAGTATTTTATTCAATTTTATTTTATAATAATGTTATGCTATGTTTTATAATTTTGTGATAATATTATATCTTAATTTATTATTATTTTGTTTTATATTATCAAGTATTAGTTACAAATCAGTATTGATTTTAAAGCAATATTATTCAATTTTATTTTATTTTATAATAATGTTATGTTATGTTTTATAATTTTGTGATAATATTATGTCTCAATTTATTATTATTTTGTTTTATATTATCAAGTATTTGTTACAAATCAGTATTGATTTTAAAGCAATATTATTCAATTTTATTTTATTTTATAATAATGTTATGTTATGTTTTTTAATTTTGAGATAATATTATGTCTCAATTTGTTATTATTTTGTTTTTTATTATTCTTAAATAAATCATTTAATTGATAGTTGGGTATTTAAAATATGACTGCTTTAATTCTATAAATAGGAATTTCAATTTATAATAAAGTATTATGTTTTATGAGTTATATTATGTGTGATATTACATTTTACTTATTTTTGATTTGTGCTTAACAGAATATTTTTACAAGATAGGTAAGTAGTTCATTAATATTTGAGAGATTTTAATGATTTACATGTTATAATGTATGTTTTGTTATATTTTATACATTTATAATATTATTTATTAGATTAATAATGCAAGCTCAATTAGGTACATACAAAAATAACAAAGTTGTATTTGTATTGTATTAATTTCTAGTTTAAGAATTGAGTTATAATCTTATCAGTAATACCGAGTATCTACAACTAGTTTTTAAAGTAATATCACGTATCTGTTCTAAAATATATATTTTTCACTATTTTGTTTATTTTTAATAATGATTTTAAATAAAAATATTACAATGAGTTTTAAAGATAACATCCAAGAATATACACACTGTTTATTAAAAGTTAATAAGTTTTAAGTCTCTCCTGAAAAATATCAAAAATGTAGATACGAGTTATTGTCACTAAGGTAACGATATGCCAAAGAGCAAAAAATGCGAATGTCGCTATACAAGAACATGTTTGTTTTATGAACTGGAATAAAGCTGCTACAGCAATGGAAGCAGATGCCGTTGCAGAAGGTTTCAAAAGAAACATTGAATTACACGGATTGAAATTTAATAAATTAATTGGTTAATTATTTATTAGTTGTTTTAGATTTAATTAATTGCAATAGATAAGTATAATTGGTTGTAGAATATTTCGGCGCCGTCATTACTTTTTAAAAATAAAATATGTACTATATAATAATAATAATAACAACAACTCTTGATATATTATGTATAATATAATCAAATGTAATGTTATTTTAAAGGCGACGGTGATTCAAGTGTCAGTAAAAGATTGACAGAAGCAATAAAGACTTATGGACCTAATTTTATTATTGAAAAAATTGAATGCCGAAATCACTTATTAAGAAATTATGGTACAAAGTTAGCGGCAATTGGTATAAATACAAAATTTCCAATACATCTCAGAAAACATATATTAAATAATGCGAAGAGATTTAGAACTGCTATTACGAAAGCTATTGATTATCGTAATACATTAAATCTACAAAGCAAATATCAAAAAATTTCAGGTAATTTACTATTAATATTTAATTAATATCAATAACGAACAATTAAATAATTGTAATTATAATACGATTACATATTACGATTAGGTTTACGCAAAAATATATCAAATAGTTTTTATCATATTTTGGGTAATCATGAGCAATATGAAGAATATTTATTTGCAAAGGTAAAAAATTTAATGAAGTAAACCTATACGAAGATACGGAAAAATGTGGTCTTTACAGAGAAGTAAATCAAATAATCAAACGATTAGCAATGCATGCAGATAGTTTGAATGTGGATAATAATACGTATGCGAGCAATTCAACAGCATTATTAACAAATATTTGACTGGCAAACGAATACATTTTTCATTACGTCAATCATATGCCACTCGAATTGAATCCGGAGTAATTTCATATAACACCTCAGGCCAACTATTGCGCTCATTACACAAACATGTAGTCCATAAAATTAGTCCAGGTAAAATTTTTTAATCATTATGACTAGGGTTCTAAAATTTCATGAAATTTATTTTTGTGAAATATTTCATGAAACTTTCATGAAATATTTCATTTTAATGAAAAATTAAATAAAATGTTTTTTTTTAAATTGTAGTAAGAAATACAGTTAATTTTTACTTAGTAAGGTAGATATTTATTGCCTTTGTGTATAAGTATAATATACCTATATGGCTATACAATATGGCTATACAAACACACAGAACTACACAAGTCACATGCAAATACTGAAATACCCAATGTCCAATGGTGTTATTGAATATGCGGTATAGCGGTATTTCTATTTCCGTTATTGGCGAAGAAAATATAGATATTATCATGATTTTATTTATACAATATTCTATGTTTATACTTCATTAGCTGATATTGTCATATGGATGATAAATATGAAATCAGTGTGACAATATAATTATGACTTTATTATGGACATACCAAAAAACACAAAATTTTGAAAAAAAAATATTTTTCAATATTTCATTGAAATATTTCAAGGAGGGTGAAAGTTTCAATTTTGAAATATTTCAAAGTGAAAATTTCATGTGAAATATTTCATACTCATAACCCTAATTATGACTAATATTATGATAACATAGGTAATACCTACATCCTACATACATATTTTATATTTTTATCTACCAAATTAATTTTGTATATCTGTGATGTATAGGGGAGAATGGGGGAATACCGATCAGTGGGTAATACCGGCCACTAACATTTAATCAAAACTATCATATTTGAGGTTATACAAACACTTTTGATTAATAAATTATGATATCGTTATCTAAAATTTAATATGGTGTGATAATCGTATGATTTTTTCCCGACCAAAAATGTGATAACATTTCTTATCACATTTCACTAATAAAATCCGAAAATTGAATCATCATTGTAAGGTAAGATTTTTTCCTTTTCCTTTACTTTGTTTTAGTAGAATATAATCCTTAATACATACAGAATATGTTCTTATACTTAATCTAGTCCTATTTATCATCATATTAATGTTTTAGTAATTTATGTAAAACATATACGAAAGGGGTAATACCAGTCAAAGTGTATGGGGTAATACCGGTCAATTATCTTATTATACATACCGACCGGTATTGCCCCAATATATCTTAGAACACAATTAAAATACAATATTAATTAACAAATTAATAATAATGTATCGTTATTAATTTGTTAATTTTTTTTAAATATAATTCCCCACCTAGAAATTTGATTTACCTATTATCACTAAGTAATTATGTATATTTTTACTTAGATGCCGCGTAAGTACGTTAGAGTTACAAATCGAGGTGATTGGTCTCTTGAAAATTTATTAAACGCTATGAGTGCAATTTCCAATAAGGAAATGAGTATTAGGAAAGCCTCAAAAGCCTATGGTATTCCGTTCAGCACACTCCAAGAAAGGATTAAAAAGGGCAAAACCCAAAATTTAAATCTAGGGCGTAAACCTGTATTTTGTATTGATTTAGAAAATGATATGGCTGAACATATAAAAGATTTAGCCAAACTATTTTATGGAATTACACCTTTGCAGTTAAGAAGTGCTGCTTTTGCGTTTGCAGAAGAAAACAAACTTGAACACAATTTTAATAGTAGTCTTAAACTTGCTGGAATAGATTGGTTTTATAATTTTATTAGACGTAACCCATCAATAACCATTAGAAAACCTGAAGCAACTAGTATTAGTCGTATAACAGCTTTTAACAAAACTGAAGTTTCACTTTTTTTTGAAAATCTTGAGATGTTAATGGAAAAGTATTCATTTGTTCCTTCGCACATTTTTAATATAGACAAAACCGGAATTTCCACTGTACAAGACTCAGGAAAAATAATAGCACCTACAGGCCAAAAACGTGTAGGTTCTGTCACGAGCTGGGAAAGAGGTAAAAACGTAACTGTTATTTGTTCCATTAGTGCGTCAGGTACATTTGTTCCTCCTGTATTTATTTTCCCAAGAAAGAGAATGTGTCATCAACTACAAAGAAATGGTCCTCCAGGTGCAGTATATCAGTGTACCAAAAACGGGTGGTCCAATGAGGATATTTTCCTTGTTTGGTTACAGCATTTTGTCAATCATACGAAACCATTAACGGCAGAACCTGTTCTCCATATATTGGACAACCACGGGAGCTATATCAATTTGCCTGCTTATGATTTTTGTAAAAAAAATAATATAATAATGTTGTCATTGCCACCACATACCTCACATCGAATGCAACCTCTTGATGTTACATTTTTTGGACCACTAAAGCAGGCATTTAAAAGAGAATGTGATTTATTTATGAAGTCAAATTCACTTGTAAAAATAACCCCGTATGATTTGGCTGAACTGTTTAATAAAGCATATTCTATAGTGGCAATAATACAAAAAGGTGTATCTGGGTTTAGTTCGACAGGGATATACCCAATGAACCCAAATGTTTTTACCGAAGAGGATTTTTTCGCAGCAAACACATTTGCTACTGACGATACCAACACCTTATCTCCAGTTGTCATTGAAATGAATTCTACTTCTGAAGAACCATCAAATTCTACAAATAACATTATAAATAACTCAGTGCCTTCTACATCTACATCGTCGGAATATCTTGTTACCTTTAAATCAATTACGCCAATTCCAAAAAAACCATCTCCAAAAGTGGTTCGCCGAAGATCTTCAAAGCAGCACTCCACTGTTATAACATCAACTCCAATGAAAACGATACTCGAATTGAAAGAAAATAAAAGAAAAACGAAAATAAAGAAAGAAAAACTTGCCGCCCCCCCCCCCCCAAAAAAAAAAAAAAAGAACAAAAGCCTAAACCAAAGAGTGAGTAAATATTTTATGATTTATATTCATACAAATTATCTTATTAAAATGTATCTTTACTGACTGTTATATTATTAAACTTTGTTTAGAACCAAATAAGAACTAATTAACAAAACGAAAATTATTTGAGGACGTCGGTTCTAGTTCAGATAGTGATGTTGATATGATAGAAATAGTTGATGACAACAGTGATGATAACGTTAATGATGGTGAGGAGGTTTGCTAAATATGTGAAGAGAGTGGAAAAGATGAATTGTGGTACAGATCCACACAATGTGGTTTCTGGGTACATTCAGAATGTAGTGGAGCTGATACTGCAGTTAACTATATTTGTGACATTCGGCAGCCGGCGTATGATCGCGGTGAAGGGGGGCGGGTCCCGCGCCTGTCGTCGTCGTTGTAGTAGTCGGAAATATAAATGTACATATTTTATATTTCGGGCAAGCACCAAGCTCGATTTTTTTCATGACGCAATAACGTATACATATACATACAGTGATATATTTTTTATTATAAATAATTAGGTAATTATTATTAAAAAGAACAATACACATCGATTATGATGATCTTTGATATTTACGTAATTATAACAAAAAACTCTATGTATTATTTTACTATATAAAGGCGTTCTACATTACATACAAATCATTATTTGACAATATTTCAGAGTATGATTTTCAGTTATTATTTTCGTATAAATTTTCTCGTGCATTAAGTATTTTTTAGCATTACGTATTTTTTATTAAATATGAACCATAACAGCGATTTCGAATCAGGAGCATTTTTGGACTTGGAATGTTCCCAAACTTTCAAACCAACACAGACATTAGCCAATTTTTTGGAAGCAACGGAAACAGAGTTACAAGCCGAACAAATGGTAATTATTATAAATATATTTTTTTTATAATTTAAAATTAATTATTTTATTTAATAGTCGACACCAGTGAAAACGGCCAAAGTTGGTATCAAGAGGAACATACATCAAGTACAACAGAATCTAGAACTTCGGTGTATGAAAAAAGCGAGACTGACGAATTCTTCGAAGAACTCAAAAAGTTCATTAGCGCCTCCGACGAATACGAATACGGAGACAGTGACACCGACGGAACAAGAAGTGACGAAAGGAGAACAGAGACGCCTAACGATGTTGGAATTACCGATGATGAAATTAATGAGCTGGGTGAAAATGAACATCGGGAAAAATCTCCGGGATTCGGAGATTTTTTTCGAATTAATGAAGATAATATTCAACCTGCCAGTAGAGTCAGAAGATCCGATTTTCTACCCTATAACGATTTTAGTATTGATGATCGTAGTAATATTACCGAAACAGATACCACAAATGTAAATATTTTATTAATTTATAATTTTTATAATTTATATTTATTATTTATTTTTTTTTAGTTTACACCCGAAGAAATGGACGACTTATATACCGGAGACAGTGACGGCGATGGAGGAGATGGAGACGACAAACTTTCAACCAGTGATTCCACAATTTACAAAATTGTTGACGAATCTCAGGTTGAAAGTCAAAACCTCATACAACGAGCTGCCAATCAGCTCACTAGTCACGATTGGCCAGGACACGTATGCTACGTCTCCGATGTCGTTGTGCCACCTGGACGCAATGGAGTTGTTCGATTCATTGATGACTTATGTAGATACGTTGAATTTTACCTAAAACAACCTTTCCTCGTCATCAGTGAACACGACGACCACGTCCACGTCGCTCACGCCTGTCTCCAGGCAAACCAAGCTTGCCGGTGCGTATGGTTGCAACGCTGTAGCGATTTCCGCAAGTACCGACGAAAACAGCTTCGAGGACGCGTTTATGCGTGCAACCTCGGAAGTGGTGACTGGGAGGCCATTATGCGATATTTTTGTTCAAACGGGCGTATCGCAAAAAAAGTGCACCTCCCAGGTGCCAATGAAGGATTATGTTGTGAAATTAGAAATTTTTCCGTAAGTTTTAATTTAATTTTAATAATAAATATATAAATTAAATAAAATTATTTTTTTAGGCGGAACAAGATCCAGTACATTCCAAAGAAGGACTGGTGGAAGCATGCATCGACGAGGGCGCTTGGGACATTCTCGGACGGAAGTCCGCATTACGCCGAGGCGATGACCGTGGCCGGGGGCATATTGGACTACGTGTCCAAGCAGCCCAACCGAAAAACGGAGTCAACCACGACGGGTCTTTACCAATAACAATTGACGAATTATTAAAGTATTATCCTACATGTCCGCCAGATGCTTTTATTAATATTAAAGAGTTTTACTTAAATCCAGCTTTAAATAAATATGACGAGACGGACAGAAATGTGCGTTTACAATTACGAAATTGGTGTAACGTTATAAGAGATTGGGATTTGTTTGATTTTAATACGTATTATCACACCACTGGTGTAAAGCCATATTTTAATGCATATTCACGTACTTCTGTAAATGTTTACTATTCCGTAGAAAAGTCGATTACTATAGCCAACGAACTATTACGATATCAATTCGATAATGACGAAAGGTCAATTAAACAATTTTTACATACATTGTATAACGTGTTGGATAAAAAAATACCGAAATTAAATTCGATATGTGTAATAGTCCGCCGTCTGCTGGTAAAAATTTTTTTTTCGACGCCGTTGCGTCATACTTTTTAAATTATGGTATGTTTGGAACGGCGAATAGAAATAATAATTTTACATGGGCGGACGGTGCGGGTAAACGATTAGTAATATGGAACGAACCTAATTACGAACAAGCACATATCGAAAAAATGAAAGAACTTTTGGGTGGTGATACAACTCGTGTTCATGTTAAATATAAAGGCCATCAACCACTTCAAGGTCCCCCGATAATACTATTAACAAACAATTACCTATCTATTTGTAACAATTCATTGTTTGCTGACCGTCTCGTCACATATAAATGGCAAGCCGCTCCCTTCTTAAAACAATATAATAAGAAAATAAATCCTTTGTTCTTTTTTAAATTATTAGTATATTGGAAAATAATCGAAGATAATATTGTTATTGTGTAATTTTTCACATAAATTTTGCGCTTTTTCAAATTCGCCTCTATTCGTGCTGCGCCGCCGCCGTACCGGATCGCAACAATAAAATGAGAACCACTGTCTGCGCGGTGGGTGAGATTCGGAGTATTGCGGCGGCCAGCCGCCACTTTTCGTGAAGCGGACTATACACAAACATGTAGTCCATAAAATTAGTCCAGGTAAAAATTTTTAATCATTATGACTAATATTATGATAACATAGGTAATACCTACATCCTACATACATATTTTATATTTTTATCTACCAAATTAATTTTGTATATCTATGATGTATACCTATATTTTATATTATGTTTCATTACTTTAATTTGAATTTCAATTATATTAGGTGTTAGGTAAAATACGAGTTTCGAGTACATTGATATATAAATAAATATTACATATTTATATATTATTATTAGGTCTTAGATTTATATGTAAATATATATTGCTGTGAATAGATAATTTAATTAAGTCAAGAGATAAATTTATTTCAAATGATTTGTAATGAAATTAGCTATATATTTGTATAGTAAAATTTATTTTTTATTTGATATAAGAAATGTTGATAAACGTTTTTTAAAATCAAGAGAACGAAAAGCCGTGTTATTAAAAAACAGAAGAAAATTAATTCCTAAAAGGAAATTATTTTTAGATAAATCATGTGAGGCCGATGCAAATTAGCTGAAGCACTAATTGACGAGTATACGCAGGACGAACTCGAACGTAAAAAAAGTGAAATTATATGTAGTCTTCAATTAAATGAAAATGCAAGACAGTTATTAGAAGAGGAAACTAGAGACCAGTACAAGTGTCAAAGGTGGCATAATGAACGAAAAAATCGTTTTACAGCATCCAACTTTGGACGGATATGTAAAAAAAGACCAACTACCTAAATTAAATGTAAAAATATTATATATGATTTAAATATAAAATAAACCATTTATTATATTATTATAAAATTATTTAATATAATATAATATATATATCTGTGTGTGTGTGTTTCTATATATTTCAGATGGGTTAACCGAAGATAATGGTTTAGTAGAAATTAAGTGTCCTTATCCAGCGAAAGATTATACAAATATTAATGACACTATAGGAAACGAACGGAGAATGACTAAAACGCTTACCATCGTACCTCAAAGGTTAACAGTAAAAATCTGAATTTATTCTAGAGACACTCATTAACGTGGAGTGTACGAGGGTAAAGTATACAGTTGATTTACCGCGTATTATCTGATACGGGTGATACCACAGAGGGTGCCGGTTACCTGTTCGATGGTCATGTGTTTGAAAATGTGTGTTCGAAAGTTCATGTCATCGAAAAATTGTATCTTAGAAAAGCCATGTGTTCGAAAAATCATTTCTTTGAAAGATTATTTGTTAGAATTTAAAAAAAAACTGTTAAACTAATTGGTTTTAGAACGTGATCCGAATATCGGATATATCTCACACAGAAAACAGTTTTTTCGTATTGCGTGATGTCGTATACTCCGATTACTCGAAATATACAATAAAATAACACACGAAATATTTAATAATACTTTATTGAACGCGCGGTGTTCAGTGATGATCGAGTCACACGATCACCACCACTGACCCCTCCCTTGGAGTTTCCATCCTCTTTATATATTAATTAGGTACATTATGTTTTTCCCTGTCTTAACCTAGTTATCTTATTGATTAAGCATAAATTATATTATTGTTTTCTTATTCTAGTTACATAATGTTATATTAAATTGTTATAATTGTTATTTTAACCTACTTGCGTGTTTGTTTAACTTAAATAGAAATAGTTACGCAATTTTACTTATTACTTATGGCTCTCTACTAATAGGCCAATAACCTATGATTGTTTATTTAATCTAATTCTTAAACACTAAAATTTCTTATTAAAATATCTTTTTACTTTAAAGCTTAATACAACAGTCCCCTAAATTACAAAAAATATGACCTCATATTTTACATTTTACACCGTGGATATTTTGATACCTATTTTCGCCTCATGGAACGATGGGATTGTATTGTTGGAAATATGTTGACGTAGGTTGTGTATTCTCTGCATTTGTTAAATAATTTTTTATGTGGATTTAAAATTGTTGTCTGCGTTTTTTTTGTTTCTTGATTTTGTTGCTGATGTTTCCATTTTCTTATTTCTTTGTGTTTTTTTTTTTTTTGTGTTGTCTTATGTGTTATTTTACTTCAGTCTGTGTTTAGTAGTCCTTCCATACGAGATTTATGATGCCTGCCAATACTACTGTTGTTGTTTATACTTTTTTTGGTATGTAAAGTTTGTGTTTATTTTTACTGTATTTTGTTCTCCATTTTTTATATATTTTTTTTCTCTTAAATCTTGTCTTAGCTGGTGGACGTATGTGTCAGCTTGAAATGGAGTGGCCGGCGGGCGTAGTTCCCCCGCCATATGAGACTGTTGTGGAGCTGCTGGAGCGTGACAGTTATGAAGAGGAAGACCACAATTAAAATATATTAATATATACCTTATAATGATAATTATATTAATAAATTAATAATTTATTTTATAATATATTTTTTTTTCTCTCAAAAGAGAATATATAAATTTCATCTTAGTTGGGTTCACCACATGTTTTGAATAGGTAGTAATAATTATCATTTGAGTGGAACATCCCGCAGAGGTGTATATTTTTTACAGAAGCTTGTTCATTTGATGCTAACTGTATGTCAGTGGGCATGTTATATATATAAGTTCATATATTTTTGGTTATGTTGTTGTTATAGACACTTTGTAGTTAAATGTTGTAAAAAGAGGGGACCGAGAAAAAAAAATTACACTATTGCTTATGTGATAGTTTTAAAATAATTTTACATGATTTTGATTTTGTTATTGCATCACATTTTGTTAAAAAAAAAAAAATATACAGTGTAGCTTAAATGGTAAGATCGTATACATAAAATTAATAATATTAATTATATATTTTAAAGATATTAATATTTTGTACATGATATTGATAATATTTTATAGAGTTAATTCTATTATTGCCTAAAAAAATTTTTTTTCTAAACAGATTTTCATGTTTTTACATTTGTGTAAGTATATAAAGTTTTATTAACAATAGGATTTTATTACATCATTATATATATATATATATATTTTTTTAATTAGGTCAGAGGATTGTGGAGTTGTACATTTGTGAGCAGTGTCGTTCGTGGGTTTCTTTCAGCCTGTTTCTTTATGGACGTCGTATGATTCTTCTCTTGTGCAGCGGAAATTATTTAATTAAGTTTAGTTTTAAGTATTTTATTTATTGTCTTGTTGGTATTGGTGGGGGTAATGTGTGGGCTGTCATAAGTAGCTGCACAGTTATGACCACGGGGTATATTTTGTAGGTTATATAAGTTATACTTATGGTTAGTAGGGCTAACCACGTTATGTACACGATATCCCCTATAAATCATTTATTAATCTATTTGGCATGCCGTCTAACATTATGTCTTTGAAATATTCATCATAATTTTTAATTTTTTTATTGATATGGAAGTTTGGGATATCTTTCGTCCAGTCCGAGTTCATGATTTCTGATAAGTTTGTAAAGTAAATTTTGTCTCTTTGTTCTTCATGTATTATTTTAAGTGATTTTATGTTTGTCCATGATATGGGTAGTACTCTTTGTACAGTCAGTTTGTTATTATTGCTTAGTTCGCAGGGGTACATTTTTGGAATAAGAGTCTGTTCGTTTTTTATTAGCTCATGGTTGCAAGGTAGTTTTAATTTTAATAGTCCTGGGTGTTCGTAATTTATAAAAAGTTTTTGTGTTGTTATTATGTTATCTACTTCCTTTCTTATATATAATGTCGGTTGTGGATTAGTTATAGCATATGTATTGACTCCTATTTGCTTTATTATTGTTTCTTCGTTATTCGTTTGGGTTACACATTGGAAATAACAATATTTGTTTATTTCGTCTAGCGGTAGGTTCTTGAAAATAGCCTCTACGCACCTTGGTGTTAATGTTATGTCTGATGAGAACCTTGGTGTGTAGCATAGGTCAGTTACTGGGGGATCGCAATGTTGTAGGCCTATACCCGAAATTACTCGGTGTTCGTTATTTATTGTGTTAACTGCCATATATGTTTTTTCGGAATATATTATACATGTTGAATTTTTATATTTGAAGTGTGCAGGTATATTTTTAGAGAAACTAATTAAAGCTAGGCTAATTACTTTTTTGGAGGAAAATCAACTGTTATCGAATAACCAATTTGGCTTTAGACCTGGCTTAGGTACTGATGACGCCCTTTATAGTACGACACAGTTTATATATAATGAATTAGATAGTGGAAGCAAAGTAATAGCTATTTTTTTGGATCTAGCTAAAGCCTTTGACACAGTAAATCACAAAATTCTTCTACAAATATTACCAAGTTTTGGAATAAATGATCGTAGCCTAAATTGGTTTTGTAGTTATCTAACAAATAGAAAACAAAGAGTCAAAATAAATAATGTTACAAGTCAAGATAAATATATTGAATATGGTGTTCCTCAAGGTAGTGTTCTGGGTCCTATTTTGTTTATTTTATACATAAACTCGGTATGTGATCTTAATTTGGATGGTCGGGTAGTCTCATATGCTGATGATACGTGTCTACTTTTCACGGACAAAACGTGGGAAGGAGTTCATTCTAAAGCCACAATTGGTATAAACGAAGTTCATAAATGCCTTAGTGAAAAAAATTTAATATTAAATGATGAAAAAACTATGTTCATGACTTTTTCCATAAATAAAACTCTTACAAATATGAACGCAATAACAATACATAGCTGCACTAATAGTGAAATATGCAATGTACACACTTGCAAACGTATTAAAGAAGTCTCAAGAATAAGGTACTTAGGGATTATTTTTGATAACAACCTAAGATGGAATCTTCATTCACATAATGTTGTAGGGAAGCTACGCGCAATAACATATAAATTTAATAAACTCAAAAATTTGATACCAAAAAATACCATACGTATGATATATTTTGCCTTGTATCAATCAATATATCAATATGGTCTATTAGTATGGGGTGGAATGGGAGATGGCGTTTTAAGACAGTTGCAAGTCAATCAAAATAATATAGTACGAATTTGTTTAAATAAATGTACTCTAGAAGGATCAACTAGACAAAATTACTTAGATTTGGGCGTATTACCTATTCGATCACTTTATAAAAAAATTGTAATTATGTTCATTTTTAAACGTCTAATAAAAAAAAATAGTATCCCTTTCTATCAAAACAAAAGAGAAAATAGAGTTTATAACATTCCTGTTAAGTATTCAAAAAAATCATTCGGTCAATCATTTGTTGATTATCTGGGGCCCACCTATTTTAATTTAATGCCTTATGAAGCAAAAAAAAATATTCACTTACATCAAGGTAATGTTAAAAATATTATCTATAACTGTTTATTTTCAGAATTAGTCTAAATTTTTAATTTGATTTTGTATTTATTGCCTCATTTTTATTGTATGTTTAGTAATAAGTAATAATATTCAACAATTTTTGTACCTATTGTATATGACAACTTGTTTTGTTTTATATTACCTAATCTCTTCGGCTGTACCTATTTTATATTAATTTTTTAATTTCTTTTAACACTGTATACTCTCAATCCCTAACACAAGCTTAGCTTAAAAGGGATTGATAATCATTAAATAGTATATAAGTAATATTTTTATTTTGTAAATTTATGATGATTATATAATAAAAATAAAAAAAATAAAAAAATAAAAAAAAAAAAAAAAATATACTGAAATAATTTCCAATTCGATTTAAGTTCGCGGATAGGAATCTTTATTTTTATTAGAACTTGAGTTTTGGAAAATTGGCATTCTGTTATAGGAATGTTATAGTAAAGCACGGACTAAGATAGAATGGACTGGTAACGAATGTTTTATCAGTGTGACACAAATGTTTCTCTAGACAAGGTACCAGAGTACACTACATTCAGCGCCATCTATGGAGAAATAATCGTAACAATTTTATTTCTATGAACTTAATCATTTTATTAAAACAACAACTTGAACAACTTAACAACTAATAAGTTAAAATTTAAAATTGAAAGTCTGAAAATTCTCTAAAAATCTATTATTAAAAATACTTGTCTATGAATCTAATATACAAATATTACAAACCATAAATTGGCATCTTATAAGTACAAACATTATTAAGTGTTAACTAGTTTTGAACATTTTTTTTTCTTTGCGTTGACTTTATTTTGGTCTTTGTTTGAAATTAGTGAATACTGTCGCATTCTCACTGTTATATAATGAGTTATAATGTATGTAAGAACTTTATTCTTGTGATCTTTACATTGAAAATGAATAACAGTATTGGTAGAATTAAAGAAATCATCAATGGTCAGTAAAAAAACATCTGGATTATCATAGTACTTAGACAATGATTGTTCTACAGAAGATAGTAGGTTAAATATAAAATTATTTGGATGAGTAAGTGCACCTCTTGATTTCAAATTAACTAAGGCAGCTTCTGGTCTATTACAATAATTTTGTTCACCTAGATATGAATTAATTTTAGTTTATTACTGAGTAAATAATAATGAAATTATAATACTTACCCTTAATCATTTTAAGACAGACATCACAGTTAATTTTTTTTGTTAAATTTTTAGTTATAAATCCACAAATGTAATATATTACACAGTCTTCGACTTTTGCTTTATAATAATTGTGAATATTATTATCAAATATATCATCTATTTCTGTATCTTCTTCTATCATTGAATCAATTCTATTTTGTAGTATATTAATTTTTTCTGTTCGCTGAGAAGTAGAATTTTTCTCATTAAAAATATTTTTTAAATCAGTGATGGTAATTTTATCCGTATTGGAATCTAAGATTTTACAATTTCCGGTTTTCGGTGGTTTTAGTATAGAATACATAGACAACATTTTATAAACCTGTAAAAATGTTGCTGCACAAGGATGGTCATTTGGACCAGTGGCTTGTCTCGCCATTCCAAAAAATTGCTGTAAACATTAAATTGAGAAAACAATTTATTTGTTAAAAGATTTATAATAAACTTATTTTTAATGCTTACTTCTAAACGGTCTTGATTCATTTTTGAAGTAAGAACATACTTAAATTTACATTCTTCTAATAGATATTTTGACAGCTGTATAGTAGAGTTAATTGTCACACGTAACCCATCAGCAGTAGACTGTGTTAGAAATTCTTGATTTGATATTTTTTTATGAATCATTTGTTCTTCCCAGTTGTCCAGCCATTTCAGGTTTTCTTCTAAAATCTTTACCCACAAAAATAATACAATTTAATTTAATATTTATCAGTTTGTATAGTTGATTGAAACTAAATTACCATAAAATCATTACTGTTCTTTCTTATTCCTTCTGCCGGATGTTTTCTATTAAGAATGTCAAACAGTTTGTTAAAACGTTCTGTAAAAAGTTGGGTCTGAAAACTATTTTTTAAAACTTCAATTTTTTCATAGTCCCTATAAAATTCTATTGCTTTAGCCATGGAGTCACTTAATACCTAAAATAGCAATTGAAATTAATTTATTTATTTACATAAAGAAGTAAGATTTATTTTAAAATTGTGTTGATAAACATAAATTACCTGAGTAGCTAACTTTACACTCATTTTACTGAAGCTATCTACATTCAAATGTCTCTGAGTGATTTTTGGACAAATTCTTGATGGCAAATTAGTGTTTCTATTAATATCGCAATTGTGAACTTCAATGTAGTGTGACCATCTTATATATGGTAAGTCTGGTGATTCCTTAAATATTTAATTCTACTTTAATAACAATTTAAAATTAGAGTGTCATGTATGGGAAGGTCAATGTGCAGATTATGTACATAAATAGTATATTAATAGAACAAATAAAAATATAATTGACATATCTTACCCTCAAACTTTTTTGATTATAAAGTCTGTTTCTAACATTTTTAATTAAATGAGGAGTGTCAGAAAACATATAAACATTTCGTTTATCATTTAAAGGATGCTTAAAAGAATTTACAACTTTATCTTTTTCTCCACTTATACCTAGCTCACTCCATAATTTTCTATTGGTAGAGGCCCCATCAGAAACCACTCCATCAATAATAGCTCCTGATTTTTCTAACAAGCATATAGCTTTGATAATTAATTGAGCCAGAACTACACCTAATAAACATAAATTTTAGTAAATAAAATGAAAAAGATTTGGAGATTCGGTTAACTTACAAAATATAAACCATAAGTACCTAATATAAGTGTTGATATTGAATATAAACTTTCTTAAAATAAACACAAGCAACATTTAATTGTTTAAAAATACAAATAAAAACATAAAACAAAAATTTAGGTTTTGAAACCACAAACATACCTACAACACAATAGAGCACTGGAAATAATCACAAAGTTGATTAGTAATTAGTAATGTTAATAAGAAACTGGTAGATAATAATATACGAACACATAACATAAACACAAAACTATTTATTAATAATCACAAAGTTAATTAGTAATTACTTATATTTAACCATGAATTAGACATACCAAGTTCAATATATAATCCAAAATTAAAATGTTAATAAGAAATAACGGGTAGATGATAATATATAAACACATAACATTGACACAAAACAATACATTTACATTAGGTATACATAGTTATATATTTAAAAATGTTGGTTGCCTTTGACTGATCCTTTAGACGCAAAGACAGCTATTGGTTGGATAAAATTGCTTGTGAAACTTTGGAAAATAAATACCAATCCATGGTTTGCTTTCATTCCAGATGATTCAATTTCTCCACCAAAGTCTTCTAAACCTGAATATGTAAGTTCTCGTGTATTGACTTTCAAACTTTCCCGTAAAAAAATTTCATCAAAGATAATCATTCCATGTCTTTCATTTGAGTTTAAAGTAAAAATTTTTTTTCTTAATAACCGAAAAAATTGCTCATCAAATCCACACTGTGTTTTAATGAGGGATAAATATTTATAAATTGTACTCTGACATGGTAATGGTAATATATCCTGGTTTTTTAAAAACCCATAAGTTGATGATGATCTATTCAAAAAATAATAATTAAAAATGTATTTTATTGTTAAGTATTGCATTAAATGGTTCCTACCGTATCTTTAGAAGTATGCATAATAAGATCCAATCCTCAGAGTATTGTCTGTTTTTGGAATTAGCTACTTTACTTGAATTTATTATTTCTTGTATTATTACTTTTTGTGATGTATTTAAATTGTATGTTTCAAATATTTTTGTGACTGAACTATCATTTAAATCTTTTGTTTGCTGTTGTAAATCACTTAGCTTTGAGTTCAAATTTGTTATAGTTGTTCTGAGTCTATGTTTATTTTGAAATTATTGAAATGTTGGTTTTTACTAATTTATTAATTCAAACAAATAATAAATAACAAATACATTACCTATAGTTGTTTTGTTTTAAACTTTTTTTTCTTTTTACAATTTTGTTAAAAACAATACGTTTCATAGGACTGAGAGTAGGCCCAATATATTTTAATCTAGGTTTTAATGACCTTTTCCTATATGTTCTAAAATAAGGAAATAGTATATCACATGATTTGCATCTTTTTGTAGAATCAGTTAAGTTACTACAGTTATTTGACCGCCAAAAAGTGTTTTCAATCTGTGCACTTTTGATTTTAATTCCTAGAAAATAAAAATAAAACATTATTTGAGCTCAAAGTGTAGGTATTCAATGATTTATATAAAATATTGTACCTGGATAGTTTATGATTTTTGGACCGCCCTGACAAATAATTTTATCATGGAACAATTTAACAGTATTAATTACTTCACTTATATGAAAAGGATAGATTAGCTGAGTCAAACCACAGAAGGCAGGTTCAATTTTTTTCTTGTTTACATAGTAAGTTATGCCAGATTTAGGACAAAATACTATTTGTTTTTCAACAAATATTTGTGCCCCATCATCTATATTATAATGTAAAAGTTTGTATATTGATATTATTTCAATGTGTTTATATAATTTCCATCCTATTGGTAACAATACATCAGTTGAGCTTTTTAAAAATGATTCAAATGAGTCAATTTCCTCTTTTAATTCCTATAATAAAAGTACAACACAAATAAATCTTTCAAAATTTGGTAAGAATTATTATTAACTTACTGGCAAAGGAGCTAGACATACTCGTTTTGTCAATGGTTCTTGGTTTTCAAATAATTGTTTTCTACATGGTTCAGTATAACTATTCTGTACAGAATATGGTTCAGTTACGTTTGTATACTTTTCAAATACTGATGGAATTGCTCCCTTTTTTAAAGCAACTCGTTGCCTGGTGCCACCAATCTTAAAAATATAGGTGTTAAAAGCCACCAATGAACTATGTTTAGTTAAAAATTATTAAATAATGCTAAAATATTTACTTACAGCTTGTATTATCTCTGGCGAAATGTTGATATACTGTGTTATAATATCTTCTGGCAAGAAATGTTCACTACAAACATGGCTAATTTTACATTTTTCATTACCATTTTGATTTTGTATAATTGTATGCCAGGCTATGGCATCTGTGGTTGGAACTTTAAATAAAGTAACTTTTTGATTATTTTTATTACTTTTACAAGTAATAATGGAACATTTACGAGGCATGTTTCCTTTCAAATGTAACAAAAAAATTAGTGGTTTTACCTAAAATACCGATATTTATTATTTAAACATTTTATAAAAATGCATTGGCGGGAACCACTATTTACTTTTCTATCGTATATTATTATCACTAAATGGCGTTGAACATAGTGTACTTGTGATGGATGTGCGGTGTAGCGGAGCAGAAACATTTGGGGATCAGACCCCACCACCCCGCCGTCCTTACCGTTACCAGTCCATTCTATCTTAGTCCGTGTAGTAAAGTGAAAGGTTGTCTAAGTTAATTGCTAATTCGAAGCCATTTTTTTTTATTATGTCTGAGAGTTTTATTAAATCTGTATGTAGCGTGTCTATTGTTATAAGTCTTGATGGTATTTTACTTATTTTGCATTGTAGTTGTGTACTAGTCTCTCTTTCGTAGTTCATAATTTTTATGATCATAGTTATTAATGAAAACGTAATGTCTTGTAGCCCTTTAATTTCTTTGTCAGTTTTTGTGGTTTCTATTAAATCATTTTTTTTTTCTTCGTTAAGTAATGTTTTGAAACTATTTTTTAATATTTCAAGTTTATTGCTAGTTACAGTTGTGTAGTTGTTTAGTTGAGATGTTATTTGATTTAAGTCTTTATGGTCTGATACAAAAACGTCTTTTAGTCTGTCTGCTTGTTGTTTTAGTTTGTCCTCGTTTGTGTGAAAATTTTTTATCTGTTTTTCGGTTGCTACATCGCAGCAAAAATTGTAAAAATCTCCGATTATTTGTATTCCTCTTTTCCTATTTGTTTTCTTTCTATTATTTCCTACCATTTCTTCAGTTTTTTCTAAATTTTTTTGTTATCATTAATGTTTGTGTTAAGATTTTTTAATAGTATTAATATTTGTTGTATAGTATAGCAATAGTTATTTTTTTTATTTTCACAGTAATTTTCTATTTCAATTAAGTTCTCTATAAAATTTTGTTCTTCTGTTAGAATTTTTTGAGTATATATGAGTGGTATACTTTTTTCGTATACCATTACTTCCGGTATTTCATTAAAAAACGCCCCTGATGATATGGTAATGCTTAGTTTTTCTTCTGCTGCTATACTGCTACCTATTAGTAATACTATTAATAGGCACATTTTGCTAGAACAAACTAAAATTTAATGGTTAATTGATTAATAATTTATTATTTACTAAAATGTTATTCATTTCTCTATCTGTAAAAGGTTTAATTCTTTGGACGTGAATGGTATCTGTAGTTGATTTCCCATTTAGTATTAATTCTACTTTGTAATTTACATCAGACATCTTTTTTATTATTTTAAAAGGCCCTCTATACTTATATGCTAATTTTTTTGATTTATTTGGTTCTTGAAATTGAAATTTTATTAAAACTTTCTGACCTGGTAGGTAGTTCACCGTCTTATGTGTTTTGTCGTAGTTTAATTTTTGTGTTTGTTGTTCCTTTCGTATTATATCTGGTATATTCTTCCTGATCTCTTGTAATATTTCTATAGATTTTATAAGATTAAAATTGTCGTTGTTTGGTAGGATTTTATTGTCTAATGGTAGGTTTGCTTCCATACCGTGTAGTAGGAAGAAAGAACTTACCTTTAGTCTTGAGCTCGGGCATGTGTTATATGCAAATAGCACTAATTTGTAATATAGTACCCAATCTTTTTGGTTTTTATTTACGTAGTGAGTTAAGCTATTGCATATTAGTTTGTTCATTAATTCTGTCATTCCATTTGTTTGTGGGTGATATGCACTAGAAAATATTTGTGTAATACCTAAGTTTTTACATACTTCCTCCACTTCTTTGTTTTTAAAATGCGTGCCTCTATCGCTGCAAAAATATTTTGGAACTCCGTATGAGGTTATTAGATCCATTAGGAAATTTATTGTTTCTGCTCCTGTTGCATTCGCTACCGCCTTTGCAAAAGCCATCTTTGTCGCATTACATGTTACCACAATTAAATATTTTTTTCCGTGAGAGGGTGGAAGTGGTCCCAAATAATCAAAAGTTAACCTTTGTAGTGGTTATCCTGATTCTATAGGTATTGGTTGTAGTAATCCTGGTGCTTTGCCAATTGGTGTTTTTAATAGTTGACAGGAAGTACAAGAATTAATAAAATTTGTGGTGTCTTTGATCATCGTATCCCAATGATACTTTTGTTTTAATTTGGCGATTGTTTTGGTTATGCCGAAGTGTCCACTAAATATTCATTCATGGTATGATTTTAATACAGTATAGATCAAACTTTTGGGAATGACTAGTAGGTCTAGCTGTACATTTTTGTTCCATTGTTTGTAATATAAAATATTATTCTTTACACAATATCTTCTTGATTTTTTCTTAAATTTTTGTTCCCCTATGTCATTAAGTGCATTTAATATATTTCTACAAAATTCGTCGTTTGATTGTTCTGTTTCTAGAATTTTTATGTTTATTTCTTCATTCGTACTAAGTTTCTCTACTTCTGTTAAGTTTAGTGGAAACCTAGATAGGCTGTCTGCGGCTAAATTGGCCGATCCGGCTTTATGTTTAATAATAAAGTCGTATTCAATTAGTTTAAAAATACTTTTTGTTATTCTGGATGAGGGATTTTTCATTGTTTTAAAATATTGTAAGCTCGAATGATCGCTGTATAGTGTATACAATAAACTCTCTTCCTAATAGATATTCTCTGAAATAATTAATTACAAAAACAACTGCTGCCATTTCTAGTTCTGTTGTTGAAAAATTTCTTTCCCCTCCTTTTAATTTCCTAGATGTGTATCCTAAAGGGTGTTTCTTTCCTTGTTCGTCCTATTGTTCTAGTATACCTCCTAATCCTTCTAATGATGCGTCTGTAGTGATATAAATTGGTCTTCCTTCTTTGAAATGTGCTAATACTGGAGCTGAGATTATTGCTTGTTTTAGATATTCAAAAGCTGCTTCTTGTTCCATTTCCCATTTAAATCCAATATCTTTTTTTGTTATGTTTATTAGTGGATTTGCTATTTTCGAAAATTTTTTTATGTATTTTCTGTAGTATGAACATAATCCAATAAAAGCCCTAACATCTTTGACTTTATTTGGTTTTGGGAATTTTTTTACTGCTTCGATGTTTCTTTCTAAAGGTTTTAATCCGTATTTCGAAATTTTATGCCCTAATAACTCTATTTCTGATTGGAAAAAAAAACATTTATTCGTTTTTAACTTTAGTCCAGTCTCATCTAATCTTATAAACATTTTTTCTAAATTATATAAAGCTTTTTCGAATTTATCTGCAAAACAACAAATATCGTCCAGATAGGCTACTATTGATCTGTACAGATATTCGCTAAATATTTGATTAATTGTCCTTTGGAAAATAGGTGCTGAATTTTTGCAACCTTGCGGTATTCGTTTAAATTGAAATAATCCGAAGTCGGTAGCAAATGCTAATTTTGCTCGGTCTTCTTGTATTACTGGAATTTGAAAATAACCTTGTGCCATGTCAACTGTTGAAAAATATTTTGCCCCTTCCAAAGCTCTAAATATATCTTGTGATCGTGGTATTGGATGTCTATCATTTACTGTCTGTTCATTTAATTTCCTGAAATCTACTAAAAAACGGTATTCTCCTTTTTGTTTCTTTGGTATAAGAAAAACTGGTGCTGCGTAACTGCTTTTGCTTGGTTTTATAATATCTGCATTAATCATTTCATCGATTATTTTCTTTAACTTTTCTCTCTGTTGTGGCGAGACTCTGTATGGTGCTTGAAAACCCGGATCTTTGGAACTTAGTTTGACTTCACATTCTTCCACTTTAGCACAATTTAAATCTAATTGTTCTGAAGTAAACAAGTGTTGAAATTTTTTTAATAATTTGAAAATATTTGGATTTGGAGCTTCAGTAGTTTTATTTTTAGTGCAAACTTTGAAAGAAAAAACGCATTTTTTATTCTTTGATAATTTTTTTTCCACCTATTTATTATTTGAACGACTTTATTATCTCGGCATATATGCTGCTGGTACAGTCAGAGCAAATCGTTTTGTGAATCCGCCCTTGTTAGGTGATAAAATCATGGCAAAAATGGGTAGAGGATCGACGTATGAAATACGATCTCATGTCGAAAATGCTTGCGCAATAGGATTGGTAAAATGGTTCGACAATAAATCAGTAATTTTAGCCTCAAATTTTATTACATCTGGTACACTTGATAACGTTCAACGATATGACAAAAAGCTCAAACAATATATCACAGTGGAAAGGCCAGAAATTGTTAAATTATATAATGCCAGTATGGGCGGTGTCGACAAATCTGACCAAATGATAAGTCTGTACAGGACTTTTATAAAATCTCGGAAATGGACTCTCAGAATGATATTTCACGCATTTGATTTGGTTGCAAGTAATGCATGGTTACAATACAAGAAGGAGGCTGAGGAGTTATTAGTGCCGAAAAAAAATGTATTGGATTTTCTACATTTTCGTCTTCAGTTAGCTGAAGAAATGATTAGTACTACGTTACAAACTCCGCCAACAAAAAAAAATAAAGTAGGACGCCCAACTAAACTTTCGTACAGTTCCGAGTCACCAACTTCATCATCATTTTCATTGCCACCATTATATTCTCCAACTAATCGCACAGACAGCTCGTTGCCTCTTGATGTGTCAAGATATGATAGATTAGATCATATGCCGAAAATAGATTGCTTGAAAAACGCAACTAAATGCAAAAATCCTACGTGTTCTAGAAACAATCGAACCCATTTTTACTGCACCAAATGCAATGTTCACTTGTGCTTGACGAAGGAGAGAAATTGTTTTGCAGAGTTTCACAAAAAAAACTGAGATTTGTTATATTTTTCGAGTACTCTAAACAGGCACCAATTTTGTTTTTTTATTTTTTATTTACAGTTGTATTTATTTTTAGATAGATACGAATTGTTTGTTAATTGGTTGATTTTAATTTTTATGTTTACGTTTTTTAAATTTTATAATAATACGTTATTAAAATGTGTTTTTTTTATTTTATGCACTAATAAAACAAGTTGTTTTCGTAATATCTATTATATTGTTCATTGACAGTTTTTAGCTCCATGACGACCTATGGGTCATTCTGATGACCCACTCTATAACTTCCAAAATAATTATGCAAAAAAGATGAAAATTTGTAAATATGTTAATTAATGTACTGTAAATGTAAATGTGTAAAAAAAAAATTTTTTTATTCACTTAAATAATTATAGGTCTGAAAGGGTTAATATTATAAATATTATAATATATTCATAATATTCTCTACATCGTATTCGTGGTTCATTTTCAATACACCTTAATAGGAAATAATTAATGTAACCGGCCTTCGAATACTGTGGCGGTGCCCGGCGGTATTTATGTTAACTAAAATAGTGCCGTCGAAAAATAAGCCACTTTTTTCACGGAGTGTTATCACCTTCTCTTCTCTACATCGTGGTTACTACTTTATCCGTATCAATATATTATTTTTTTTTCACAAATAAACTGCAAATGTGTGTTTATGCTTTCATATATTCATTGCTACAGCATTTATTTAATTAATTACGTTGGTATATAATCTATTTCAATAAAATTATTCAGTTTAAACAATAATAATTGGTTTCAAATTTCAATACCGTTCCGCCGATACGGTTTAAGAGATCGAGTTTTGACATCAGTTATCAACTCAAACTGTAGTCGATAGGATTAGGCGTTAGGATAGGATAGGATTTAGGCAGGTGAGTCGAGTTCGAATCCCGCTCCGGTAGATGTTTCGGCGGCGCTCTGATTAACACTGCGAATCATTTTTTGCATTTTTTTTCACTTTGATTTGATTTTAAATATTGTTCAATTTGGCACCGTTTTACAGTATACTTTAATTTCAATTTGCAAATATTATGTAGTACATTTTATTTTATTATATTAAATATATATATTTTAGAATATAGCAAAACAGAACTTGACCTGAATGTAATGTGAAGCAAATTTTGTATTTATTATATATTATGTGTATATTAAAACATTGTAATTATTTGTTTTAATATTTAAAATAATTCAACAATTAAAATAAATTCCACGGACACGATTGTATGTATGCATATGGGATATGTATAAGAGTTTATAGTGAATAGTTATTCCTTGCTAACCTATAGTTGTTATTACATATACCTTGCTCACTTACTTATAGGTAGGTAGTTAAAATTACATAGACACTAGACAGTCATATGAGTACATTACACACACTTTTGTTTATTTATTAAAATGTATTATTATATTATAATATCATACCTACTGTGTATGCATATATATTGTTTTAATGGTAAACATTTACACTTAACATTATCATTACTACTAAAGTGTGCGATAGCACAAATGTACTTTCAACATATACCTATGTCAGCAGTAGTATTAAAATAAAATATAAGCTGTTTGAATGCATAATACAGATTTGACAGACACAGTGACTTATGCATTTTACTTACAATGATGAATTTATATTTTTATAAACATTACGTTATGTTATTATTATTATTTACACAAATAGTGTACCTATGCTTCTATGCTTAGATATATTGTATTGATTGATTTTCCTATTGTCACTGTCATGAGCTTGCAGAAAAAAATTGAGAATACCTATATTATAAACTATGTATGTGATAGGCTTATTGTTGAATTGTTGAGTCAGTTAATAACATTTAATAAATAATATTTATTACTAACAGTCAATTGTACATAACTTTGAGAAACATACTAAATGTATTCTATAGTTATATTTTTATAATTTATGATAAATCAATCAAAAACTGTGCTTAATTAATAATAAATAAACCATTATATACTTCTTTGTATGCATGTAAACACTATATAATGCAAATTGTATTAAACACATGATTTTGCTGGCAACTTTGGTATATTTTTGTAGTAGAAAGCAACATTTGACATGATATGAGGGAATAAATTCAAGTACCTACTGTATGTTCTACTCATAATATATTTCAATATAAATGTTATTGCAGACCAAATTAAATAAAAAAATTTTTCTATGGTAGGATTTTTATATTACTCAGATTAATCACCTATGCTCCTATTGTATAATATTCACCCAACTAATAAAAAACAATATATTTATATATAGTTATTAGCTACAATATTTCAATATTAATGTACTAATTTTCTTTTTGAATCAAACACATAATATATTGCAAATGTTAAATATATGTTTTGGTATCAGCTTTGTTATTATGTTTTTATGTAATAGTAATTATTAACTATCACTGAATATGTTAAATAATAATAATTAATAAGTTTTAATTTATGGTCTCAATTATTTCATTAAATTATATTATTTATTTGAGTCCAGATTTTTAATTTTTGAAAAAATGTTATTATATTTCTATATAATATATTATACCTATTGTAAAAAAGATTGGTACCTACCTAATGAAACACAATACGTGTATGACGTATGTATGGAATACTTAGATAATATTATAAGAACATTATTATTAATAAGAACATCCAAGTTTCATCAGGGTTTTATGCAAAATTATTATCATAACTTTCAAGTTTCAAGAAAAAAAAATACAACACTTTTTCAACATGGTGTACCTAATAAATGTATTGTGGATTATTTCACTTATAACACTCACAATATTCACATTGTCCGCGATAGGTTAGGGGTTTAGTAACACAAAGTATATTCAATTTTTATCACATAAAAAATTCATATTTCATTAATTGCGCCCACATAGTCTGAAATTCTACGCAGTCGGATTGCCTACCTAAGCGATTTAGTTGTGTATAAATCGATTTTCCTTAAAGATAGGACGTTAACACTTCATTAGACTTACACTTTTTCCCCTACAATACAACATCAGACTTTCGACGTTAGGAGGTATTTCCCAGCACATGCATCAATTTGCATCGAATGTCGAATGAGGACTAATAGCTAGACACTCGATGAGCATTATTCGTACATTTACTTTTTTAATATATGTACCTCTCGGAAACATTTTATATTCAGATTTATTTATATAAAAATATGGTTTGTCTACTGGTAACGACATCAAAGAAGTTGTTCCAAATACGCAATTATTATCGTTAGGGTGTTTAATAGGAACCCAAGCCAGTCCATATGATATAAAAGTATGATTTTTTCTAAATACCAATTTACATCCTCCTTCGTTATTGATCGGCCTAGGTATAATAGCGTTTTCAACACTAGGATACCCAGTATCTGCGTCCATAGCTGCATCATCCCCTGTGCCAGGAAACGACAGACCCGATTTTGATTTCTTGGACGCACCGCTAGCTGTTGAACTGTCGGCACCGCGTTTTGGACCGGCGGAAACATTTGACATATTTTGTTGCGTAGACGTGGAAAAATTACTATCTTGTGAGAAAGAATGCACACTATCTGTATCTTCTGTAGTAGTAGATCCGTCTAATGATGGACTAGGTATTAAATCGTCACTTGGAGCTATTGAAGTATCAACTCCTCCACCTAAAACATTTAATGGTAAATTACGATGTGTACGTCCAATATTATATTGTTTAATCGCATATTGCTTTTGACTACTATTTAATGAAGTCCAATTTGGACGTTCGGGTGGAGGAGGACCTTGGTATCTATATGGCATAACGTTTTTTTTCTAGAAAGTTTCTTGGTAAACCAATCTATTGGTATTTTTCCTTCTACTGGTCTCGGATATAATGCTATTACTGCCTTTGTTCATGTCCCATAAAATTGTTTTAATAATACTAAAAGGTTAATAACTAAATACTAAAGCTTAAAAAAAAAAAATAATAAATTAATACTAACCTCGTTGTTTAGGTAGATACACTGTAGAATTTGAATGAAATCACGTATGATCCTCACGCTCACTCCGTGGTATTCAGAAAAATTGTATGTAATGAATATACACACACACTGTAGAATCCGGTAAAATATCGTGTATGATCAACACACACACACACACACACACACACTGTAGAATCCAGTAAAATATCGTGTATAATTAACACACACACACACACAATAATGGTCGAAGAGTAACGAGCCACGAGTTGGACGCCACTTTGTCGTATACTCCGATTACTCGAAATATACAATATGTTGTAATATTGTATATTATTTCATACACGGAGCGGGAGTCGAAAAATACCGATTCAACAAAAATTAATAATTAAATTGTCGACGGCGATGACGAAAACGGAGCGATCGGGCAGTCGTGGTGTGTTACGGCTGACAACAGTTTTATTTGAAGACTTTTAATCATTTCGTTATGTTATTATATGTCTATTTTATTTCAATTAATATAGTTTTGTTTTTATTCTCATATCGAGGTAAGCACCAAAGCGTTTGTGGCGAGGAAACACTTTGGTAGAAAATAGTAAGACACTATAATACTTTATTTCTCTTCCAGTACTCGTTATCGTGGTCAGTTGAGAAATAGTACGATTTTGTCCAGGTTAAAGAGATCTCACTCTCAAACATCCAGTACTCGTTATCGTGGTCAGTTGTTTGAGAGTAAAGCAACCTTAGAGTAATAACGTATAAACCCCGGTGGAACCCGATTGAGCACGGTCCTTATTATGGAACAACCCGATTGAGTACGGTCCATATTTTTTAACAACCCGATTGAGCACAGTCAAATGAATGCAACGTTGCCAATTTTTCTGTCCGATTATAACCAGGCTATACATGCGTCTTTTTAAATACTCGTATAGGTACTCGTAATTTTTGTGCTTTACAAGTCGTATGAGAGGATTTAACCGTAGATCATGGCGATTATTTTCATTCGTGGTTTCCCGTCTCTTGAAAAGTGGAACGAGTCTAATCGATAAATAGTCGTGTAGGAAATTACTCAATTAGGAAGAACATATATATATATGGCGATTACGCCAATTACGATTATCTATACACCTGTAACGCTGTAAGATTGGATATTATTTGTTATCTACACAATATAATATAAAAGTGGACTTTTGTATTGTCAGCCAAAATATAAGTAACTTAGACTCAATACTATCAGGCGTTAGTGTTTAGTGATTGTTCATCGTTACACGTTACTTCGTTTTATTTTAGATAATTTTTTTTATATTCGTAGAACGCGATGGAAAATAGTGAAATAAAAGTTTTTCTATCAGAGAGAGGAAAAGAATTAGCTAATGTTGGTGCTTTTAAGTACAGATTTATTGGATTTATAAAAAAAGGCGAGTTATTAAAATGGCGATGCACGAAAAATAATTGTACAGCTATGATTTATTCTGGGCCAAATAAAAATATCGTTATTCAATCAAGTGGACAACATTATCATGTAGGAAATTCACCTGGTAAATTAGAAAGGCAAGTATTACGTGAAAATTGTAAAAGACGTGCTGAAGAGTCACTGTCAACTCAACCTTTAAAGTTAATCAGAAACGAACTTTTAAATAATTTAGAACTATCTTCAATTGTACATAAAGATTTAAAAACCGTTCGTAAAGCTATGTACGATAAACGACGAAAAATACTTCCCAAATTGCCTAAGTCACCGGAAGACGTTTTTTTGCAATTGAATTTAATGAAAACTCAAGATGATTTTAAGTTTCATGGACAACCATTCATACATATTCCCGATGACAATAGTTTTGTATGTATTACTTGTGATTTCAACCTAAAATTTATGATTGAGCATGATAGTATTGATTTTTTTGCCGATGGCACATTTAATTACGCACCTAAATATTTTGAACAACTATATAGTATTCATGGATATAAAAATGGTTATTATTTGCCGTTGGTTTATTTTTTTTTATTTAAAAAATCAAAAGATACATATAAAAAAATGTGGATATTCCTACAAGACATATGTATAGAATACACAGGAAGTCAGTTCATATTAAAAAAATTACACGTCGACTTTGAAAAGGCTGCTCACCAAGCCGCGTATGAAGTTTTTGAAAATGTACAATTAATAGCTTGTCGATTTCATTTAGGACAATC
The DNA here is from genome assembly GCA_020882235.1 of Schizaphis graminum. Classification (NCBI taxonomy): domain Eukaryota; kingdom Metazoa; phylum Arthropoda; class Insecta; order Hemiptera; family Aphididae; genus Schizaphis; species Schizaphis graminum. Next base: position 24,161,684 of record CM037033.1, on the reverse strand, counting down.
ATGGTGGCGAAAAGTAAGTAAAAAATAATTTCAAATCAAATAATCATACATTAATCGTATTCTTAATTATTATAGATAAACAGCGATTCTATTCTCAGAATAGCCTATAAAAAAGAAAACGATGAACTAGGAAATTGGCTTAAAAGTTTTTTTGGGTTAGCTTTTCTTCCCATTAATGAAGTAGCCGATGCATTCGTCGAAATCATGAGTGTTTGTCCAAATGATCAAGTTTGCTCAGAATTTAGCGATTATGTCTTTAATAATTATATAGATGACGAATCTCCATTTCCCCCAAATATATGGGCTAAAGAACCTATGTTTGATCCAAGGTAGATCATCTAAAATATATTTATTAAATATAAAAAAATGTTAAAAAACGTATTTTTTTAGAACGACAAACGCTGTTGAAAGTTTTCATAGAACTTACAATTCACAATTCTACAAGTCTCACCCACACATACACTTGGTAATTATGGTTTTACAAGAAGCTCAAGCTGAAACGATGACGAAGATTCGGTCAATTGAAACTGACTGTCATAAAAATATGAGTTTTATTGAAATGCAAAAAATTAATTCAACTATAATAGCTTACGATGAATATTTAAGAAATAAAAATTCTAAAGATTTACTAAAATATTTATTAAAAGTGGGAAATAAGTATTTAGGGATGCCACTTTAAAACTTTGACAGATAATAAAATTTGTATAACATAGGTAAAACAAATATTAAAATAAATATAAATTAACTTTTAGACTAATCTGTATTGGAGAATAATTATTATTTATTATATTATGTAATTTTTTTTTTATTCTATATTATTTTTTTTACATACATTTTTATTTAAAAAAATATATATTAAAGATTATACCTATCTATAAATTAACTTATAGACTAATCTGTATTGGACACAATATATATAGCTATATTTGTAAAATAATTTAATTTTATACTTTTATACACTAATTAATACTTTGATGATTATTATAAAATAATTCCTATAAATATTTTAGTTTTTTTTAAATTATTATTTAGCTATGTGGTACGGCAACGTTGTACGTATTTCTATGCCCAATCGTGTTATATTTCGTATTTCCATTGTTTAGTTATAACTGTGCTCAATTGGGTAATGAAAAAGGTAAACTGTGCTCAATCGGGTTACAGCCATAAACCCTGCGAGGTCTTATTAAATTGTCTTTTGCGCAGTACTCGTTATCGTGGTCATCAAAGGATTGTTGAGTAAGTGCTTACCGCAGGTGTCGATATTACTTGTCTGACGGTTTGGGAATCGGATACCGATATACCTATTCCATACGTTAAACCATCGCGTGACGTATACGACAAATAAAATAACACGCGAAATATTTAATAATACTTTATTGAACGCGCGGTGTTCAGTGATGATCGAGTCACACGATCACCACCACTGACCCCTCCCTTGGAGTTTCCATCCTCTTTATATATTAATTACATTATGTTTTTCCCTGTCTTAACCTAGTTATCTTATTGATTAAGCATAAATTATATTATTGTTTTCTTATTCTAGTTACATTTCAGGAACTTTTAAAGTATGTCCAAATATTTTTTACCAATTATATGTTATTCATGGTTTAATAAATCGAGGAAATGACACAACACATTTTTGTTCCACTTGTATATGCATTAATGACTTCAAAAACAGAAGAACTTTACGTAAAAATGTTTAAACTTTTAATAGAATTCTGCAATGATAATAATCAAAAAATTAATGATAATCCAAATTTAGAAATCGTTACTGATTTTTAAAAAGGTGCATTAAAATCATTAAATGATATGTTTCCTCTCGCAACACATTCTGCATGTTTTTTCCATTTATCACAAAACATTTACAAAAAACTTCAAAGTCTTGGTCTCTCTTCAAGGTATTCGAACGATTCAGAATTTAATTTATTAGCAAAGCAAATACCTGCCTTGGCATTTTTACCAGCTAATATGGTTAATATATAATTATTATTATTTTGGAATTTTGAATTGTAATTTACTTTACAAATGTGTATTGTGTAAGATTGTAGATGGGTGGACACTATTTAAACCTTTGTTTAAAACTGAAGCCGAACAACAATTATCACAATATTTTGATGAGACGTACGTTTTGGGAAAACCCGGTATGCGTTTGAGAGGAAGACCAACAAAACAAACCATGCGTAATCCACCAATGTTTCCTCCAGAAATGTGGTCAGTAGCTGACCGTCTAAATCTTGGTTTGCCTAGAACCACAAACGTTGCAGAATCATGGCACAGGAAAATAAATAGACTAGTTTCTTCTAATCTAGGTAAGTTGAAACAGTTTATAGCTTAGAAATATATTAATACAATTATAATGATTCTTTAAATTATGCTTCAGGTCTATTTAACTTCATTAAGTTAATACAAAAAGTGCAAAACGAAACAGAATCAACAATTGAATAGCTTATAGAAGGACGGATTTCGAAAAGAGCAAAAAAGAACGCCAATGTACAAAATTCTCGCCTTAAATGTATTCAACAAAGAATCTACGATGACGATAACTTAGACAAGTTAGAATTTTTAAAAGGCATTGCACATAATTTAACTTTATAAATATTTATTTTTATTTTTTTATTTACATTTTTCTTAAACATTTATAATAATAAACAGTATCTCTAAAAAATTATCCAATTATACAATCTAATAATGTATACTATTTTATTTTCATTAGTATGTGAGTTTGTTTTATTATATTTTATAAAATACAAAATTTTAGGTTAGTTTGACAATTGAAACATAACTATTCGAACAAATTACCTTTCAAACAAATGACTTGTCGAACACATGGCTTTTCTAAGATGAAATTTTTCGATGACATGAACTTTCTAACACACATTTTCGAACACATGACTTTCGAAAATATGATTTTCAGACAGTTGACCCCCACCCGCATGGAGCGAGACCTGGTGAATATGGGGGGTTTTGAAGCACTGGAGTTCGATTTTTAGCTAGAAATCGCTTTACAGATAAGGCACTGCGAGCCGGCGCATTGTCTTGATGCAAGATCCAAGAGTCATTTTCCCACAACTCAGGCCGCTTTTTTCTTACTCGTTCTCTGAGTGTTGTCAATACTTGAAGGTAATAATGTTGATTCACAGTTTGTCCCTGAGGTACCCATTCTGTCATTATTACACCCTTAATATCGAAAAATACAATCAAAATGGCCTTCAGTTTCAACTTGTTGATTCGAGCTTTTTTCAATTTTGGTGATGTGGAAGTCTTCTAATGCATGGATTGTCTCTTGGTTTCGGGATCATATTGTAAAATCCAAGTTTCATCGCATGTTATCACCTTTTTCAACAAATCTCGTTCATTTTCCATCCGTTCAAGAATTTCAACACAAATTTGTCGCCTACCGTCTTTCTGTTCCAAAGTGAGGTTTTTATGCACCATTTTGGCGCAGACTTTTGTCATGTTTAATTCATCGTGCAAAATTTGTCTAACGGTCTCCTTGTCGATATTAACCATCTCAGCTATCATTCGAATACTCAGACGTCGATCTTTTCGCACAATTTCATTGATTTTTGAAATGTTATCGTTAGTTTTTGAGGAGCATGGACGACCCACCCGTTGATTGTCTTCAACTTCTTCACGACCCTCACGAAATCGTTTGTGCCACTTAAAAATACGTGATCGTGATAGGACACTATCTCCATATTCTTCGGTTAATAAATTAAAACTTTCGGTCGCAGATTTTCCAAGTTTCACTAAAAATTTTAAATTAATACGTTGTTCAATTTTTTCGTCCGGCATGATTTCAACATTCAACACGTAAGAGGTCAATTTAAACGACGCTTACACAGACTACAAAACGGAATCTGACTAAACTGGTATTGTTCGATGCAGTGATATTCATAAATTACAAATATACTACCATTATACCATTATCTACTCATGCCTTATCGCTAAGTAGATAGTCTCGTTATTTAATAGCCACACCTCGTACAGCAGTTTTCTGCCGCGTGCTACCTTTTTTGCAACCGTGCGTCTACAGTCTACACGTATACGCCAAGGTGAGCAACGTTTTGTAATATACTTACATTTAATGTTAGGATTATAGATTAGGGTTTTTTTTCTCTAAAAAAAAAAAATTTTCAGAAATTCTTATTCAATTTTAAATAACCGCAAAATTTTAATTTAAGTTTAAACAAGTAGATTAGGTTTTTTTAAACTATTTAAATAGGATTTTTTCAGTTCATTTTTTTTACTCTTTTATTCTTTTCAAAATTTTTTCGATATTATATAACCGCAAAAATATTTTAATTTAAACGATATACTTATGTATTAATATTAGGATTGTAGATTAATTTCTTAACGATTTAAATAGATTTTTTTTTTAATTCAATAATTTTTCAAAAATGTTATTCTATTTTTAAATAACCACGAAAATATATTAATTTAAGTTTCAAACTGTTCAAAAATTAATTATTTAAGTGATTAGCATAAATTAATTAAAGTAAATTTTATTATGATATGAATGACGAACTCCTTATAGCTTTGGGAAAAAAAATTACAAAATTTACCGATATTTATTTACAAAGGAAACCAGATCTTATTGAATTATGCAAATCTAAACAATTAAAAAGTGTAGGAACCGTAAATAACCTGAGAGCTAGATTATCTAGATACTATAAGGGGATCGTAGAATTAGACGACATCGAAGGAAATTTAAGCTATCTAGAAAAACTCAAAGTTCAAAATGATTCAATAGAAGACAGAATTGATATCACAGAATTACTTACACAGAGCAACTTAAGTGATTCAAGCCCAGGAACTAGTAATAGAAAGTTAGATGACATAAAAAAAAAAATTCTAAATAAAGAAGTATTTCCAATGGTTGCATTAACCATACCTCTTGTCAGTTCTGCGACATGCAAACGAAGTTTTTCCTCAATGAGGAAGTTGAAAAATTGGTTGCAAAGCAATATGTTACAGCAGCGCTTTACTTATTAGTAATTTAACCTATCATAAATAGGGCCAGGATGTTCATGCACTAAAAACTATCAAAATATGTATGCAAATATGTGCTTAAATTTATTAAAATATGCGCTAAATATGTATTTTGTTTTTTTTTTTACGTTAAGATTTTTCGTTTTTAATAAAAATAATATTTAAAAGATGGAGAAAAATATGTACAATTTCAATATGATATGAAATATTATATTTAGGTACTTCAAGAATTAAAATTTACAACTAGAGATTTTGAATATTTTAATAGATTTTCAATTACAAATGAACGACAATTATCAGCCAGACCAAGCAAAGATTTTTAATTTTTATCAGGTATTTATTTTATATTGACAATGTTTTTAAAAGGACATATTTTTCAAGAAATGAATTATGAAATATACTCAAAGTTCGATATTATCGTAAAATATTAATAAAAAAAATAACATTAAAATGTAATAAGATGCAATTTTATTTGAAAGTATGCATATATTTTTAAAAACATCAAAATATACGAAAATATGTAGTATGTAGTACCTACATTTAAATTTAATTTTTGAACTCGTTAGATTGTGATTTGTTATCTCATTCAGCAACTTTTTGATGCACTCAGTAAAAACATGCAAATACATGAACTTCCATAGGCTCTAATCTAATCATAAAAATATTGATAGAAAATGATGTTTAACACTTAAGAATATAATGTAATATAATCAAAATAATCAAATACTATAGTAAAAAAATGAATTTTGTGTTATATTTTTTTTTTCCAAAAATGATATTGCGAATATAATACTAGTATAATCTAAATACTGGGATTATGTCAAGTTGGGGGGTGTGAGGAGCAAAGCCTCCCATGGCATTGTAAGCAATTTATAATTGTAGCACCCCCAAGATTTGAACTCTAGTTGCGCCACTGGTAATAGCACTATAAATAGGCCAAAAACAATTGATAATGACCTTTTAAATAATATATCCAAAAACTTAGAAGAAAACGCAAACAAATTAATAACTCAAGCATAAAAAATTGTAAACCTTGATAGTAATTTATATCAAAACGATTTAGTACAAGCCCTAAATAATAGTAACATTAGTAACAATAACTTAATAAACTTAGATCTTAACGAATCAACAAAAGTAGAACACATATACGAAGATATCATAAGTCCAATAAAAACTGAATCAAACTTATATACCACCTTCTTTAGCAACTCAAAATTCGTAATAGAAAATACAAATATTTAATAAAATTAAATAAATTGGAAAATCTAAATCTAAAACACAAAATGGAAAAAATGATAATCAAACCAGATACCTAGTTTTTCCGGACAAGGCGACATAAAAACATTCATCAGACAATACGAAAAAGCAGCACAGATCAACAATTGGAACGACGACGAAAAAATTAAGTTTTTATCAATATTTTTGAAAGAAACTGCTAATATATTTTTACAACATTTGGAAAACAAAGGAGGTAACTTGTCATGGGAAAATCTGAAAAGCGAGTTAATAAACGAATTTCAACCCATAGGATACTCAATAATATTAAAAAACAAATCAATTTCTAGTTTTGTTACGGAAATAGAATACCTGTGTAGCCAAGTACAAAAAGATATGAAAGAGAAAGAAATTTGCGTGTACATACTAAAAGGTATTAGAGAACCTATATTACATGCAATCTCACTGCTTGATAATAGTACTTTAAAAAATTGAAAGAAAATTTGAAAAAATATGAACTTATGCAATTTAGAATTAATTCAAGAAGTTCCGGTCTCAGCGAATACACGGCAATCTTAAATAAACAAGTAATGCAACTAAATAATGAAACTAAAGACAGCAATCCTTCCTTATATTATAAAACGTTAGTACTAATCCGCTCGGCGCTAGCAGTACTTTAAGAGAGAATCAACACGATTAATTCCCCGGACCTTTACCGTGTGTTTCCGTGCCGTATTAGCGTTTAGCATTCCTTTTTCTAATTTTCCACACCGTTTTCGTGATTTTCTGACGTCTAAAACCCCAAAACGGCTTTTCCGGGGGCGGACCCGTCGTGGCGGCGGCGGCGTAGGCTTATCGTTTTTCCGTTATCACTATAGTTTATTATTATTATTATTATTTTTTTTTTGTCGTTTTTTTTTCGATTTCGATCGCTTTTTCACGGTTTTCCGGGTTTAAATCGTTAAACGAGTAAGTCTAAATCGTCCGTCGTGTCCAGACGAACGTTTACGCGTAACGTTTGTACGGGAAATTTTCGGACTTTAATTCTAATTCTCGATCGCGAGGGCCCGCGGACCCGTCCCACGGTTAGCAGTTTTTTCGGTTTCGTCCACTTTTTCGACCCCGTTCGCACCGTTACGTCGTAGATCGTGTCTGTACGGATGTTTTGATACACGGAACGTGTCGGAAAACCGGCGGACAGAGTCGAAATCGCCATTTGAGGTGCCTCCGTTCGAACCGTCGTGTCGGACCTACATACAATATACATGTATAACGTTCTGTGGTAGGTTGTTTTTTCTTTCGAATTTGGCTTATTAAATATTAAATAATTAAATTATCATTTGCACTGTGACCGTGACTATAACAGTACTTTACGTGTTTCAGATTTTGTGGTCGTTCGTTCGTTATCGTTGTCAGTTACCATATTTGTTTATGCGTGCACACCATAATAATAATATATACCTATTAAACTATGTTTTTTATTTAATAAATCATAATAATTGTATATTGTACTTATTTTGTTTTGTTCTTGGTAGCTAACCATTTATCCTACAGGAACCTCATGTTATATCCTTGGACGGCAGAGAATTTGTCTGTCGATAAATAATGATTATTTATTATGTGTTCAACTATCTAGGCGAGTTGTAAGACCAGGTTATACCGTCATGTTGTAATGTACAAGCACTGACTAAATAGGTGTATTATTTATACATATTACTGTAAAATATAGTAAAATATTCAAAAAAAATTTTAATACTATAATAATATATTCTTTATAGCTGTGGTGGTAATGAAATAATATGTAGCACACAAGTAATGTATTATATTTGTTGTACAGTGTATTATTAATAACATTATATTATAAACTAAAATAAATACTTTTTGATTCAAAAAATAATTATTATTTAAAACATAATAGGTACAGGTTAGGATATTGGTATTGATTTGTTTGAATAAATAACATTATGGCTACAAGCATTGACTAAATAGGTATATTATTTCTACATAGTAAAACATAGTAAAATTAATTAATAAATATTATAAACAAATTGTTGACAATACAATTCACAACACATTTCAATTAACTTCACGATTTAATACATAATATATAAATTGGCTTACTATGCCAAAAATATACCTATATATTATAACTATATTTTAGCTACTAGATTATTATCAATATTACTAATATAAATTACAAATTTCAGCTATATTCTTAGCTCATAAAATTCATATTGCTGTACTCAAATTAATTTCAACAGTATTTTATCAATTTTTATGAAAATTATTTCAAAAATCACAAAATATAGTTACTACAGTCGTTGCCAGATAAATTGAGCCGGCGGCGGCGGCGCTTTTCAGTAAGTGTAGCCCAAACTAGTCGCTGGCAGTGTGGTGCATAGGTCACACAGTTGACTACGACGCGCGCAGTCACCAGTTCAAACCCGGCTCAGTGCAAACATTTTCTGTAGAATTTTCTGTACTCTCTCTCCCATGCCATCGTTCTGCCTGCAATACACTGCTAAAAACAACTAACCTAACCCGGTGTGTTTCGACCGCACGGCGCGGTGGGTCATCAACAATTTGTTTATTATAAATGTCTGGGAGTATGGAGGGTGTTTGGTGAAGGACCAGTCGACTGTGGTCGACGATGAAAACATTGGAGTGCCCCTAGATTTTCGATATATAGGCAACCTAATGCGCCTCTTGATGCCTAGTACCTAAACCACTTAATGTGCCCCTATAGTTCCGGTGCATAGGCAATTTAACATGCTCGTGACGAACCCGCGACGTAGCGGCGGCGGCAACACGAGAAACGCATGGAAGGAAATGGTACAACGGAATCAGGAATGGTACAGTTTAAGTATGGGGCCGGGGTCCCTGTGGTCTGATCGGTCTGGTGCAATGACCACAGGGCGCAATTACAATTTAGGCTGAACTTAAAATTACTTAAATCTACGGCAGGTGAAGGTCCGGTCCGGTGAGCATTGCAATCCGACGACCTGGAGCGGCCACTCACACAACGCACTGGGTTGCTGGCGGACTTACGCGATCGACACTGGCACCAGTCCCGAACTCGGGCAAGGAGATGGATTCCCCACGAAGGCTGGTCAGAATGACGTAATAATGTGGTAGTGTACTCACTCAATCGACTGCGGTTGTCCAAATGACAGGTACGAAATGTGGCAGAACGTTGGAGTCGGACGATGACGCAACGACGGACGAGGATTTAACAACAGAGAACAGCAGATGACTTAAAGTTGCCGCAATGGCACGAACAAGATTTTATTGAATTGAAAAACAAAGTGATACAGATGACCAGGAACGTCTCGTGTATATTTTAATACATAGCGAGACGAACGAGCGAATAGAACACAACAATAATAATACAAAATGATACGGCAAAACAATAAAGAAAAATTGATATCATTAACAACGATATCAATTGTACATAACAATTAACAACTAATTTAAAAACAAAGAGAATAGGAAGAAATAATGTATAGGAATAATAATGATAATGGCGCACGCACGAAGAGGCAAGCAGAAAATACCGATTAACGCACGGGCACGCGGAGCTAGCGGGGTTCATTCGTGGACCTTGGATCACGGCGACGCTGACGATAATATTATTACGAGGTGTCGTAACAATAAATGTATAAAAATAAATGACTCGGCTGCCCAATGACAATATTAATTATTAATAGATATGGACATTATGGAATATTCTAATATAGATGGATATTTACTCATTCGTGCCAGTATTGTGTTCGTGTTCTTTTATACTAAATACGTACGCTATAAAATAAACAGTTTTTTTATAATGAGTTCAAAAATTAAAAATTGTAAAGCTCACAGTCAAGCTAGGGAAATTATTTGGAATGTTTTCAAATATTTTAAAGATAAAAATGAATACATGGCTAACTGTAGGTTGTATACGATGACTGAAGAAGCTACTGGTTATTCTACAATGTCAGTTAGACGTATTGTGTATGAAGGTAAGAAAAATATGGATTTAACTGGAAATTCTACATTGGCTACATTTATCACTCCTGATAAAAAAAGGAATAATGTGACAAAAATAAAAGCTTTAGTTGACGATTTTGATAGATGTGCTTTAAAGCGAACCATCACAGATATGTATACGGTTGAAAAAATTGTACCTACTGTTAAACTTATTTTTGAAAAACAAAAAAATTTTATGAATTTGGGGAGTACTAGAACATTAAACAGAATAATTTCGGAAATGGGTTTTAAATTTCGTAAAACTGAAACTAATAGAAAATTGTTGATCGAAAAACATAATATACGTTTGAAAAGAATAGAGTACTTGCAAAAAATACTTGAGTTTCGTAGACAAGGTAGAAAAATAGTGTATACTGACGAAAGTTACGTATTATCATCACATGTTGTTAATAAATCATGGAGTTCCGTCGATGATGACAATACAGTAAAACAAAGTTTAAGTAAAGGAAAGCGTTTAATAATTGTTCATGCTGGAGGAGAAGAAGGTTTTGTTCCTAATGCTTTACTAACATGGGAAGCTCAGAGCTCTAGTGGTGATTACCACGATAATATGAATAAAGATAATTATTATAAATGGGTCACAGAAAAATTACTACCAAATTTAAGTAAAAATTCAGTTGTGGTATTGGATAATGCGACTTATCATTGTCATCAATCTAACCGTGCTCCAAACTCAAATAGCTTAAAAAAAGACATGATAAATTGGTTAACCGAAAATAATATAAGTTTTAATTCAACTATGTTAAAACCACAACTTTACGATATAATACGTAAACACAAACAAGTGTTTATTAAATATTCTTTGGATAGTATATTAAGTAAAGAAGGCCATGATATTATTAGACTACCACCGTATCATCCGGATTTAAATCCCATTGAAATGATTTGGTCACAAGTAAAACAGTACATTGCAAAACAAAATCATAATGGTAGCATCAAAAAAATTGCAGAACTGTGTAAACAAAAAATGGAATCTATGGGTAATTCTGAGTGGGGAGCAGTTTGTGCAAACGTGAAAAAATTAGAAACAGAAATGTGGAAAAATGAAAGTTATATGGACATCGAAATGGATAAATTAATAGTAACGTACGGAGAAGATACAACTGACGACAGCGATACAAGTACTGAAGATGAAGACGATGATTTAGGTGTAGCACCACTACAGCCATAACAAACTATTGTTACCTATGTATATTAAAATTGTAATTTATAATATTATAATGTATAATTTATAGTTGTTGTTATTATTTTATCATATTATTATTATTATTATATTATTTATATTATTTTAAAATGTCTGCTTTTTGTTCTTTAATAAAAGATTATTATCAGAATATTGGATTTTAAATTAATATCGTAAAATAATTTTTGTAACAATTGTTGGTATATTGAAATATTTTCGGTTATGATATTGAAATACGGAGAACCACTGGTTTTCCGTTATCGCGCCGCCGCCGCCGGCTCAATTTATCTGGCAACGACTGTACCACGATGTAGAGAAGAGAAGGTGATAACACTCGGCTTGATCGGGAGAAAAAAAGTGGCTTATTTTTCAACGGCAATTTTGTAGTTTAAATAAAATCCACCGTGAGCACCACAAGCTTCGAAGGCCGGTTGTTATTCAATAATAGCATTATAACCACTATGCAATTATGCATTATTTTCATTTTAAATCGTAATTTATAAATTAATTAATATTTTATTTAAGATGAAAAATACCTTTGTGTGCCTATGCATTCAACTACCTATAGAAGTTGACAGTTGGAAATTATAGCAATATATTATAATATTTAATTAGATTTAATCTATTCTATGATACTTATTACCTATACGCTATACATAATCTTATTAATTTATAAAATATTTGGTATAATTTGAATATACTATTCCCTTAAAAATTATTAAGTTAAAATTATCACATTATACAATGATTTATTAAAAAAAACTATGAACTATATCTGTATCTTCATAAAATATTATAGGTACCTACTTAGTCCCTATTTAGTTAGTCATTTAGTTACCTGATAAATTATTTCATATAGGTAGCTGTTTTGATGGAACTAATAAACACCCATAACTCTTAATATTTATGGGTTAGGTATGTAATTTTTTAGCTTTACTTATAATATATTTGCTTTTAATTTAAATTTTATATGTTTAATTTGTCTCAATTGTGTACAATGCTCATGTGTATAAAACATTTTTAAGTAAATGTTTATTTTCCATATAGTTATGAGTCTTGTGACAATATAAATTATATCCTAATTTGGGTAGTATTTTTAAATTTTTTATAAATTATACAAATTTCAATAATAAACTAGATTTATTATCAACATAAACAAATGTGTTATTTAATTAAAATTATAATTATATCACAACCAGTTGATTGAAACATGAAACTTAAGCTTAAATATGTTATAGGAATATTATAATAAAGAAAAATTAGTATAATATTATAAATTTGTATAAAAATTTATTAACATATACATTATAGTTATTATTATGTATAATAACTATAATTAATAATTTTTATTTTAAATTATAATACTTATTTAAAATAATAATATCAGTATCTTGAAAATAACTTAAAATTATTGCATGTACAAATAATTTATCATAGACCATAGTATAAACAAAATTATTAGTACCACATAATAATATATTACTGTGTAACTATTTAGTAATTATCTACTTTAAATTTAAAAATTTTCATAAATTTTGTTTAGTCAATTGTGGTCTTATACCTTTGGTGCTCGAAATAATGTGATATTCTTTCCTTCACTAGCATATCCGGTCTTTCAGCCTGGCACAAAACATTTATTTGGCATTTTATAAATTAATTTACTATTAAACTTTTGAAAATATAGGAAAGCCTATTGAGTCTGCCAGTAGTAAATAACTAATGTTTAAATGGGCAGTCGCCAGTCAGAGTTCTTACAATAATTCTATTAAATTTAGAACAATATGGGGAAGGGATTTCTATTTTAAATACTGTTTGTTATGACTGGAATCTGGAACTGGAAGTCTACCTCTATGTATTTATTTTATTGAATTTGTACCTATACATAATATTTTTATTTATTTCAACTTGCATGTATGATATAATCATATTTCGTATGAATTCAGAATTATGAAATTTGATCAATAATGCCATATTATATAGTTCATTTCACGATGTAGAGAAGATCTCATATACTTAACCCTTTCAGACCGGCGGGTCACTATAATGACCCACTAGTTTGATTGCGTATAACTAATTGAATAATGATGGAAATTCAATTCTGTCAAAATAAAAATATAGAGAATGTTGTCTAGAACATAATTAAAAAAAAAAAAATTAATTTTTAGTCATTTCAACACAAGAATTATTAGTTTTTGTTCATCATAAGTAATGAAAAAAAAAAAATGAAAAAAAAACAATTATTTTGATTATTATAAATTTTTCCGCTAGATCGTGCCCTATGAATCATTTTTATTTTATTGTATAATATTGTATGAATAATATCTTGTTATCGCCATGCACGTCATTCAATTTCTACTCTACATATATGCGATTGAACAGTGGTACATCATAATGACCCACCGGCCGCTACGCCTGATAATGCGATGGCGCGCGAGAATGTCTTTGTTTGAAATGGAGGGAAATATTGTAATCAGATTTTCGCACGTGTGCATAATAAATAATAATTATTATCACAAAAATGAATTAAAAACAAAAGTATAAACACAGAATATTATTATTATTATTATTATTCTGTGGTATAAACATATTGTTACAGAACAATTATCGTTTTAGTTGATATTTCGTTTGTTATTTTTACTACGCATTAGTGTTTTGTGGAAAAAAATGGCTAATAAACTAACAACACAAGGCATATTAGACCTTTTGGAGAATGGGGAAGTCTCCGATTTAGAAATTACAGATGATGAAGACGACTTGGCATTCGATGGGGGAGATGATTTTCCGGGTGTAGAATTAGATGATTTATTACAGCAATTCGACGGTAATTTTGAAAATTTAATAGATACTGCAGATGATACTATAGTTGATACTTTGGATACAAATTATATTCCGCCCCAAATTTCTCCTCCGAGAAATGAATTTCCGATCACACAAAAAAAAAATATAAAATGGTTACAACAACCATTTCAGTGTCCAACTATAGTATTACAAGATCTCGAAACACAAGTTCAGGTAGACTATTTACGTAATCCTATTGATTTTTTTTTACAATATTTCGAAAACGATTTTTTTGAAATTGTAGCGTTCAATACCAATTTGTATACCGTACAAAACAGTAAAACAAATTTTAAACCTACAAATAAGCATGAAATTCAAACACTGATCGCTATTCATTTGGTTATGGGATGTTTGAAATTTCCAAGGATACGTATGTATTGGGAAGAAAAATTTAGAGTACCGTTGATTTCAAATTCCATGTCCCGTGATCGTTTCTTGCAGTTACGAAATAATTTACATATAATTAATAATTTTGATATACCGCGTAACAATGTAGACAAATTTATAAAAGTTCGACCATTGTATGACCAGATTAAAAAAAAATGTAATAATTTACCGAAAGTTAGAAATGTGTGTGTTGATGAGCAGATGGTGCCGTTCAAGGGGAAATTATCGGTAAAACAATACATGAGGGGCAAGCCCAGTCCTTGGGGTATTAAAATTTTTGTTTTGGCATCCGAGTGTGGAATTATCTATGATTTTATACTATATCAAGGCAGTTCAACAGAATTAGATCAAAATAATTTGAAAATATTTGGATTTGGAGCTTCAGTAGTTTTATTTTTAGTGCAAACTTTGAAAGAAAAAACGCATTTTTTATTCTTTGATAATTTTTTTTCCACCTATTTATTATTTGAACGACTTTATTATCTCGGCATATATGCTGCTGGTACAGTCAGAGCAAATCGTTTTGTGAATCCGCCCTTGTTAGGTGATAAAATCATGGCAAAAATGGGTAGAGGATCGACGTATGAAATACGATCTCATGTCGAAAATGCTTGCGCAATAGGATTGGTAAAATGGTTCGACAATAAATCAGTAATTTTAGCCTCAAATTTTATTACATCTGGTACACTTGATAACGTTCAACGATATGACAAAAAGCTCAAACAATATATCACAGTGGAAAGGCCAGAAATTGTTAAATTATATAATGCCAGTATGGGCGGTGTCGACAAATCTGACCAAATGATAAGTCTGTACAGGACTTTTATAAAATCTCGGAAATGGACTCTCAGAATGATATTTCACGCATTTGATTTGGTTGCAAGTAATGCATGGTTACAATACAAGAAGGAGGCTGAGGAGTTATTAGTGCCGAAAAAAAATGTATTGGATTTTCTACATTTTCGTCTTCAGTTAGCTGAAGAAATGATTAGTACTACGTTACAAACTCCGCCAACAAAAAAAAATAAAGTAGGACGCCCAACTAAACTTTCGTACAGTTCCGAGTCACCAACTTCATCATCATTTTCATTGCCACCATTATATTCTCCAACTAATCGCACAGACAGCTCGTTGCCTCTTGATGTGTCAAGATATGATAGATTAGATCATATGCCGAAAATAGATTGCTTGAAAAACGCAACTAAATGCAAAAATCCTACGTGTTCTAGAAACAATCGAACCCATTTTTACTGCACCAAATGCAATGTTCACTTGTGCTTGACGAAGGAGAGAAATTGTTTTGCAGAGTTTCACAAAAAAAACTGAGATTTGTTATATTTTTCGAGTACTCTAAACAGGCACCAATTTTGTTTTTTTATTTTTTATTTACAGTTGTATTTATTTTTAGATAGATACGAATTGTTTGTTAATTGGTTGATTTTAATTTTTATGTTTACGTTTTTTAAATTTTATAATAATACGTTATTAAAATGTGTTTTTTTTATTTTATGCACTAATAAAACAAGTTGTTTTCGTAATATCTATTATATTGTTCATTGACAGTTTTTAGCTCCATGACGACCTATGGGTCATTCTGATGACCCACTCTATAACTTCCAAAATAATTATGCAAAAAAGATGAAAATTTGTAAATATGTTAATTAATGTACTGTAAATGTAAATGTGTAAAAAAAAAATTTTTTTATTCACTTAAATAATTATAGGTCTGAAAGGGTTAATATTATAAATATTATAATATATTCATAATATTCTCTACATCGTATTCGTGGTTCATTTTCAATACACCTTAATAGGAAATAATTAATGTAACCGGCCTTCGAATACTGTGGCGGTGCCCGGCGGTATTTATGTTAACTAAAATAGTGCCGTCGAAAAATAAGCCACTTTTTTCACGGAGTGTTATCACCTTCTCTTCTCTACATCGTGGTTACTACTTTATCCGTATCAATATATTATTTTTTTTTCACAAATAAACTGCAAATGTGTGTTTATGCTTTCATATATTCATTGCTACAGCATTTATTTAATTAATTACGTTGGTATATAATCTATTTCAATAAAATTATTCAGTTTAAACAATAATAATTGGTTTCAAATTTCAATACCGTTCCGCCGATACGGTTTAAGAGATCGAGTTTTGACATCAGTTATCAACTCAAACTGTAGTCGATAGGATTAGGCGTTAGGATAGGATAGGATTTAGGCAGGTGAGTCGAGTTCGAATCCCGCTCCGGTAGATGTTTCGGCGGCGCTCTGATTAACACTGCGAATCATTTTTTGCATTTTTTTTCACTTTGATTTGATTTTAAATATTGTTCAATTTGGCACCGTTTTACAGTATACTTTAATTTCAATTTGCAAATATTATGTAGTACATTTTATTTTATTATATTAAATATATATATTTTAGAATATAGCAAAACAGAACTTGACCTGAATGTAATGTGAAGCAAATTTTGTATTTATTATATATTATGTGTATATTAAAACATTGTAATTATTTGTTTTAATATTTAAAATAATTCAACAATTAAAATAAATTCCACGGACACGATTGTATGTATGCATATGGGATATGTATAAGAGTTTATAGTGAATAGTTATTCCTTGCTAACCTATAGTTGTTATTACATATACCTTGCTCACTTACTTATAGGTAGGTAGTTAAAATTACATAGACACTAGACAGTCATATGAGTACATTACACACACTTTTGTTTATTTATTAAAATGTATTATTATATTATAATATCATACCTACTGTGTATGCATATATATTGTTTTAATGGTAAACATTTACACTTAACATTATCATTACTACTAAAGTGTGCGATAGCACAAATGTACTTTCAACATATACCTATGTCAGCAGTAGTATTAAAATAAAATATAAGCTGTTTGAATGCATAATACAGATTTGACAGACACAGTGACTTATGCATTTTACTTACAATGATGAATTTATATTTTTATAAACATTACGTTATGTTATTATTATTATTTACACAAATAGTGTACCTATGCTTCTATGCTTAGATATATTGTATTGATTGATTTTCCTATTGTCACTGTCATGAGCTTGCAGAAAAAAATTGAGAATACCTATATTATAAACTATGTATGTGATAGGCTTATTGTTGAATTGTTGAGTCAGTTAATAACATTTAATAAATAATATTTATTACTAACAGTCAATTGTACATAACTTTGAGAAACATACTAAATGTATTCTATAGTTATATTTTTATAATTTATGATAAATCAATCAAAAACTGTGCTTAATTAATAATAAATAAACCATTATATACTTCTTTGTATGCATGTAAACACTATATAATGCAAATTGTATTAAACACATGATTTTGCTGGCAACTTTGGTATATTTTTGTAGTAGAAAGCAACATTTGACATGATATGAGGGAATAAATTCAAGTACCTACTGTATGTTCTACTCATAATATATTTCAATATAAATGTTATTGCAGACCAAATTAAATAAAAAAATTTTTCTATGGTAGGATTTTTATATTACTCAGATTAATCACCTATGCTCCTATTGTATAATATTCACCCAACTAATAAAAAACAATATATTTATATATAGTTATTAGCTACAATATTTCAATATTAATGTACTAATTTTCTTTTTGAATCAAACACATAATATATTGCAAATGTTAAATATATGTTTTGGTATCAGCTTTGTTATTATGTTTTTATGTAATAGTAATTATTAACTATCACTGAATATGTTAAATAATAATAATTAATAAGTTTTAATTTATGGTCTCAATTATTTCATTAAATTATATTATTTATTTGAGTCCAGATTTTTAATTTTTGAAAAAATGTTATTATATTTCTATATAATATATTATACCTATTGTAAAAAAGATTGGTACCTACCTAATGAAACACAATACGTGTATGACGTATGTATGGAATACTTAGATAATATTATAAGAACATTATTATTAATAAGAACATCCAAGTTTCATCAGGGTTTTATGCAAAATTATTATCATAACTTTCAAGTTTCAAGAAAAAAAAATACAACACTTTTTCAACATGGTGTACCTAATAAATGTATTGTGGATTATTTCACTTATAACACTCACAATATTCACATTGTCCGCGATAGGTTAGGGGTTTAGTAACACAAAGTATATTCAATTTTTATCACATAAAAAATTCATATTTCATTAATTGCGCCCACATAGTCTGAAATTCTACGCAGTCGGATTGCCTACCTAAGCGATTTAGTTGTGTATAAATCGATTTTCCTTAAAGATAGGACGTTAACACTTCATTAGACTTACACTTTTTCCCCTACAATACAACATCAGACTTTCGACGTTAGGAGGTATTTCCCAGCACATGCATCAATTTGCATCGAATGTCGAATGAGGACTAATAGCTAGACACTCGATGAGCATTATTCGTACATTTACTTTTTTAATATATGTACCTCTCGGAAACATTTTATATTCAGATTTATTTATATAAAAATATGGTTTGTCTACTGGTAACGACATCAAAGAAGTTGTTCCAAATACGCAATTATTATCGTTAGGGTGTTTAATAGGAACCCAAGCCAGTCCATATGATATAAAAGTATGATTTTTTCTAAATACCAATTTACATCCTCCTTCGTTATTGATCGGCCTAGGTATAATAGCGTTTTCAACACTAGGATACCCAGTATCTGCGTCCATAGCTGCATCATCCCCTGTGCCAGGAAACGACAGACCCGATTTTGATTTCTTGGACGCACCGCTAGCTGTTGAACTGTCGGCACCGCGTTTTGGACCGGCGGAAACATTTGACATATTTTGTTGCGTAGACGTGGAAAAATTACTATCTTGTGAGAAAGAATGCACACTATCTGTATCTTCTGTAGTAGTAGATCCGTCTAATGATGGACTAGGTATTAAATCGTCACTTGGAGCTATTGAAGTATCAACTCCTCCACCTAAAACATTTAATGGTAAATTACGATGTGTACGTCCAATATTATATTGTTTAATCGCATATTGCTTTTGACTACTATTTAATGAAGTCCAATTTGGACGTTCGGGTGGAGGAGGACCTTGGTATCTATATGGCATAACGTTTTTTTTCTAGAAAGTTTCTTGGTAAACCAATCTATTGGTATTTTTCCTTCTACTGGTCTCGGATATAATGTATAATGTATACTGTCTTCAAATGATCTTTTTAATAATAATCCAACTTGAGTAGCTATATCTCCCAAGTATGTATCATGTTCCCATGTATTGTAATTATTGGAAATCGCTTTAAAATCCGATTTTCAAACGTCGTCAATGTCAATAGTAGGTTGAGTTGTCAAATTATGATACTCAACGTCGTGTTCAAGTGTAACCCAATCTTGCTTTGATTGTAGTAAATTTATTGCATTAAATTGATTTTTGTCATTTGCAACTTTATTACCAGGACCTGTAAAATCATTAATACAATTACTATCGATGATGATATCCACATTGACAAATTATTACAATATGATATAAAAACATTGCAGTCCAAAGATCAATTCTGCACCGATATAATAAAAGCAATTAAAGATAATGACGGTCAAATAAGCAAAAACATATTAAGAAAATCGCGACAATTTGTCATAATTAACGACATACAATTTCATAAACATTTCATACCTCCTAATAAATTAACACAATTAGTAGGCGTACCTATACAATTGACCAACGACTTACTTAAATCTTATCACGAATCACCTATGGGTGGTCACACAGGTATTTCACGAACCATTTACAAATTACAAAATAAATAATATTGGCCTATTATCTTTAGATAATAAAGACACAACTCAATTCATAAAGACCTGTCATCAATGTCAAATTAACAAAAAATTACCGGGAAAACCGATAGGACAATCACAACCTATCCCAATAACAAATAAACCTATGGAAAGATTAGTCTTTGACTATCTAGGTCCATTAATTTCTAGTAATAAAAAGAAATACGTATTAGTAGTTGCTTGTAGCAATACTAAATACATATTTACTAAATCCGTTCATTCAGCAACTGCTGAATCTACAGTCAAATTTTTAATACAAATAGTATCACACTGGGGATCATTTAAACAATTCTCATCCGATAGGGGTACACATTTCAAAAATAAATTAGTCGAAGAAGTTACAAAAAACCTAGGTATTAAACAAATATTATCTACTGCCTATTCCCCAGAAACCCAGGGATTCGTAGAATGGGTTAATGGAGTCTTATGCAGTTCATTAAAAAACTATATAAATGACGATAATCAGCATCGATGGTCTTATTTTTTACCATACATAACATTAGCATATAATGCAACTCCTCAAACATCTACAAATTACAGCCCTTTCTTTCTCATATACCTATGGCTTTGAACCATACTTTCCAATTGACAATAAAATAATACCCGAAGGAATGCCCTATGACATATTTAAGTCATTAAAAGAATTAAATGATATAAGAAACACAATTCACAAATAGTGGAAAAAGCTCAACAAAAACAAAAAATATATCACGATAAAAGTCACAGGATAATAAATTTTAATCCAGGTGACAACGTCTTAGTTAAATTTCCATTTTTACAAGTAGGCAAATCGCCTAAACTAGCACAAAAATATAGAGGTCCTTTTAAAATAATAAAAAAATTACAGAATTAATTTACAAAGTAGAATTAACATTGAATAATAAAACAACTGAAGACATTATTCATGTTAGACGAATCAAACCATATTATCACAGATAATATAATTACTATATAAACAATCTTTTATTACCGATTACCATTTATTAAAAACAACTTTTCCCTTCATCATTTATAGAAACCATGAATCTACAAGGCCTATATTATTTACGAGATTATTCCTTCAATATTAACCATCAAGAGGAATTACAAAAGGAATTTGATTAGGTACCACCAAAAAATAATAATCAAAGGATTAAAGAAAATAAAAAAACAATCAAAAACATTGCACATTAAGAAATTTCACCAAAAAAATGATCCTATGCTTATTAATGAATTAAAAATCACAAGGTCCGCTATTATTAAAAACAAACTAATAAAAAATAAAATAACTGATGAATTTATATATAAGAGATTTTTTATAAATAATCTTATTCTAAAAAACAACAAAAAAATAGATAAATCTTACGTTAATCTATTAACATATAGTTTAGATACAAATCCACTCATATGGTAATATACCACAGCAAAAACAAAAAAAAATATACACTACATTCATTTCTCATATATATAATAATTTTTTTTTACAAAAATACAATTACAATAATAAAAAAAAGTGTAAAGAAAGTAAGTTCTTAAATATAACATATATGTTATAAGAACTAAATATATATATATATATATATACAAATTCAATCAATTTCTTTTTTTTTCCTTGTATTAAACTAATGTTTTTATATAGTTCAACAACATGAACATATTCAAATCAATTATCTGGATCACCATCACAACATTATCATATACAAAAGCATTCATAGCATATGATTGCTCAGGCCCAAAACTAAATATCACATCTTTTAACAGTCTGCAAATAGACTACTACGAACAATCACCTCTGCCGCATTCCAAACAATTACCAAGAATAAAATTATTACAAAGGGCTGAGATAAGAACAATATTTTATAGATCTTGTCTCATATCAGTAGACTATCTTATTACTAGATGCTCAACATTCGATGACTCACAAGTCGTAGAAAGCGGATTCTTCTCGGAAATACTAATTTTAGGAAGTGCAAGATGCGCAGAACTACACCAAAAGCAAATATACTTATTCCCAACTGGAGGAATAGTAGCAGGCTTAAAAATAAACCAAACAATAACTTCCACTCACACATTAATCGGAACGTTAGATAAACAACGAAATTGCGAGGGAGCTTCATATTCATCAGACAGAGGCAGTTGGACAAATGTGGTAGTGCAAAGCAACTATAAGATTCTTGGCGAAGGAATAGTCAACACCCAAACTAAAGACAATGTACTATAGTCGGGGACACGAAAAGTGGCGTGTGACCGACGCGATCCAAGCGGTTAAATCGTCTAATGGGTTCTTAAACGGCCAATTGGCGCGGTCAAATTTTGCCGCGCTTAATATAATTACCGCATGCGCCGCATGTTGAGAACCACCGACTGCAGGCCGGGTGTGGGTTGGGGTACAGTCAAGGTCACACGCCACTTTTCGTGTCCCCGACTATAATAATACCAACAGGCACTAGACTAAAACTATCAGAACTATATGGATTAGATACATATAAAGGCGAAGTCATATGGTCAAACGACCAAATACTACAAAGTTGTGACAAAACCGACTTTGATGTACTATATGAAGGACCAGCCTCTTTAATTACAACTGACAAAAAAACAAATCATTTATTCAATGAAATACAAACATATATGGTGGAAACCGAAAATATAGTCTTTGCTCTAAAGAAAATAAAAAAAACATTTGCTTGCGACATACCTACCTGTCATTCAAACCGAACACCCTCAATTGTTCATTCTAATTGATCCACAATTTATGAACCATTTCCAAGCCAAACAAATATTACCTCACAACACGGACCTTATGGCTTATGTCAATACAAAGTTTGTTTACATTGAAAATTTTTTAAAAACAACAAAGACAGCACTATACGCTGATCTGCTGATAAAACAATGTGAACTCGAAAGAAAAATGCTAATACAAAAGTTATCTTTGGCAACATATAGCCTATCAGAATTTGCCTATGCAATGGGAGAAGGTCCAGGATACACCACAATTAAAACAGGAGAAATAATATATCTCCTAAAATGCAAACCCGTCAATGTAGAAATTAACACATTAACAACTTGTTTCAATGAACTGCCAATAAAATATAACAATCAAACATATTATATGGCACCAAAAACTCATACACTACAAAAATACGGTACCGAAGTAGATTGCAATACCATACTACCACCAGCTTTCCTTCTTGAAGGAGATTGGGATTGCTCTTACAATCAGAGAAATAAAAACTCCTATTATCCTAAAACCAGCCACTATATGGACATGGACCTATAAAAGCCCTGAAAATCTCTAATGGTTACTGGAATATACAGTCATGAAATACCTTAAAAATGTCAAAAATGCCTTACAAAAACATTTATTATTTCCCCAAGAGATTGAAGCGGCACAAAAAAACATCGCAAGATAATCATTGGGATATAACTATACTGATCAAGGCCTAAGATTACAAAGCCTCATCGATGAAAATTCCATAGGACTAATGGTAGAAAATAAATTATACAAAATGTGGGGATGGTTTACCTCACTTGGTAATATTATCCCCCGATTGCTGGGAATATTTTTAATTATCAAAACAATACTCAGCATACTAAATACAGGACTTAACATTTCACTTCTCTACCAAACTTTTGGCTGGAGCCTAAAAATGATGGCTGGCATTTTCTCCAACCTCACTCAGTTCTTCATGCACAAACAACATGAGAACAATTTCAAAGAAAACAAAAAAAAATACCATAGAACAAAAAAATGACTTGCAACTACAACACCAACAGAACCTAGATGTCTGGATAAAAACCAAGGATAACATACCTTAGGAAACAACTGAATGTAAAATTCACTGGTCTCCAGCAGCCAATATTAGGAAAATATCTTTATAAAAAAAAAAACAAAACTATTTAACCAATTTTATTTATATTATATAACTATTTTAATCAAACTATTTAACCAATTTATTACATTTATAAAACTATTTTAATCAAACTATTTATCCACTTTCAATTTATATAATTATCTTTATAACAAATAAAAATTCTTATAATTTTTTTTTATATACTATATTATGAGGACATAATATCAAAAAAATTAGGGTGGATGCGTGGATGTAATGATATTCATAATATTACGAATATCATCATTTCAATTATGTTAATCATAACACACCTATTATTAATATCTAAACGCTGTGACAATATCCAAAAGTATTCATAATATCAAAATATATAACTGACCATAACACATGTTTGTACCCCATTATAACAATCAAAATTGTACTTATTAATAGTAGTAACATTTATACTTACTTTTAATCAAATGTCATTACTATATTTAATACACTAATATTACGACTTTTATAACAACATATCTGTACCCATGAACTTCAATATTATATAAAATTACTATTTATACCTATACATACCTGATACCTATACATATATATACCATAAGCCATATGACAAAATATGCGGTACTAAAAACACGCACCTTTTACCTATTGACACGGTACGCTACGGTCGCCAGTACAAAGTACAGGCACCGCAACGACCAGTCTGCACCTTATCAACCACCACTACGGGCAAAGCCGGTCCGACATAGTCAACTCTCCCACCTCGCCGCCAAGGCGTAGGGCGGGACGGGAAGACAGGTCGCCCCGGACGAGTACCGGCCGCCCGGCATCGCCCTCTTTTGCATCAACCGTCGTACGGACTATTACACGGTCATATATTGTTCTTTTTTTTTTTTTTTTGCCTTCTCACCCGAGACGCCACGAGCAACCACGTTTTTTTTTTGTTTTTCTAATTACGAAATTTTCACACACTCAGTGTGTTCATCGACATTGGTCGTCGTTTTATTTATATCGATATTGGTCGTCGTTTTATTTATCTCGACATTGGTCGTCGTTTTATTTATATCGGCGTTCGTCGTGTGTTGTGCCACCTTTTCACCACCCGCGAACAATACGTCAACTTTTGTGTAACATTTACGTGTGAATAAATATTATACATTATTACACTTAAATCGGTGTTTGAATTTTCTTTCCATTATTATTCTCGTGTCGTTACAACCAACATCACAAGTTGACCGGCCAACCGCGGAATCCACCAGCAGTAATTACCGTCGTAGCCGTGTCAAAATTGGCTCCCCGCAGAGGAATCACCACCTCAAGTCATCGTAAAGGTAAGAGTTTTATTCACGCTGACATATACCTCGGAAAAGTGCTTTTTATTTTAGTATTAAGTTATTTTAGCCAGGTCTGTGTTTTCCGGTTAGCTAGGATTCCCGAGTTTGAATTACGTAAGAAGTATTCTGGTACGTAAGGGGAATTCCGTCGCGACCGTGAATAACCGTGAAACGGCTGTGGGAAGTAGATATAATAGTATAGAATTATAGCGTTATATAACACCACCCCGCCGAACACTTGCCTTTCGTCCCGTGACACTACCGCAGATAACAGCGCAGCGTACGGGTAAGAATACACAAACCGGTATCGCTGTCGTTGTCGTAAGCCGTCGCCGCGCGCCGTTGTCACCAGCCGCCGCCGCACACCACCGTTGTCAACCGCCGCCACGCGCCGCCGTTCTTGCTTGAGCAGCCGCCGTGTGCCGCCGAGACAAACAGGTTTCACCGCCGCCGCCGAGTACATTGACCTAATTACGTTATATTTGGACCGTACCGGCGACGCCGCAATCAGCTGCACAGCTGATTATCATTTACGCGAGCGTAATCAAATAGCATTGAAAACATCGCGTAAATTGCGTTTTTTTTATTTTCATTTTCTTTTTAGAAGTATTTATTTTTAATATTCTTCTAACACACTCACGTTCTCAACCAAATTTGTCCCTGAACATCCGTCCCGTATAACAAGCACAGGCTACCGTCTACGCAATAGTTTAACGTCCACATTTGTAAATCTATTCAAAGAAATACAACATGTCCGGTAAATCGTTACAACAATTGACGACGGCGGAGCTACGTAGCGAGTGTACGGCCCGCGGAATAAGCATGTCCGGCTCTAAACCGGACATAATTATCAGGCTTGAGGGACACATTCGGGAAAGAGGACAGGACCCCGCGAACGTCAGGTTCTATCCCGTGCAGCCGTCAATCAATATATTGGCGGACGGCACGGGAGAACAGCCGGACGCTTCGACTGCGCTGGTAGATACGGACCTCAGTCAAGTTTTCGAACAGTCGTCCGGGGGTATCTCGACAAGCCCGACAGCGAGTCAGATACCTACAGATAACCTGTCGGAATACTGCGGCTATCAATCGACCATGCGACAGGGTCAGTCCATACAGCCGATAGAGAGCGACATATTTAAAACCGTGGCGGAACAGTTAAAATTGTTGAAACAAACGTTGCCACAAACGAACGACACAAAATCGTTCGAGGCACGTTTACGGGCACTTGAGACAAGCATGACGAATTTCTTTACGGAAACACGTCTAGCAGCAGCTCAACAGCCACACAACAATACAGTCCCGCGGATAAATATTCACCTGTCACCTGCACACGTAACAAATCGCACACATGATAATTACCAGTCGGGTAGATCGTATGAGTGTAATGACGGCGACGCTCAATATAGCGCTAACCACATTGCCGCCACGAACAACCGACCGTTCTTCACGCGCGAACCTCATAACGACTATCCGGGTCACACAACACGCACATCACAATTTACACCATACGATGCACGCACACATGAGCGCTCGGTGTTAATACCGTACGAGGACTTGCGTACAGCAAGAGCTTCGTTACCCGAGTTCACCGGAACAAGGGCCGAGGACCCCGTACGGTTTATAGAAAATACCGAGGCGATTTTGGTGCAAGCTCGTATACACCCCGCGGGTTGGTGCAGGGCGGTCGAACCGCAATTAAAAGGAACGGCGAGTACATGGTATAATTCTATTAGGCCACTCGACCTATCCTGGACGGAATTTCGGGACGAATTTTATGAAAATTTTAATAACGCCGAAATTCAGTCTCGATTGCGCGCCGACATCGTATCGACACGACAAACGCCTAAACAATCGCTAACGGAATTCGTTTTAAATAAAAACCAGCTAGCACGACGCGTAACCACCGGCCTGTCCGAACCGGAATTGGTAGGTATTATCGCCGGGCTAGCACGCGACACGTTCCGTACGCATCTCCGGTTGCACCGACCACAAACGTTCAGCGAGCTACGACGCATCGCAGGCGTTTTAGACCCGGCAACGGACAGCACCAATCCACCCACACAACGCTGGACCCCTAAGCCCAAAAAGGGGCCGGACACCCCACAAACAGCCCCCCCGGTAAAAAAAAAATATTTTGGCAATTCTTTTGATGACCAGCCACCGGGGCCGTGCAAGTTCTGTGGGGAACTCCATTGGCACAGTAGGTGCCCACACCGACCGTCCAGGCCGGGAAACGGCGGGGGAGTCGACGGGGACTAGTCCCCCCCATCGACTCACCACCACCCCCCCATCCAACAACACAGATTATCGGTAGTACACACGAAAAAAAATTACGCAACACACACGCGCGTAGTACGGCAGTTAGTCACAACTTTCAGCCGACTACGAAAATTTTTTCCGTCACCACACCTATAGACGCCCGTTCACAGACCCCCAACCTACACCACCCCACCACCGAACATACTCACCTCACCGGTGACACGTATGTTCAACAACAACCGGCTCATGGGGCAGCCGCAGGTGTAGGGACAAAGGCAACAGAGACACGGGTGTTCACCTACACAGGTGACGGGGACGCGAACACACACACAACGCATATCCCCGCATTAGGTCAGTCTGCGCACGTAAAGCCACAGCCGGGCACAGAGGCAGTCGATAGGGACAGTGTGATCATGGCGGTCAACGCTCACGATCAGACAGCTCCTGTTGCGGTTAAGAACCAACTACCCCGCTCGACCAATGGTAATACGACTAATAATGGTACACGAACACGCCCGGACAAAATTCCGACCCCCGCGGTCGAACTCGAATTTCCGTCAGGCTTCGTAACAGCTTTATTAGACTCGCAGGCACATAAATCGTACGTAAACCCGATAATAGCCCGTAAATACGGCAAATCACCCCCCCACGGACCAACAAATAAAGTCCGGATGGCGGACGGTCACACTGCGACAACCAGTGGCACCACCACATTCGAAGCTAGAATAGGAGCACTCGATATACAATTCGAAGCAACTACTCTAGACAACTTGTATTGCGACGCGTTACTAGGACACGACTTCCTTGTCAATAATGAAGTCTCTTGGGATTACGCCGCGTGTACAATATGACACGGTACGCAACGGTCGCCGGTACAAAGTACAGGCACCGTAGCGACCGGTCTATGCCTTATCAACCACCACCACGGGCTACGACGACACGACACCGTCGACTCTTCCCCCGCGCCACAAAAGCACAGGGCGGGACGGGAAGACAAGTCGGTCCGGACGAGTACCGGTCGCCGGCCGTCTCGCTCTCTTGCGTGAACCGTCTTACCGACAACGGTGACAACGCCGCCTAGTCGTAAGACCGCGTAGAGCATAATTGTGTATTCTCTTTTATATCGTCAACACCTGACATAGTGACATTCAACAACTAGCTATTGTGTACCGTTGTTTATCATCAATAAAAATACACCGTACAAATAGTGAAATTCGTGTTGTTCTTTTATACTGACCGGCTCACCGTGGACTCAGCGAGTACCTACCGCCGTAGCCGTGTTAAAATGGCTCCCCGAACAGGAATCACCCAGTCAGCGTAAAGGTAAGAGTTTTTTTTCACGTTGACACATACCTCGGATTAATTGCTTATATTATATTAGTATTAAGATATTTAACCAGGAATGCGTTTTCCGGTTAGCTAGGACCCCAAGGTAGGATTACGCAATAAGTATTCTGGTACAAAGGGGGAAATCCACGCAACCGAGAATAACCGTGAAATGGCTGTGGGAAGTAATTACATAACGTAACACCACCCCGCCAAACACTTATTTTTCGTCCCGTGACATTACCGCCGATAACAGCGCAGCGTACAGGTGAGAACTTTTAAACCGGTATCGCCGCCGCCGATATCAGCCGCCGCCGAGAGCGTTGACCTAATTACGATATATTTGGATCACGCCGGTGACGTTATCAACAGCTGATTATCATTTACGCGAACGTAAACATAAACAAATTCGTTCCGTAAACAACATGCAAAATTCGCGTTTACGAGGAGGTACGCTTCAATTCCGTGCCACCGTTAATCTCAGGATTAATGGAAAGTACAGGAGAGGAGTCGTACACGACGACCATGCTGGTAGGTAGTGCAGCTAGCGGGCTCCAACCGACCATGCACCAAAGGGAATACACACTCGGTAGTACTCACGGAAAAAAATTACGCAATACACACGCGCGTAGTACGGCAGTTCGTCACAACTAATAGCCGACTACGAAAATTTTTTCCGTCACAGCACCAATCGGCACCCGTTCACAGACCCCCAACCTACACCACCCCACCACCGAACATACTCACCTCACCGGTGACACGTATGTTCAACAACAACCGGCTCATGGGGCAGCCGCAGGTGTAGGGACAAAGGCAACAGAGAAACGGATGTTCACCTACACAGGTGACGAGGACGCCAGCACAATACTGAGCACAACCTCGCGATAGGTCAGTTTGCGCACATAAAACAACAGGTGAGCACAGAGGCAACCGATAGGGACAGTATGGTCATGGCGGATAACACCGTAGACCAGACAGTCTCCGTCGCGGTTCAGAACCAGTTGTCCCGCTCTATCGATTGTAATATGACTAATAACGGTACGCGAACACGCCCGGACAAAATTCCGACCCCCGCGGTCAAACTCGAATTTCGGTCAGGCTTCGTAACAGCCCTATTAGATGCGCAGGCACAAAAATCATACGTAAATCCGACCAAACCGAATGGCGGACGGTCATACTGTGATAACCAGTGACACCCCCACATTCGAAGCTAAGATAGGAGTAATCGATATCAAACTCGAAGTAACTATCTTAGACGACTTGTATTGCGACGCGTTATACTAGGACACGATTTTCTTATTAATAAGGAAGTCTCTTAGGATTACGCCGCGCGTACAATTCATAGGTGTAAGCAAATTCGTACGTCGACATGCTGGAAAGGGAAAGCACAGCCACCCACCACTAGTCCTGACCTGTCACAATTAGAATTAGCAAACCACCTGTTTAAGGCGCACAATTTTTTTCATGCCGGTAAGGCTAGCGAAGCAGGTCGGAAAAGGAATCTTCCTCACCGACCAGAAACCGTTACGGAAAATACACGTGTCCCGCCTAAAACACACCCTCTTAAATACATTTTGTTCTGTACTAACCAGCATGTACAGATACAATGAGCGGCACAAATCAAGCCGAAAATGAAGGAGGGTGGCGGACTAGATCAGTAAGCAGGAGCTGGTGCCCATGGAGAAGAACAAGCCGGGGCCCTCGCACAGATCAACAGGATGGCAACCACCAATATAAAAGGGAACTAGGAACATAGCCTACCTCTAGCAGCCGCATGAGGTAGTGCAAGTCGACCTACACCTCACGAAACACCGACACCGGTAGTAGTACACCCCGTGTGGCGGTTTGGAGGGGGAGTATGACACGGTACGCAACGGTCGCCGGTACAAAGTACAGGCACCGTAGCGACCGGTCTATGCCTTATCAACCACCACCACGGGCTACGACGACACGACACCGTCGACTCTTCCCCCGCGCCACAAAAGCACAGGGCGGGACGGGAAGACAAGTCGGTCCGGACGAGTACCGGTCGCCGGCCGTCTCGCTCTCTTGCGTGAACCGTCTTACCGACAACGGTGACAACGCCGCCTAGTCGTAAGACCGCGTAGAGCATAATTGTGTATTCTCTTTTATATCGTCAACACCTGACATAGTGACATTCAACAACTAGCTATTGTGTACCGTTGTTTATCATCAATAAAAATACACCGTACAAATAGTGAAATTCGTGTTGTTCTTTTATACTGACCGGCTCACCGTGGACTCAGCGAGTACCTACCGCCGTAGCCGTGTTAAATACACATGGGTAGGCAAATTCGTACGTCGACATGCTGGAAAGGGAAGTCACAACCACCCACCACTAGTCCCGATTTATCACAATTAGAGTTTGGTGACGATGCCGAAACTCGCGCGAAACTAACCAAAATATTGAACAAATATGCGGTAGTGTTCAGCGAAAAGGTAGGACGTACCAAATTAATTGAACACGAAATTTTGCTCAAAGACCCATCACCTATCGCGCTAAAGCCATATCCGTACCCACAACAAAAACAAATTGCGATCGACGATATGGTGCGCGATATGGAAACCCAGGGGCTCGTAGAACCAAGCACCTCACCGTGGGCCGCACCAGTAGTATTGGCAAAGAAAAAAGACGGAACATTTCGTCTCTGTGTCGACTACAGGCGGCTTAACGACGTAACGGAATCCGACGCGTATCCTATGCCAGATCTTAACAAAATGATTAGGCAAATGCGAGGCGCGAAAATTTTTAGCGTATTCGACCTGAGGTCGGGGTACTGGCAAGTGCCACTACAGGAAAATGCGCGAAAATACACGGCTTTCCGAACACGTAGAGGTCTATTTCAGTTCAGAGTCCTCCCCTTCGGTCTAAAAAATAGTCCAATGACTTTCGTGAGACTCATGAATGAGGTCATGAGGGGTTACCAGGATGATTTCGTACAAGTTTACCTAGATGATATAGTAGTATTTTCAAAGGACGAGTACGAACACCAGGCCCACTTAGACAAGGTTCTCGAGCGTCTCAAGAGATTCGGACTAACGTGCAACACAAAAAAATGTAAAATCGGTCTTCGCGAAATTTCATTTTTAGGGCACATTGTAGACTCGGAGGGCATCACAAAACAACCGGAAAAATTGGTATGCATTGACAATTTTCCGGTTCCAAAAAAGGTTAGAGACGTACGTAAATTTCTGGGCGTGTGCAACTGGTACAGCCAATTCGTTGACAATTACGCGGATACCATAGCACCACTTACAAATTTACTAAAACCCCCTGTTTTAGTACCCCCTGTACGGTGGAAGTGGACAGATGTAGAACAACGCGCGTTTAAATCAATAAAAAACGCGCTAGTCACATCACCGAAATTGTCGCCACCCGATTACAGCAAACCGTTTTGTCTACAAACCGATGCAAGCGAAATAGGAGCCGGTGCGGTACTTTTCCAACGGGGTGACAGACCGGAGGAAAGACGCATAGTGTCCTACGCAAGCAAAAAGTTTAGCGAAACGCAAACAAGGTACGCCGCGGTCGAACGCGAGTGCCTAGCAGTAATCTGGGCGACAGACAAATTCCGTCCATACCTAGAAACCCGACGTTTCGAACTACTAACCGACAATTCGGCACTAACGTGGTTATACAGGGCTAAGGACAAAAATTCGAAATTAACACGTTGGTCACTACAACTAGCTAATTTAGATTTTAGTACGGTGCACGTCCCGGGAATACAAAACGAAGCTCCCGATTTGTTATCCCGCGATCCAGCACCAGGTCCAACCGTAGACGAAGACCGACTCGAGGAAAAATTGGTGGGGGCCCCAACAACGCCAACAACCGACATTGACCTCGAGACCGACCGTATTTTCTCTATGGTAAATAACCACGATAGTGACAACACACCCCTCACCGCGACTAAACTCGAAAAGTGGCAGTCTGAAGACACTACAATTCGTGAAATAATCGCCGGTCAACAGTGGGACAACCCAACACGGAACACAAAGAGCGCGAAATCGGGGACCGGGAAATATATTTATTCCGACGGCCTCTTACGCGTAACCGTAGGGTCCCACACACCCGTCGTGATACCGAAAACCAAAATACAACACGTAATTTGGAGGTGTCACGATCACGTCTTGTCCAACCACCCGGGCTGGAAAGAGACGTACCGGGCAGTTCGACAACGGTACTATTGGAAAGGTCAAAAGAATGACGTGAGGTTATATGTCGGTGCGTGTCACGTATGCGCGTGCACAAAACCACTTAACACACGTTCTGATGACCCAATACAACCAAGAACTCCCCGACAACCATGGGAAGTTATCAGTATCGATCTTATGGGCCCATACCCACGTTCCGGTAAGGGAAAATCGTACATACTGGTAGCAACCGACTGTTTTAGTAGGTGGACCGAGGCTTACCCCCTAGGAACAGCGACCTCTAAAACAATAATAGAAACGTTAGAACGCGAGTTCTTTTCACGTTTCGGGTACCCACGCGTGTGTCTCAGCGATAACGGCCCCCAATTTGTGTCAAACGAAATGTTAAACGCGTTAGACCGATGGGGAGCACAGGGTTGGACAACTCCGATATATCATCCGAGAGCCAACCCAGTCGAACGCCGAAATCAAGATTTAAAAAAAAGGTTTGCGCGCACAACTTGTCGACGGCAAACATAAATCTTGGGACACAAAACTACCCGCAATTCTATTTTCGATTCGCAACAGGTGTAACGAACAGACAGGCTACCCACCCGCGGTCCTTGTCCTGGGCAGGGAATGCAGGAGACCCGGCGATTGGGCACTGTCAAAATCAGCACCAGTTAACATCGGAAAATCGAAGGAAGAGAGGGTAGAGCGGGAAAAGCGCATTTTAGGCAAAAAGGTAGGAGTAAAACCGAGCACGAACACCGGCACACCGGTAAGGTTCGGCAAGGGCGATGTAGTCTATTACAAAGCACACCACCTTTCAAAAGCGCACAAAGATTTTCACGCCGGCTTTGCACCAAAATGGTGGGGGCCGGTGACTTTGACAGAACAGGTCGGAAGAGGAGTTTTCCTCACTGACCAACAACCGTCGCGGAAAATACACGTGTCATGTCTAAAACGCGCGCCTACCGGGACAAATTAGAAAAAAAAATTTTTTTTTATAGTTTGTGTTGTTATGTCTAACGATAATAATTAACAATTAAAAATGAATAAATAGGTAAATAAATAAGCTCGCGAAAAACCAACGATGTCGACTTGAACAGTTGTACGACAGTCGACAATACTAGTTAATCTGCTAAATAAGTAATAAAATGAAAGTGGAGTTTGTTAACGCAAAGATACCTGCGGTTTGCGATAATCTAAATTGTATCGATAAAAATGTATAATCTAGACGTTTCCGGTATCCTACACAGTACACAGTTTCAACTAACGACGTCGTGACGATAATAATAGACAACAGAGGTCTCTCCCGGGGCCCGGAATGACAGGTATAAATATAATAAAATTATAAAATCAATGATATAATATAATATTATGTTATACCTACCTAATGTTTCAATTTCGATAGTTGATAATTTTTTTTTTATAACAATTTAAAGTAAAATGTCAATTTGTCAATAAACCTAATAAAATTATCAAAATGTTTGGGGCTAGCCATTTGGGGGGGGGCTAAAGCTCGTTAGCCACCCCCTTGGGTGCGCCCTTAATACACGGTCGTAAACGTTACGGATATACCAGGCCAAGGGCAGGTCCACCGGGACGGGTGCCACCGCGACGAGGGGCACCAGCGTACCAGCGCTACGACGTCCGGGACGGGCGAGGCCGGTTCCAGCGGCAGCCGCCACAACAGCCACCACAACAGCCGCCGCAGCAGACACTGCAGCAACCAGCCCCACCCTCACCAACGCCAGAGGCACAGTTGGCCACTGTGGAGCGGTGGATCGAGGCCACGGAGGTGGCCGAGACCGGTACCACGCTGGAACTCTAACCAGTGGTGGTACCGTCGCCTCTCGCGGACTTGGGGGGGGAGTATGTCGCGGTCGTTATCGCAACGACCGTGACTGCTTATCTAAGTTCACGAAAGCGCGACCCGCGACCGGTCTAGTCGCGGGGTCACCGGTCGGGAGTCTTTAATGATACACGGTCGTGAACGTTACGGATATATATATTATAATTACAATAACCGTTAAATATACGTAATAAAGTTTAAAGCGACGTGAGTTAATTTATTCCAAACCATCCCGACACCTACATTTGGCGCAGTCGGTAGGATAGTAAGGTAAGTGCTAATTTTAATAAAATTAATTTTACATAAAATTAAAGTAAATTAGCACATATCGGGTTAAAAGAACCTACATAGGTGTCCTGATCATACCGGTTCCTAATTAGTTATTCGTATTAATTTTAGTTAATAGAATATAAGTACTTATTTAACCTAAGGTGTTAAATTTTGGCAGAATTTGCGAAATTTAGTGTAATTCCTACAGTGCTAAATTAGATTTAGGCTATTTATAGGTTGGAAAGTACGTATCTCTACCACCGTTCGCCCGATTTACGTTAATCTCGTATCTATCGTAATTTAATTAGGTAGATAATAGCAAGTAAATTTAATCACTGTAATGGCTAGCAAATGCATTAGTGAGTTAAATATTGTCGATATTAACCGGGAGTTATCGAAACGTGATATTGAGACCGAGGGGTCCAAGGCTGATAAACTTATATTTCTAGAGGAGTATATTTTGTCTAAGGAAAATCTGGATCCAAGATCAGTACGGTTTGGGGTAACTGACGTGTTGTCAGCCCAGGTACCGGAAGATAGTACATCGGAGGTCCAGAACAGTGGTAAAGAGGTCAAAACTGACGGAGATTTGATAAACCAGTTAATGGAACAGATGTTAGATAGACTGGAGGGGGTGGAAGCGACGGTTGACGAGCAGCAACGTACTATCGCTACTCTCAGCAAAAGCGTGGAACACTTGGAGTGGGAGTTAGCCGAAGAAAAACGTAAGTCGACCGAACGGGTAGCGCAAGCAAGCTGCGCATGTGGTGGTAACACCCCCCTACCCCCTTCTAGAGATTTATCCGGGGTAAATACAAATTGCACGGACAAAAATCAAAATCGTCCGGTCAAAACTCAAGAGGTGAGTTTTGAGAACCATTGGGCGAACATTCTAAGCAGATTGACCGGAGAAAACTCGCGAAATCGGAGTTTGCCCGGAGCTTCCGGTAACCAGTCCGGAGTGTCCGGTGAAATTTCCGGAGTCTTCGGTAATTTGTCCGGTGTGTCCGGTGAAATGTTCGGTAGAAGTGATGGGGAAGCGTTACGGAGTAATCTCTCCGGTGAAAAACGTGTTCACTTCGCGGACAGCCTGCTCATTCCTCAAAATGAGTTGAATATGGCCCGTACGTCTATACCAGAGTTTGCTGGTAAGAGGGAGGAAGACCCGGTGCGGTTTTTGCTCCAGGCCGAAGCAATACTCGAAGAAACTGGTATCCACATAGCTCGATGGGTGACCGTATTGGCCCCTCAGCTAAAGGCACAGGCAGGAACATGGTGGGGAACCATGAGAGCGTTGGACTTGTCATGGCAAGAGTTCAAGTTTGAACTATTGGAAAAGTTCAACGGGGACGAGTTGCAGTCGAGTCTAAAATCGGAACTGTTAAGTACCGCTTAGACCAAGGCCGAAACACTGGGAGGGTATGTCCTTCACAAGTACCAGTTGTATCGGAGGTTAAATCTTGGTCTGACTGAAGAAGCGGTGGTGATGACGGTGATTGGGCTGATGCGTGATGAATTTAGAATTCATGCACGCATTGAACGGCTGAAGTCGTTCAGCGAACTACGTGCGCTTGCACACATTTTAGATGGTAGTAAGGCCGTAGTATCGGATAAGGCGGGAGAGAGCACCAGCGGACCACCAAAATTAAAATTGTTGGACAGAAGAAAATCTGAGCATGCTAGCAAATCCCAGGTGCCTAATCCGAGGGAACGACTGTCTTCCGGGACAGGATGTAGAGTGTGTGGTAGTCATGACCACTGGCAAGCTGCATGTCCGAGGAGGAAGTCGGAGTCGGAAAACGCCAAAACGACCGGCGGCCAATAAGTAACCGGCGGGAAAATCAAGAGTCGTCCAATGAGGGGTAGACAACGAAGTTCTACTTCGGCAGTTGGTAACGTCCGGTACAGGAACCACAAATTACCAAAATTGACCCGGAGAAAAAGAACTTCGGAGCGTTACGGACCGGAGACTTGGGAGAGGGTCCGAAGAAAACGGGCCAGAAGGGTTCTGGACCGGAGAAGACCGGTAAGAACGGGAATCCTCCGGAGGAAAACTTCGGTTACCCGAAGTGGACGTCCGAAGTGAGGAGTTGTCCTGTGAAAACCGTTGAGCCTCCGGAAAAACACCGGAGAAAACGCCGTAGCCACCCGAGAAAACTCATTGAAAGCGACGTTCCGAAAAAGGAACCACAGTTCGTGACAATGAGTCGGGCAAATGGCAAATCGACGGAGAGGTGGTCGAACCACCAGGACAAGAAGTATGGAAAATCGAGTAGGATCGAAAATGTTCCGGACAAAAGTGAAGATCTCACTGAGGTGTATGATTTTTCCGAGGAAAATTTCCCGTTCAGTGTGTCGAGTGATGCGGAACAAGATAAGTTAACACAGCAGTTGTTAATTTGTCCGGTCACACCCGAATATTTTCCCGAAGAAATGGTTCCTTATCCAGGGAAAATTTTCAAAAGGAGAGACTCAGATACGGACTCAAAGTTTGAGTTGCGGCAACGCTTTTCGGATCTGCGGACCGAAGCGTTTGAGTCTCCAGCCATTGCAACGGTGTCAACGGGGAAAACTAGAGTATCGGATGTTCCGGTACCGGTCATAGAACTTGAGTTTGCACTCGGGGCAGTAGTAGCACTACTGGACTCCCAAGCGGCGAGGACTTATGTCAAACCGTGGGTGGCAAAGAAGTTTGGCCGAAGTCATACCGAAGAACCGGAGATTGTCCGGATGGCGGACGGAAGAACCCGGGAAATTACGGAGTTTTCCGAATTTCGGGCTCGGATAGTGTATTTGGAGGTGAGTTTCAGGGCCGCAGTGTTAAACGATCTCATTGGAGATGTCTTTCTGGGTCACGATTTCCTCGTGGAGCAACAAGTCGCTTGGGACTATAGCGGTTGCATAATCCACCTAGGGAAAGAATGACGTGTTTCCGTGAGTTGGAGAAATCCAGTAACTCCGGTCACCGTAGGAGTGGACTTAACGACCGCAGGTTTACCCGAAGGAGAGTACGGTATGCGGGTCAAAGAAGTCCTATGCCAATATCCGGAGGTTTTCTCCGGAGAGGTAGGCAGAACTCGGGTAATAGAGCACCAGATCCGTCTCAAGGATCCAAATCCGGTGGCTCTAAACGCTTACGAGTACTCCCGAGAGAAGAACGAGGTTATTGCCGAGATGGTGCGAGACATGGAAGAACAAGGTTTTGTGGAACCTAGTATATCCACATGGGCTGCACCGGTAGTACTCGTGAAGAAAAAGGATGGCTCACGCAGATTTTGTGTAGACTATCAGACTTTGCCGTCTGAACATGCAGACGGAGTCGGACGCTCACCCGATGCCGGACCTACATGACATGGTCCGAGGAATGGGTGGAGCGAAGATTTACAGCACCATGGATTTGAAATCAGGATATTGGCAAGTGGGTCTCTCCCCAGAGACACGTCCACTTACGGCGTTCAGGACCCAAAGAGGATTATTCCAGTTTAGAGTAATGCCTTTTGGACTTAAGAACGCCCCCGCCACTTTCTGTCGCTTGGTAAGCGAAGTCTTCCGTGGATGGCAGCACCAAACCGAAACAACCGCCCATCCCGTGGGGCTCTGGCTGCCCACGTCGAAAGGCTCCGGTCGATTGCAGCCCAACTGCTGCGGGACGCCCGGAGACGGGCCTGACGACGTTGTGGGTGGTGGGACGGCGGAATGGGCGACCACCGACTCATTTGGTCGAATACGGGCCAGCCCAATCGCGTGGGCCCTATTCGAACGGGGATTTGCGGAGGGACGGCGCTCTGTTCGCGAGAACACCCCGCAGCGCAAGGCTGCCAGGCCAAGGGCAGGGCCACCGGGACGGGTGCCACCGCGACGAGGGGCACCAGCGTACCAGCGCCACGACGTCCGGGACGGGCGAGGCCGGTTCCAGCGGCAGCCGCAAGCCCAGCAGCCGCCACAACAGCCACCCCAGCAGCCGCCACAACAGCAGCCGCAGCAGACACTGCAGCAACCAGCCCCACCCTCACCAACGCCAGAGGCACAGTTGGCCACTGTGGAGCGGTGGATCGAGGCCACGGAGGTGGCCGAGACCGGTACCACGCTGGAACTCTAACCAGTGGTGGTACCGTCGCCTCTCGCGGACTTGGGGGGGGAGTATGTCGCGGTCGTTATCGCAACGACCGTGACTGCTTATCTAAGTTCGCGAAAGCGCGACCCGCGACCGGTCTAGTCGCGGGGTCACCGGTCGGGAGTCTTTAATGATACACGGTCGTGAACGTTACGGATATATAGGTATATTATAATTACAATAACCGTTAAATATACGTAATAAAGTGTAAAGCGACGTGAGTTAATTTATTCCAAACCATCCCGACACCTCCGTTCTGTTTCAAGTTTTGAATGTTTTTCGGAAACCACTATAGGTGAACTATAAATTAACGGTAATTGTCCGTTGTTCGGACAATGAGCAACAAGATTTTCAAAGTTTCCAAGTATGATGTGTTCCGAATACGTTAAAAAGTTATCGGCACATGGTGATGCGACGTTTATAAACGTTGTACTGTAATCTACTGGTGGTTCTACCGAATTTGTTCGATAATCGATTCGATATTTTGAATTACAAACAAATTCTTCTTTTTTTAAATTGTACAATTGTTCTGGATACATGGTAGGGCCCCAAGAAAACATGACATTAGCGTCGTCCCTAATAATACCGTTATCCGGTGGTTCACACATACCCGTGTTTGTGTTCAATACTTCTCGTGGCCAATAAGCGAATTTGTAATAGAAATCCGTTCCGAAATTGTATTTATAGGTTTTTTCAATTTCACTTGTATTACACTGGCGTTCACGATTAGCATCGGTGACCGGATAGCAAGTAACGTTTGATTTTACAAAATTCAAAATTTCGTCTCTGTACTCTTTTCGAGAAGGTTTACAAGGAGGTTGTTTACACATGATATGATTTCGTGTTTCTGTTATAGTATTTGATTTAGACAGAACATTGGTGTTTTGTAATGAAAAAAAAATCGGTCTAATTATTGGGCATATTGAATTACTAACTTACGCACGTCGGAAATTCGATAAAATAGTATTATGGTCACACGGTGGTACTTTACACGTAGGTACACGAACAATTACGTCATAGATAAGTATTTATATAGTAATTACGTTCTAATGATTTTACGTTTGATTTAGTACTATGTCTTGACAATGATCAAAACCCTTCGTGTAAAAATGTATTAAATATATACAACCACTAGCCTAGACATATGATTATAAAATACGCTGTATTGGTAGACGACTAGGTATACAATTGGTCACCGGAATATAATCTTATGATTGTACCAGATCGTAAATTAAAAAATTTATATAATGTAACACGTGCAGTGGATCTCATTAAATTATAATAAATAAATTTTTAATTTATTTACACATAATAAATAAATAACTCATGTTAATATAATATAACCCTGATTTTTTTTTAATAAATAAATACATAATAAATAATTTTTTGTATTATTATTAACACAATATTATTTATAATTTAACAATTAATATAAATGGAATATATTCATACATTGGTAATAAAATTTAAATAAAAACATTTAAATAGTATCTAGTGTGAAAAATTTAGAATTAGAAATATTATTAGTGGCTAGTGCCTTCATAGTCATAAGATATAGTTTCTTCGTTGACAAATACCCAATCTTTAAGTAATACCATCATGTAGTCTTGACTGCGATTTTGTTCTGACGTTTGTCCTTCGTCACTTTCGTACAATACATCATATTCAATCACGAGGTCGGTGTTTTTTGGTATCATTTTTTTAAAATATTATCTGGCATTGTCTCGTTCGGTACCGAATGGGTAAACTGTTAAATGCCGTTCTAAGTCTACGTTGGTAATGCATTTCCCGGGAACATGCCGTATAGCCATGTTGAATTTAATATATTTAATCAATGCTGTAAATTGAAAATTCTCTATTACTCCGCCTTCGTCTTCCAAATCTACGTTATGTTGATTTTTGAATAAATTGTAAAATTGTGATTTGGTTAATCTATTGTCGTTTGTTTTAGAATCCGATTTTTCGATAAAATGACGCGATAATATATTAACTAAAAACGTACGCCGTGATATATAAAAACCATCTTCTTCCGCAAAACCGCATTGATATATGAAAGCGTACAACGGAGAATTGTTCAGATACACTTGTTGTTGGTAACTCAAACAGTCTTCGTGATTTGTATCTATATACGGCTCGAATACATCGGGATGTCTAGTTTTGAAATAATGTTCTACCAATACCCATTGCAAAATCGGAGAATATATCGTTCCTTGTGTCTCGTCGTCTTTATAATATTTACGATTGGCAGTCATGGCGAAAATAGAATCCGTACCCGCGGTATTAACGTCGGGAGATACAAAATTTGACCTTAAGCATATAGTATGAAATCTGTTTTTCATAGCCGAATCAATGGGCTCTCGTCTTGTACCTTCCCACACTACCATAACACTGTTGGCGCCGCGGCAATAATATATTATCGCTGTTGGCTAATCGTCGCGCGACGGCACCGTTCCTAATCTCTTCTCCCTTTTCCCCGCACACCACTCAGTCCTGTTTGTTAAATTGTTTAATTATTATTATAATATTGTCACTGTATATTATATTTATTCTCTTTGTTGTGTATTCTATAATCAATTACTAGTCGGTCTTTGCCGCATATGTTACTTATCATTTTTTTCGCTTTTTCATATTATCTGTTGTTAATTATTATTCTTTTGTTATTGTTTGCGGCCAACGCCCTTATTATTATTATTATTACTGTTGTCGTTTTTTCGAATATCATTGATCGTTGTGCCCGCTATTGCAGCGGTTTTGTTTTTTATATAATTTATTGAAGTCGCATTGAGCGCATATCTTTAAAATTATTATTATAAATCAGTGAGTTTTACCACTTCTCACACATATTATATTATTCGTAATACCTCGTCATTGTGAAAAGACAATAAATATTTCTTTACACCATACCCGTCTCTTGTAAGTCATTGATTTTTATATTACCTCATACTTCCGATCAACATAACCAGCGCTTCCCGACTATTGTGTGTCGCTGTACTCGACTCCACATCACCACAGAGAGAGTGTCATCGCGTAAGTCCGCCAGCAACTGGTACGTTGTGTGAGAGGCCGCCCAGGTCGTCGAGTTTGATAGGCAGTCTACATCATCAGATGACCAGCATCCTCAGCGGATTTCAGTAGTTTTTAAGTTAGTTTTAAGACGTATTGTCCCTATTTTGTGAGCTCTGTGGTCATTGCACCAGACCGGATCGACCACAAGACCCCTTTCCCCATTAACTAAATTGCACTTCCTGTATCCCGTGTATTCCACCTCCAGTCCTTAATCGGTGTCGTCGTCGTGCGCATAAATTGCATATTCGCAACTTATAAGGCGCGAATATATTTGGTTGCCTAAACGGCATTTAGTCGGCGTTTTTTTAGACTCTGATTTGACCAGCTTTGGCAATTATTGTATTTTTAAAGCCCAAAGTGTTGGGCGCACACAATAACACTGTTGGTGGCAGCGTACAATAGAGCTTGACCACTGCTACCGTCCAAGAACGATTGCGTGTGAAATACACGTTGTGATTTTCCGTCATTACCTGTAATGGATTTTATTTGGTCAATGTTCAGTGATTTGAGTTCATTACAGCGAATTATTAAATTGGTTGATGCCAATCCCGTTTTCTCTTCGTTTCCTTCCAATTTAAGTATAGACTTGGTAGACGGTCTGGCATTGAATTCTATAAGATCCAATAAATAACTCTTTCCACAATGATTGCTACCGAATAATACGAAAATTTTTTTCAACACGTTCACAGGAACAACACTAGCACTATACATGTTAAGTAATTCTTTAAACGTACACGGTATAACGCAGTGGCTTTGCACATTTGCATACACACGTTGGCTATTTGTCGTTGAAATATATCCGTCCGATCGTCTATTATGGATTCTATGATCGAGTTAGTGATACGCGTAGTGTTCTTGAAATCACTAACACAATTCATGGAGAAATACCGAATGTCCACTAACTTGGACGTTTTAGAACCCGTTTGATTGAATGCTATGAAAAATTCTTTGAATTGTATACACAAAGAAAGCGCTTTTGTTAAATACACAGCTATTATAACGTCGCGTTCGGTGATTTCTATATCAGGAGTATGGTGTTTGTAACTCATCAGTCGTTTAGCCAAAGTGCTTCGCTTACTAGTGTTAGCAAACAGTGTATTGTTAGTGTAGTTTGTTGCGTTATGTGAAATATTATTAAAACATTATTTTGTTTTTAAAAATGTCATACTCCAGCCAAGTATCTACTATAAACACACCTGACGTTTCAATGGTTTCATTGACTTCTTATCGAATGGTCAGTTTGATGATATGGTAAGTGTAATTACATATATTATAGTTTAAAAAAAAATGACACAGTTTATATAATTATAGCTATCAAGTACACCGAGACGGCTATTTTATAGTATATTATTAGAGCAAGAAGGAGAAAATAATAATGTTGGTGAACATAATGTAGCTGAGTATATACCTAACTATGGTGTATCTTTTTTATTCAAAATCACATTCATACCGATTTAATAAAATAATTTATCATTTTTAATTTATAGAAATGGTAGGGATTATAAGTATGGAATGGAGAACGCTGGATAATACATTATATATGTGCGTGAGAAAATATCTTGTGAAAT
This sequence comes from Schizaphis graminum, assembly GCA_020882235.1. Lineage (NCBI taxonomy): Eukaryota > Metazoa > Arthropoda > Insecta > Hemiptera > Aphididae > Schizaphis > Schizaphis graminum. The sequence continues at coordinate 24,117,415 of CM037033.1, read as the reverse complement.
ATGATTATATATTTTAACGGGTAATTCAAATGCTTAATAAGTATTTAAGACATTATTGCAGGTATGAGTTGACAAAAATACTCATTTATGGTTTCAAAAAAATGATTACGCAGAGATATGGTGATGTGGCGGTGGCGGTGGCGGTGGTGGCCCCCCAGTTACTACTTAAATACATTCTCAATGATTTGATGTGAGTGTTTGTGTACCTACGTTCTACGTACTATGATTTTCGTTATGAGTAGGTATAAGTAAAAAATGAGGAGGGCCTTTTCTACTGTACCTCTGGTACACACCAAAAGGGGATCTACTTATCTATTTAGGTTCGCAGTGCACCTGGTACATAATTAATATTACGCATTCTCCCATCATCCCAAATCTGTATAAAAAGTTAAATACATACTTACCACCTATTTAGTATTTATGGTACCTAAATACCTAATGCACATTATAATTGATTTATATAAAATGTTTAAACAGCCTACCTAGCTAATGTTAATACTATTAAATACAATTTTAATTTAGAAGTAAATTATTCGTAATAGTTTATACAATGTTTACGCTCCTGTCATTCGCTCTAGATAACGCACTTTTGGTTTTTGTTCTTCCCTGATCTTGAATTAGGCTTGGTAAGTTGCTCGTTTTGTGTTCGAATTGGTAACGAAATCATAATTTTCAAGCAAGATATTAGTATATAAATTATCAGAATCTAAAAATGCTCATATCTCGGTTGAAACCTAGCAATAATGGATAGGTATAACAGTCTCAATGTGATGTTTGGTAGTATGTAAAGTCACTCTAATATTAAAATAACAACACATAACTGGAATGATTATATCTGTATTTTCTTATAAAATTAAGCACCTTGAGAAACATTAAATAATAATTGAAATCTATTAATTATTATATAAGTAGATAATCTAGTAACAAAACTTAACAACAAAATTGTAATGATTATATCTGTACCTATTTATGATAATATTAAGCAGCTTTCAAAAAACTGAATAAGAATTAAAACATATTAATTATTATAATATAGCTAGTTAAAAAACTTAACAATACAATGGTAATGACTATAAAATTTAGTAGCTTGCAAAAAATTGAATAATAAAATTTTTTTATAATGTTATTACTATAATAATAATATAGTAAATAGTAATATTACTTTACGATTATTACTTCATATTTTTATTTTTATAGCTATTGGCAGCATTGTGCACAAAATCTTTTATTTTTTTCCAAGGCTTATTAATTTTATTTTGTTTTGCAAAATTTTCACATTCATGTTTTTTTGGGAGCTTTATTTAAAAAAAATGTTATTTTTAACCCGTCGCCGGTGGCGTGGGGTAAATAATCTCCAAGTTTATTTATATATACGTGTTTTTCCGTAATTATCTGTAATATAGTTTCGTAATTCCGATTAGCTTATCAAAATCACACCATAATTCGATAATGACATTTACTTCATCGAAAACTAGTTTAGTTTGTTCGGTGCATGCGAGTCGAGAACAATTTATTCGTTTGGACAATATTTACCCCCCGCGAATGAAGATTAATTTATTATTTTACATTTTTTTTTCAATTTCATTTTCTCTTGATTATTATTATAAAAAACATGGACGAAATTGAGAGACGGCGGATTGAGTGTCTATTAGAAAGCACAGAAGAAGATGATTTATTAGGAGGCTTTTCAAGTGATGATAATGATAATAATACACCAACATATGAACCTCATGACCAAAATACGGATACAGAACAGTCAATTTCTAGTACAAGTTCTATCGGAAATATTTCTAATGAATCAAATTCTGAATATTCGTACCATGAATCTGACGATGATTTACCTATATCTATGAGACGCAAATTTTTTATTGGAAAAGACGGAACAAAATGGAATAGAAAACCAAATGTTCGTGTAAGAATCGCGAATTCTAATAAAGTTACAGAAAAATCAGGAGTTAAACTTATACCTAAAAAGTGCAAAAACAATTTTGGATTGTTGGATGTTATTTTTTTCAAATGATATGTTGGAGCATATAGTAAAAATGACGAATATATATATTGAAAAAGTTCGACCTAATTACAATAGAGAAAGAGATGCTTCGGAAACATGTGTTCGCGAAATCAAAGCACTTTTGGGCATATTATATACAATTGGTAAGTTAATTTTTTTCAAAAAAATTTAAAAATTGTTTATCGTTTATTATTTTATTTTAGGAGCAATAAAATGTAATCACAGATCCACTGAGGATCTTTTGAAAATAGATGGGTGTGGAGTATATATTTTAGCATGTGTTATGTCGGAGCATAGATTCCGTTTTTTACTTCGTTGTATACGATTTGATGATATCCTAGGAAGAGACATTAGAAAAAAAATTGATAATATGACTCTTATTCGACATATATTTGATTTATTTGTAAATAATTGTAAAAATACATATACTGTTTCCGAACACTGCACGATTGACGAAACATTACAATCATTCAGAGGTCATTGTTCTTTTAGAGTATATATGCCAAATAAGCCCGCAAAATATGGACTAAAAATGTTTGCTTTAGTAGTGTTCGCGCAAGTTGGCATACATGCCACCGATATCCACCTTGGTCGAGAAGTCAAGTGCCGTCCGTTCAGCTGGACCGTGCGGCACCGGCATACTGCGCAACAAAAACGAAAGATGGCTGCCTCCGTTGTCGTTGTTGTTCGATGTCATTCGCTCGTTGGCGTCTGTTATAAGCTTTTTTTTATTATTACAAAATTGACGTGATGTTGTCAAGCTGAAGAAAAGTACGTTTTTCTTCTTCTTTTTTGCTTCGCTCTTTCTGTTATCTTCCGTGGCCAGTTTCGGCACGGATAGTGATTCTGTGACCAGTTTTGGCTCCGGTCACTTGCAGCTGCAGTTTTCAATATTCACCAGTTCCGGCACATTTTGACATTTTGTCGTCAGTTCCAGCTCAACTCAAGAAATGGTCCTGATTCCCATCGTTCCTTTTACGGTACCGTTTCTCTTATTATTATATTATTATTATTTGTTTTTATAATCAAGACGGATTGTCTTTGCCCTTTGGTAATGCCAGCTGGTGTATTATTTTATTATTTATATATAGAGACAGGATTTATATGCTCTTAAAAACCTAAAAATAAGATGTTTCTATGCTCTATAATTTCATCAAAATAATCTTTTATATGCGAAAATATTCTTTTATGAATAAATATTATTTTTCATAAAAAATTAAAAAAAAAAAATAATAATAATAATTACATGTTTTAAATAATAAAAATAAAAAATAATTTCATATAGTTGAATACCTAACAGAATAATGGTGTGTATTACAATAACTCAAACTTAAATAGTTCAGCCTTATAAACTCAAAAAATGAAGTGTGCAAATTACGATCAGTGCTACGTACGTTGAACGCGGGAACTATTAATTTTCTTATCAATGTTATGTTATTATCAATATTGCTTTGCGCCAATATTTCGTCATGATTCATGATAATATTGATAAATATGATATATTAAATATATTTTTGCATTTTTTTTATAAACCATTAGATTTTTTAAAAAATATTCAAATTAAACCCCAAAATGCCGAAATATTCCCTAAAATATGTTTTTTGCACAAAATATTCTTTAACGTCGAAATATTCTTTTTTATGCGCTAAAAACTTTTGTACATCAGTTCATAGGCCTATGAATCGTCGACAAATCTTAACTAATTGGAACTGCATACATTTAGTAAGAATATGTAATAACATAAAAATCTGGTCTCTAATTATTACACACTCAATATCGAACTTTATGCTGGTAAACAACCAGATGGTCCATTTTTAGTTGATAATGCTGCATCTTGCGTTGTAAAACGATTAGCAAACCCAATTTTGAATACTGGTAGATATATTACATATTTTGACAATTGGTTTACTAGTTTTCCACTAGCAGACTATTCACTCCAAAATAAAACAACTATGGTAGGCACAGTTCGAAAAAATAAAAGAGAAATCCCTCCCGAATTTCTCATTTCAAAAGGTCGTGACTTATATTCGTCATATTTTGGTTTTTCAAAAAATAAATCAATCGTATCGTATAAAGCTAAATCAAATAAAATAGTTTTGATAACTTCGACAATGCACAATGATAAGGCTATTGATATGAATACTGGAGAAAAATTAAAGCCAGAAATGACAACGTTTTAAAATTCGACTAAAAGTGGTGTAGATACTATGGATTAGATGACTGAAAACTACAGTGTGGCAAGACATAGTGCTCGTTGGCCTCTTACAGTATTTTATTCTCTACTCAATATCGGAGGACTAAATTCAATGATTGTGTACCAAGAAAATACGCAAGTAAAGAAAACACGTTTAGAATTTTTGAAATCATTGGGTAGGCAACTTATGGAGGATCAACCAGGCTGTGGCAACTCTATAGGCCGGTTACGGACATTGAAATTAGTTCATACACCAGCCGTCAGGATCGCCCCGCACCGTACCCAACCAGTATCACAAGCTACCCGCACAGTACTAATTTAATATGTTAGGTTATCTACTGACTACGTATCAAATGCTATATACGAATTACGATTATGGTATAGGTATTATAATTTATAATATTTGTACTTATGTATGTAATTAATTTTGTTTTTCAACGTGTGATCTGTGAATCATAGACAAGTATTATACTGCTGTGAAGTGTGAATTAAGAATTGATTTAAGAAAATGGGCCGTGCAGCATACAAATGTTCAATGATTGGTTGTACGTCAAAAAGTAATTCATTATTATTAACATGATGATTTAGTATCTAGTTTGTATTAGGGAGCTGGAATTTTATTATAAATACCTATTTTTACTATAAAATCATAATTCCTTTCAAGAGATTTAAGCTATGGGACATAGGCGTGCGCAGAAATTTGTGTCGGGTGCAGCATACATTTTTATCGGTCCAAAAAACATTTTAATTAGATTTTATATATTTCAAATGTAATTAAGTATTTTTAACACATATCATTCCCTCCCTTTGGTTTTATTGTTACATCATTTTTAATGAAAAATGTTATATGATTTAAAATTGTTCATGTATACTTTTAGGCGCAGTTAGCTGTAATCGATTCCCAAATCCTAGAACATTTTTGGAAATGTTCCAAAAATGGTTGGCAGTATTAGGATCAGAACGGTTTGAAAATATACATCCTAGTGTTATTTATGAGAAGAATCGCTTATGTTCATTGCATTTTAGTATTGATGACTTTAGCCCTGGTACAAAGACATTAAAGCATAATGTCGTGCCACACTTAATGATGTTCAAACCACTTCCAAGTTTGTTATAAATTGTTCTATACTAATTTTACACTATTATTTACTGAATATCATTTGTTAATAGCTGATGTGAATGTTGTTTCATCAAGTGTAAATGTTGAACAGTGTTGTACCCTAACACAAGACATGGATCAACTTGAGTCAACATGTACGTTAATAATATAATTATGCATTATTTATACTATAAAGCAATTAAGTATAAATAGTCATTGTTTCAGTTTTTTTAGCCACTTGTAACATTTCACCAAACGTTGAGAAGTCTCCTTCTGTATTCAATGATAATTTGAATATATCCGGCATAGATGTATTGAGTGATTCAGAAACACAAAATTTGGGTAAGTGTTATAATAATAGGTTATAATGTAGAATATTTTGTACTTAAATGTTGTTGTTGTTTTTTGTTAGATCATATTATATCAAGTCCATATCGTGTCAACAGTGAATCTCATTCTTATGAGTTAATTTGTAAGTGCTCATTTTTTCTTAAAGCTTTTATCTATAAATTATTTGCTTAAAAATTACGATTGATTTTTCGATTGTAATTGTATGTAGTTGATACGCATGAAAGTAGCATGAAAGTACCTTCCATTGATGCCAATATTGCATGCAGTAACAGAAAAGCACGAAGCTCTGATTAATATTATATTATTGCTCAATTTTAACTCTAAAGCGCTGACTGTATTTTTATAGCTTCACTGCTAACCATTTTGTATAAGGCGTTGTAGGGTTAATTTAATTTACATTATCTTAATTAATTAGTTATCTGATTATTCAAAGTAGCAATTAATATTTATTTTATATGTTAGGTATATTACATAAAATGGGAATAAATCGAGCAAATAAGCTAACACCAAAGTGTAAATCTCTGTATGCCAATGCTATACTTCTACAGAAACAATTACGACGCGAGCATAAAAAATGTAATACTTATAAACAAAGACTTAAAGCTGCTAGCAATCATCTTAATTTTCAAACTTCCCAACAAATGACTGCTGCAGCAAAAATTTTTACGCAATTACAACTTCGTGAAACAAAAATGAAACCTAAAGGACGACGTTTCACCCTCAATGAAAAATTAATGTCTTTATCATAGTAGATATATGATATATATTCTGGCGCACTTAGATTTTTTTTACAGTCAAATTTCATCTTAAAAAATAGCTTATTTTAGTACTTTTACATCAAAATTTACAATATTTTTTTTATACTTTTAACATTTCATCATAATTTCATCAATATTTTACATAATTTCATACATTTTTTTCTTTTGTACTTGGATTTTTTTAACAGTCAAATTATTCTTAAAAATACCTTATTTAAAGTACTTTTACATCAACATTTCAAGATTTTTGTTTTGTATACTTTTAACATTGATAACTAAATAATTCATAGACAAATGCCAACCAAAAGGTCCATAGTTTATGTAACAACATAATAATGTTTGCTCATTAACATATATTGGTCCTCGTTTATAGAGAAAATATATAAGCAATTAACAACACGTCATTAACTTTTTCGTTTATAGAAAAGTGACATTATTTCGTATCATTATTATAGTTTGTGACGTCAATTAGAACATTCCAGAAGATCTTACTATTATTGTGTAATATTGTGCAATATTGCGTAATATCATCCTATTGTTCTAGGGTAATATCGTTATCAGCATATTGCGTAATATAAAATCTTCTGGAAGAGCATTAGGAAACCTATAAGTACAACCCACCAACGAATTTTTACTCATTCACTGGTTCACTGTAGTACTCTATAATCGTCTAAGATTCCACAAAATATAGACCATCCAGGCATAACACGTCTAAAAACTAAGTAATTATCAAGGTCATTTAAAATTTAAAATCCATAGCGTATTTTGTTTGATGTAATGAGATTTTATTGAGATGTTGAATAATTTGATTGCAATTAATTACAGAGAATTTATGGGATTTTACAAAGAATATGACGCTCGTCCGAAACAGGGTGAACATGAATTACAGATGTTGAACTTGATTGTATTGAGGTGTTGAGTTTGATTGAGATGTTGAATTTGATTGTATTGAGATGTTGAATTTGATTGTATTGAGATGTTGAGTTTGATTGTATTGAGATGTTGAATTTGATTGTATTGAGATGTTGATCTTGATTGTATTAAGATGTCGAGTTTGATTGTATTGAGATGTTGAGTTTGATTGTATTGAGATGTTGAATTTGACTGTAACGATGTGGAGAATACAAAGATGTTGTATCTAGTTAAAAATCTTAGACTTGCAAGCATAATTAGTAGATATGATGAAAAAAAATGTCTATTAAAAAATTTTATAAGTAAATATAAAATAAATATAAGATAATGAATCGAAATACAAAAATTATCAACCTTTGTGAGAAGATAAATAACAACAAAGTATTATTACAGTCGCTAAAAGCACAAGATGTTTATTTTTGTACACATTGTCAAGAGTTTAAGAAAATTGATGAATTTAGCAGAAATCAAAAATGGTGTAAAGTGTGTAGGAAATCCTTGGTTAGTACTGAATTAAAACTATGTGAACGTGGAAAAGTACTATTTTTAAGAAATTATAATAGACATTTGACAACAGAATATCATAAAAAGAGAGTGGGTAATATGTTCTAAGAGGAAAATAATTTCGTTATTAAAAAATAATCTCAATAAATAATATAAAAACAAAATTGTCTATACAAATCCAAACAAACAAAAAATAAAATGGTTAATTCAATCTCCATTAGTTTTATAAAGAATAAAGAAAAAAATAGTAATGAAAAAAACATTTCCAGATGGTTTAAATTTTTTCAAGCACATAATAAATTTGCAGGTAGAACTGATAAACAGATAGAACATTATTTAAGAAATTATAAATTTTGTATAAAGTATGAGAGGAATATTACTACTCTAAATTTGGAAGAATTGTATAAAATTTTAATTAATAAAATAAAGTATTCATCATTTAATGAAAGTAAATTAGAGATTGTTTTTAAATTAACTGATGAGGAAAAAGATTATTGGTTAACTGGGTTTCCATTTAAATTTCATGAAGATATAATAGAATTACCCAGTATAAAAGAACAATCTATTTATAAATTTAAACCATTATATTATGAAGAAAATTTTGAATGTAGACATGTTCAATTTGCAATTTATAATGAAAATGGTATTAAAGATCTGTCTAGTTTTGTTGATTATACAAAAAAGTCAGTTTTAGGTCTTATTAAGAAATGGTTAAATATACATAAATCAATTAGAGTTAATTTATGTGTTACTGGTACTTATGAGAAAGATTTTGAAAATATTGAAAAGAAAAAATATTTGCAAACATTAAACTATGACATTTTTCTAGAATCAGACTTGAGTGAAATATATAAAGAAATGAAGGATACAATATTATATGAACATGAGAGAGTGTCTGATAATTTAGAAGGTTCACAGTGGGTTTTGCAGTCTATTGATTGTCTTAAAATAGCTGTTAATAAGTATGATCCCATAAAGGGCAGTTCTTATATAAAAACTCCAAAAGTTATAGCTAATAAAAAAGCAATTATTAACGTAAGAAATGAAAAAGATAATAAATGTTTTCTTTGGTCGATTCTAGCTCATTTACATCAGCCCAGAAACGATCCACAAAGAGTCATAAAATATATAAAATATGAAGGTATTTTTGACAGTGTAAAAGTTGATTATCCAATGAAAGTTAATAAAATCCCTGCGTTTGTAAAAAGTGTAAATAGACAAAATTTAATTGAAGGAGGATTATCAATTAATGTATATCATCATCATGATAGTTATAAAATTAACCCTTTATCTGTAACAGAAAGTGAGGAAAAAGTACATATTGATTTATTAATTTTGAAAAAAGGAAATAATACACATTATTGTTTAATAAAAAATCTTTGGAGATTAATTAGAAGTCAACTTACGAAGAATGGAAAAAAGAGAGAAATTTGTAAAATGTGTTTAAATAGTTTTCAAAATGAAGTAAAATTATTAGAACATAAGAATTATTCCAAATTAAATAAAAAAGCAAGGATAACTTTGCCAGGAAATGATGTTAGTATTGTTGAATTTAAAAATTATAATCGTAAAATGAAAGTACCTTTTGTTATTTATGCAGATTTTGAAAGTCTTGTAAGACAGAAAAAAGAGAAAAAATGTAATACAGTTATTTTTATTACAAAAAAACATAAAACAAGAAATTAATAATTTTTTTCGAATATAAAGAAATTAACAAAAATGAGATTATTAATTTTTTTATATATTTAGATGAAGAAATTAAGAAAAAAAATATAAAATCTGGAGTATGTTTAACTTCTTTGATTATAAACAAATCAAATAAAACAGGTTATTTATTAAACATAGGAGATACTTTTTCATGTCTTTTTAAAAATAAAAAACAAATTTACAAAACACCTATACATAATTTAAAAAATATAACAGAATTAGATCGTATATATAAATATAAAAGAAAAATTTATTAAAAATAACAGATATAAAAAACTTTCCATGACAAGAACTTTGGGGGATTTTGATTGTAAAGATGATACAAATGAACCTCTTATACCCATTCCTTCTATTGTTGGAAATATGTTGACGTAGGTTTTGTGTTATCTGCATTTTGATAAATAATTTTTTATGTGGATCTAAAATCGTTGTCTGCGTTTTTGTTTCTTAATTTTGTTGCTGATGTTTCCATTTTCTTATTACTTTGTGTTTTTTTTTTTTGTGTTATCTTATGTGTTATTTTACTTCAGTCTGTGTTTAGCGGTCCGTCCAAACGAAATTGTACGATGCCTGCAAACACCACTACCGTGATTGTTTATTCTTTTTTTGGTATGTAAAGTTTGTGTTTATTATTACTGTATTTTGTTCCCCCTTTTTTTTTCTATTTTTTTTCTTACTTAAATCTTGTCTTAGCTGGTGGCCGTATGTGCCGCTTGGAAATGGAGTGGTCGGCGGGCGTAGTACCCCCGCCTTATGAAACAGTCGTGGCCCTGTTGGAGCGGGATGGTGATGAAGAAGACAACAACAATTAACAAAATATATTAATATATATATTAAAATAATTACACTAATAAAATAATAATTTATTTTATATTATATATTTTTCTTTTCTTCAAAAAAAAAAAAACCGGGTAAGTGGGTATCGCTCTGCTATATATTAGGGGGTGAGGTCCACCTCAGACTATGGTAGGTTAAATTTGAATGCAATGATAGGTATCATTGTATACGAAAAACGATTCTGAACGAAGATGATTTGTCAGTTTAGGATATATTATATTTAAATATTGTCATATATTCTATTTTGAAATAAATAGTAGAGTTTTTATATGTTACTATGGTTACTTTATAGTATCTGTTTATTAAAAATCAAAAAATCGATTTTTTTGAAAACTATTTGAAAATTTTACTTTTGACCCCCCCCCCCCCCAAAGTACCAACTTGATGAATTTTCCTATTCAAAGAGGGGCTGAAGTCAAAAATCGGAGCATTATTACTGCTCCAAATGTCGTCAGACACAAAAAAAAAAAAAAACACACATAGTAAAATCAATACATTCATCACTTCGTTCAGAATCTAAAAATATATAAATTTCATCTTATTGGGTTCACCACGTGTTTTAAATAGTAATAATTATCATTTGAGTGGAACATCCCGTAGAGGGGTATGGTTTTTGGTGTCCTTGTGTGTAGTACAGAAACTTGTTCATTTGATGCTAACTGTATGTCAGTGGACATGTTATATATATATAAGTTCATATATTTTTGGTTATGTTGTTGTTGGAGACACTTTGTAGTTAAATGTTGTAAAAAGAGGGGACCGAAAAAAAAATTACACTATTGCTTATGTGATAATCTTAAAATAATTGTACATGATTTTGATTTTATTATTGCATCACATTTTTATGCTAAATAATAAAAAAAAAAATACAGTGTTGCTTAAATGGTAAGATCGTATACATGATATTGATAAAATTAATAATATTAATTATATATCTTAAAGATATAAATATTTTGTACATGATGTTGATAATATTTTTATAGAGTTAATTCTATTATCGCCTAAAATTTTTAAACAGAGTTTCATGTTTTTACATTTGTGTAAGTATATAAAGTTTTATTAACAATAGGATTTTATTACATCATTATATATATATATTTTTTCATTAGGTCAGAGGATTGTGGAGTTGTACACTTGTGGGCAGTGTCGTTCGTGGATTTCTTTCAGCCTGTTTCTTTATGGACGTCGTGTGGTTCTTCTCTTGTTTTTTTTTTTGTGTTATCTTATGTGTTATTTTACTTCAGTCTGTGTTTAGCAGTTTGTCTAATTGTTTGTCCAGACGAAATTTTAAGATGCCTGTCGACACGACTACTGTGGTCGTTTATACTTTTGTTGGTATGTAAAGTTTGTGTTTATTATTACTGTATTTTGTGCCCTTTTTTTTCCCCTCCATTTTTTTTTCTTACTTAAATCTTGTCTTAGCTGGTGGCCGTATGTGCCGCCTGGAGATGGAGTGGCCGACGGGCATAGTACCCCCGCCGTATGAAACGGTCGTAGTAGTAACTGGGTCCCTGGGGGGCCACCATCGCCACCGCCACCGCCACATTGCCACCGCTACCCATACCACCACCCATCACTCGCCAAAGGTACCGCCACCCTTACCTCCACATGGTACCCAGCCATGGTTAGCGCCGCCGTCACACCGCCACCCGCTCCGCCATAGATGCCACTAATACCTATACTGTTGGACCTCCGACGATGCCACACATCACCATATCCCTGCGTAATCATTTTTTTGAAAACATAAATGAGTATTTTTGTCAACTCAAACCTGCAATAATGTCTTAAATACTTATTAAGCATTTGAATTACCCGTTAAAATATATAATCATATTTCACAAGATATTTTCTCACGCACATATATAATGTATTATCCAGCGTTCTCCATACTTATAATCCCTACCATTTCTATAAATTGAAAATGATAAATTATTTTATTAAATCAGTATGAATCTGATTTTGAATAAAAAAGATACACCGTTAAACGACGTATTTACCATGTATAATTTAACAGCAGTGTTTTTTTATTTTTTTATAAATACACTAGGATTTGTTCGTCGAAATGTTGAAAATGAATTTGGTTTTCCAATTTTAAATGTACCGTAAGTTTAATATTATTATTACTATTAGTTTTTTAATTATTAATTTATCGTATTCGTTATTAAGTGTTGATTTAGACGATCTTTTTGATCGGATTGATGAGCTGATTACAGGTCAAATGTAAGAAAGTTTAATACCGCATAATTCATTTTTTAATTTATAATATTTGGTGTTTAGACGTGAGGAGCAAATGTCACCACCCATAATAAATATGGAAGACCTAAATGACGCCGAAGAGTTGTGGGAAACTGAATCAGATGAAGTAGATGTGTCAACGGATACTGATGATTTATTAATAATGTAAGTTTAATATTATTATTATCGCTATTATTTCTGACACTTAAAATATTTGTAGTGGTGAAGACGACGACGACGATGAAGAAAATATGTCGGAAGTTTATTCACCAGATATCATGGATTTTGATGACTAGTTGTAAATAAAAATATATACTCATGTTATGTACATAAATTAATAAATAATAATTACATATGTCTTTATTATTATGAATTTTTATTTTATAAATAATATATAATAGATGTTAGTATTTTAAATGGCTTAATGTTTCAAGCAATAACTTTTCATCATCAGTGTAATTTTCACCCCAGACAAATTTTTCCAATGCTTCAAGACATATGCCATCATTGACTTTCGTATCCGCACCACCCCATAAATCGATATCATTTTGGTTTTCTATAATTGTAAATATTTTATATAGTTAATTCATAAAATAATAATAATAATAATAAAATTAACGTACCATAGTTAGGTATATACTCAGCTACATTATTATTTTCTCCTTCTTGCTCTAGTAATATACTATAAAATACCCGTCTCGGTGTACTTGATAGCTATAATTATATAAACTGTGTCATTTTTTTTTTTTTAAACTATAATATATGTAATTACACTTACCATATCATCAAACTGACCATTCGATAAGAAGTCAATGAAACCATTTGAAACGTCAGGTGTGTTTATAGTAGATACTTGGCTGGAGTATGACATTTTTAAAAACAAAATAATGTTTTAATAATATTTCACATAACGCAACAAACTACACTAACAATACACTGAGATTTATTATTAGTACTTATTTTATTCCAGTAAAAATTAAAACACCAATAAGCATTTTTTTCTCTTGTAATACGAGTCTGCTCACATATTTTTTTCTCCTCATTACATTAGGTTATGGCACAGTATCATTGATTTAGTATGGTTTTCGCAGTGATATCGTTCTGATGTGTTTATTAAAATAATGCAAAATGTTTAAGTGCGATCAGTGCCAATGTTTTTTCTCGCGAAAAGACATTTTAACTAGACATTTAAAGCGCCATAATAGTATTGAACCATTTAAGTGTACTATTTGTGGAAATTTATTTACTAGAAATGATGCTCTCAAACGGCACATCAAAAGTATTCACGGTGAGTAAATAAAATTTAACGTATAATGTATAATGGTAAATATTCATACGTAATAATCACGCTTTACATGCACGGAATTTCTCACAGTCGTACAATATTAGGTTTGTATGAGAAAAAAATATTTATTTATTTATCATTATATAATACTAATACATGCACCATTACCAATACTACATTATTGAAAATACGATTATAAATTATTTGGTTGTAGAATATACTACTATTTTGAACATTTTTGCATTAAGTTTCCTGCGTTTTTATCGTCTTATAATTCATAGATTCATAGACAGCACAGACTCGGGCATGTAAATAAACAAATCGGTTTCTGTTTCCCGCGTTTTATATTTACTTTTATTGTTATCATTAGATAACACGGACACCGGCATACGTGTTAAGACATTCTGATCGTATTTAAGGAGTTTAGTATATGCAACCACATGTTCATGGTTGTTAGGTCAACGTAATAGGACACTCGATCTCCGATGGTGCATTATTTTAACACAGATAGACAATAAATTGTTATAGCGATTTCGGTGTTCAAGTTTAAAATATTATAGTATTGATCCCATTTTAGGTATTAATAAACAGCCTACAGTACCAACAGCAGCAGCAGCAGCAGCAGTAACAGCAACACCTTTAGTACCAACAATACCTGTAGAAATAAGTAAGAACTATATATAATATATATACGTTTATAATTGAGTATTAAAATATTTTATGTTTTTCAGATAGTAATATATTTGAAGACAGTGACGATGAATTGTGTGTTCAATTGTTGAATGAGGTCGAAAATAGTGAATTATGTAAAAGTAAGATGCACTTTGTTTATTTGGTGTCAAAAATAAAAATATTTTTGTTTTTATTAGATGACAATAATATAATTTTCGAGGACAGTGACGATGAATTGTGTGTCCAATTGTTGAATGAGGTCGAAAATAGTGAATTATGTAAAAGTATGATATACTTTATAAACTATACAGTATACATAATATAACAATATTAAATGTTTTTAGCTAATGCCAAACAACAGAACATGCTTGAAATAGCCCCCAACATTTTCGTGGAAAATAATCCAGCTGAAACGTCTAACAAAAGTATTTAATTAACATTTTTATGAAACGCTTATATTATATATGTGTACATTTTTTAGGTAAGCGTGTACACGTTGACACCACGGCCGGAACAAAATAAAAAATAAAAAAAGCGAAACTAATAGAACCGGCAACTGAAACTTCACTTTTAGAATCAAATTTGTTCAGCATTTATAATAAGAAAAATAGATTTATAAAAAAATATAAAGCTTATATGATTGACTATAGTATAACATTAAAACCTGTGCCGGGGAATTTAGATATAGTAAGTTTAAACGCACTATTGGAGGATAGATTAGAAAATATGATAACAAATATTAAAACAATTACAAATTTTACTGATGGGGACATTGTTAATATGCACGCAGACAATCCGAAGTTTTTTTCGCCAATATCCACAGGTAACATGATATCCAATATCTCAGGGCAGAAAATTTTAAATAAAATTTGTAGTATATTAACATCGGATCAATCTGTTAATATTAACGAAACGGTATTCAGTTTTCAAGTCATTAAAATGCCTAAAGGTGGTAAACTTAAACCATCATGGGAATACTTGAATCTTTTTACCAAAAACAAAAGATGTGTAACAGAAATTAATAATCAAGATGAATTATGTTGCCCCCGTGCTATTTTAGTTGGATTATCGTACAAGACTGCTGATATATTGGGACATAAATTAACCGATAGCCAAATAAAATACCTACGGAATGGCAGAAATAATATACAAACACGTTTGACCAAGCAATTATGTCAACAATTAAAAATATTCGATAACCGACCGTTTTCCTATCGCGATATAGAAAATGTCGAAAAATTGTTGAACATTCAAGTGAAAGTCGTGAATGTGGATAATTTTTGTGAAATCGACTACTCGGGAAATGAAAATAGAATTAAGATTTATCTATTGAAAAAAAATGATCATTTTCATACTATTTATTCCATGCCTTCATTTAAGGAACGTGTATACTACTGCGAATTATGTGATACGGGGTATAATAATAATAAAAATAATCACGTGTGTAAAAAAGGACCGGGGTTAAAGTGTAAGCTATGTAACGAAAAATATCATATCCAAGACTTCAGAAAAGAAAAAAATTTTTGTCAAGAGTGCAACCGTTACTGTGTCGATGTCGAATGTTTAAGAAAACATAGAAATGTTTGCGATAAAGAGTATAAATGCAGTGGATGTAATTTAATCGTACAAAGAAATGACCACACACACAATAGCGTTTGCGGATATGGAAAATTCCATAATTGTAAACAAGAAAACATTGAATTGTCTCTACATGAATGTTTTATGCAACGAAAAATAGGAAAAGGAGGATATTGTGTGGAAGCCTGCGTTTGTAACAACAAATCATCAGAAAAACGGAAAGACTGTACGTTTACAACGAATTATATAATTTCGATTACGAAGCCCAACAAAACACAGGAACACACATACCAAATATGGTAATTGCGCACAATTTTGAAGGTACAAAATATGTGTTTTCGACAAGTGACGAGGCCTCGGCTAATGATAAATTTTGCAAATGGGCACTAAGTAAAGATATGAAAGGAACAACATACATAGCGCACAATTCAAAATCATATGATACATATTTTATAATACAATATATTTTAAAACATATGCCAACAGTCAAATACGAAATAATTCGTAACGGGACAAAAATTATGATGCTCGAAATAAAAGAAGGGGGCTTGAACATAAAATTCATCGATAGCCTTAACTTTATACAGTCTAAACTATCTGACTTCCCAAAAACGTTTGGACTTACAGAAGCGAAAAAAGGATACTTTCCACATTTTTCCAATACTCCAGAAAATCAAAGTTATATAGGACCTTTACCAAACAAATCGTATTACGGTTATAATTCTATGACAACGAAACAAAGAACAGCTTTTATAAATTAGCATGACGAAATGACAAATAAAAATTATACATTTAATTTCAAAAAAGAGTTGGAAGAATATTGTAATTCGGACGTTGACATTCTACGAAGAGAATGTTTAGAACTCAGAAAACAATTTTTGGACGTGTGCAACATTGACCCTTTTAAATACATAACCATTGCGAGTGTATGTATGGCAATTTATCGGCAGAGTGACTTGTCAAATGCCACTATAGCAGTCGTTCAAAACGTGAAAAAAGAGAAATTTTCAGACGAATCAATCAAGTGGTTGAAAAGCAAAATATTAAATGGAAATAAAAATATAAAGCATGCATTAAACGGTGGAGAAGTTGTCATATGCGGTGCTAAAGTCGACGGTTATGATGTGTCGGAAAAAAAAGTGTATCAGTATCATGGATGTTTCTGGCATGGCTGTCTGGATTGCTTCAACCCTAATGATATAAACCCCGTTAATAAAAACACCATGACCGATTTATACAACAACACAATTAGACGGACAACTCAATTGAAAGAAAATGGGTACCAAGTTGAAGAAATGTGGAGTTGTAAATGGAGAAAGCACGCCGATTACAAACAAATGATGCAATATCCAGATGATGTGATTGAGCCACTAAACCCACGAGATGCATTTTTCGGAGGAAGAACTAATGCTACAAAATTAATGGTTAAAAATAAAAAAATTAAATACATCGATGTATGCAGTTTATACCCAACAGTAATGTATTATGATAATTACCCCGTAGGCCATCCAAAAAAGATTTTTAATCCATCAATTAAAAAATATTTGGAATCAAATTGGTATGGTTTTATCAAATGCAAATTATTACCACCAACCAATTTATATCATCCCGTACTTCCGATAAAATCTAAAAAATTAGTATTCACGCTTTGTAATCAATGTCATCTTGATAAAATTAGACGGTGCACACACAACGCTGATCAGAAGTCACTTACAGGAACTTGGACCACAGACGAAGTGCAAAAAGCTTTAGAAAAAGGTTATAAAATCATAAAAATTTATGAAGTACAACATTTTGAAAAAAAATCTAATATATTGTTTAAGGAATATATAAAACAATTTTTAAAAATTAAACTAGAAACTAGCTCTTGGAAAAATGACTATCCAACAGTTAATGATTATATTTTAGCAGTAAAAAATGCAGTGGGAATCGATTTGGATATAGAAAATATAAAAGAAAATCCTGGATTAAGAGCACTTGCTAAAATATGCCTGAATTCGTTTTGGGGTAAGTTTGGACAAAGACCTAATCAAACAAAAACCGAGATAATATCAAAACCGGACAGATGGTATCAAGTATTGTTGGACAGTAAACTAGAAATTGAAAACATAGTGTTTTTGACAGATGATTTAGTCGAAGTGTCTTATAAACAAATTAATGAATACGTCGAAAACGAACATAATACCAACATTTACATAGCGGCGTTCACAACATCAAATGCCAGATTAAGATTGTATACCATGTTGGACAATCTCGGTGAGAAAGTCGTCTATTACGACACAGATAGCGTATTTTATATTTTCGATGATGTCGAAGTAAAGACAGGGTGTATGCTAGGTGAATGGACGGATGAATTAGGTCCAGGTGTACATATAACAGACTGGGTGTCGACTGGTCCTAAAAGTATAGCACACACAGATAATGAAAAACGCACAACAACAAAAATAAAAGGATTTACACTTAGTTATGAAAATGTTCAAAAATTAAATATGGACAGTATGAAAAAAATAACGAACGACGAAATAAGGGAGGTAGAACTGCAATTTCAACAAATAACCCGAAATTCTAAAACTAAGCAATTAGCAACAGCATTTACATCAAAAACTTTCAAAATGGAAACGACAAACGCATGGTTATGTATTCGGAAGGTGATATAATAGAAACGTTACCATGGGGGTACTTGAACAACTAAATATTAAAAATTGTTCTACTGTGTACATAATATATATATATATATATATATTCTATAAATTTATTGTTATTGTCATGTAAATATCTGTTTGATTTTGTTTTTAATAATATTATACCATGTTATATAGTAAATAAATAAAAAAATCCAACAATGTTAAAATATTAATATTGTTTATTTAAATAATAGAATACTTTTTTTAATGCAAATACTTTATACAATGTACATTGTTGTGGATTAAAATCCTTATGAAAAATACAACATGGTAGTGTTTCCCCGTTCAATTGACAAAGCTGTGAACAATCTAAGTTTTCAAAGTTGAAGACGGTAGCGTGTGGCATAAACTCGCTGATAATCTGTTGTTTCTGCAAACCTTTAACGTAAATTCTATCGAATTTTAATGATTGAAATATTTTCTGTATTTCTCCATACTCGACATCACCATATTCCAACGATAAACCATGATATAGACGTTTCAACCAACTGTTTACGCTTCGACTTTTTGCGTCTTGTTTTAAAGAAATATGTTTAAATATAAAGTGTTGATGGGTCCATGTTTCAGTGTCTGCTATAGACATTTCTTTAATAAAATACTTGTTGTTAACTCCGAGAATGCAATGAATGTCCAAAATAGCCGATGACATATTGTTAACCTGACTCGCCGTATGGAATATTGAAAAATAATTCACTGTACCAAACACATTCACTTCTGAACAGCCACTGAAATTATTTTTTAATTTCATTCTTATTTATCCATGAATTATGAGAATTATCAAATCCTGCCCACTTAACACATATCTGATTCCCCTTCTTTCGTAAAATTTTTTCTATTAAATAATCATTAGGATAATTTGTTTTATATATTTCTTCGGAGTAAAAACAGCCTAGTATAGGATTTCCATTGTAATCTCGTAACTGATAAGTGACAGGGATTGTTTTATTTATTTTAAAAATAGTGAAGATTTCTGTAGACCAGTTTGGTAAATAACCTTTTGTAAAGACACCTTTTTGTTTGCTTATTCGAACTTTATCACCGACTTTAAATATGATTTTTTTATTTTCGATTTTTCGTTGTTTTATTTCTACTGAAGATGGATTTGTATCAGCTTGCACTGGTGACATTCCAATAGTTTTCAACAAAACAAGCTTTCGTCGTTGAATATGTGCTATACTTTTTTATATTATGCTTTGTCATTAACATGTCAAATTTCAAATTGTAAAATTCTTTTCCATTATCTACCTGCATCAGTTTAGGTGATTTAACTATAAGTATTTTGGACATGGCACCGGTCACTTCACAAGCCGTTTTTGTTTTTAACGGTATAGCCCAGGCAAATTTCGTAAAACAATCAATCACACAGAGGATATATTTGTAACCATTGTTTTTCTTTGAAAGTGGTATCATCTCGACCAAGTTTGCCTGCCATAAATCGTTTTTTCCGTACACATTTACTCTTCGTCTAGTATAATTTTTCCTAGCTGGTCTGTGAAGTTCGATTGCTATGTCACGTTTAGACATTTGGTATTTTCTTTGTTATACCGGATTCATAGAGTTCTTCAAAAATAGACAAAATTTCGTTTGAAACTCCGGTATTTCCTGCAGATTGAGAGGCTAAAAGAAGTCTTAATCTATCAACCAACTCATTCGGATCATTCCAATATACTAAATTATGCGTTTGTAATTTCACACCGGTCCCCGAGGAAAATAGTTTACAAATAATTTGTTTATACTTTGCACCACCTTGTTTAATTTTTCTACCGTCCAGCGTTAAATGTGCTGATATTTGAATAAGTATTGATTTATATGTATTTAAATCACTATCAGTATATTGCATTGGATATCTAGAAAACAATAACTCAACAAGCCCCGGTGTTAGCTGATAAGATGAATCTTTGATAATTATTTCATTGTTTTTAAATTTCACTTCTTCATGACCTAATTTAATAACACCATCAGATTTTTTTCTTGGACCATATATTTTATCTTTCTCATTTTTTTCTAATGACCGGAAAGTTCCAGTTCGATTATCTGAAGATAAATCTTCAATTGCATTCGAAATGTCATTATCATTACCTGCTTCGGAAGTCTGTGGTGTCAGCGATTGCAGGTTATGTAATTTGTTCAGAGGTTCGATTATTGGTTTAAATGTCTGTGATACATAAGATTGAATATCAGCTTCACCTCTTTTTAATGCTTCGAATTTACGTTTAATGTTTTCCTTGGCAATAACTAATTCGTTCAACACTCTACTATCGCCTTCCATGGTTAATAATGAACTATAGTGTTTTATATAACGACCAACGTATCAAAACCATGTCGATACCGTCCGTTGTCACGTTCACAGTCCTTACTTATTACGACGAAATTGAATCTCCCCTTACTCCAACACAAAGTACAAAACTCTTTAAACTCGGGATAATTCATATCACCAGAGCAGTGTTCCATGTAAACGTGTTTTAAATTAGTCTCGTCTTGCTTGAATAATATTATCATGTTGCTATTATCTCGAATAAGTTGTTTGGGTATGCGGGCGAATGATTGCGCCAGATAGAACACATCAATATTGTTGTGCCTACAGCGTGTGTAGTAAGAACGTACGATATTTTGATTTTCACATAAAATATCGTCAAATATAAAAACAGAATCTGGTAATGCTTTTTCTGGTGGAATAACCTCATCGTTTTCATGAAAAGTGAATAACTGTACTCCGTCCACATCTTTTAAAATTTCACAAAGCATTTTATATTTAGGTTGATCGAGAGTTTTCGAGTATATATAAAGGTTATGAAATCGTATACCATTGATATTAGTCAATAAGGCATAAATTAAATTCGTTTTACCACATCCAGAAGGGCCAACAACTAGAGCACGACAGGTATTTGGTAAAAGCGCTCCATGTCTTGATTCGCCACTCGTAGGCAGGTCGACATTTTCCACTGTGAGTTTTATTTGTTGATCGACAAACTTCATTATAATATAATGATTATGTATATATAGCTGTGTAATCTTTGTAATCTGATCATTACACGATGTCACCCGTTCGAAGAAACAACAAGAATAAAGGCGGAGGTATAATCAACACTCTTATAAATAAATTACCATTTGAACTTCATTTACCAGGTAATTATAAACTCTACCACACACACACACACACACACACACACATAACCTAACCATATCACTTTACAAGTTTATAGTTTTTAAATATCATTTTAGGTTATCAGTACTGCGGTCCTGGGACAAAATTAAAAAAAAGGTTGGATCGTGGTGATAAAGGTATCAATCCTTTGGATTCGGCGTGTAAAGAACACGATATCGCTTATGATCACAGCAACTCTTTGACAGATCGTCAAAAAGCAGATTATATATTAGAAAATCAGGCTTGGAACAGATTCAAGTCAAAAGACTCTAATTTAAAAGAAAAGGCAGCAGCGTGGCTAGTCACTACGGGTATGAAGGCAAAACGTAAAATGGGTGCAGGATGCGGATTCAACGCTGCTATTAGAGCGGCTAAAAATGTACTTAATAAAAATGTTAATGAAAAGAACCTGATGAAATTAGCAAAAAAATGTGTTGCGGCGGCTAAAAAAATATTCCGTAAAAACGGTAAGAAAATTCGAGTACCTCGTGTCATACCTATACCAAAAACTGGTGGTATGTTACCGTTGATACCAATTTTTGCTGGCTTATCTGCACTCGGAGCGCTAACGGGAGGTATTGCTAACGTTGTAAAAACCGTTAGTGAATTTAATAGAAATGAACCTTCACATTTGGGTAGAGGATTATATCTCACCCCTAATAAAGGTGGCTCGTATAAAATCGAGACGGGTAAAGGACTATATCTCGCTCCACATGGAGGTGGTTCGTATAAAAGAAAGGGCACCCGTAAATCTTTAAAGAAAACTCCAAAACGGCAAAAAAACTAATTTCTACGTTACCCAAAAGAGCGCTGTATGATTATGAAATTATAAAACATGCACGCATAATGAAAATACCTCATTTCATCGGAGTGTTTTCTAGAGATAGGTTACCTTCACGTCCAAAGCATAAAGAATCAGCGGTTATCAATTTGGACATTGAAAAAAGTACAGGAACTCATTGGGTAGCGTATAAAAAAATTGGAAAACAAGTTACATACTACGACAGTTTTGGTAATCTACCGCCTCCACTAGAACTACAGTCGTACCTTAGTGGATGTACCATACAATATAATTACACTAGACATCAACGTTATAACACATATAATTGCGGTCATTTGTGTTTGAAATTTTTATCATGTACACGATAACATTAAATGGTAATTCCAGCGAAATGTCGTGTGATATTTTCCCGCCGTTAGAAGTAAAAAATACATCGCAACTGTGCCTGTTAAGCCTGCAGACAAATAACTCTATACCAAACATAGAACCCGATTGTAATACAATAGGATTTCGCAATTCACTTGGAAAATGTGTAAATGTGACTATACCTACGGGATCATATGAAATAATTAATTTGGAGTTAATGATTCAAAAACTCTTACCGAATCATGTTACTTTGTTTCAACTCAAGGCTGATGGCAGTACATTAAAATGCTCAATGACGTGTAATCATGATATTGATTTCACGATTGAACATAATATATCGAAAATACTAGGTTTTGAAAATAAAGTTTACTCTGCAAATACAAAACACGAATCTGAACAAATAGTTAACATAATGAAAGTTAACTGTATAAAAATAGATTGCAATCTAATTTCTGGTTCATTCAGTAATAGGATACCAAGCCAGACGATACACGAGTTTTTCCATTCATCGCCGCCTGGACATAAAATCATTGAAGTTCCAAAACATTTAGTTTTCTACCGGCTTAATTCCACGTCTATAAGTAAAGTAAATATAGTGCTAAGAGATCAAGATAATAACTTAATCAATTTAAGAGGGGAGCCAATCACAATTCGTTTACAAATTAAACATAAAGATGGCTATTAAGTTCAACAATTATATAAAAAGAAATGTGATCAAGAAAATCAATAGTTCAACTAACAAGATTAATACGTCAAGACGTACGCCGATCGTAAAGAAACTAACCAAAAACAATCTATCGTTTTTACGTTCTTTAAAAGTACTATAATCATGGATGATGTGTATTTGGACGTAGCTGGTGGCTATGATGATGATTGTAAAATAACTCAAATGCAGTACCACTCTTTTCTTCCATATTCGACTACAGCTTTATCCAATAACGATGAAATTAGAATATCTATTCAAAATATGGACGCTTACACTTTGCCTTGCGAGAGCTATCTTTAAATTGAAGGTAAATTAAATATACCTTCAGATATTACAGCAGAGAAGGGTGAATTCAATTTTACAAATAATGGCTTAGCGTTTTTGTTTTCTGAAATCCGATATGAAATTAACGGTGTGGAAATACAAAAATTAAAATCTCCTGGAATATCGTCGAGTCTTAAAGGTTTTTGCTCGCACACTCCGAGTGAATTGAATAATCTACAAAACGCTGCTTGGGACGTAGATATGGATGCCAGTGAAAATAAACATTTCATGTTAAATAACAAATTTGCTGGTTGCATACCACTCAAACATTTGTTTGGATTTTGTGAAGATTATAAAAAAATACTACTCAACTGCAACCAACAAATCATTTTAAACAGATCATCTACAGATTTTGATGCGTTATACGTTTTGGCGACAAATCCTAATGAAAAACTTAAAAAAGTAGCGATTGAATTGAATAAAATTATTTGGAAGATGCCCATCATCAGAGTTAGGGACAAAGAAAAAATAAAACTGTTAAAAGTATTAGACTCTCGTAAACCACTTGCATGTGCGTTCAGAAATTGGGACTTGTGCGAGTATCCAGTTCTCCCTCAGAACACTTCTCATTCGTGGACGGTCAAATCAAGCAGTTTATTGGAGAAACCTAGATTTGCATTAATTGGACTTCAAACCGATCGAAAAAATAATTTATTTAATCCATCAGGACGATTCGATCACTGCTATCTGAAAAACCTAAAAGTACATTTAAACTCTGAAGTATATCCATATGAAGATTTTCGTGCGGATTTCACAAACAATGTTACGGCCATATTGTACAAGGCGTATGCTGAATTCCAGAAATCGTAATACGAGAGAGAATATAGTGATCCTTTACTTCCAAAACATATTTTTCAACAATTTGTACCAATCATAGTCGTGGATTTATCACGACAAAACGACAACGTAAAATCCTCAACTGTAGGTTTACGAATTGAATTCGAAACAGATAAAGCCATTCCAGCAAAAACTGCAGCTTATTCTCTCATTTTACACGATCAAGTTATAACTTATAACCCATTTAATGGTGATGTAAGAAAATTGTAAATAGTTTGTAAAAATAAAAAACATTTTTTTCTTTTAAAAATATGATGTTGTTTTTATTTTATTATTCATCGTATTAATATATAATAAATAACATTATTTTGATACTAATACAATAAAATATTACATTTTTAATTATTTTCGAAAACTTAATTTACGGCTTGCTTCTGCCTTTTCACGCGCTACGAATGCTCTTGTCCTTGGTCGGTTGACTTCAGGCTAAAAAAATTGTTTTCTTTAGTATACGATATTATGTAAAAATATATTCGTATTACCTTGGTTTCGGACGAAGAAGATAACCAGCCTCTTGCCAATTGTTTGAGTGCTTTAATCTTCAAATCTGCTATTAAGCAAGTACCTGCGATTGGAATATGTTCTTTCAATTTCTTGACCTCGATGTGATTCAAATAATCTTCAACATCGCTTATGTTTGTGTCTTTGGGTAACGGCATTTCTTTCCCAAGAAACATTGAAATCTTACAGGCCTGAAGCAATGAAGCGGATCGGATGTACATATTTTTCATCTGTATAACTTCTTCTATGTTATCATTTAGTTGTAAGATTCTTGTAACATTTTCCTTAGTCAACTGTACATTCTGGTCTTGCTGCAAGCATTTGATTGACAGAATGTTGACACCGTTGATTTCCTTTATTGATATCAATTTAAACTCCTTTAACAGTAAGTGTGATGGAAGTTTAAAGTTTACGATGTTAAGAACTGTATTCAGGGATTGAAACAATTCCACACTCATTTTCACGCACTGAGAGTTACTTGTAACACAAACTACACAATTAAACAAAAAATCCGGATCTAAGCCAATATGTAAATAAACATTTCTATCAATAAAGAATGTGTTACAATCAATCAGATTATTAGCCATTATGAAACACTGAAGGTTAAACGCATAAATTGTTACAACTTGAAGAGCGGGTTACGACTGACTTGTCATATGCTCGTGTCATCCTTTTTATGTAGCGCTACCAAGCGCCAAGTTAGAGCGGGGATGAATCCCTCTCTATAGTATGGGCGGGAGTAAAAATGAATATGATATAGAACATGGTAGGGATATGGATAATGTATGGAATAACACATATTATGATATATACAAAATATTTATTAATATTAGCAAGATATTATTATCAATTATAAAAAGATTTTTGTATTGGACTGAGTAAATTGCTCTGCTGACTTGTCGTCTATGAAGTCGGAAAGAGATGGCGAGGATTATGGTCTGTTGAAATACATAGGACCATCATTTTCATCGACAGCCTATAAAATTAATAATAATTTTTTTTTTCTTATACAAATTATATATACGACATACGTGTATCGCATTTGATTTGGTTTTCCGAATCGGAGACCATACTGTTTCTAATGGATCCATCGAATGTGTTACTAAATATTCTCTGAGTCCCCTTTCCTCGTCAGCACCCTAAGAATAAAGTAAAATTTAATACTTTAATATTTTTATTGGTTTCATTTATAATTACTCGTGACTGTGATGGATCGTCTTCATTATATCTTACCAACGGAGATATACTTGAGTATCTTGGTGGTGAAGGTTGTAGCATTTCCACATCAAAGGCTTCAATATAAAACTAAAATAAATAATAATAATAATCAGTAATCGTAATAAAAATGTTTATAATATGTTTCACCTTTAATTCCTCAACATCGTGCATCTCTTTTCTCTTGGTTGGTGAAATAAATTCTGACGGAACATCAACTGCCTAATTTAATGCATATGTTAAATATTTTTATTAATCATTTCAAAATATATTCTTACTTTTAACGAATTCTTCGATTTTGTCATCCAATTGATTGCAAGCTGTTCAGTTGCGAATAATATTATTTGGGTTAAAAAACTCTGCTTGTTCTCTGGTATATGTTTCGCGATTAATTCAATATGAATACCTCTGATTATTGAAATAACTTCATCGAGTGTAGCGGATTTATCAATATTAAAATCTGTTTTAAAGTACTCGGATATTTGATCGAGTTGATTTAAAATATTAGGTCTTACGATATTGATTTTTCTTAATACGGTTTCAAAAATGATCCACTCTAAATCTTGAATTGTCATAAGATCTCTTCTATTCAATAAAATTCTGCATCCGCTTGTTTCTTTAGACTCTACGACTAACACATGCTCCCCCCTATATACCATACTTGTAATCAAAGCCGATTCACATTCCAAAAAAGTGAATTTTTTATATTTCACAGCAGGATCGAGAATGTGGGATAAAATATTACCCATGAATGAATAAATACGCTTCAAGAAGTCTGGAGAAATATTTACATACCGTGACGGTGTAATTATTCGCAGCACAATATTAAATTTATCTTTTGGGTCAAATCCAACGTTTAAAAACTTGCGGTTTTCAAAATCAATTGTAAAATTACTACAATCGATGAGTTCGGACGGCGATGTAGGTGCAACATATTTATACAAACGGTTCATTTCACTTATTGGCCCTGCCATATTAATACTGTTAAATCGAGATTTACAACTTGACACTGTTAAAACAAAACTATGACTGAATATAAGCGCTTAATTATTAATTGTCATTAATATTATTTATATTATTATAAATGGTGGGGGATTGAGTTCTGGAAGTTAGGTGTTTACTGGTAGTGGGGATTAGTGGTTGGGGTTATATTTAGTACGTATACATACATACTGCAAGCAGTGGCGGTGACATGAATATATGTTTAGATAATGTGCACTACGAGATAAACGGCTGAGCAGTGTACCGGTTGCGGCATCTATGGCGGGGCGGGTGGCGGTGTGACGGCGGCGCTAACCATGGCTGGGTACCAAGTGGAGGTAAGGGTGGCGGTACCTTTGGCGAGTGATGGTTGGTGGTATGGGTGGCGGTGGCGATGTGGCGGTGGCGGTGGCGGTGGTGGCCCCCCAGGGACCCAGTTACTACTGGTCGTGGCCATGTTGGAGAGAAATGACGATGAAGAAGACAACAATTATAATAATTCTTAGTTTTGTTATACGTCAATATTTATTTTACAAAAGGAATTTGATTACCACCAAAAAATAATGAGCAAAAGGTTAAATAAAATAAAAAAACAATCAAAAACATTGCACATCAAGAAATTTCACCAAAAAAATGATCCTATGCTTACCTATTAATGAATTAAAAATCATAAGGTCCACTATTATTAAAAACAAACTAATGAAAAATAAAATAACTGATAAATCTTACGTTAATCTATTAACATATAGTTTAGATACAAATCCACTTATATGGTAACATACCACAGCAAAAAACCAACAAAATTCACACTACATTCATTATTCATAGAATATTATTACACAATGTATAGGTATAAATTACCGGTAATGGTTTCCATGTTTTATGAAGTGCCGGACATAAAAAATTTTAATTATATTATTAAAAGCGGATATTATAAAAATGACTATGAAAGTAAAGAATGTATAAAACTGTGCCTATTATATACAAAAGAAAATGTATACAGAATAGGCTACTATAAATGCAAGATAACATTTATATATGATGAAATTACAAAAAAAATTACTACCCAATACATTTATTTTATGTGGATGTGCAAAATGGTGTAAATATTTATTTACATAAAGTCTGAAAAAAGTTACTTAAATTGTACGACAAACAGACATGATTTGGCACATCAAATACGTGAAGTAATAAAAGCTGTACAATCAACTGGCCTAAAAGTAATAGCAACAATTTGCGATCAAGGTGCAACTAACTAACTACGGCTATAAACATCTTAGTAAATGATACAAAGGCACATTATTGGAAGAATAACAAAGAATTTAAAGGTGATTTCTATGAAGTGGAATACAATTTTGACAACAGAAAAAAAACTAATTAAAATTTATCATTTGTTTGATCCACCTCATCTGCTAAAAGGAATTAGGAATAATTTACTAACAAAAAATGTTTCATTTGATATGAATGGTGAAAAATTAGCCAGTTGGCGCGACATCATGAACCTTTATGAATTAGACAGTGGTATACCAGATGTAAAAATGCTTCCTAGATTAACGAAAGAAGATGTTGTACCTAATGAAATCAGAAAAATGCGTGTTAGAAATGCTGCTCAAGTATTGAGTCAAAGAGTTTCATCCATTATGGCATTTCTGGCATGTAAGTAAAATACAAACGTATTTATTTATCCATTACTAAATATTTATTTAATTAAACTATTTTTTAGCAAAAAATCTTTTTGGGGAAACAGCTAGTGACACAGCTAAATTTTGTCTTTTGTTTGACAAATTGTTTGATTCCGTAAATGGTAATTTCGATAAAGTGGTTGATGGCAAAATTTTTCGAGCAGGAGTAAAAAAGAATTCGCCTCATCACCAACTGTGGGAAGATTCTTTAAAATTTTTAAGTACCATGCGGTTTTTAATCCTTCTACTGGAAATCCATCCACTCCACAGCCACCAACTTTGAGGAATTGGATTAAAACAATCAAAAGTAAGCAGTTAAAGTATTATTTCAAAGCAGCATTAACAGCAAACTATCTCTTTTAGGTTTCCAAAATATATTTCAATCGTTGAGTGAAAAGGGGATAAAGGTTTTGCTACTGAGACATTTTAATCAAGATTCGTTGGAGTACTTTATGTGCGTTGCGAGCTTTAGAGTATCGCAATAATAATCCCACATGTGAAATGTTTTCATCAGTTTATAAAACCTTGCTGTTGAATAACATTATGTCAACACATTCCCCTGGTAGCAATTGTGAGGATGATTTTTCAGAAGCCTGTTTGGTTTCATATCAAACGTTGTTTGCCACATTCAACGACCAGCTGGATATCGATGAACAAGGATTTGATACTCAACGCGTTGCTGATAGTTTACCCAATGAACCAAATTCTAGCTCTAATTCCGACCTAACATTGTTAGAATCCCAGACAAAAAATTATATTGCAGGATACATTATAAAAAAATTAAATACCGTATTCTTTAAAAATTGTAATATATGCCTAAAGCAAATTTGTTCTAAAATCAATAATAGCCATCAATTAATTCAAGCTAGAGATTATCAGCCTAATGATAAGCATTTACTAAAATATCCTAATACTAGTTTTTGTTTGTTGGTCCAAAATATTATTAATATTATTTCACAATTATTAATATAATTTACCTTTAATATGCCATCATGAAAATTTAAAAGTAGATTTAATTAATATTATTGAAAAAACAGTAGATTTAAAATACATAACATGTCCTGAACACAAATCATTGTTTCCACAAAAATTCATTAATTTTTTAGTAAAATTAATGATACATAATTGGTGTACACAAATAAATAGAATCTTATCAGGTAAATTAAATTTAAATAAAAATGAATCTGATCAAATTAAAATAAATGCTTTTGCGAGATACAAACTGTATTCTAAAAGAAAAGTAAATTTTCAAAATAAATTATAAATACAATTTTATGTTCATGTATATTATGTTATATAATATTATATAACATTATATATAAATATATATTATATATAATATTTGTATTATGTTATTATATTTTTTTTTTATTATTATTATTATGTTTATTATTGTGTTGTATAAGTATTATATTTATTATTTTGTTAATTTTAATTTTAATATATGTGCCAATATTCCTATTAACTAGTTGTATGTTTATTTTATTTATAATTTTTAACTAAAATATGTATATGACTGAAAAATGTAACAAAAGTTCCAATTAATTTTGTATTTTGTATTGTATATTTAAAATGTATGTTTAATATATTTTTATTATTTGGATTGTATATGAATGTTAACAAAGTATATTGTAATAAAATGAAATTTTATATATTTTTGATGTTTTATTAATTTCAATTGAGTACCTACTTAAAATAATAATAAAATAACAAAGATTAAGGCTCCTGGTGGTAGCATTGTTGGCAATCTATACACAAGCGGCGGCGCTGTTAGCTGTGGGTGGGTGGTGAGGAGGGGGTCGAAGTTTCATTCACCAGCTCCCGGGAGCGCTGTGTTCAATGTCCCGATTATTAACATTGCGGTTGCAATAATGCAATCTATTAGTATTCTTGTCTATGGGATCAACTAAAGTACAGAACAACAATTAGCAGTCTGCCCAGACCACTAAAAACAAGACTTCAAAATTATGTTACGGTTGTAAAACATTTTTTTATTTATTTATTTATTTATTTATTTTTATTTATATTTATTTATTATTTTTATATTTATTTATATTATAGGCTGAAAGAGAAGTGCTCCCTCAAAAGTTGAGAAGTTCGAACCTATGTGCTTTTTGTGAAAGAGCTAAAGACAAAAAAACCACTAAAGTGTGCACCAATTGCATAAAGCCTATATGTAGAGTTCACTTGATAGAAATTTGCCCAGATTGTTTTACATTATAATAGTATTGTATTACCTTACCGTTTTTATTATTTTTTAATTTGTATTCATAAAACTAAAGACCCATATGCAATTTAAATTGTATAATTTTAATATATATTAATTATAAGTATTGTTAGTTATTAAGTACCAACTAAAAGTAATATTTTAAGTATATTTCATATTATGGAAAATTTTTACCCCGCGCGACCAAAAATAAAAAATAAATTACGCGACCAGTGACGGGTTAAAATGTTTAGTCATTATTTGTTTTTCATTGTCTATCCACGGTATAATTTTAATATTTTTGTTTAACATGTCTTTTTATAACTGAACGTGGTTCTTCTGTGTTTAATTCATTTATTAGATCGAGGTTTGGGGAGGAGTCCTTTTCCTGTAAATCATCATCCGCTTCATTTTCTTCTTCGACAGAAACTAAATCATTAGCACTGATGTTGATTTCATCTAAAGACTTCCCGCGATACTTCTGGCCCTCGCCTTTTTCCATCAGTAACATCAGTTTGCTGAATTTAGCTACCTGCAAATCAGTTTTACTTAAATAAAATAATTGTTAAGAAATGTTTTTAGTTATCAACTAGTATATAAATATATAATATTGTATTTGATTATTCAATTATGCTTCAGATTATAAATATATTAGATACATCAGAGGGTCAGAATGTACGAAATATACATTTAATAATTTAACCAACATTGAGCTGTCAACCATACATTAATGTATGATAATATTGAAAACATGATTAATTGATAACTATTTAACTAAAGCAAATTATTATTAGTATTATTATTAATGTAATTTAAGTTGCTGCACATTTAATTAATATGAAAATATATTTTTACTTAAAATCTGATTAAAAGAAAAGGTCAAATTCTTAAGGAAATATTTATCTTAATTTGCCCAGGATTTATTTATTATATTTATTTTTGATATAACCCGTGCAAAATTATACTTGATTTTAAGGAAATTTTTTTGATAACATAATATTCAATTTGATAATTAAATTGTATTAAATCAATATGAATAAGTTATTAATCTAATTTTCTGTTGAATAAATTACAAAATTATTTCATTAGATTAACAAAAAATGTTTATAAATATTAAAATAGGTAGGTGTAAAATATTTACCTGAAATGCATTTTCAGTCAGTCAATAAAAATGTTTGTGAATGTCTTTCGTATGACCCATAAATGTTGCAAGTTGTTCTATATCGCCATCAGATAAATTGAACAATTGTGAAACCGTGGCAACGTGTTTTCTCAGACGAGTTAAAGTAATATTTTCCGGATGCTCTGCCCCAGATTTTTGACCAAATTTTCGAATAACATCAGAAGCCCTCATACAATTAGTAGAGCATTGTGTTAAAGGAAATAAGAATGGCTTTCATTATTTATAAAGCTAGCAGATTCTCTAAGTTTCAATAAAAAATCAAACGTTTTTGCTGATGTACTGTGAACAGGGCGGAAATAGGGGTATGACGGGTCGTCACACTCCCCCGGTTGAATTTTCATAATTATCAGTCGGCAGTTTCTTATAGCAGGGAGGAAGGCGTTCTCCGTTCTCCGTTACTTATACGTATACTTTTTGAAAAAAAAAAAATTTCCCATTGACTTCAACTGTACGCAGTTGAAAATTTATTAAGAGTTTTTTATGTACGCATTAGCTATTAGTATATAGTATAAGTCTATTGTATATTAATTATAAGAGTATATTATTGTTGTCTGGCGATAACGCATAATGTGTAGGCGACTCGCAGAATATTGTACGCGGAATTCACGAGCGAGCCGGAGAGTCAGTTGATCTAGCACTCTTAAAACTGTACGTCGTCTCGACGACCATTAACGAATTGTACATTGAATTAAATATTTCGACTCACATTAAATTATATTAGTATAAAAAATTCTTATAACTGTTTGTTGTACTTTCTCCTAACAAATTGAACCTCACACTACCGAAAAAACAACGTTCGAACGGAACAACCCAGACGAGCACAACAACTGGTGGCAGCAGTGTTGCGGTCGTAATTTTTTTTGGAGAACAATCAACTTCAGAAAGATAACTGATATATCTTAATCTAATATATATCTATTCGAGGTAATTTTATGTATTTCTTTGCAAATATTAAAGCTATCTCGTTCGCCGTAGGTATATCGTTATAAAACTATATACGAGGGATATATATATATATATACGGAAGATTGCATACAATTTAGTCCAACAAATATGTAAAGAATTAAATTCAAATATAAATGCGTCAATGATAAATAATTGTCACAGAATTGGTTTCAACCGTAACAACGCACGTCCCAGAAAAATTATAGTTAAATTCATAAATCACCAAGATAAAATAAATACACCTTAAGCTCGCCAAATAAAAAGAAATTTTTCTACTAAAGACATTGGTATACAGCCTGATATGCCTATTTACATTAGAGAAAATTTAACAACAAAAGGTAACAAGCTATTCAAAGAAGCAAGAGACCTCAAAAAATCACTCCACTTTCAATTCGTTTGGACAAAAAATGGTCTTGTTTTCCTACGCAAAAACGAAACGGATAAAATCATACGTGTTGACAATGAGGAAGTAATTTTGAACTTAAAATCACAGTATGATCATTTAAACTCAACAAACCTAAATTCGTAAATATAAAATTTATATACTTATTACTATTATACCATTATTTCGATTATATTAAGTATCATACATATATATTATCTCGTATTTATACAAATTTTATATTACATTTCAACATTATACATATTATTACCTTATACAATTATTATTTCTATGTCAAAACTCTCACACACACACATTATCTTTTATTTCTACAAAACACTATACAGACTTCAGCTCTCTATTATTACTAAAGAGCTATGTATCCAGCTCATTTATTAACACATTAACCTGTATACACCTCAACAATATCTGTTATGAATAAAAACACTAATAGTACACTCTTGTTTGATGATAATGTGGCAATAAATACTATTAATTGTTCTTTTGATAAACTAAACAAATTTATATATTTACATAATTCAATAAATATTTTCACTATGAATATCTGTAGCATTAAAAAACATTTTGATGAACTATGTACCTATCAATTTAGATAACACGAACACCAAATTTGATGTCATTATTTTAACTGAGGCTTGGTTAGGGCTTGGTAATATATCAATCACTAATTTCTCAATTTTAGGTTATTCAACTCATACAACTTTAAATAATAAAAATCAAAATGACGGTATTGTAGTTTACTTAAAAGACACCTTATCCGATGTCTCGATAATAGAATTTAACACATCAGCAATAACAACTTTAGAAATCTCTTTCAAATTATCAAAAACGGCATTTGTAATATATCCTACTTATAGATCCCCTAATGGTATTATTGATATAGCCTTAGAAGAATTAAACGATATAATACTGAGTAGTTCCAATCTAAAAATAGCTAAATATAAAATTATATTAGGTGACTTTAACATCGACATACTAAAACCTTCAAAAACAAAAGAAGATTATCTCATGTTAATGGCCCAGTTCGGATTTATACCTGTAATTAAAAACATAACTAGACCTGCGTCCAATACTTGTATTGATCATATTTTTGTTAAAACAAAGTCTTTAGATCACATAAAGCCGATAGTTATTAAATCCAATATAACAGATCATTACCCAAACATAATTAGTATAGGGAACATACTAGACAACCGACATAATAAACCAAATCCTTTAAAAATACTTATAACTGATGAAGTTAAGTTAACGGACCTAATTCAAAATTTCGAGTGGTCTGAAATGTATGATATTATCGATTCTAATAGAGCTGCACACTTTTTTACTGAAAAAATAACTAGTCTTAAAAAAATGGATTCTTCCGAAATTTCCTTTAATTCTAAAACTAAAAAAATTAAACCATGGGCCACCACTGCATTAATTAATTCCATAAGACATAGAGACCACCTTCACCTTCAAGTTAGGAAATATCCTTTAAATCTAAAACTAAAAGACTTTTACCTAAAATTCAGAAACAAATTAACGTATTTAATAAAAGAAACTAAAACTAAATACTACAAAAAAGAAATACATAAATCCGGGAACAACACCAAACATAAATGGCTAATAACTAATCAATGATATCATATCCAGAAACAATAAAACAAATGATCTTAATGAATTACTAAATAATATAAAAGTTAATACTGAACCTAATGACAGAAAACCAGCTTCAATCTTGGCCGATAATTTTAATGACTATTTTATAAATGTGGCAACTGATCTAGTGTCACAACTAAAAAACGATGCTAATGTAAATAACTTGTCTAACATCCATCTATCTAACAATACAATTATGCCAAATAATTCCCACTTAAATAAATTTGAGCTGATAACACATGAAGATATAATAGAAGCAACTTCCAAATTAAAAAATGGTGCATCGCCCGGTATCGACAACATATCCTCTAATCTTTTAAAAAAATATATTACTTTTCTTGTTAAACCTCTCACTCATCTTTTTAATCTATGTATAACCCAAAATAAAATTCCAGATGTTTTTAAAGTAGCGATTATAACACCCATCTATAAGAAAGGTCTAACTTCTATCATAAGTAATTTTCGGCCAATATCTGTAATATCAAATGTAGCAAAAATATTTGAAAAAATTATAAAAGCTAGATTAGTACACTTCTTAGAATCAAATAACCTACTCTTTGAACACCAATATGGTTTTAGACCCGATAAAAGCACTGATCAAGCCATAGCTAATGTAACCAAAATGATCTATAATACACTGGAAGAAGGAAAAAAATGCGCAACTATTTATCTTGACCTGGCGAAAGCATTCGATACGGTGGACCATGTAAAGCTTCTAAAAAAAATGCACGATATAGGTATTACTGGTTCGGCTCACTCACTATTCGAATCATATTTGGAAAAAAGGAAACAGAGGGTTAAAATATATGATACCATCTCTAGTGAACAAACTATTATATGTGGTGTTCCTCAGGGTACAACACTTTCTCCTGTACTCTTCAATATTCAGTTAAATGATATAAAACTTCTGAACTTAAATAGTAATATTATTTGTTACGCTGACGATACTGTATTGATTTGTAGTGGTTTGACCTGGGAAGAAGTTTTCACTAATATTGAGGCTGATTTACTGTCAATTAAAATCTGGCTAAAGAAAAACAATCTATTTCTTAATTTAGATAAATCAACCATACTACTTCACTCCCTATCTGAATATACCCTACCTACCTTAAATGAACTAAAAATCCATGAATGTAAAACTATATTATTGAAACACTGCCAGTGTAAATCGGTTTCCATCGTCAAAAATTACAAATACTTAGGTATCGAAATGTATCATGATATGAAATGGAAAAATCAAATTATTAATACTACCCATAAGTTGAGAAAGATGATTTTCATCATGAAATCTCTACGTGAAATTTTAGATTGTAAAGACATAAAACTTATATATTTAACTCTCTTTGAACCTTTGATTACATATGGCATAATTGGTTGGGGTAGCGCCTATGATAATGTGCTATTACAACTTCAAAAATGCCAAAATACTATTATTAGAGTTGCTTGTAACAAAAAATGGAGATATCCCACAAAAAGTTATATGAAGAATTTAATGTACTTAATATAAACAAACTATATATAAAAACCTGTACCATTTTCCTAAAAAAACATAACCTGTTATCCTCTGTAAATCACAAAGTCAACACTAGATATGCTACTAATAACTATTCGCTAAAATTTCCCAAAAAAGCTGGTTGTCGTAAAATGTATGATATTGTTGGGACACATATACATAATATAATGCCTAAAGAAGTGGCTAATATGTCTCTTTCTATTTTCAAAAAATACATTACCCATTGGCTTCACCATGAATACGATGCTACAATATTGAAATATCATGTTTAATTTTGTTTTTTCACTACCATTGTTCGTCTTTTTTTTTTTTTTTTTTCCTTAAACAAAACTTGTTTATTTATATTTGCTGTTCAAACTAATATTATTGTATTTCTGTTATTGATTTTTATTGTGTATTTGAGTAGGTATTTAAGGAGAAAAAAATAAGTGTAAATGTGTTGTAATAAGATAACTCTTAGGCCTCCACACGAGTCTAAACTCAGTGAGGCCTAGTAATCTTTACCGATATTAAATAAAATTAAAATAATAAAATAATATATAAATCACACTCGTCAATATTTCATGGGCGTTCTAGTTATTAACAACTGCATGCACCGTCTATAGTGGGCACGCATTGAACTTATTCGACTTCGTGTTCCACTCTTCACAACCCCATCACAACCGCGGTACCGTCATCATTGTCGTCTCCGCCGTCGTGTCGTTATCTTTGCCGTTTTCATCGATGGCGTCTTGCCGCTACCGTGTTGCTGCAGCTGCCGCCGTCGCAGTAAACGGTGTATCCAACGCCGACGAGTCGTGGGAGTCACAATCGTTGGAACATAATTCAGATGAATGCGATGCATTCATGGGTAATATTGTAAGCTTACTACGAAAATATTATTTTTTTTTACATATCAACTGATTCGAGTATAAATTGTAATCATTATTACTGTTAGTATTATCATTATTATTTTATTTTAATAATAGTAGTAATATTAACTTTTAAGATTGGTGATATTACGATACAATTTTTCTACTAATTTATACATAATTACGTTTATTTTTATTTTTTTTATTTTTATTTTTTTATTATTTAAAATTGAATGCATGTCAGATAGGTCTAGTAATAGTAACGATAGTTCCGATAGTTTTGATTTAGACAAAGACTACGTCCCTTCACGACCAGTTGATATAAATCTATTTATACGGTCTAGACCTGTTACTAGATTACTGAGTAATCGCAAAAAACAAGATTTAATACAAGATTGTAGGGAATCAGACAATTTTAATTCAGTAGTATCGGGAGATTTAATAAATAATATTCAAATTTTAGAAACTTATAACACAATGGCACTACCTACTTCGACTACATTGTCCCTGGAGACAGCTATTAAATTAATTCCACATTTCAATGGGGAGAATGTACAGGAGGTTTATCCATTCATAAATGCATGCAATTTTGTCATAAAAAATGTTGAGGAGTCCATACAACCGGTGCTCTTACAAGTTATAATAACTAAATTGGCAGGCAAAGCATTCGCAATAACCCAACATAGCCACATAGGGACATTTCTACGTGGGAAATACTTAAGGATTATTTGGAAAGCACATTCTGTGCTACACACACACCCGGATACCTTCAGTTAGAAATCACTACTACTAAGTTTCAACAGGGTGAAACCATACGAGAGTATTCAACAAGAGTAGAAAAACTACTACATAATCTCTGTAACGTAAGCACAAAAGATAAGTCAACTAGTGACGCTAAAGGTATACATAACTACATAAAAGAAACAACTTAAACCACATGTATAGAAGGTTAACCATTTACTATTCGAGGTGTATTTAAATCAAAAAATCATTCATCGCTAGAAGAAGCCATAAAGGATAGCCTAGAGGAAGAAAAGATTTTTCAATCAAATAAAGGGACCCAACGTTTGTTAAATTACAAACAGAATATTACGAATACTGGTAAATATTGCAAAAGTTGCCGAAAAACAAACCATAACACAAAGGAGTGCAGATACGGAAACCACAATTCCGATATGGGACAACAAAGTCCAAAGGAATCCAAAGGATTCAATAATCAAAAAAATCAGGATACTAAACAAGTATCATGTAATTATTGCAAAAAACCTGGTCATACTATAGAGGTATGCTATAAAAAAAAAAAATGCTGATTTGAAAAAATCAAATAATAATGAGCAATCAAACTCGGGAAACCCCACCTAAAACGGTATTTATTATTTTTAAATATTTTTAAAATTAAATAATATTTTTATTTTTAAATTTATAGTCGACACCTATCAAGACAGCGAAGGTTGGGATAAAGCGCAATCTGAATCGAGTTCAACAGAATCTGGAGCTTCGTTGTTCCAAAAGAGCGAAGCAGATGAGTTCTTCGAAGAACTCGAAAAATTCATTAGCACACTTCATTAGCGACTATGGAGACAGTGACACCGATGGAACAACCAGAATTTTCGAAGGGCGAACAACGCCGCCTTACAATGTTGGAATTACCAATGACGAACTTACTCAAGTGGGTGAAAATGAATATAGGGAAAAATCTTCGGGATTCGGAGATTTTTTTCGAATTGATGAAAGTGATTTTCAACCTACCAACCGAGTCCGACGATCCAACTTTTTATCCATTGACAATAATAGTTTTAATGATGACAACATTACTACCGAAGCAAATACCCGAAATGTAAATATATTAAAAATTTTATTATAAAAATTATTTTAAAATTTTTATTTTAATTTTAGTTTACATCCGAAGAATTGGACGAACTTTATACAGGAGACAGTGACCACGATG
This sequence comes from Schizaphis graminum, assembly GCA_020882235.1. Classification (NCBI taxonomy): domain Eukaryota; kingdom Metazoa; phylum Arthropoda; class Insecta; order Hemiptera; family Aphididae; genus Schizaphis; species Schizaphis graminum. The sequence goes on along the minus strand of CM037033.1, from coordinate 24,077,363 downwards.
ACAGAAATGGAAACGACGACCTTTCAACCGCTAATACCGGAGTATACAAAGCTGTTGCCGAATCTACGGTTAAAAGTCAAAACGTCGTACAGCGAGCTGCCGATAAACTCATTAGTTACAATTGACCATGAAACGTTTGCTACGTCTCCGATGTTATTGTGCCACCTGGACGCGACGGAGTTATTCGATTCGTTGACGACATATGTCGATATATTGAATTCTACCAAAGGCAGCCTTTCGTCATCGTCAGCGAACATGACGACCACGTCCACATCGCTCCAGACAAACCAAGCTTGTAGGTGCACATGGCTCCAACGCTGCAGCGATTTCAGGAAATATCGACGAAAGCACCTTCGAGAACGCATTTATGCGTGCAACCTCGGTAGTAGCGACTGGGAGGACGTTATGCGATATTTTTGTACAAACGGGCGCATCGCAAAAAAAGTGTACCTCCCAAGTAGCGATGAAGGACTTCATAATCAAGTTAGAAATTTTTCTAATAGATCACTAACAATTTATATTATCTTAAATACAGTTGTATCGAATAGATAGCATCTAAATATACAATTAAAACGAACATTCAATCAGTGAAAACTTTAATCAGTTTCCAGATAATATGGCTGGTTATCAAAGCAAAAGCTCTGGGACAGCTGGCTGAACTGGATCTGGATGCTGATCAATTGATTAATCTAACAGAAGCTCAAGATAGAAACGACCAAGCAATCGAGGCGGCGTCAGAGGAGTCTGTGGACGACGATATTTATACAAAATTAATTGTATTATATTTTGTAGACGGAGCAAAATACAGTATGTTCAAAAGAAGGACTGGTGGAAACATACGTCAACGAGGGCGCTTGGGACGTTTTCGGAGGGAAGTCCATATTACGCCGTGGCAATGAGGGTAACCGGGGGCATATTGGACGACGTGTCCAAAGAACCCAACAGAAAAACGGAATCGACAACGACGGGTCTTTTCCAGTAACAATAGAAATAATAATAATTTTACATGGGCGGACGGTGCGGGAAAAAGATTAGTTATTTGGAATGAACCAAATTATGAACAAGCCCATATAGAAAAAATGAAGGAACTTTTAGGCGGTGACACTACACGTGTACACGTAAAATATAAAGGTGATCAACCGTTACAAGGCCCTCCGATTATTTTATTAACTAACAATTATTTATCTATATGTAATGATTCTTTGTTCGCTGACCGTCTCGTCACGTATAAATGGCAAGCAGCACCATTTTTAAAAGAATATAATAAAAAAATTAATCCATTATTTTTTTTTAAATTATTAGTTCATTGGAAAATTGTAAACGATAATATTGTTATTGTATAATTTTTTTAATGATGTATGTTTATGTAATTTTATATTGTTTATAATACTTATAAATATGTATTTAATTGGTTGATAATAAAAATATATATATATTAATTACATTGTTTGTTTATTTTTATCGATATATTACACAATAAAAATAATAGTATATTTAATAATAATAAAAATGATTATAAAATAATTTTATCTACGAACAGTAGTAGTAGGTAAACTATTAATTGGGGTTACAAATCGACTATCAAACGAAGACAATTGTTCGTGATAATAATGGTTGTCATTAGTATTAAAAGTATATAATGTATGTTCCGGTAAAACATGAGGTTCATCGAATTGTGTAAAATGATTTGGAAATCCAACTTCCATTTCTGTGAAAATATCTCATGTACATTCGACATCTGTGTAATCTCGTGGTACTATTGAATTAGTTGTAGTTGTCATCTTATGAACTGGATATATACCAACGTGTATACTTGGTTGCAGATTATCGCCTTGAACAGCGTTAAATCCTTGTTGTATATACTGCGACATTTCAATTGGTGCATAATATCTATCTGCGTTTTTAAATATTTTTGCAAATGTAGATGTGTTTAATTCAACTAGTTCAGCTGTTGTATGTTTTTCGGTTTTTTTTTCACTATTAATAATTGATATACGATTTACGTCACTACGTTGCATTGTAGCAATACTGAACGATTTCGATGACGGTTCTCCGTTATTATATAAACCGCTAATTCTATTATTCCAAGGCGCAGTTAAATATGACATTTTTGGAGTACCTATATTGATAATTATAAATAGTTTTACCAATAACAGAACTTGCATCTAATTTGGTTATAAACTCATTTATTGTATGCCAACCGACTTTATTGTTCAATGATTTATTTGCAATCATACAATAATAACTATTATAAAATAAAGGCATATTACAATATGAAGCAGGCATAATTTCAACGTTAGGTTCGTGATTAGTAGATCCATACATGTGTTTTGCAATTTCTTTGTGAAAACTTTCATCAATATTTTTAGTTGTTACTGGTATCATTCCTGATTTTTGCGAAGAATATGATAACGTTTTATTTACACCTCTTGTGTATTTATTTAATGAGCCAGCAATACATGCGAATTTATTTTGATTTAATGTGTGTTTGAATGTGATTGGAAAAGGAATACCATCATATCTATCGAAAACAATAAATTTATGAAGAAGTTATTATTAAAATATATAAATCTTTAACAAATGTTATCTTAGCAGAACTGAAAAGGGGAAAATATTATTCTATTATTGTTGACTCCACCCCTGATATTTCTCACGTGGATCAATTAGTATTTGCTGTCCGGTATGTGTGTCCAAATGGTGAACCTGTTGAACGATTTTTGTTGTTTATGTCAAATATTGGACATAAATCTAAGGAGATAAAAGATGCAGTTGTAAGAATACTTTCTGATTATGAAATTCCAATAGAAGATTGCCGCGGTCAAAGTTATGACAATGCTATCAATATGTCTGGCCCATATAAAAGTTTACAAGCCAGAATAAAGGAATTAAATCCCAATGCTGAATATATTCCTTATTCAGGGCGTTCGCTAAATTTAGTTGGCACTAATGCTGTAGAAAATTGCTTAAGTGCTTCTAATTTTTTTGATTTGCTACAAAAGCTTTATAATTTTTTTCATGTTCTACAAATAGATGGTTAATATTAGAAAACACATAGGAAAAGGTAAAGTTGTTAAAAGTCTTAGTGTAACAAGATGGAGTGCACGAGCAGATGCATGCAAAGCTTTATATGATTCATATAGAGTTATTAAAAATGCTCAAATAAAAATGAAAAACAAGCTTGTATTGGTGAAGTTAAATCTATTCTTGCTTTATTGAGCTCGCTAGACAAATGTATAATGATTTGTACATGGAATTCAATATTAACCAGGTTTGACTTGCTTAAAATTGTATTTTTTATTAATCAATAGTTATTTAACAGTTCATTAAATATTATTTAATGATATATTTTAAGAATAATAAATTATATTTTGTTTTTGTTTTTTCTAAGATTTAATGAAGTGAATAAAAAAGTTCAGTCTATCAATATTGATCTAGCTATGGTTGTAAAATTATATTCTTCATTAAATGAATATTTAAATACAATAAGATTTGATGATTATAAAAATGTGCAATTGACCTTGGTGGTTGCTCATCTTATCTACAGAAAAAAAAAGAATAAAAAAGAGAAAGGTATAATATATGTGTATATAATATATATATATTAATTTATTAATATATTAATATTAATATTACTTATATTTATGTATATAATGCGTCATAATATTTTTTTTTAGAAAATGTTTGATGAATGCAATACAGAAACAGATGAAGAAACATTTGATGCAGATTGGAATTATAAAACTAAAATTTATTTAGTTATAATTGATTTATTAAAGACACAATTAAATGTAAGATGTGAAGCATATTCATCTATTCTTGAAGTATATGGTTGCATTCCAACACTATATAAGGACCATAGTATACATGATATAAAACAAACATGTTACAATTTAACTCAGAAATTTCCAAGAGATATTCAATTTTCTAAATTACTTTAAGATGAATGCTTCCAATTTAGAAAACTTATTTTAACAGAAAAAGAGCTATTAGAGATTTCTACTATTTCACCAGCATGTATTATGTTAAAATATATCAAAGATGAGGCATTAGATGGAATCTTTCCGAATGTGGAAATAATTTTAATAATGTACCTAAGTACTGCTGTTTCTAATTGTACGGGAGAGAAATCGTTTTCGGTATTAAAAAGAGTGAAAAATTACATGAGATCTACAATGAAAGATGACCGCTTAAATGCACTTTCTCATTTAAGCATTTTAAGTCTAATTTATTAAAAACACTAAATTTAGATGAAACTATAAATGATTTTGCCACTTCAAAATCAAGAAAAAAAAAGTTTCTCTAATAAGTATTATATAATAATTAAATATAATATATTTATAATATAAATTGTATAAATAATATGTATATTCATACCTTATATTATAATATATATATTTAAAAATATATTGTAATATTAATTGTAACATTACTTTTGTGTATAAATATTTATAAGTTGTATTAAAAACTATTGAATATCGTATGAATAATACCATAAAACAATTGAGATATCAAAGACCTGCTAACCTATGAACTATGAAGTGAAACAAATAACAATTAGATACCTAGTATTAAAAATAGAAAAAAAAATTAATTAGGTATACAGAGTAACATGAATCTTTTAAGGGCGCCTAAATTGTTTTGCCTAGTGTATAATTTTAGCTTAATCCGGCCCTGCTTGTAAACCATTTTATTTTAACTACAATACACAAATTTTGAATTTAATTAATTAAAAAAATTAAAAAAATTACCATAGACATAATATAATTCTTTATATGTCTATGGAAATTACTAACGTATTTTGTGATAGCAGTGATAAAAAATAAATTTTGTTATATATTCCATGAAAATGATTTGTTATTCTATGACCTACCTAAGTTGTAAGCTATCTCTTTCTAACAACGTTTGCCACGAACCTCTCTCTCTACTATCAGTATATTTCTTTATACGACTATGGCACAGGGACGACGGTATATATGACCCGGACCAGGCCCGGATTTATAGAACAATGGGCCCTGGGGCAAATAGTTAAAATGGGCCCCATTAAGGCACCAACAATTTAACAAAATAAATAATCTAAAATATTTTTAAATTGTATAGATATGTAACAGATGAAAAACATTTAAAAACAAAAATTGTAAATTAATACACATGATATAATATTTTAAATGTCCATAAGTTATTTTAACCAAAATAATTATTAAATATTTTATACAAATAATTTATACATTATAAATAATACACATCATTATAAGTAATTTTATTTAAAACATTTTTTTCTTGATTTGTCACGAGCAAAAGTCAGTATAGTTTTATTAAAATCAATAGATGGTAACAAATCATGTTCAGAAGATAATATTATAAATGATTTTAAGGATTCTTGAGTCTGACTAGTTCTAAACTTATTTTTGATGCGTGCCAACTTTGAAAATGCCCGTTCAGCAGAACAATTTGCGATAGGAATTGTTAAGTATAATCTAACTGCAATTAAAATATTAGGAAATACATCTTTTAGTTTTGTTTCTTCAAACCATTCTAATAGTTTATGCATATTTGAAGCATCAAATGGTGGTTTACTGAGATACCAATATTCTCCAGATTGAACCAACTCATTTTTTATACAAGGTTCTATGTCATCTTTATACATAGAAATGAAATTTTCTAAGCTTAAGTTAATATCATTATCTGGCTGGATATTTAACTTACCTAGTGATAAATAAAAAATGCTGAGATATATAGTTGTATGCAGTTATCCTTTTATCTAATTCTGTTACAAATTTGTCAACAATCATGATATGTGTTTCTACTCTAAATTTGTCAATACCTTTTAACTGAGTTGAATTTTGAGATCCACTTGGACACTTTCTTTTAATTTGTCTTTCATTATCTTCATTTTTAAAATGTTTTTTTAATTTTAAACTTAGTTTTGAAGTTTTATTTTCATAAGTGTTATACAAACCTCTTAGGCTAGCCACATAATTTTTCAATGATATAAGTAGGTTAAATGCTTTTAATGGATCAATTGTTTTGCTTTGAAGTTCAACAGATGTTTTATTGCACCGCTCTAATATATCATTCCACAAAATAGTCAAATATCCAGTTTCTTTTTTTAATATAGATTTTAATAAAATTTTTGCATCTCGTTTAGTATCACTATTTTCAATATTGCTATCGCAAATTAATTCCAACACATTAATAATAGTATTATAATTTTTTATCAAAGCATTACAAGCATCAAAGTGACTAGACCATCTTGTATTAATTAATGACTTTAGTACACTTAGTTGATTTTTACTATTTTTTTCTAATTTCTCTGTTAAAATTTTCCAACGATATGTAGAACCACTAAAAAAATTGTATAACATTTGAACAAATCCAAAAAAACTCACGGCTTCAATGCAACAATCTACACTATGAACTCCAACCAAATTTAAAGAGTGGGCAGTACATGGAATATAGACAGCTAAATTATTTTTACTTTTCACATAACTTTGTAAACCTTCATACTTGCCACTCATATTAGCAGCATTGTCATAAGATTGGCCCCTACAATCTTTAATATTTAGTCCAACATTATTTAAGTAATCTTCTAATATAAAATATAATGATTGACCTTTATGATTATCAAATGGACATAATTCAACTAGTCGTTCATTGACACTAGTTGGTGTACAATATCTTAGAACTATGGCCATTTGATCAGTTTTGGATAAATCAGGTGTGGAGTCCATTATGATTGAATAATATTTGGCTTCTTTTATTTGTGTTATAATAAAGTTGGTGAGATCTGTATTCATTTGAGTAATTAGTTCGTTGCAAATAGTTTTTGAAAGGTATGACGGATGTCCACTACCTTTATTACTATGCATTTCAATATGATTTTTTAAAAAAGGATCATGTTCTGATATAAGTTCTAAAATACCTAAATAATTACCATTATTATTTACACCGAAGACTTCTTTATCGCCTCTAAATGGTAAGCCTCTTGACGCAAGAAACTTGATTACAGAAATTACACGCTTTAATACTTCTTGCCAATATTCAGTTTCCACAGAGATTTGTTTACGCATTTCTTTATTAATTAAAATAGTTGAATTTACTCTTAATAACCATTTTGTAGTGGCATTTCTATGGTCTAGACTATTTTCGTGTTGAGTGATTCTTTCACTTTTTTTCCACTTATCAAATCCATTGCAAACAAATGGATTATCTTTTGATCGACTACTTCCGAACAATTTGCACATGAAACAGAAAATACTTCCTTGACTGGGAGAATATAACATCCATTGCCGATGACATTTTTCACCATTAGACAGTGTTCGTACAAACATTCCATTGGTTAGATGTCTTGTGTGATTTTTATCTGTAAATTAAATATATTTTCTGTTTCAGTATTTAACTATTATTTGTATAATGAGGTTACATTATAATTTACCATCACAACGAGCAGATTGGGTAAAATTATTATTTTTATTTTGGAAGAATTCTGGTCTTTTATCTACACAAAATTGTATAAATTTACTATGAACTTCACTTGGCCAGTAATATGGATCAATATATGAAGATGAATTTTCATTATAATCATTCATATTCAATTCTACACTTCCAGGAGTAGAATCACATTTTACAGAAATTTGTAATTCTGCCTCATTTGCAACAGTTGAGTCAATTTTATCATCATTAGCTGAAAATTGTTTATTCAATGAATAGTACACTTAAATATATAGGTAAAAAATGGACTAGGAAATCAACACTGTACTAAACTGAACATTATACATATATAATAATATATTAATATTATATAATTATAGTGACCAGACATACTCTTTTTTTTATGCATGTCCTAGTGTCGTTAACAATTATAGTGTTAAGTAGTTAAGTACATAAAATTGTACTCTTTTTTGAAAATATTATGGCCAATACATGTTTATGATTTTTATAATTTGGTATTAATTTATATAATATATTTTATGGTTTGAGCTAATGCAATCTAATTGGTTGGTAGCATAGTTAATTTAATTTGTTATCTGTTAATACGTAGGAAACATATTTACAGAATTTTGTATTTAATTATTCAAATTTTACACATGGTATTTTTACCAAAAAAATTTTTTTTTTAATTTTTATATCTGGTCACCATATATATATAATAAATTTTGCTTAAAATTATGACTTACTTGGTAATAAATCGCAATTACTACTATTAAAATATCCAGTAATCTTTGGCAATGCAGCAGACAATTCATTTTTTTTTCTTTTAGTTTCCTTTTTTGATATCCACTCATGTATTTTTTTTTTCATTCATTGTAAAACAATAAAAATTAAAAAATATGAAATAAATAATTTAAAACTTGCTAATTCGTATGGCCCGTACAAGTAATTGATGATAAAAATATTACTAAATGTTTATGTATCTAATGTCAATGAGCTATGCGTACCCTTGTCGTTTGATAGAACAACTAACAACTGGGAGACACAACAAAAATATAACTCGTAAGACGTACCAATAATCACGATTTATTATAATAACATAATAGGTTATACAAAACATAATATTAGTTATTACGTATTATTATTAATTGTCAGAGACAGAGTAATCACTATAGTGGTATTTCCCATACGCGCTATAAGGCTCAACAATCTATAAATAGATTATATACAATAATCATATTCTTAACAATACTATTGATATTTCTTATCGCTAATCACACTCAACAATCGAGAATACATAATTATTTAATATTATACGGTATAATTTTTTTAAATGACTTAATTTTTTGTGAAAATGATATTTAAAATACTTAATTTTTGTCTATGGGCCCCATAACATTGTGGGCCCTGGGGACGCGACCCCTCTGCCCCCCCCCCATAATCCGGGCCTGACCCGGACATAGTGAAACCAGCAACCATGTGCAATAGCATCAGAATAAACAGTTTATAATACATTTTGCAAAGGTATTTCAAAATCTGTCATCAAACAATTCGGTCTAATATCAATATAATATGCTGCTTCTGTTTTAGATTCCATTAATGCTTAAATTATGGGAATTACTTGAATAATAAATAAATATGTTTTTATTATTATGTAAGTACATAATGTTAAAATCAAAGTATAAATCAATTTTAACTACAACTCACATAGTTTTGAATAATTATGGACATAATAAACACTTGTCAGAACTTTGGCATGGCTAATGTAACTTTAAAGGATTCCATTAGCATGAAACCTCCTTGGTTTATAACATCATGAATAAGCGATGAACATTCAAAAATAACTGTTGTATTACCATTTTTATCTACAGTACGATTTTGGTAAAATAATTGTTCACAACAAGTGCAACACTCGGGATTTTATTCCAAATAATCTACCGTAGAATTAATATTTGAAGGTAAAGTTAGCACCATTTTTTCGAGCATAACGTATTGAAACTTCTGCTATAGGCCAACAATTATGTTCTGATTCCTGAATATTAATTTCCTGTGAAATATTTTTCTGGTATTTAAATTCCTAAGAACTATTTTCCTAAAGGTAAGTGTTTAATTTATATGTATAATGTATATATACTAGGTATATGTATATTATTGAGTAAGCAATTTACGTATATTACCTAAAAATATAGCAGTTATGCGACAGTCATAATACAATATATGCATTTTAAAATGACTGCAAATCTGAGATGAGGCAGCTATAAAATAATATTTATTCTATAATCGTCACTTCAGCATTTTTAGGATAAACCGTAGTAATCACAGATTAATGATGTAACATATATTCTTTCTTTCTTTTAAATAAAATATCTGTAATACATCTCAGTGTATTGTTAGAGTAGTTTGTGAAATAATTAAAGTATTACTTTGTTTGCTTGTTTGTTATTTTGTAACATAAGTAAAAGATGGCAATATGAAAGATAGCTTGTACGACGAACTGACTGAAACATATGAAGGTATCACTGGGAACATGATAAGGATTGTAATAGGTGATTTCAATGCAAAATGCGGACGGGAACCACAGTACTTCCCTTGCATGGGGAAGGAAAGTTTGCATTGCAACAGCAATGACAATGGTCAACGATTGATAGTGTTTGCAACATCAAATGGGTTGACTGTTAGTAGTACTACGTTTCTACATAAAAATATTCACAAAGCCACATGGAGGTCGCCGGATGGAGAAACCTTGAACCAAATCGATCACATTCTCATACAGACTAGATACCATAGTACTATCCACGATGTAAGAAGCCACAGAGGGGCTGACTGCGACACGGATCATTACTTAGTAATTGCCAAACTTAGATCAAAGTTAAAAAGCCAATTGAGATTAAAACAAGACAAAAGAGCTAAATTCAATCTAGAGTTACTAAGAGATGAAACCGTGAGGAAAAATTATGAGAACGAAGTAAGGAAGAAGCTTAAAGGGAATAACGTACAAATAGAAATATATGTAGACATGGATTGGGAAAAAGTGAGTAATGCTGTCAAAAAAACAGCGGACACTAGCATTGGCAAGCTAAAAAGGTCAAGAAATATTTATAATAATAATAATAATAATAATAAAAAGTTTATTTTAGCAAAAACAATATACATTTACATAAATATATTAGAATAAACACATATGATACAATGTTTGCAACTCCCCTTTAAGCGTAAGCTTGTTTTGGGGGGGTGTAAAAGTTTGAGTACAATACAAAATTGGAAAAAAAAAAGATAATACAAATTATTATGAGATTTACATTAGTAAACTAAGAAAAAAGAAAAACATTTTTAATAAAACGATATAATCAAAGATATATTTACAAAAATTAACATAGTATGGTATACTCGCAAAACTTATATCAAATTAAGACGTTTTACCACAAATTTAAGTTTGCGAGATCTAAAGTTTTCAGAAAAGATTTAAATATACATATATTTTTGTAATTATAAACATTAATATTTAGCTGTCTACATATCAGAGATGCTGTAGATATAGAACTTTTTAGACCTAATTGCTTTTTTGAAATAGGCACACAAATATGGCTGATGATGAGCGGTTATTGCTTGAAACATGTAGTAAAATTTAATCTAGTCATTTAAAATACTAACCCCTAATATTATGTATACATATATTATTTTTAAATAAAAATTCATAATAAAGACGTGTAATTATTATTATTTATTCATTTATGTACATAACATGAGTATATATTTTTATTTACAACTAGTCATTAAAATCCATGATATCTGGTGAATAAACTTCGGACATATTTTCTTCATCGTCGTCGTCGTCTTCACCACTACAAATATTTTAAGTATCAGAAATAGTAGTGATAATAATAAGAATAAGAATATTAAACTTACATTATTAATTAATCATCATCAGTATCCGTTGACACATCTACTTCATCTGATTCATTTTCAGTTTCCTACATCTCTTCAGCGTCATTTAGGTCTTCCATATTTATTATGGGTGGCGACATTTGCTCCTCACGTCTAAACACCAAATATTATAATTTAAAAAAGTTGGTAAGTGAGTATCGCTCTGCTGTACATTAGGGGATGGGGTGGACCTCGGACTAGGGTAGGTTAAATTTGAATGCAATGATAGGTATCATTGTATACGAAAAACGATTCTGAACGAAGATGATTTGTCAGTTTAGGATATATTATATTTAAATATTGTCAAATATTTTATTTTGAAACAAATAGTATAGTTTTTATATGTTACTATGGTTACTATGGCCAACATTCGCATTATGAGCGTATGAAATTTAATTTAAATTTTGACATATTTCGTATAAATTCGAACTTTAAACACTTATAAAAAAAAATTGTGACTAACGATTTCGGATTTTTTTTTATCACTTTAAGAACAACTTATAAGAAACCTTGTATTAAATTTTCAAGATTTTCTGGCCACCCAAAAAATTTTTATCGGCATTTGAAGAAAAAAAAACTTAGAAAAGTCGAAAATTTCAATTGTCTATTAGTAGCTTAAAAATGGTCAAAATATTTTGAAAATTTAACTGTAAAGATATAACCATAATATAAACATTTGGTGAAAATTTCAAGTATTTTCAATGATTCGTTTTTGAGTTACAGCAAAATCAAAAAATCGATTTTGTCGAAAAGTGGTTTTTCCGTAAAATTTCCATTTTTCTGTCATTTTTTTTTTGTTTTTCTCGATTTTTTTGAAAACTATTAGAAATTTGACCCCCCTAAAGTACCAACTAGATTCAATTCTCTATTCAAAGAGGGGCTGAAGTCAAAAATCGGAGCATTATTACTGCTCCAAATGTTGGAGTCAGACACAAAAAAAAAAAAAAAAAACACACATCATAGTAAATGCAATACATTCATCACTTCGTTCAGAATCTAAAATGAAATATAAGGTATTAAACTTTCTTACATTTGGCCTGTAACCAGTTTACTGAGACGAAGGTCATCTTTGATTTTCCTACCAAGTTGTCTCCATACTAAATTTAATTCTATTAGCAATGATTGTAATTTTGTAAATTTTGTATCATTTATATCATTTCTAAAGTTTGGTCAAAGGTTCCAATCTGTTGGTTTCCATTCTTCAACTTCATTTGTGTCACCTTCGACCAAACTTTAGAAATGATATAAATAATACAAAATTACAATCGTGGTTAATGGAATTAAATTTAGTATGGAAACAACTTGGTAGGAAAATCAAAGATGACCTTCGTCTCAGTAAACTTTACTGAGTACAGATTTTTATTCAATTGTTATTTGTTAATATTATTTCGTTATAATATTTGAATATTAAATATAATTTATTTGGTAATTTGTTATTTAATGTGTATTATTAAAGTAGGAATTTATTTTATACTTTTAAGTTTTTACTTGTGTAGTATATATGTCCGCCATTCGGGATGTGCTGGAAGGTGTTTATCATTGAAACATAATTTATCAGCATTCCTTTTACGGTATTTTTCATTTCACACATTAAAAGACCACAGATAATCCAATATGAATCCCAATAATAAATTTCTCGGAACCTTCCACCGGGTACAATTATGGGGTTAGGAACATAAATTATTGAATAACGTTCGGGATTGAGACGAACGTTATCTTTGATTTTCCTACCCAGTTGTTTCCATATTGAATTTAATTCCATTGCCCATGATTGTAATTTTGTGTCATTTATATCATTTATAAATTTTGGTCGAAGGTTCCAATCTGGTGGTTTCCATTTTTCAGATTCATTTGTGTCATTATCAAAATGGTTTTTTATGAATGATGCAAAATTAAAATTCAAATATTTCTTCATTTCCATAAATCCTGTCATCGTCTAATTTGGCGAATGGATCAAAGAATTTTTTGACATGCGTTTTCTACATTCGCCAAATGAGACGATGACAAGATTCATGGAAATGAAGAGAAGTCCAAATTTTAATATTAGTTCATTCATAAAAACTCATTTTGATAATTACACAAATGAATTTGAAGAATGGAAACCATTAGATTGGAACCTTCGACCAAAGTTTATAAATGATATAAATGACACAAAATTACAATCATGGGCAATGGAATTAAATTCAATATGGAAACAACTGGGAAGGAAAATCAAAGATAACGTTCGTCTCAATCCCGAACGTTATTCAATAATTTATGTTCCTAACCCCATAATTGTACCTGGTGGAAGGTTCCGGGAAATATATTATTGGGATTCATATTGGATTATCCGTGATCTGTTAATGCGTGAAATGAAAAAATACCGTAAAAGGAATGCTGATAAATTATGTTTCAATGATAAACACCTTCCAGCACATCCCGAATGGCGGACATATATACTACACAAAGAGATAACAGCCGCCAATGATGTTGCCAATGGTGCACAGCTATGTTGAGGCAACTCATGACATGATATTCCTGGTCGAAAATATTGGCATAAATATTTTCAACGACGCTTGAAATTGATCATTGTATATTCTGATATTCACGTTTACTTAAATATGAGTAAAAATATTACTTTTATTACCTCTTTCTCACTATTAAACAACCGAGTCATACATATATCAAAAAACAATTAGGGTGTTGTGTATTTCATTTTTCGATAGTTTACATATTATACGAACAGTGCTGATAATGACTCACAAATAATTGTGAAATAATTTAAATTGATAAAAACGTGTAAAGACGTCCACATCAGTGAAAGGGTTAAATTTGGACTATCGATTTTATTTTAATTATAAATCATTTATTCAAACATCTTTCCGCGGTGTTGTGTCTAAACACAGTATATGTACATGACGTATATTGTATATAATATGCACAATATAATATATAAATTAAATAGCTGAGATTCAATTTTTGTTTTTAATAGTTATACCAAATACTATAGTTGTTTTTAGGAAAAATTTGAATTACAAATAAAAATGTAATATTTAATTCAACACCATAGTCCATAGTGTATAAATAATTTAGTATTATCAAACAGTTAAATATTTTTGGAATTATGGAATTCATACGCCAGGATGAAGATTTCTATAGTACTTAGTAGGGCTGGGATTTTGATGCAAAGGCATCTTTTTTTCTGGTGTTTTGAAACATTGGTCCGTAAGTATAAAATGTGTTTTGGGTGATACTGATTATTTTAAAGAATTTTTTATTTTGCATTTTTTGACAAAATTTACTCTTAAATGCATTTTTAGGACATTTTTTTATGTTTTTAGTGCATTTTCTTGGTTTTTAGAGCATATTTCATCATAGCTAGGGTTTTCCCCGAAAATTATCACCGTTATATTATACCTATTATGAATTATTATTTTTATTACACCATACATACATACATAGGTACAAGTTATCGTCGATAACAATTTTATCATAGCTAGGCTTAGATAACTATTACTGAATTAGTAACCAATTAGTACGTCCGCCGTCATAGTCTCGATAGCAAACAAATTAAAATGTTAAAATTTTTTTTTAAATTATTATTTTAGAATGAATGATTAAGAAAACAGAAGCATAAAAAAACTAAAGAAGCAATAACGTACAATAAACAAAAAAAAATGCATAACTGTAGTATAATTTAAATTTTTTTCTAATTTTTAACCTATAATAAATATAATTTAAATGCATTTTTTTAGTGCATTTTTTGAGTTTTTTAAGTCATTTTTGCATTTTTTTAAGGGCATTTTTTGAGATTTTTTAGGGCATTAAAATCCCAGCCCTAGTACTTAGATAGCTCAAAAAAATCATTGAAAACAAGTGAATTATGAGAAAATCGTATGAAAATTGTATACAAAAAAATGATGCTGTTAATCGGTAAAAAAATTGTGTAAATAAACTAATTTTAAGGTGTTTTTTGACTGTATAAAAAATCTAAGTGCACCAGAACATAGTTATACTACTTTAATAGTTAATCTTGATCTAATTGAAGAAAAAACAAAATAAATATTAAAATATTTTTCAATACTTCTATCGACAGCACACACACACACACACAAACATTATTTAACCAGTAAATGATTCTTCAATTATTGTACCTCTTTCAATATTAAATAAAAAATAATCTTCTCTTTTGGACGATTATCGTCACTTATCGACAATTATCTATAACGACATTATTAAGCTTTATCTGCAAAAGATTGTATTCACAGTTACAAAATTGTATTGCGTTTTTAATCGTCTTTCAATCTTTGAATCATTCCATGTGACATTTAAAATACAATCAATACATTATGTTTAAAAATTATGTTTAACTATTTAATTCTATGTAACAATTTTTCAAATTTTTATATTTAATAAATTTATGTGGTATCGTACCATTTGTTGTATGCAAAATTAGGCTATACCTTTTTATAAATCTGTGCGGTATCGTACTATTTTTGTGTGCGGTATTGGGTCATGTTTGTGCGGTAATGGAAAGCGCCGAACTAAAACATACCTCAATATACAGTTACATGCTTACAGCAAAATAATTACTTCATCAATAGTAAAAACAGCAAGTAAAAGACAAAAGCTGACAAAGACTGTTTTAATTTATACTATGTAACTCCTGAAATATATATTCAGTGGCGGCGCCAAAGGCGGGCCCGGGCGGGCCATGGCCCGTCTTAGAAACCCCTGGCCCGCCCGTTGGCCCGCCTAAAAATGTTGATTAAATTTAATACTTGAAATTATTATTTTTAAATATTGTTATGTAAATAGAACATATCCCTGTAATTTCGTGGTCTGGTTTTCCTAAATCACACACAGCTATACATGGATATAATATAGAATGTTTACGTTTTATATTTGGTGTGGTCGTTCACGGAAACGGCTTGGACGGGATTACGATAATATTATGGCAACCGTAGAATAATTTTAAAATAAGTTAAATTATGATTATTACCTGTTATTTATTTAGTTACATAATATTGTCTAATATAATAATTATTAATTATATTGTAAAAGTATTTAATAGTTGTTTTATATTTTATTATGTACCTAGTTATGGTTTGCTAATATATTAAAATATATTAATACCTATGTATTCAATTATAAACTTTGAAATTAAAATTTTTTAGATATATAATATTATGTTGTTTATTAAATAAAGAAAATATAATGGATTACAGTTTTATGTATTTAATTTTACCTTTCTTTTTAAAGTATCTGATAAATAAATAACCCAACTCACCAAAACTCCTGGTCACTGAGACTGAAGACCTTAAGAGATTAAATAAACAATTTTTATTACAAAGGTACTTATATATGTAGATTCAAAGGTGGGTATTCCAAAAAAAGGACACTCCGGCCCCTGTCAACCCCCCCCCCTCGTTTATTCAATTATCATACGTCCAAACAACTGTGCCTGCCCAAATATATGTTGGCCTCCTTTGGCCCGCCCTGGGAAAAATTCCTGGCGCCGCCACTGTATATATTAATTACTTATGCATTTAAATTTTTATATAGTTAAAACTTCAATATAAATAATATAATAATAATATAAAGTACCTATACAAAATAAAATAAAGAACAATGATAAATAACTATGATAATAAATTATATTTTCATTATCATTATGCTATTATTTCTATTAAAATAATATATTATACAATATTACAATAAGGGAGAGTGGTCTACAATGAGACAAATGACAATAGGTAGGTATGTCAGCAACTTAGTGATACGCACAAAAAGGCGTACGTTGTTCGTCTGTTATCAATTATTATTGTATCAGTACGAAAGTATCATGCTATTACGTTCGCGCATGATTTATGAATTTAAAATAAAAATTAACAAGTCAAGTATAATTATTTCTATTTTATTTGGTAAACTTTTTAATTTTTAATTTTGACGTTTTTGTATACTGCTTATTAAGAATATCTTAACTTCGATCTCATCTCACTATCTTTCGGAAATCTAAATGACATGGAAATATACACCGGGAACTTGTACATGCCGAGTACTTTTGCTACCACTAAAACAACCCTCAAATACACAGACTGGCATTTTAACAATGTAAATAATAATGTAAGCTGTAAAAACTAAAAACAAATTTACTTTAAACTATGTAGTAGTAAGTTACTTTACGTCTTTACTATAGTAGACAGTTATAATTCAAGTCATTGATAATTTCGAATGTTTATACTGATAGTATTTAGACCAATGAGAAGAGGCGAACGTCGGTAGCCATACTTGCGCGGAAACTATTGAGAACTAGCATATTGCTGACATACCTATTTATTTTGACATGAAGACAAGTGAAATAATTTTGTTATGGTTAATAGATACCTAACGGTTGATATTTAGAGGGTAGGTTCTAAATTGTTAACTCCGCCCACGATTAAAGATATAATGGTTGCCCGACGGGCTATGTCACAAGCGATATCACATCGCAATTGAAATTACTTTCAGAATCAACTGCTGAACTAACTTAGAGCGCTCTATATCCGTGATAATAATGTTTTATTAAAATAATATTATGTATTCCCGATGTAATATTATTATATTAATATAGTACAATAGTACATAAATATTCCACTGCTGTTATAGAGCGCTGCAGAATTGTTCTTATCGTGAGAGTAATATTAAAAACATGTATTCCATGCTCGTTGGGCAACCATTATATCTTTAATCGTGCCTCCACCAAATAAATGTGTATTCGTTGGACTCCGATAATAACAGTTCGAAATAACGATAAAAATCGATTTTTAGTAACGTGAAGTAAAATTTTCATGCATTTTTGTTTTTGCTGTTTATATAATAAATTATTTTAGATGTAGATACAAACAAATTACATATTTTAAATCGGTAAGTTGTCTATTTTTTAAATATCCATTAAACGATTCACTATGTTTACGTTAGTGTATGTAGTTATCATAAGAATTTAAAAAAAATGAAATGTTCTTCAATGAGACAATATTTTTGGTCTACTATGAGACATATATCTCATTGCGTTAAAATGTTAATTACGTAATTCATAACTTATATTTTAAATTTAGTTAAGGTCAAAGTAAGACTGAATGTTGATATAAATTAAAAAATGAATATAACCTTTAGCTATTTTTTTGTTTTCTAATTATTTATGTAAATTTATCATATGGTATATAATATACTGCATGTATAAAATGTATAGTATACCTTTACCTATGTACTTTATTTGCATCTTATAATGCTTGCAAGGTAAAAACCGAATTCAAGAAAGTTAAATTCGTTTTTTCATGTTTATTTTTTATTTTTTATCAAAAATAATATACGTCTCTTGTGGACCATGGGCTATCTCACTGTGGACGATGGGTCTGGGTCGAAATCCCGACAATTATAATTCCGACAAATCACAATACCGACAGTTTAAAATCCCGACAAATCATAATACCGACAGTTTAAAATAAATACTATTATATTCGTTAATCATTATTTAAAAATTTAATTTAAAAACACAAAAAAATTTATATTATATTTAATATTTATATACATCATAATTTATATTATTATTTTCATTATTGGATTTAATATTCGGCATGTGACCACCGATCGTAATTAAACAAAACAAATATATAAAACTACATCGATATATTATGAGACAAACCCCGTAAAAATTCTAAGACACTCCTATTTGATATATCTTTATATACCGTCATTATTATTTTCTCTCTGTCAATTATTTGTTTTTTCTGTTTTGGTTTTGGTTCTCCACGATTAATGCATTCAATTTCTAAGTCAACTCGTTGTTGTTCTTTCTGAAGCTCTTCTATCATTGTATAGACTCCAACATTAGGTTTACCAACCAAAGTTGACAAACGTCAATGCCAAGCTTCGACAATATTTTGTGTCCTAGGAATTCCGTGGTCCATTAATTCTGACACAGACCAAAGTTTGGGCGGAAAAAGTGGGTCTGTGCGTATAATATTGCCATTTCATTGGTTTCAGCGACAAATCCGACCATGTACATAATTGTCTTCAAACCATTGGACAACTTCTTCAGCTTCAGGAGGAAATGTCGCTTTAAGTTCATCAAATGCTGCAGGTATATTGTCAGATGGAATAAAAGCCAGGGCAAGCATTTGTCTTATTTTTAAACTAAACTCTTCGTTTGTACCATATAAATTCACCAAGCCAGATGATTGAATTTTTCTCCAAGTACTTTGAGATAAATGAAAAAAACATGCCTTGTTTTTCACGTTAGGAAACTCAGCTTTTGATGACTTTATTGCCGCCTGTTCAAAATCTGTCAATATCCAATATGGATTTAGTTGCCCGCCATTATCTTCGCAAAAATCAATTAAGTCTTGAAAAAGACGTGTGTACAGGGTTTCAGATTTTGATGACATTAAAGCATATACTAGTGGCAAAACTCGAAAATTGTCTCCTCCTACAGGTGCATGTATGGTATATAGCTGTCTAAATATTTTCGGGACTGTCCAAAACGTACCATCCATAATTAAATAACGAGCATGCGACAACCGTTGAACATTATTTTTAGTACAAAATAGTAGAAGTTGTTCATCATTAATGGTTGAATCTTTAATTAAAAATAACTCTCCGCCAATTGTAGTTCTCAGTGAATCGGGAATTGTTAGATCTTCTAATGATTGAGGTTGCGATGGCGTATTTTCTCTTCTAACACGCTTTATTTGTTGCCGTAGAGCATTTCTATTCGGCATGTATGGATGAGCAGTACTTGGCATATTTGTAACGCAACTTTGAATAATTTGGCAGGGTTGGTCATTGGTATTTCGTGCTTGATCTTTTAAATGGCTAAGAGTAGTACATACATCAACCCTAGCTGCTTCAGGTGCGTGATTATGATCAGAAAATTTACGTAATAAATGTTTTTCGTTGATAAGTATAGTGGTTGCACGTCCTATGAATGAAACGCAACGCAAAAATTAAAAATAATTTTTAATTTTATTGTTATTATTATTTATATTATAATGTGAGTTAAAAAATCGAGTCCACATAAATTTGTTCATTTATCAAATAACGTACCTAATAGTATGTCCCAAATGAAACTTTTTATATATATATTTTTTGGATAAACGGTAACACACAATGGAAATGTACACGAAATTATAACGTACACGATACACGTCAATCACCTTATTTCATATCGCAATTTATTGGTACGATAATATAGATAAGGAATGTTGACACTCAAAAACGTCCATAACAGTGGCGGATTGTGCCACCGGTAGGCCGGGAAGTTTCCCGGTGGGCCGAAACCGATCATGACTATCAGGTCTATCATTCTAAAACTGATTTTATAATTTATTTATACTTAAATTTGTTCTTTTTTATTTTTAAAAATATTTTTATTACCTATATGATGTTATGTGCATCATATTATGTTATATTATATTAAAAGTCATAACTCGTGACAATATTACCTATGTGTCTGACGATAATAAGACAAAAATTATCTATCTATAGAATTTTTATAATACTATCTATTAATAATGAACTGGACACAATTGTTTTTACAATGTTTTGCTGCCGTAAAAAAAAGAAGAGTTAATTTTTATGTTTAATTTTATAAAAAAAAAAATTTAACTAATTAAAAATAATTATATTAATTAGGTAATTAATACTATGACATGTGAGAAAACAATATTTTTTAAAGTTATAATAAGGTATATGACTGTTTTTCATTTTTATTATTAGGTTTAGGTAAGGGCCCCGGTCTGGAAATTTTCAAATAGGCCCCTTATTATCAAATTGCGCCACTGATATATATAAATATCTATCTAATACCAAATAGATGTTCGCGATTCACCAAATTATATAATACAATCGTTGGACACACACCACCACCAAAACGTAAGCGAAATCCTGGGTGTAAAATAAGAGTGTTTTCTAACAATCAGCGTCCGCCAAAATCAATACGTCAATGTCTGGAATAACTTTACAATCGCGGATATACACATGCAATAGATTTAAACTGCGGACCTCGTAAAAAAATTACTCAATTGTCTTCTTTTTATAGAATTATCATTATTAATGATAACGTAACGTATGATTACTGATATTTTATTTTTTTTATTATTAACACACTTGTACATTTTCAATATTATTATCTTTTAAGTAAGTCACAGTTTGATCTTCTTGTTTAGTATAACGTAATCCGGACATTATTAACGGTACGCTATACAATTAACATCGCGTGTTTTTTTATACACTTGACTAGGGTTCATTAATTTAAACGTGGCAGGTATATCGTTTTCGATCACTAAACCGAAATTATTTAACTGAACCATGTGACGCTGTGTCCCCGAATCTATCGTTAGATTTGCCGGCATGAATGCGAATAGCGTTTTATGCAGTATCGGTAATTTATCCAAATACAGTGTAACAATATAATTATGCAATATTATTCTGTTATTTGGATTATCATCGAACCAGGTTTTTTCTTGACAATTATCCACAAACGACGTTATACCCATATAATGGTATATGACGTCCGCTAATTGCTGCGCTTCTTCCTCTTTATGCGCTAAACCGTTTCGGACACCCACTACTCGTTTTGCGTACGAATGAATTTCATGCATATTTATTACGTTCGTTACGGGATCCCAAAACAATGGTATATTAATAGCGTTTTGAGACATAGCATAAGTTACTATACTCGTAAATTCGTCATTATTACCGTCAGTCATGTGTACTTGAGTATAATACAAACCGTGATCGGATACCGCGTGTTTTGACGAACATCCGACCTGAAGAAAGAGCGAAAATAAACGCGCATAAAACACTAAACACCATGGAATTGTTAAAGATCTTAGTATGTTTTTTTCTATCAGCTGCGCGATGTGGTTCTTTAAAAAAAACCGTAGTCGTTCCGGAAATTAATAGATCCAAATTCTATGAATACGTTCAAAAATTAAATGTATCCATACGTACTTATTACACGTACATTACATACGGTATAATGCCTTCTATTGAGATTCCAAAAATTAAAGACGCTCAAAATTGTTTTATGGACATTATTGACGCTTGTCGTTTTAAAAACAAATATCATCAGGACAAATTACAAACCTGTTTCACGAACAAAAGAAACGACAATTTCTAATGTAACCAGTAGTAAATCCATTGTTACGAATGTCACGAAAGACTTAATTGGGGAAAATGAAGTGAACCCTTTGATGAAAAGGATATCAAAAAAAAAAAAAAAAACACTGAGGTCAATTCATCTGAACAACTTAGTACCATTGAAAGCGTGGAAGCGGCTATATTGTCGTGTTTCCGTGATTTGAAAAACGCAAACACCTTACAATGGTTACAATGGTCTGAAGTTCAAGAAATTATTAAAAATCAACAATGGAACACGCGGCCTCAGGAATTTTTGCAAAAACACTTTAAACATACGGACACTTTTTATAGGATATTATATTCTAACAGACGTTTAAAAAAAAACATTTTTAAAAAATTAAATTTAATTATAAATGAAGACGACATGTTTTTCACCACTATTGTAGAATAATTTTATGTAAATATGTATTCATTTGTATTATTTTAAAAACTTATTTATATAATTATAAATTTTCCAAGTTATCAATTACATTTGTTAAATTATTTGTAAAACCGTTTGTGTTGTACATTTTATCCCGGTTGTACATGCAAGAATCGAATTTCGATCGTAGACTTATTACATCTGCTCGTACATAGGTTTTGGTAGTTTTTATATGTTTATGTTGTAAAAATTGACTCGTTGCAACTAAATTATTGGTATCGTTAAACATTATACTAGCGACAGTTGTACGATTACCGTGTACGCCATAGCCGAAAGGTAAACGGGTACCGGTGGCTTTATAGAAAACAGCATGCATACGTTGCACTAATCCACGAGGCGTTTGTAAAAACAATGGTACGGATATAGTGTTTTGTGTGTATACAGTATACTCGTCTGAATATAAATCTAACAGCGTGTCTATGAAACTTATCATATTGTTAGTGTAAATCGGTTTCCAACCGACTTCTGTGTGATTTTTGTTATTAGTGTTTTTACGTCTGATGTCAACAGTGGTTTTATAATCACGTAAGTAGTAAGTGGGGTACTCTGGTACACTTTATATATTTCATCACAAAAAGATCACAAGATAGTTTTTAATCAGATAATCATCACAAACTTTACACTTTATCATAATTGTCAGAAATAGAACACAAAATGCTATTAAACACAAAAGATCAGAAAAATGTTTTTAATCACAAAAAGATCACAAACCACAACCTTTAGCATAATTATCAGAAATAGAACACAAAATAACTTTAAACACAAATATAACACAAAATGAAATAAAACCATCAAATGCAAAATCTATCAAAAGAAATTGAATAAATAAAAATGAAAATAAAAATTATAATAAACAATGGAACAAATAAATTCTATAAGAAAATTAGAAAATATGAAATTCTCTGAGCTTAAGTCAATAGCAAAAGAGGCAACACTTAAGGGATATAGTACCCATAAAAAAATTGATCTTATATCAAGAATTAGGAAAGGCCATACAATTCGTGATTTAAAAATTTCTGAGCTTAAATCATTAGCAAGAAGTTATGGTATAAGGTCTATTTACAAACTTAATAAAGATAATTTAATAACAAATATCAACAAGCAACAACCTTTTCGTAAATTTAAAGAAGATATTTTCAAGACTGATAATAGTTCATTAAACAGTAATCCGTTTCAGAAGTTAGAAAAAACATTTTTCACTGAAGAAAATTATTTTAATAGTTCATAAGATAAAACACCAGAGGTTTTTGAGTTGATAGATGTAATTCAATTGAATAAACAGGTCCAAAAAAAATTTAAGATACACGAAGCTGATTATAAAATTCTTTTTAAAGAAGCGTTAATAAAAGATCTAAAACTAAGTAATGCAAAATACAAAATTGATTATACACATAAAGCTCTAGATTCTATGTTAAAACTTGTCCAAAAAAATTCAAATTATGAAAAAGGTGATCAAATAAATATTATAGTGATGAATCCAAATTTAAAAAATACTATATCTACTGGTATGAAATCTGACAATTTTTTAACCAACTTAAAATCAATAGTTGGTAACATATTAACTTCAGGTGAAACAATTGATATTACAGAAACTACTTTTCAAGTTCAATTAGTAAAAATACCAAGAGGTTCAAATCGAACAAAAATAATAAATTTATCAGAAAATATAAAAACAAAAAATAGTATTATTCAGATTAATAACGATGATAATTTATGTTGCCCGAGAACTATTGTTGTTGCATTATCTATTCAAACAAATAACATTTTAGGACATGAATTAGATTCTAATAAAATTAAACAATTGAAGATAGGTAGAAAAATTCAAAAAGATTTAGCTTTAGAATTATGTAATATGTTAACAGAATATAACGAAGAAGGTTTTACGTTGACTGATATTAAGAATGTGGAAAGCACACTAGATATACAAATAAATGTTATATGTGCTGAAAATTTAAATACTTTAATTTATAAGGGCGATGATAAAGAAACTAAAATTTATTTGTACAAAAATGGAAACCATTTTGATGTTATTAAATCAGCTAAAGGTTTTTATGGATCGTCTTATTATTGTAAAGATTGTGATAAACCATATCAAAATAAAGATAAACATAAATGTGTTAAAGAATACAAAATATGTAAATTGTGTATATATTTTGGTATAAGGTTTGAACATTCAAGTAGTACGAAAAATAGAATATATTGTGAAAAATGTAATAGATATTGTTATAATCAAGAATGTTTAGATAATCATAATTATATATGTGATTATGTATACAAATGTATTGATTGTAATAGAATAGTATTAAGAGATAAGAAACATAAATGTGGTTATAGTGAATGTAGAAATTGTTTAGAAGAAGTGAAAATAAATAAACATCAATGTTATATGAAACATAGATCGCAAAAAGGAGGTAAATGTGACGGCTGTTGTAAATGCGATAAAAAAATACTGAATATTAAAGGCAATAGAAACAAGTTTTGTAGTTATACAGAAAAATATTTGTTTTTGATTATGAAGCTCAACAAGAAACAGGAACTCATATCGCAAATAAAATAATTGCTCATGATTTTGAAGGAAATAAAATTATGTTTGATACAAATGAAGAATTTTGTAAACATGTAATATCCGAGGAATATAGAGGTTATACATTTATAGCACATTACGCAAAAGGATACGATTCACAATTTATATTAAAATACTTGGTTGATAACACTTTAAGACCTTTTACGTTTTATAATGGTACAAAATTAATGTCATTAGAAATTAAATATTTAAGTATAAGAATAATAGATAGTTCTAATTTTATTCAAGGTCCACTGAGTAGTTTTCCTAAAACTTTTGGTCTTAAAGAACTGAAAAAAGGTTACTTTCCACATTTCTTTAATACAGTAGAAAATCAAAATTATATTGGTATATTACTCGATAAAAAATATTATGGATACGAAACAATGAAAACAGAAGATAAACAAGAATTTGAAAAATGGTATGATAATAAAATTAATGAAAATTAAATATTTAATTTTAAAGAAGAATTAGAGGCTTACTGTAATTCAGATGTAGATATTGAACGAAGAGGATGTTTAGAATTAAGAAAACAATTTTTAGAAATTGCTAATATTGATCCTTTTCGATATACACCTATAGCAGGTGTTTGTATGGCTATCTATAGATCAAGATATTTGTTAAAAGATACTATAGCTGTTTTAGATAAAGAAAAAAATGAAAATTATTCAAAACAATCGATAACGTGGTTACGACATTTTAATAATAAAAATATCTCACATGCATTAAATGGCAGTGAAAAAATAATAGCAGGGGCTAAAGTAGATAATAATAATAATAAGTTTATTTTAGCAAAAACAATATACATTTACATAAATATATTAGAATAAACACATATGATACAATGTTTGTAACTCCCCTTTAAGCGTAAACTTGTTTTGGGGGGTGTAAAAGTTTGAGTACAATATCAAGTTGGAAAAAAAAGATAATACAAATTACTATAAGATTTACATAAGTAAACTAAGAAAAAAGAAAAACATTTTTAGTAAAACGATATAATCATCAGATGGATTTGATAATAAATCAAAAACAGTTTATCAATATCATGGTTGTTTTTGGCACGGCTGTACTAAATGTTATAAAGATAGAGAAACTATAAATAATATAAATCATGAAACAATGGAGGATTTGTATCAAAAAACAATTGACAGAAGTACAACAATAAAAAATGCAGGTTATAATCTTGTTGAGCAATGGGAATGTGATTGGATAAATAGTACTACATACAAAAAAATGAAAAAAGTTGATATAGCTGACCCTATTAATCCTAGAGATATTTTCTTTGGAGGTAGAACAAACGCGACAAAATTAAGAGTAAAAAATACAAAAATTCGTTAGGTATATTGATGTATGTAGTTTATATCAAACTGTGAATTATTATGATTACTATCCTGTTGGTCATCCTGAAAAATATTTAAACCAAAAATATATGATAAAAATTGGTTTGGATTAATTAAATGTAAAATTTTACCTTCAAGAAATCTTTATCATCCTGTACTTCCAGTTAAAATAAAATTGGAAAAAAGTGAAAAGTTATTATTTCCTTTGTGTTATAAATGTGCTGTAGATCAAAATCAAAGATGTGATCATTCTAAAAACGAAAGACAATTTATAGGAACGTGGACAACAGATGAAGTTAATAAAGCTTTGGAAAAAGGATACATAATAACAAAAATTTACGAAGTCTGGAATTTCGAAGAAAAAACAACAGACTTATTTAAAAAGTATGTTAATAATTTTATGAAAATAAAATTAGAAAGTTCAAAACATAATTATAGTTCTAATGAAGAGTATATAAAAATAATTTTTGATAAATTGGGCATATTATTAGATAAATATAAAATAGGAGATAATCCAGGTAGACGAGCTGTAGCAAAACTGTGTTTAAATAGTTTATGGGGAAAATTTGGACACCGTGTTTGTTACAGACCCTCAACAATTCTATAAAATATTATTAGACGATAGATTAGAAAATATCAATATAAAATTATAAAACGACAATATGATACAAATGTGTTATAATTATAAAGATAATTACGTTGAGAATTTTCATAACACAAATATTTTAATAGCTTTATTTACAACATCTAGTGCGAGATTAAGATTATATAAAATTTTAGATAAATTAGGTAGAACTGTAGTTTATTTTGATACAGATTCTATTTTCTATAATATAGATAACGGTGGTAATTTAGTTAAAACAGGAACAATGTTGGGAGAATGGACTGACGAATTAGGTGAAAATGTACATATAACAGATTGGGCATCGACAGGACCTAAAAGTTATTATTATAAAACAAACGATAATAAATTTAAAACAGTTATAAAAGGATTTACTTTGAATTATCAAAATTTGTTAAAACTTAACGGTGAATCGATGATAAAATTAATTGAACAAAAAAAATAAAGATAATAATATAGAATTAGAATATAATCAAATAACACGTGATACACTTACTAAAAATATAGTTAATAAAAAAGTTACAAAAAAATTCTCGTTTGGCTATAATAAAAGAATAATATTACCAGATTATGATACAATACCATACGGTTACAATTAAATGAAAATGATCATTAATTTTTAATAGAATAATTTCTATTAAAAAATAGTATTTAAATATAGTAAATAATCGCCCGGACAGGGACTCGAACCCTGGACCCTTAGGTTAAAGGCCTAATGCTCTACCAACTGAGCTATCCGAGCATGATATTTATTTTGTATATCACTTCCTTTAACTAAGGTCCTTTTTTAAAAAAAGAAAGAAGTGTCCACCTTTAATATTAAGATCCCATACTAAATTTACACATTTTAATATTTCCTAAATCTTCAACAATCTCAATATCATCTAGATAATGGTGAGTATAATCACCGGTTGTAATTATTAAATCATTAGCTATTTTACAAAGTTCTAACCAAGTTGGTGAATTTAATAATTTCGAAATATAAGGATTTCCATTTCCAATTTGATCGTTCCCTTGATCAATAATGAATATATTTCCATCAATTGGAATTTTATGTAGATTATATTTAACTGTTTCAGTATTTTCATAGTATTCAAAAGCACAAAAATTAACATATAAATTATCTTTTTTTGAATTTTTTTTCACATATTTTTTTATATCATTTTTCATTAATTTCAAATAATTATAATTTTTTTGTTTTTCATGATTAATTGGTATACCATTGTATGTTTTATTAAATCTAAAAGGTACAATTGATTGATCTTTATAATTTTTTTGATGTCGATATGATTTCAAATGAGAAGCCCAACTTTTGCAACCAATTGTTAAATTACATTTATCACAATATTTGGTAGGATATGTTTTTTTGTTATCCATTTTATTAATATTATCATTCTCTTTCACTAAAGTTTCAATTTCATTTAAATCATCCATTTATTATATTCCATATTATTATTTTTTTACATTCATTATTTTAATAGAATAATTTCTATTAAAAAATAGTATTTAAAATTTAGTTTTTTGCAACTCTTCGTTATAAAAACTACCTTCAATCTCTTCATTGTTTAAATCTATAATTTTATATGTTATAGGATATGTGTTTAAAATTTCTTTAATTATAAATATTTCTCTTGTCCAATTATTACTATATTTATAGTGCTTTATATGCTGGCATGTCTACAGCACCCCCAACTTAAAACGTTTGTAACTTTTTACAGCTTTCGGTACAAACGACAATTTTTGCGATACAAACCGGTACAAACGATCGCCCCGAGTTTTTTTACGAAAGCTCAAAGTGGGGGTGCAGGCATGTCTCCAGCACCCCCAACTTAAAACGTTTGTAACTTTTTACAGCTTTCGGTACAAACGACGACTTTTGCGGTACAAACCGGTACGAACAGAGTAAAAATGATAGGCCCGGTTTTTTTTCACGAAAGCTCAAAGTGGGGATGCCGGGGACATGGACCTGTGAAAAACATGTCGTCCTCGTTTATAATTAAATTTAATTTTTTACAAATGCTTTTTTTTTAACGTCTGTTAGAATATAATATCCTATAAAAAATGTCCGTATGTTTAAAGTGTTTTTGTAAAAATTCTTGAGGTCGCGTGTCCCATTGTTGAACTGTAGACCATTGTAATGTGTTTGCGTTTTGTAAATCACGGAAACACGACAATATGGCCGCGTCCACGCTTTCAATTGTTCTAAGTCCTTCGGATGAATTAACCTCGTGTTTTTTTTTTTAGATATTCTTTTCATTAAAGCGTTGACTTCATGTTCACCAATTAAGTCTTTACTAACATTAGTAACAATAGATTTACTATTTGTTACATTAGAAATTGTTGGTTCTTTTGTAGTTTCTTCTATTCGTGAAACACCTAGTGTCAATGATTGAAATTCTTTTAACGTTAATCTCATTATTTTTCCTTTTACGACTTTTCTAGTTATAGATAATGGGTTTTGTTCACTATTTAAAAGACGAAATAATAGATTGCGTTTTAATTAATACACAATGTCAACCAACAACGGTGTTCGGTTTTCCATGACAAGTGTAAGTAATTTTTATAAACACTCAAATGTGTTACAAAACGCTGTATTTGATTTCGATACTGGAAAATCAATACCAGCTCTACAACCACCACCATCATCATCATCATTGTTATCATCCTCATCATCAACAACGACAACAACAATTTCATCGCTCTCAAAATCAACAACGCCATCATCCTGTAACACATCGTGGTTGTAGAGCTGGTATTGATTTCTCAGTATCAAAGTCAAATGCAGCATTTTGTAAAACATTTAAGTGTTTATAAAAATTACTAACACTTGTCATGGAAAACCGAACACCGTTGTTGGTTGACATTGTGTATTAATTAAAACGCAATCTATTATTTCATCTTTTAAATAGTGAACAAAACCCATTATCTATAACTAGAAAAGTCGTAAAAGGAAAAATAATGAGATTAACGTTAAAAGAATTTCAATCATTGACACTAGCTGTTTCACGAACAAAAGAAACGACAATTTCTAATGTAACCAGTAGTAAATCCATTGTTACGAATGTCACGAAAGACTTAATTGGGGAAAATGAAGTGAACCCTTTAATGAAAAGGATATCAAAAAAAAAAAAAAAACACTGAGGTCAATTCATCTGAACAACTTAGTACCATTGAAAGCGTGGACGCAGCTATATTGTCGTGTTTCCGTGATTTGAAAAACGCAAACACCTTACAATGGTCTGAAGTTCAAGAAATTATTAAAAATCAACAATGGAACACGCGGCCTCAGGAATTTTTGCAAAAACACTTTAAACATACGGACACTTTTTATAGGATATTATATTCTAACAGACGTTTAAAAAAAAACATTTTTAAAAAATTAAATTTAATTATAAATGAAGACGACATGTTTTTCACCACTATTGTAGAATAATTTTATGTAAATATGTATTCATTTGTATTATTTTAAAAACTTATTTATATAATTATAAATTTTCCAAGTTATCAATTACATTTGTTAAATTATTTGTAAAACCGTTTGTGTTGTACATTTTATCCCGGTTGTACATGCAAGAATCGAATTTCGATCGTAGACTTATTACATCTGCTCGTACATAGGTTTTGGTAGTTTTTATATGTTTATGTTGTAAAAATTGACTCGTTGCAACTAAATTATTGGTATCGTTAAACATTATACTAGCGACAGTTGTACGATTACCGTGTACGCCATAGCCGAAAGGTAAACGGGTACCGGTGGCTTTATAGAAAACAGCATGCATACGTTGCACTAATCCACGAGGCGTTTGTAAAAACAATGGTACGGATATAGTGTTTTGTGTGTATACAGTATACTCGTCTGAATATAAATCTAACAGCGTGTCTATGAAACTTATCATATTGTTAGTGTAAATCGGTTTCCAACCGACTTCTGTGTGATTTTTGTTATTAGTGTTTTTACGTCTGATGTCAACAGTGGTTTTATAATCACGTAATTGGTGTAAATGATGTGTGTTCAATTGTAATATTTCAGTTGTACGTAAACCGGTAATGAATGCTAACATTAAAGGGGCGGTTAATTTAGTATATTGTCACGTAGATAAGTAATAAATTTGGAATAAGTTACGCGATCCAGCATTCGTGTATGTATGTCTTTTCGAAATGCTAACGGATCTGGTGACGTTCTACGCAATTTTTCGTTTACGTCGACTTCGGTACTGAACACTTGATGTTTCAGTAACAAACTCATATGCCGTTTCACGGTATTCCAAGAATACTTACGCAAATAACAGTGCGCCAAACTTATATTGTATTTTTTTAAAGGATCGGGTTCTTCGTCCAATCTCAATTCCGTAATCATAGTTCTTAAAAATCTAGGCAACCGCTCTCGTTCCTCGTATATGATAGGTGTTCGAATAACATTCGGTTCGGGTAATTTTTACGGAAACACGTTCGTACAACGTCTTGAAGTATACGATCGAGTATAGCGTTGATATTGTTTTCGTCCAATGTCCGTAAACCCGGAATATACGTTCCATCGATACGTACGGGAACATTTAAACCTAAATCTACAGCGGTTAATCGGTTAGGTGAAACCATGATATGTGTTCTAGTGTTATTTGTATTTGCTATAGCTCTATTTCTATTACTTTTTTCTGAAAATAGTTTTTCAAATAGTGAATTACAAATTTATAAACTGTGTAGAGATCAACCGTGGTTGTCACGAGAATTATTGGTGATTGCTGATAAATCGTTATTTGATTATTGAACAAAAAAAATATATTAACATGGAAACTAAATAGATAGATTAATAAATAGATATATAGACCGGAATCGAGACAATCGGTTTAAAGAAATTATACAACAACAATTTGGAATTAATGGCATAGCTTTTACTACTAACATAACAAACGTATTTTTAATGTTGATCGTTTTTTAATATGTATTATGACTGGTTTTTCGTTCATACATACGACTGATACAAAAATAATACATGAAAAAATATTAAACGAACCGTTTACGGTCGTAACAGAACGATGACTTCTTGTCCTAACCTAACATGATATTAATGTGTTTTTATATTCCGTTTTATATATTATAATTATGGTACAATATCAATATTATCATTATCACTATCATTATCATCATTATCATCAACATCATTATTATTATTATTTGTTTTGTTAGTAATATTTTTTTCGTTAAACTTTTTCAATATATTAATAAAATTTCTATGTTCAATAGTATTGGTAAACTGTTTTGTTTTATAATGTTGTAATCAGTGCTCAACACATAATGCTATTCTGAACAAAATTAGTAAAACCATAGTATGGCTACGTGTTATTGGTTCAAACTTTTTTACACCATCCAATGGTGACCATTGGACTAGAATGGTGTTCGATTGTTTAACCGTTTCTTCTGAATTGTCACGATGCGATCGTTTTCGTGTCGCCAATCGTTTGTTATAATTTGGTATCACTCACTATGAACGCATATTTATCCGTTAATGTTTCCACGCATTCGGGAATTCTATTTTCTAAATCAGCTAGCATTTGATACTTTTGGAAAATGTTAAAATTCTTTACGTGTTCAACGGGTTTTGTTTTATACAAAAAATGTCGGTCTACTAGATTTTGTAACATCGGTACACATATTACGATGATTGTTCCATTACACCAGATTAGTTCGGGTAGCGACACTATTGTTTGAACGCATTGAAATTTAGTTTTTCCTAAAACTATACCAATCATATTTTTACATATATCTAAATATGTAGAATTAAAATACGGTTTTAAATCCTCACGAAAGAACCGACGTACTAACAACAATAGTGCGTCTACAGAATCAAGAGCCGTAGTCATTTTAAATATTTTACACGATTCTGCAAATAAACACAATTGTCCGTATTGTTTTCTGAACGTATAAATCTAACGGTTTTGGTTAATGTACAATTGTGATTATTAAGAAACCTATAAGTGTTGACCATAGGCGCAAATAGGGGGGGGCTTTAGGGGCTAAGCCCCCCCAAACACTTCAATAGCCCCCCCCAAACGTTTTCTAAATTTTTTTTATGCTTTATCAGTATTATAATACTTTACTCTATATTCTCTATAATTATATTATTTTGTTGTTACTTATTGCTCTAAAGTCATACATACTTACAGTATTAATAATTCCTATTGTTTTCCTAAAAGTTATGTGGTGTATAATGTATATTAGGTATATATTATAAATATCATTTTGAGAACTATTACAAGTAGGTAGATGTAGATGAAATTATAGGATAGCACATTTGAAAAAAATATTTAATAAGTTTTATTTTCTGTCAATATTATAATAATTAAATACGCAGTATACGATATACCTATAATCTGTATGTTGTATTAAAAAAATATTTAGGTATTAATTACTTGTATAAATGCTCCATTTAGTAGCTAGGGCTTCAGCCCCCCCAAATCTCAAACGCTATTTGCGCCTATGGTGTTGACCAAATCGAACGCACTGGGTTTTTTGACACTTACACCAAAACGATAATGTTGCAAAATTTTAATATATTCTACATAAACACGAGTTACAAGTTTTTGTGTAACCGTTGAAAAGTTTTTACCGAAAAAATCATCAATTAATGTTACGTATTCTTTAATTGATACGTTTATTATAATACCATTCAAAGAACGATTATCCCAAACCACTTCACCGGTACGTATTACATGTCTAATGTCGTCAACATATCGGGATCCTTTGAAGAGCAATTGAAACACTATAGTTCTTATAACTGTGTATATTATACGTTCGTTTTATGTGAATTTTTCATCAGATCTCGGTCTTTTATATAAAAATAAATTATTATACATATGACAAAATGGAACGTTACCTGGTGGTTTTTTTGAAATAGTATAAGCATATCGTGCTTTGTTGGTTTGATCGTTATACACAATAGGTATTTCCCACTGTGCAATCTGAGTTACAAAATGTTGCTGCTATGTTAAGTTTCGATCACAATAAAATGTTACTAAGTAACAATAATGCAATGTCGTATAATTGTTCCATACAATTAATATCTAATATATCATCAAGTAACATTATTGAAATATTAAAAGTTGTACATGTATACAATGTTACAAATTAATATTCATTCAATGTTAAATTATTGTTGTATTGAAATATCTTGTTTACTCGTTAACACGCAGCTGCACTCGGCCAATTATAATATTATCACTTTATTTATAATCCTACAAATATCTCTAAATAGTTTATCCCATTGTTACAAACACTATCATTGGTTTTTCCAATTCGGTTTTCGGTGAAGCCGAACCCGCAGAAAGCGTTGCGTACTATTGCGCGCTATATAGCTGGGTAGTGGGCACTGTAACTTATTGACTATTGTCATTCGTCAGTCTTTGCGGCAGATGCCAGAGTATATAATATTTAAAATAATACCTAGTTATTACCATTATTACTTAAGTTATCATAACCCATGTGACTATTTCACTTAGGTACTATTTTCGAAATTGTTCATATTTTGTTGGTTTTCTCTCATATTTATTCACGTTATTTAATATTTTCGTTACTTACTAAAGACAAGCTCTAC
The DNA here is from genome assembly GCA_020882235.1 of Schizaphis graminum. Lineage (NCBI taxonomy): Eukaryota > Metazoa > Arthropoda > Insecta > Hemiptera > Aphididae > Schizaphis > Schizaphis graminum. The sequence continues at coordinate 24,042,317 of CM037033.1, read as the reverse complement.
GGAAAGAAATGGATAATCAAAGTAGTGAATTCTCGACTCCTGCAGCTGTAAGACAGGTAATTATGTCTATTATGCTTTTTAGTCAATATTTTTGTCATATATTTATGTAATATAACACTTTTTTGTCATTTAAAAATTAAAAAATAAGTCAGATCATTTTTTTCTAGTTAAAACTGTTGTAACTTTTTTTAGTAGGTAGTAGGTACGAGGTACCTGTTCGCATTGACTTTTATTTTTATTAATTTTGCATACATTGTTGTAGAAACTTATCAAAAAACGTTGGGTGATTGCTACATTTCCGGACACTAATGATTATAGTGTCATACCAACAAACTGGATTTTAAAAACTGTCGATAATGATGGCAATAGAATAGAAAAATGTGTATGGCCTCCTAGGACATTTCATGTTACTAGTGATTACTTAAAAGAGGCTATGGAACCATTAGATGATTGGAATACGTATAGAGTAAAACTTTATGAAAATGGCAAAGAGTATAGTATGTATCTATAGTATTAATGAAAATGAACCTAGACTAGCTCATAAAGCTACATTTATAATATTTATATAAACAATTTGTAGGTGATTTTAGTAAAGCATGGTATAGACATGTTGAATTGTCTGAAGAATCAGCATCTGAAGTGGAACAGCAACTTTTAAGTATGAAAAATAAAAACAAAAGATTATATGTCCAGTCATTAATGATACATGAAGATTCTGACACTTCAACTGATGAAGGTAATAAATTTTTTTTTTTTTTTATAATTGCCTAATTATTTTATTTTTAACTATAGGTATCAATATTTTTCAACAGAAAAAGATTATTAAAGGTGCAATAACTGCTATGGCAGAACAAACTACCCAAGATACCATTTCTGAGCATCAGTATACTGAATTAAGTAACGTACATTTAATTCCGTCCACAAGTTCAGAAAATGTACCATTGAATACTACAAAATCTCGTAGTTTTAACATACCTCAGGTAAATAAAGTACACATAATTTTTAGGATCTTAAATAAAGAGTTGATAAAAGATTACAAATTTAAAATTAAAAAAAAAAATAAAACGTTTACATAATACTATTTCCTTACAATTTTTGAATTAATTATTTTTAGTTATTTATTTGTTTAAATTGTTTTAACTCATCCTGATTTAACCCTAAACTATTTAAATATTAAGGTACTTATAGATATTTAATATCTGATAAAAATTGCTTTGTAGGCTATTTGGTATGATATGATAAAAATATAACTCATGTTTTTTATAAGTTTAACTATAAATTTGGTTAGTTATCAAAAAATGTATTTTTGTTGACAACACAGGGTAGCAGTACATTACCTCAACAAATTGTCCATAACTTAATTCCAAATGAAATTCATTCAGTGTACAATTTAAATCCTATGGTTCATTTGGATACAACTCAACCAGGTCCAATAATATATAACACTTACAAAATTTAAAAAAAAAAATATTGCAAACTTAAAACAATTTATTTTGTATCTTTTATATTTACCATTATAGAAGTCATTCCGATAGATAAACAGAATACAATTGTAGAATTATTAAATTCTATTTATATGGAACAAATCCAAAGTAGGATTAAGTATGATCATTTATTATCAAAACTTGATCATATAGAAAAAGCGGTAAACAAACTAGGAGTAATCAACAATATTTCATCTCCATTACCTAATTTTGATAGTAATTTTATGTCGAATTGGCCCATGACTAACGAGCAAATGTTTCAAAATATTTCAAATTGTTTATTGGATGATTCATTTGTTTCATTAGTGGCAAGTATATTTTTATAATAATATACATCTAATTAATTTACTTCATATCAAAAATAATTCAAACCACATTTAAAAACTTTAGGAGCAGTTTTTTATATCTATCGGTGGAAATGCTGTAAAAGACAATATTAAGAGAGTTCTTGCAAAGACTTTTAGTAATGAGTTTGCCAAACGTTGTTCGTGGACTGGCAGAGGAAAAGATATTTCTACAAAATTATGTGACTCTAAAATTGTGGTTGTATTAAAAAGTAAATACATTTAAATAGGAAGTTATTTCTCACATTAACTTAAAATATTTTTTAATTGATAATTTATTACAGAGTGTATAAAGAATAGTCAAAAGGATTACAGTGATGCTTTATTCGAAACTATTTTAGCTGATTGGTTTCGTTATGCCACAACAAGACATAAAAGATCATTAGAATAATATTTTTTACTTTCACGTTTTTATTTTAATAATAATTTTTTTATAACAATTTATGTACATTGTAAGAAGGTTTTACATGAAAATAAAATGTTTTTATAAAAGTAATGGACTTTATAGTTTATATTAATCATCCAACGTAAAAAGTTTGTGTTAGTATTTATGAATTCCAAAAGTTTGATTGGAATAGTATAATTTTTTTAACTTTTATTTAGAATCTATTTTGTTAAGTAAATTTTTACTATTTCTAGAAAAAGAATAGAAAAGAGCTTTGTCAAATAACAGGTCGTCACTTGAGGAGAATAATACAAGCTGAGCAAGATAGATGCATCGCCAATTTAGGATCTTCTCTGCAACAATATTCAACTTCTATGATGAATACAATGTCTGAAGCTACAACTTCTCCTATACAAAAAGAAATTTCAAGTAACACATCGATAATAACTGATATCCCAAATGTATTAACTAATACTAATACCATAAATGATTGTGAAGAGTCTTTGTACTTGAATGATAGTTTAAGAACTGAAACTATGAATGATATTGAAAGTACTATTGTAAATGACAATATGGGTATATGTGATAAATTAAGAACTTGGAAAGTAGAATTTAATGTATCCCATAATTGTTTAAATAAATTATTAACTATTTTAAAAAGTGAGGGTTTGGATGTCCCTAAATATGGTAGGACTTTGATGAATACGCCTAAAAAGCATAACATTTTATCTATGAAACCTGGCGCTCATGTACACTTTGATATTAAACAAATTATTAGTTCTCTATTACATAAGTATGAATTTGATTTAATTGATACAACTGACTTGAAATTAGGTGTAAATGTGGATGGTTTACCAATATCAAAGAGTTCTAAAAGCCAATTCTGGCCAATTTTAATTAGTATTTGTAATGTACCAGTATTATCGAGATATGTTTTACCAGTAGGTATTTATCACGGTTTAAAAAAACCTGACTCTTCTGCTGATTTTTTAAATGATATTTTAAATATCATACAGCTAGGAATTCAAATAAATGGTAGGTTATTTAATATTACAATTGGACATATTGTGTGTGATGCACCAGCTAAATCGTATATACTTAATGTTAAAGGCTTTAATGCATACTTTGGATGTAATACATGCACTGATGAAGGTACACATATTGATGGTAGAATGGCTTTTTTGTCCATGGATTCCTCTCTCAGAACAAATGAAAGTTTTAGGAATAAAACAAACGAATATTACCATAAAGGGCCAAGTGTACTTGAAATATTGCCAATTAATATAACAGATGACGTGCCACTTGATAATATGCACTGTACTTATATTGGGGTGATGAAAAAACTTTTAGAATTTTGGGTGAAAGGAAAAAAAGATGTACGGTTATTAGATGAAGCAAAAAATGATATAAATGAAAATATTTTAAATGTAAAACCGTATGTACCATCTGAATTTTCTAGACTTCCTAGAATACTTGACGATTTTTATTTTTGGAAGGCAACAGAATTGAGATGTTTTTTGTTGTACTATGGTCATATTGTTTTAAAGGGAAAGTTAAAAAAAAACTTTTATGTACATTTTTTACATTTGGTAGCTGCAATAAGAATCCTTGTAACCAGTGGCGTATATAGGGGGGGGCCTAGTAGGCCGCAGCCCCCCCCCCCCCGAAATTCCTTAGGTAAATGTGCATTTAATAATATGCCTCTAGGTGTTAGATCACTTAATAATTTCTATCTACTATAGCCCACCCCAAAAATTATTTCTATATACGCCATTGCTTGTAACACATGAAACATGTATTTCTTTAAATGCAAAAGCCCAAATTTTACTGGACACTTTTGTAAGAGATTATGCTGCTCTGTATGGTCAAAAGTTTATCACCTATAATGTTCATAGTTTAATACATCTACCATTTTTTGTTCTAAAACATGGCCCACTTGATTCTTTTAGTTGTTTTAAGTATGAAAACTACTTACAAGAATTAAAAAAATTTATGAAATGTGCAAGGTTTTCTCTGCAAGAGGTTTCTAACAGAATTTATGAAAAACTAAACCTAATTAAAAATATTCCAAAATTAAAATATCCTAAATTGTTTAAAGAATTACTTAAAACTCAACATTTATCAAATGACAAAGCTTATGAAAAAGTAGTTTTAGAAAATTTTTCAACAATAAACATAAATTCTATTAATAATAAATTCATCATGTTAAAAAATAATGATTTAGTGTTTGTTGAACAAATTCTTTTGACTTCAAACGATGAAATCAAATTTCTTGTAAAAAAATGTAGTAGTTTTTCATCTTTTATTAATTTACCCAATTGTTCTTCCAATGATATTGGCTCATACAGTATTGATCTTCAATCTATAAGTACACCCTATCTTATTCCAGTATACGATTTTAAATGCAAGTGTTTTTATATACAAATATCAGTGAATAAAGCTGTAGTTATCAAGCTATGTCATGATCTAGATATACCACAGTAGTTTTCTCAAATCATAATATTATATTGTATGTTTGATAAATTCATGATTTATATTTATTAAAATTGTTAACTTATTTTGTGTCGATTTGAATTTAGTTTGTACCTACATATGTAATCTATTTATAGTAAATATATTTTATGTATTGTGTATTGTAATATGTAAACATGTCTATTATATTTGTATGATTTTAATATTAAATATTAAGTTTACTGTAATTATATAATGTGATATTATCTAAGTATATAGTAAGTTATTACTATGAATCATATATTTGTAATGTTAAAATATCTTATAAGTTAAATTTTGTGCATATTTATGTTAATTAATTAATATTTTTAAGCATAACACGTATTTATGTAATTATATGTTTTGAAGTATAATAAAACACTTGGTTTATTATTAATTTGTTTTTGAATTAAATAAATGTGTTGATCCTTTTCTATAGTAAAATAAAAAAATTATATGAATACCATTAAGGAATTGGGAAGGTGCATATTATGTTATTTAGTAACATTAATTTCATGTTACTTGTAACGTGCATGGAGTATTACTTGTAACGTGCATGGACTATGGAGTATTACTTGTAAGGTTCATGGAATGTTACTTGTAACCAGGGCCGGGCCTAGGGCCTGGCAAGCTGGGCGCCTGCCAGGGGCGCAAAATATCGAGTAGAAATGGGGGCGCAAAATTTGAATTTGAAAATCTAATCCAAAATATTTTAATATATTAATATTTGTTATTAGATGTGAGTTATTTAATACTGTTAATAAATTGTGTTATAAACTTTCAATTGAACAAGAACTTGTATCTAAGATGGGCTACACTTTAGTCATCGAAGAATTTGCTTTTAAAAAACCAGAAAAGTTAAAATATTTTAACTATTCTGTACTAAATTTACTATATTGTTTGTATTATTTTATTTGCATTTTTACATAATTCTTGTTTATGTTGTAGTGTATTTTTGAAGTGTTCATTAGTTACGAGTATATACCAAAGTATATAGGTAAAACAAACCTATTAATTTCGTTATTATTATCTTTATTTAAATTTGAAATATAATTAAACTTTTGTTATTTCAACTATTAAAATAATAAATTTAAGCTTTATATTAAGTATTAATTATACTTATAGATAAATAAGTTAACATTCATTTTTAGATTCTGAACGGAGTGATGAATGTATTGATTCTACAATGATGTGTGTTTTATTTTTATTTTTTTTATTTATTTTTTTTTATTTTATTTTTTGTTTTTGTCTCTGTCATCACGTTATAATGCTTCGATTTTTGACTTCAGCCCCCCTTTGAATAGGAAAATTCATCTAGTTGATACTTTGAGGGGTCAAAGTAAAAATTTACAGCAGTTTTCAGCGTCGGGAAAAACCCTGAAAAAATAACGGAAAACGGGAATTTTTACGCATAACCACTTTTCGACGAAATCGATTTTTTGATTTTGCTGTAACTCAAAAACGAATCATTGTAAATACTTGAAATTTTTACCAAATGTTTATATTATGCTTATCTATTTACGATTAAATTTTCAAAATATTTTGACCTTTTTTAAGCTGCTTATAGACAATTGAAATTTTTGACTTTTCTAAGTTTTTTTTCTTAAAATGCCGATAAAAAAAATTTGGCTATCTTTAAAATTTAATACAAGGTTTATTATAAGTTGTAATTATCGCAATAAAAAAAAAAATCAAAAATCGTAACTCACAATTTTGTTTATAAGCATTTAAAGTTCAAATGTTTACGAAATATATCAAAATTACGAAAATTTGCAAGGAATTTTTAAGTTGAAAATTCATAAAAAGTTTGTGATTTATATTTAAGGTTCAAAAATCCAATACAAGGTTATCCATAAGTTTTTCTTCATGTAACTGTAAAAAAAAAATTCCATAGTCAATATAGAAAACATTTTATGAGCGTATGAAATTTAATTTATTACGAAATCACGTAAAATAACGATAAATTACAATTTAATATAGTTAATAATATAATATATCCAACTAATTAATATTGACTGACAAATCATCTTCATTCAGAATCGTTTTTTTTTATACAATAATACCCACCATTGCATTCAAATTTAACACATCCATTATAGTGACCAGTGACCTACTCTCCATCTCTAACTATACAACAGAGCGATACCCACTTACCCATTTTTTTTTTGTGGGGGCGCAAATTTTTATTTTGCCAGAAGCGCCGCTATTGGTTGGCCCGGCCCTGCTTGTAACATTCATGGAATGTTGCGGGTAACATGTATAGAATGTTAATACAAAGCATTGTACTAATATTACAATTTAAGTTACTTTCTCGGGACATAAGCAGTTCCATACACATTAAAATTACGTAAATGCCACTTTAAATGTAACATTACAAGTTACAAATTAATATTGTAAAAACATTGCCGAAATATTCCATTGCACAGTGGGTTGTTCCTATCTAATACCAAATAGATGTTCGCGATTCACCAAATTATATAATACAATCGTTGGACACACACCACCACCAAAACGTAAGCGAAATCCTGGGTGTAAAATAAGAGTGTTTTCTAACAATCAGCGTCCGCCAAAATCAATACGTCAATGTCTGGAAAAACTTTACAATCGCGGATATACACATGCAATAAATTTAAACTGCGGATCTCGTAAAAAAATTACTCAATTGTCTTCTTTTTATAGAATTATCATTATTAATGATAACGTAACGTATGATTACTGATATTTTATTTTTTTTATTATTAACACACTTGTTCATTTTCAATATTATTATCTTTTAAGTAAGTCACAGTTTGATCTTCTTGTTTAGTATAACGTAATCCGGACATTATTAACGGTGTCGCTATACAATTAACATCGCGTGTTTTTTTATACACTTGACTAGGGTTCATTAATTTAAACGTGGCAGGTATATCGTTTTCGATCACTAAACCGAAATTATTTAACTGAACCATGTGACGCTGTGTCCCCGAATCTATCGTTAGATTTGCCGGCATGAATGCGAATAGCGTTTTATGCAGTGTCGGTAATTTATCCAAATACAGTGTACTCTCTTCAATATGATTATGCAATATTATTCTTTTATTTGGATTATCATCGAACCAGGTTTTTTCTTGACAATTATCCACAAACGACGTTATACCCATATAATGGTATATGACGTCCGCTAATTGCTGCGCTTCTTCCTCTTTATGCGCTAAACCGTTTCGGACACCCACTACTCGTTTTGCGTACGAACGAATTTCATGCATATTTATTACGTTCGTTACGGGATCCCAAAACAATGGTATATTAATAGCGTTTTGAGACATAGCATAAGTTACTATACTCGTAAATTCGTCATTATTACCGTCAGTCATGTGTACTTGAGCGTAATACAAACCGTGATCGAATACCGCGTGTTTATTGCATATAAACGGTGATACTTGATCGGCGCACGCACCTCTGTTTTCCGATATGCAATGCATACGTTCGAGACGTTTACGTTTAACGTTGAAAAAGTCTGACATTTTTATTTGATAAAAATCTTTAAATACGCCCTAGTGATTCCGTTTTCTATCAGTTATATTATATATTTGCGTAGTTATACTATATAAATTAAATACATTACAATGGGTATCGACGGAGGTAATGAAATTATTAAATTAATGCCGACTGGTTTGTATAATCGTAAAATTTCGGGTGCTATTAATTTGTACGTTGACGGAGAGCTCATAAGATTCAAAGGACAATTCGGACGAAATATCATCGAACGTAATCCTGAACAGGCCGTCGCGCAATCATCTTTTATATTTCTACGATCCCGTGTACAATTAATGTGCAATTATTTTGGTAGAACTTTTGATAATGTATTTGTATATATGGATGGTGAACGACCGCAAAACAAAATACTTCGGTCGTACAACAGTAGTTTGGACGATTGGGAAACTCGAAACTATTTCAAGCACATGTGTCGTGACAATAGGTACGAAATCGTTCAATTGTTGACCGGTGAGAGCAGGCCCGGATTCAGTGGCGTAGCCAGGGGGGGGTTTTGGGGGTTGAAACCCCCCCCTTCGGCCGTATTTTTATCAAAAATATAAAAATACAATCATTTATTCGTGGTGAAATGTATTCTGTTATGCTGTATTCACGTTATCGACTGTACTGGTGATAATAATCATTATCATTCAATTATTTTATTATTTCAATACGGTTGTAGATTTATTTTATTTTATTACTAAAAAAAAACCCCCTCCTAAAAAAAATCCTGGCTACGCCACTGCCCGGATTTATAGAACAATGGGCCCTGGGGCAAATAGTTAAAATGGGCCCAATTAAGGCACCAACAATTTAACAAAATAAATAATCTAAAATATTTTTAAATTGTATAGATATGTAACAGATTTTTGTCTAGGGGCCCCATAACATTGTGGGCCCTGGGGACGCGACCCCTCTGCCCCCCCCCCATAATCCGGGCCTGGGTGAGAGTGAACTACAAATGTATCATAAACGTGATAAACACGCGGTTTTGAATGTGTTCTTGACTCGTGATTCGGACATGCAGTAAACTTTACTGAGTACAGATTTTTATTCAATTGTTATTTGTTAATATTATTTCGTTATAATATTTGAATATTAAATATAATTTATTTGGTAATTTGTTATTTAATGTGTATTATTAAAGTAGGAATTTATTTTATACTTTTAAGTTTTTACTTGTGTAGTATATATGTCCGCCATTCGGGATGTGCTGGAAGGTGTTTATCATTGAAACATAATTTATCAGCATTCCTTTTACGGTATTTTTCATTTCACACATTAACAGACCACAGATAATCCAATATGAATCCCAATAATACATTTCTCGGAACCTTCCACCGGGTACAATTATGGGGTTAGGAACATAAATTATTGAATAACGTTCGGGATTGAGACGAACGTTATCTTTGATTTTCCTACCCAGTTGTTTCCATATTGAATTTAATTCCATTGCCCATGATTGTAATTTTGTGTCATTTATATCATTTATAAATTTTGGTCGAAGGTTCCAATCTGGTGGTTTCCATTTTTCAGATTCATTTGTGTCATTATCAAAATGGTTTTTTATGAATGATGCAAAATTAAAATTAAAATATTTCTTCATTTCCATAAATCCTGTCATCGTCTAATTTGGCGAATGGATCAAAGAATTTTTTGACATGCGTTTTCTACATTCGCCAAATGAGACGATGACAAGATTCATGGAAATGAAGAGAAGTCCAAATTTTAATATTAGTTCATTCATAAAAACTCATTTTGATAATTACACAAATGAATTTGAAGAATGGAAACCACTAGATTGGAACCTTCGACCAAAGTTTATAAATGATATAAATGACACAAAATTACAATCATGGGCAATGGAATTAAATTCAATATGGAAACAACTGGGAAGGAAAATCAAAGATAACGTTCGTCTCAATCCCGAACGTTATTCAATAATTTATGTTCCTAACCCCATAATTGTACCTGGTGGAAGGTTCCGGGAAATATATTATTGGGATTCATATTGGATTATCCGTGGTCTGTTAATGCGTGAAATGAAAAAATACCGTAAAAGGAATGCTGATAAATTATGTTTCAATGATAAACACCTTCCAGCACATCCCGAATGGCGGACATATATACTACACAAAGAGATAACAGCCGCCAATGATGTTGCCAATGGTGCACAGCTATGTTGAGGCAACTCATGACATGATATTCCTGGTCGAAAATATTGGCATAAATATTTTCAACGACGCTTGAAATTGATCATTGTATATTCTGATATTCACGTTTACTTAAATATGAGTAAAAATATTACTTTTATTACCTCTTTCTCACTATTAAACAACCGAGTCATATATATATCAAAAAACAATTAGGGTGTTGTGTATTTCATTTTTCGATAGTTTACATATTATACGAACAGTGCTGATAATGACTCACAAATAATTGTGAAATAATTTAAATTGATAAAAACGTGTTAAAACGTCCACATCAGTGAAAGGGTTAAATTTGGACTATCGATTTTATTTTAATTATAAATCATTTACCTCAAACATCTTTCCGCGGGGTTGTGTCTAAACACAGTATATGTACATGACGTATATTGTATATATTCACAATATAATATATACATTAAATAGCTGAGATTCAATTTTTGTTTTTAATAGTTATACCTAATACCATAGTTTTTTTAGGAAAAATTTGAATTACAAATAAAAATGTAATATTTAATTCAACACCATAGTCCATAGTGTATAAATAATTTAGTATTATCAAACAGTTAAATATTTTTGGAATTATGGAATTCGTACGCCAGGATGAAGATTTCTATAGTACTTAGATAGCTCAAAAAAATCATTGAAAATAAGTTAATTATGAGAAAATCGTATGAAAATTGTATACAAAAAAATGATGCTGTTAATCGGTAAAAAATTGTGTAAATAAACTAATTTTAAGGTGTTTTTTTACTGAATAAAAAATCTAAGTGCACCAGAACATAGTTATACTACTTTAATAGTTAATCTTGATCTAAATGAAGAAAAAACAAAATAAATATTAAAATATTTTTCAACAGAAATACTTCTATCGACAGCACACACACACACACACACACACAAAGCAGTGGAGCTAAACGAACCTCAAAGGGACAATGTTCTTCGATACATTCTGGCCTGTCATTTACGAATTACTGCTCTTCTGCTCACTGACAGAACAGATTCATTCATCAAGAATGTACATATAAGCCAGCAAGTGACAAGTATCTTCAACACGATTCATTCATGCCTTAGACAAGAATCCCTATCTTCAGACTTCCTTCGTGGAACCATGGTGGAAAAAGAACACACATTGACTAGCGGAGGGACTGAGCTTGGGAAAATGTCCCATGATTCTCTGAAAAAGCATATAGTGACAATTGCTAATTCTTTTGGATTGGAGTACAAAATGCCAGATAGAGACGACACAAATCACTGGTACGGAACGGCCTCCCCTCTCATATACTTCATGAACATGTTTAAAGTCCGTATGAATGAGCTAAGGTTGGGGCATGGTTCAATGGTTACTAAGAAGAAGGATGGCACCACATACAATGTTTCACTGTCTCAGTCATTTTAACACGGCTACGGCGGTAGGTACTCGCTGAGTCCGCGGTGAGCCGGTCAGTATAAAAGAACAACACGAATTTCACTATTTGTACGGTGTATTTTTATTGATGATAAACAACGGTACACAATAGCTAGTTGTCGAATGTCACTATGTCAGGTGTTTACGACATAAAAAAGAATACACATTTTATGCTCTACGCGATCTTACGACTAGGCGACGTTGTCGCCGTTGTCAGTAAGATGGTTCACGCAAGAGAGCGAGACGGCCGGCGGCCGGTACTCGTCCGGACCGACTTGTCTTCCCGTCCCACCATGTGCTTTTGCGGTTCGGGGGGAGAGTCGACGGTGTCTTGTCGTCGTAGCCCGTGGTGGCGGTTGATAAGGCATAGACCGGTCGCTACGGTGCCTCACTAAAGATTCTATACCCATAAAATATTCAGCCAAACACGACGTGTATTTTTCACCGGCCGAAACCCAAGAATACGGTATCACGTACGAAGAAGGTGCGCAGTTTTCCACTACGGTCAAGTGTTTGGACCCGTGGTCTTTGATCAAAAATCCGCCGGTCAAAACCACGGTGGCGATAAACAACATAAAAGGGAGCGTGGCGAACGTCACGTCCGACTTCCACAAACATCTGATGTGTTCGTCGTTGGGCATAACGTGTTACATTGAAATCGAAGAATCGTTAAAAAAATCTATACTGGATACGTCGGTGTTGGCCACCGGACAGTCACCGTTTTCACAACTTTTCGACGAGATCGCCGCGACGTTCGGCTGCGGTGTGCCTACGGTCGAAGACACGGATCGCGACAAAGCCATGCGATCGCTGCTCAGCATGTACGATTTACGCTCACTGGAATACCGGTGTGAACGTCGTAAAAACACAACTTACGTGTATCAACCGGATTCATCGTTGAACTCCCAGGTTCGAGCGTACGCGTCTCTGATTCTCAACTCGGACGCGTACGATCCACCGAACCCGTGGAATTTGCGCGCATGGGTCATGTTCGGAAACGTACGGGGCACCTGTGTCGGAGACGGTGTGGTCATGGATAAAAAATTCGTGGAAAAAGTACCGCCAGTAATGTACAACGCGTGTATAAGCGTGGAGTTTATGTTTAAAACGGTGAAAAATTCAAAAAACGTACGATTTATACCGGTCAACGGAAAGACCACCGACACGCTTATAGGTTGTGTCGTGACCGACGGCGAAGTGTACGTGAAACACAGTCGGCACTGTACGATATTGGTTACGAACATTGGTAATCATTTCTATCACCTGGTGCATTTCAAACCGAAACACCAGTATCACGATATAAGCATCCACAGCGTGAAAACGGAAAAAACACTAACCGTTCTTATATGGGGCACGCACATCGGGAGTTTTGGCGTGGGCACGAAAATAGCCAATTCGTTTGGACAAAAAAACGTATGCGCCGCCGTCGAAGACCTGTCACAATTTTGGGGTATAACGCGGGACGGTCGCAAAGTACACGCACAGATCGTGTTCAGCGACGTGTCGCTCATAGGTCGCGTGTCCGCGGGACAGATACGATCAATGTTGGCGTCCCCGGACTGCGCCATTGGTCCGAACAAAGAGATATTAGCGCCTCAAGACATAGTGGTGCATGCCATACACCCGTACACGAATATAAAAATTTTCGACATAAAAGCCGACATTCTGTTCAACATCAACGGGTTTGATTCGCAGGCGCTGTGTTCCACTACCCTGGCTTTGCGTACGGCTTCGGTGTTTACTGACGACGGACGTGTTGCAGGTGATCAACATGCACGGTTTTGAAGTGTGCGACGCGTAAGTATTATTTAATATTATAATAGTTTTTTTTAATCGCGTAAAAAAAAATCAATTTATAACGAACCATCACGTAGATAGTTGAACAGTTGTACACTTTCCGAGTATGTGAGCGGGTCGTTTGTGCGACTTCTACCGATTTTAGGCCAATATAATTGCATGTAATTGGCAAAATACACCCATAGTAAAAATATTGTTATTGCAGAAGTGACGAGAACGAATACAAACGAAAATAAAACCACCATGGACCAGTTTGCGGTAAAAGACCACGACAAATTTGACATGACACCGTCAATTGCAGTAGTAGCGGTGTCGCCATCGATACCGGTATCGCTGACTATGCCTACACCTTTACCTAAATTTTTGACAAACGACTTGCCGGGATCGAACAATCGGAACGGTTGTTCGGACGCCGTTCGGGATGCTTCCGTACCACCGACCATGGTCGATTCGGGGAACACTCAGCTATGCAAATTACTCAATGATTTCTCCGCAACCGGCTGTTATTTCGAGTCTACTATGTACGACGCTTTCGAAGAATTGATCACTTTAGGCGTAATACGTACGGTTAATTTTAACGAAAAGACATTGACTGTAGACACCGGTAGGTTGTTTGCGTTGGGTTACAATGGTTACATAATAGTGCATGACGCACACAAATTAACTCCGGTGTTTATGGAGTGTCGACATCTGTCGTATGTTTATGATATACGACCGTATACTCACTCTACCGTACCTTTTGATATACCTACTCGATTCGTATTGTTTGATTAAAATAAAAACCGGCGGTTCGTTTAATAGGTTACAACAATCCAAAGCGTAAGTGTGAAGTAATACTGCTACGTGCTCTGATGTCCTATACCCATATTATAATATATAAAGGGGGCAACACACTGTAGGCTTAACTATTTAAAATAACAATCGCCCATGAATATTAATAAAAGACGTAGGAATGAACATACTACCAAATAATATGAGGTGTGTGGCCATAATGCCATAGAGGGTGTTACCTAGGCCTGGAAGACAATAGAAATAAAACAACTTTTGACTCTAACCCGCGTACAGGGAAACGAATAAACTTAATAGTACGTCAAACCTAACCCACACATAAAACACACAATCATATGTAATATAATATTAAATCGTATCGCGAGTTCCGAGAACTCGGATACAGCGCTTGTGGTTGACCATCTGCATGTGGGCGGACGGTCGCCGGACGTCACCATGCACGCGCATCCTGAAAGAGCGGATGGTCTTCGGACGTCATCATCGCACGCGCATCCTCTGAAATGAGTAATAGTGTGAGAAGCGAATGACCTGAATACGAATAGGCCAGAAGGGACCTGGGTAGGAGATCAGGGGACACTGACTATATAAGGGGGCCCAGGAGAGGACTCCCGCAGACGTGATTTTCCATAGTTAGCGCAAGCACCTTCACGTCACTTTACACCAGAAATCGTTCATTTGGACTTAGTTTATTTTTCAATTAAATTAATTATTTGGACTTAGAATATTTTCAATCAGTTTTAATAAAACACTTAGAAATAATTCGACTACTTTATTTCATCACGACCTGTATCATTTCGACAAGCTGTTGGCCAACTACAATACCTACTTTGACACGTAAGCGTGTATATAATAATACGTATGCTTATATTGTATATTATGTGTAGTATATATTTTATATGTGTGTGTGTGTGTATGTGTAATAAAAAAATATTTAAATATTATTTAATAAATATAAATAATATTTGTTTTTAAAAAAAATGTACAACACATAATAGTAATATGATTTATATTTATACATTTTTTCACGATGTTGTAATAAAAATATATTCCTATTATATAAATATTTTTTTAATTTTTTTTTTTACCACATCCGTTACTTTCTAAATATAAATAACGTCAATACGATCATAATGGGCGTATATTAGTATGACTAGAGATTTCAACACGTTGCCGACATGTTTTTGACATATTAAAATGATAATGGGTATAGTCGAGAGTACCAGCATAGCGTACGGGTAAAGTGTTTGCTTACTGTCCTCGGCACGTTGCACCCAATCGTCGAATTTCGTTCGCATATCCATTGCCGCAGCCCGAGCTAGTTCTGCGGAACGTTTAAACGCCGTTTGATTTTTATAATAACCATTGTCGGTCTTCGCGTATCGTAGGTTTTCGTCGGGCGTAGACATAGTATAATTTAATTCTAGTTTTTTTTCAATAAGACTATTAACGAAAAATGTATTATTTTAGCTTTTTTAATTTACTCATAACACTACTGACGGCAGTTTTGATCATAGTTTCTATATATATATATGCGAAACTACCATAAGACCGGCCGACAACGGTGACGCCGACATACCCAAGTTCCATACAAACGTACTGTATCCGCGATACATACGCGTGAAGACCGCTAAATATGATTCGATTTACAACACGTGTATGTATGAAAATATGGTATACCGGTGCGGACGGGTGTATTGAAACGTAACTCGGATAAGGTGGGACCTGAATATCAAAAATTCGACACTATCGATGGCGTATTGTATAGTAAAAATTATTCAAAACTGCGTATAATAGACAACGTTTTGGGTATGCGTCAGATGTGCGCTATAACCGCTAAGGTTGACCTACCGACCATTCCCACCAATGTGCCGTTGACAAAATATACTGTAGCGCTGCCCGAATTTACAACCGTCGGAGTACCCGGACACATCAGGATGACTATTGTGTCGAAAAGCTTATTATCGCCCGTATGCACCGCGTCGTCCGCATCGTACACTTGTTCAATTGCTGAAAATTTCAAATCATTAGACCCTGGTTATATACCCAGACCCATAGTGCCGGAGCTTCCCATATTGTTCTTGTGGGGCACCGAACCGTGGATCGATGTATACGGTATGTACAACCTCGGCGTAATAAATCAAGGTTATGGTTTAGAATTGATCAAAAATTATTTAAACCGATACCAAAAAGACATTAAATATTACGGATTAGAATTGACGTCTAGTGATACAGGTTACAACGGTTTATTGGGATTTGTAGACGCCGATAATTATAGTTTCCATTCTAAAATGCTAACATAAGTTTTTTTTTGATATATATATATACTAACGTGCACGCATACACGTGTTAACATATACTCGTACAGATGTACACACGCACACACACATACACCCACACATATCGGCGTGCGTGCGTATTCGATTGCACGTGTTATATGATTTTATGTGAAAATATTCTTAGAATACTTTCCCATAAACACATAAATAGTATTATGCACGAATAAGCGATTAATACTATTGTCAATGTCATATTTAATGAGATATTGGTAGATAATGTCGAATTTGTGTTTTCTTTTCGCTGTTCTGCAAAATACACGGCGGTTTCTAAGGCTGTAGGTAGTTCTACAGTCAAATCTGGTCGGAGTACGGCCGGCACGGTAACATCGATATTGTCAATGTTTGTCAAAGCGTTCTGTTTTGAAAATTTAGGAATGATGATTTTTCGTAATAAATCCAAGTTGAATAGAATCGTCGACGTTTCATTTACAGGCGTGTAATATATGCGGTCGTCGTTTGACATACGACTAACCCACTATATAGGCCTAATGGTTTTAAATTCATCAATTGTGAGGCGCATGTTTTTTTACACGGTATAAGTTTCCGTATAAATATCTTAACGCCTGTGATTATTTTTTCAGTCTTCATAGGTGCGTTGATATAGCGACACCTATATTATCAAAATTTTAACTATTCTTTTAACTTGCGCCACCGGAGTGTATTTTAATCATCGTATTTAAATTATTATTCGAATAATTATTTTATTTCAAAAAAAATGGAGACTTCGACTAAAAATGTTTTTAAATTTTCAACAATACAAGAAGATTTTTTAAAATTCATGCTCAAAACTTACAGTATTTATTCAATTGACGACTACGAACGAGACAATCCTGTGGTGGCGGCTTCGACATCCGCTACGGCAACTGTTTCGGCAGGTTAGGTTAGGTTAGGTTCCAACAACAGTACGGGCATGCTCGACAGTGATTCGGACGACGATTCGGCAACGGATATGGACACTGGTTCGGCGGTGTTGGATGCGGTCAACAGTGGCGAACGTTTACCAGTCGCGGTCGAGACTCCGACACAGGTAGGAGTTGTTGATACCGTGATCGCAGTCAGTGATTTTGAAGACAACAACGACGATGGCGATGATGATGACAGCGTATCTAGTAGTTGGTTTAACGCGCGTTCGTCCAATGTTTTCAGACCGCGTTTAGTGGTCTGTACGTTGTTTCGATTTTTAGCAACGTCCATAGTGTTTTTGGCCAAATCACGTGTACGTATACATAACCGAAATGATCTCGGAAAAAAATCACGCGTACGCACCTGCACTCCTACACTCGAACGACATGCTATGTATTATAGTAATATTGCTATTTGTCGTAGCGCTATTCGCACTAGCCACGGCTAAAGACAGTTTTATAAATAGAGAGGTGCGCGCGTACAACGAAATACTGAAACAACCGTGGAACACCTCGATACACTGGTATAAACAGGGTTTCAAATAATACCGCATACAGGGCACTCAAGTAGTGGAGATGTCCCTGACTACAGTCAACTGTTATACGTGGAGTTTTTCCATAGATCAGGGAATATACCGTTTTGGAGCGATAAGTTAAAAATATGAATTAAAGTTGGTGTAATTATAAATCTACAATTGTAGAGGAAAAAAGCTGGGATGTTATCGGGACTGACGTTAAAACTGATAGGGAGAGCAGTAAGCTCGTTTAAAACATCGGCCTCCGTAAGCGATATAGACGAATAGGAAAATGAATGATTACTACTTAAAGAGTTATTAAAACAGGGAACAAAAGTGGTTAGTTTGGCTGAGGGTAATTTTTAAAGAAAAATTTAGCAAATAAGCTAACAATATCATGTCCATTATCAGCTGACGTTGTATCGAGATTAAGGAGATTTGGTATTGAATTTTTATTTCTACGATTATTAACATATTTCCAGAAAGATTTTGGGTTTAATTTGACAGATAGTTGAACTTTATTAATATAGTTTTTGAAATCTTGTTTAGCAGTTCTCTTACAATTAGCTCTCAAACGGGAATAATTATTAGAATCTGATGGGTCATTAAATTTTTTATACAAAGAATGAGCAATTTTTTTATAATTACAATGCTTAAAATCATAATAACAGTATGTTGGCTTAAGTAAATTAAACTGATTTTAATCAATAGTAACATTAAGGGCTGGGTAGTGCTTATCTAATGGTAATAGTGGGTCGAGATAGTTGGAGACATTAAAGTGAGCGTTTGATAAGACTAGATCTAAAGTTACATCATTTTCGTTAAGAACATGGTTTAACTGGTTAAAGTTGAAATAAGATAGCATAAAAATGTAAAAAATTTCCGACATTAATGTAATGATATTCGTAATATTACAAATATCATCATTTCAATTATGTTAATCATAAGTCATAAAACACCTATTATAAATATCTAAAATACCATAATACAAAATCCAAAAGTATGCATAATATCAAAATATATGATTGACCACAACACATCTTTGTACCCCACTATAACAATAACATACTCTTATCTATGAACCTTTCAAAGTTATACAATAAGCGAATTATATTATTAAATTATTATTCAAAATATTCATATTACACCATATTTTGTACCTATGTAATTTGTACTAAATAACATGTTTTTATGTCACAAAATTACATCATAAAAATAAATGATAATAACTTATTATGGAACAACAAGTCAGAAGATCAATACTATAAGTAGAGCCCCATTATCCAATTTCCAACAGTCTGCTTCCATCAGCTATCCAGTTCAGTGAAACTAATACACCGTCTTAAAAGCAAAGTGCTTATTTAACTTAATCATTGATCTTCTATCTTGTTGTGAAATAATAAATTATTAATTAAAACCGAATCTCTACTACTTAGTTTTTATTAAAAACATCATTCTTAAAACCGAAGCATTTATTCAGATTTTAATCATCATTCCATCCACGGCGAAATATCAAGTAAGAAAATATATTTAAATCTAAATACATCCCCAGAAAACCCAAGATCACTATTAAGTAAGACAACGCAGACTCTGGTGTAGATTCATATGTAAAAATAAATAATATTATTAAATCTATATTCACGATCCCGATTAATCGTAATAATATATAGGCTTAAACTTATAATAATACTGAGGTTGGGACTGTAGCTACTCCTAGCTCCATGTGTTATTATTCGTTGAAGGTACTTGACCATAATATCTGGGTTAATATATTATTATAAGGTAAAGTTTCATCAATAGCAACGGCCAAGCTTATTTTTGATTCATTACAAAGTGGCGCCCAACAATAGTGACTCTCATATAAAATTTAATAATTTAGCTATTTTTACATAATATAATTCTGATCAAATTATATTTAACAAATAACAACGGAGTTGTTAAAATAAAAATAAAAACCAATATAATATTTAATAAAATATAAGATTTTATTTTAAATAAAAGTCGAGAGGCGACTAAAAATACATTTAATAAAATACAAGATTTTATTTTAAATAAAAGTCGAGAGGCGACTAAAAATACATTTAATAAAATACAAGATTTTATTTTAAATAAAAGTCGAGAGGCGACTAAAAATATTATAGAAATTGATAAAATATAAGATTTTATTTTAAATAAAAGTCGAGAGGCGACTAAAAATATTATAGAAATTAATAAAATATAAGATTTTATTTTAAATAAAAGTCGAGAGGCGACTAAAAATATTATAGAAATTAATAAAATATAAGATTTTATTTTAAATAAAAGTCGAGAGGCGACTATTAATATTATAGAAATATAAAATTCTATTTTAAATAAAAGTCGAGAGGCGACTAAAAATCATAAAAAAAATAACAAAATATAAGACTTTATTATATAATTCTAAAATAAAACAGTCGATAAGCGACTAAAATATTAATATAAATAAAACAATCAAAAGTCGACCAATAATTAATGATTTTTGTAAATATATTTAAACAAGGATTTCTTATAATTCAAAATTAAAAAAATATATATATACATTAATTATAAGATAAATTAAAACATCAATGCAGCTAACATAAAAAATTCTCTTCTCCTTAAAATTTTCTTTATTAAATAAATGTCTAAAGACAACACTAATATAAACGAAGATTTAGAAAATCCAGATAACTCAGTTTGTATTTTATTGGCATCAGGTGTCAATAAACTAACTAAGCCTCAATTAATATCTGAGTTAACCAAAAGAGGTTTAATAAGTACAGGGCTAGTTCCCGAATTAAAAACTAGACTACTTAAATATCTTAACGGAGAATCACTACCCACAGACTACTCCGCATTCGAAGAGCACAATTTTGCTCCAATTATTACAGTAGGCAAATTAAATAGAATGGAAACAAAGAAACCTTATTTCGACCCAGGCAAATTCTCAGGTTTAATTTCGGAAAATGTCGATCAATTCTTAAAAAAATTTAATAGGGCAGCTGCTATAAATGGCTGGTCTAAAGAAGACAAAGCTCAATATATAGCTGCCTGCTTAGAGGGTTCTGCATTAACTTTTTTCGAAAATTCAGAAGACAATGCTTTAATTAAAACCAGTTGGGATGACTTAGAACAAAAACTAAGATCAGAATTTGAACCTATAGCCCAAACAGATATGCTTCGAATCCTATTAGGGAAACGAAAACAATTAGACGATGAACAAACTACATCATATATCAATGACGCTGAATCATTATGTAAACGAGTAGACCCATTAATGCCACAACCAGAAATGGTCCGAAATATAATAAAAGGACTAAAACCAACCGTTGCAAGGTATATTGGCATATTAGAAAATAATACAATTAAAGATTTAAAAGCTAACATTAGAAAATTCGAAATGGTAGAATTTATGATAACAGGCGAGCAAATTCAATCCCCTTCTGAAATACAAAATAAAATATTTAAAGAACAATTAAATAATATAAATAACCAAATTGATAATAAATTAAAAGTAATGAATGACAACATGGAAAAAATAGATTCATTCTATAAATCAAGAAAAGATTCTCATAATAATAAAAAACCACATTATAACTCAAACAAAAATTTTTCTAATAACAATTTCCAACAAGAAACTCAAAAAAATTCACAAACAATTAAACCGTCACCTAAAATGCAATTTAAACAATTTACAAACACACAGCCAAATAATAATAATAATACGAAATGTGACATTTGTAATTACACTAATCATAAAACTCAAGATTGCCGTTTTAAAAACAATCCAATAAAATGTCAATTATGTGATAAAATGGGACATGAAGCCAAATCATGTTGGAAATACTTCCCTGAGACAAAAAACTAATAGTTAGGTCAAACAATGAAGAAGACATCAATTGTTCCCCTTATCAAATGTCTAAAAATAATTTCATAATTAATCATTCCATTAATTATATTCCTAATGCGCTATATATTAACGCATATTACAATAATACTAATATTCCGATAACTATTGATACAGGTGCAAATATATGTTGCATAAGACATACTCTTGTACCAATATAACAAAAAATAAATAAAGTAATTAATATGAAATTAACGGGACCTAATAATATACCTCTTATTTTAATTGGGTCCACAGAGCTAACTATATACATTAACTCTTATGAATTTAATATATTAGCTTATATTGTACAAGACTTATCTTGTGCATTCATAATAGGAAACAATTTCTTATCAAAAAATTTAGCCATAATAGATTTCAAAGGTAAAACTATTACTTTGAATAACAAACTAACAATTAAAGCCTATACTAACATCATTGATTCAAAAGTTAATCTTATAAAAGAAAAACTATTAAATATATTCGACCTAAATAATGACTATTCAATAGCACACTGCATATCAGCAGACCTTTTTATGAATAAAGGATTCGCAAAAATCATAAAAAAAAAGTATGGGGATACTACTTACTTACTATCACAATTAAACCCACAAATCGGCGATGCTATACCTATTAAAATAAAAAACAAACTCATATATCACTTAATTACAAAAAATTTATATTACCAAAAACCAACTATTGAAAATATAAAGATTACATTGTCTAACTTAAAATTATCTATGAGAAGAAATAATAATTTTAATTTATCTATTCCGAAAATAGCCTCAGGTCTAGATAAATGTGACTGGACAATAATAAAACAGCTTATTTACTCACAATTTCAGGATACTGACATTGAAGTAATAATCTGTCATATAGATGAAACTGATTTAATAATTGATGAAAATGAATACCTAATAAAAACGGCCAAATCATTTACCCATGATACGACACATAATTTAATAAATAAATCCGATAAAAAAGACTATTTAGCTTATACAATCTTTTATAGCTATAAACCGGGCGAAAATGTCATTGGAGATAACAATTGTGGCATTTATGCCATATGCAACGCCCTAAATGATTACAATAACGAAGTCACTACAATTTCCAAAATTCTGGAATTACTAAATATGGATAAGCTCCCAAATTACTGGTGGTCAGATGATGAATTGGCATCTATTGCAAATCATTATGGTTTCGATACATACATATTTGATGAAACTACTAAAAACGGAATTATATATAGCAATAATGACAATATTAGACCTCCAGTTGTATTATACAACATTAATAATAATACACATTGGACTCCGGGTATAAAATCTTCAAAACCTTCTACAAAAATACCCATTCAATATATATATACTAACAATACTATCCCATTATACGATATAATACAAAAAGTTAAAACACATAAAATTAACGCTTCTATTTTTAACAATAAAATTAACATTATTAAACATTTAAATAATCACAATAATAATAAAGCCATTCATAAAGAAGATAATATATTAATAGACTTTAATCAAGAATCCAATTTTTTAGAACACAATCAAAAAAATACCATTAATAAAATTCTTAATCATAATGAATATATTAACAAAATAATAAAAAACCAGCAATTAACTGATACTGACCCATCAGAGTCCAACTTAAAAATTTATAATAACAATAAAATTAATGATAAAACAATTATAAATCAATCAACTCAAAGTACTTATAATGCCTCTAAAATAAATAAAGATATTTCTTATAAACAAATCAATGAAATTGATAACAACAAAGACCTCAATAAAAAAATTGACAAAATTACCAATAAGGAAATAATATATGATAAAGAAGGCACTTTAATAAACATTTCACCAAATTTAAACCAAATTGAATACGAACAAGTAATTAAATTAATAAAAGAATATATACATCTATTTACCACTGACACTTCCAATGTTGAACCTGCCAACATTGAACCATGTAAAATAAAAATGAAACAAGATTATAAAGAACCAAAATTTAATGCCCCTCATCGAGTATCTCCACAACAAAGAAATGAACTAAAAATTCAATTAGACAAACTATTATCAGCAAATATTATCCGCCCAGTAATTTCCAAATTTGCAGCACCAGCTTTTCTTGTTAAGAAGAAAGAAAAGGACTCATATAGACTTGTAGTTTCTTATAAAGAACTAAACGATAGGGTAGAAACAGATCAATACCCATTACCTAGAACCACTGATCTATTAAGAGCTTTAGAAGGCTCACAATATTTTACATCACTAGACCTTAATAGTGGATTCTTTCAATTACCAATACAATTTAAAGACCAATATAAATTAGCATTTACCTCTGTACATGGCTTAATGAAATTTACCAGATTACCTCAAGGATTCAAAAATAGTAGTGCAATATTCCAAAGAATATTAAATGAATCTTTCTCTCCTTTATTATACAAATCATTAATTATATATATCGATGACTTAGCATCTTATGGTAAAAATTTTGACCAAGCATTAATAAATTTAAAAAAAGCTTTCATAATAATGAACAATATTAATTTTTCTTTAAAAACAAGCAAATGTTTCTTCTTTAACAATAAAATTGAACTATTAGGGCACAGTATATCAATTAATGGTATAACTCCCCTTAATAGAAATATAAAAGCAATTACTGAATTCAAACAACCAAAAACACAGAAAGACATAAGATCCTTTATAGGAATGTGCTCATACTATAGAAAACACATTAAAGACTTCGCTAAAATATCACATCCACTCACTGAATTAATTAAAGGAGAGGTAAAATTAATAAAATGGGAGGAGGAACAAAAACATTCTTTCGATTTACTAAAAAAACTTCTAACCTCCGAACCACTACTCAAACATTTTGACGATGACAAAGAGGTATTCCTAACCATTGACGCATCGATCACAGGCCTAGGAGCTTGTTTAGAACAACCAGATACCGATAAGATTCTACATCCAATAGGATATGCCTCTAGAAAACTATTACATAACGAAATAACCTACTCATCAACTACCCTAGAACTATTGGGATTAGTTTTTGGAGTAAATTATTTTCGAGAATACTTATGGGGACGGCAATTTACCGTATTTTGCGATAATATTAGCCTCCAATATTACAAAACGTTAAAAATTCCATCAGCTAGAATAGCTAGATTAACATTAAAATTATTAGATTTTAATTTTGACATAATATACAAAAAGGGTAAAGAAAACAGAGTTGCAGATGCATTATCAAGAAATGCAGTTAATATAATTATAAACAATGAAGATAATAAACTAGATAAAGAATTTAATTATGATATCAAAACAGCTCAATCTAAAGATCAATTCTGTATAGAAATAATCAAAGCAATAAACGAAATTAACGCTAATGTAGACAAAAACATAATAAGAAAATCCCGACAATTTATAATTATTAACAACATACTATATCACAAACACTTTGTACCTCCCAATCAAATAAACCATTTACTTGTAGTTCCAACAATATTAATCAATAAAATACTCAAATCATACCACGAATCACCTATAGGCGGTCATACTGGAATATCACGCACAATTCATAAATTACAAAACAAATATTATTGGCCTACTCTATCAAAAGACACTACCCAATTTATAAAAACATGTCATAAATGTCAAATAAATAAAAAATTACCCGGTAAACCAATAGGACAATTACAACCTATTCCTATTTCAAATAAACCAATGAATAGGCTAGTATTCGACTACCTAGGACCATTACCCTCGAGTAATAAAAAGAAATACGTATTAGTAGCAGCTTGTAGTAACACTAAATACATATTCACCAAAGCGGTCGAATCAGCCACGGCTGAATCAACTGTCAAATTTCTAATACAAATAATTTCACACTGGGGATCTTTCAGACAATTTTCTTCTGATAGAGGCACCCACTTTAAAAATAAATTAATAGAAGAAGTCACACAGAACTTAGGAATCAAACAAATATTATCAACTGCATATTCCCCGGAAACCCAGGGTTTTGTAGAAAGAGTTAATGGAGTTTTATGTAATTCTTTAAAAAACTACATAAATGATGACAATCAACATAGATGGTCATATTTTCTACCATATATCACACTAGCTTATAATGCAACTCCTCAAACGTCCACTAATTATAGCCCTTTTTTCCTAATGCATGGTTTTGAACCTTATTTCCCTATAGATATTAAACTAATACCAGAAGGCATGCCATATAACATACAAAAATCTTTAAAAGAACTAAATGATATAAGAAATAAAATTCCACAGATAGTTGGAAAAGCTCAATTAAATCAAAAAAAATATTACGACAAAAGTCACAGAATAATAAGCTATAAACCAGGAGACCAAGTACTAATTAAATTTCCATTTTTATGTATAGGCAAATCACCTAAACTAGCACAAAAATATAGAGGTCCTTTTAAAATAATAAAAAAAATTACAGAATTAAATTATAAAGTAGAATTAACATTGAATAATAAAAAAACAGAGGACATTATTCATGTTAGACGAATCAAACCATATTATCACAGATAAAATAATTACCATATAAACAATCCTTAATTACCAATTACAATTTATTAAAAACAACTTTTCCCTTCATCATTTATAGAAACCATGGATCTACAAGGACTATACTATTTACAAGATTATTCCTTCAATATTAATAACCAAGAGGAATTAGAAAAGGAATTTAATTACTACCAAAAAATAATGAGTAAAGGATTAAAGAAAATAAAAAATCAAATAAAAATATTGCACATCAAGAAATATCACCAAAAAAATGATCCTCTGCTCATTAATGATTTAAAAATCACAAGATCCGCTATCATAAAAAACAAACAAATAAAAAATAAAATAACAGAGGAATTCGTAAATAAGAGATTCTTTATAAATAATCTTATTCTAAAAAACAAAAAAAAAATAGATCAATCTTACGTTAATCTATTAACATATAGTTTAGATACCAATCCACTTATATGGTAATATATTCTAGCAAAACCAACAAAATTCACATTACATTCATTTATCACATTTTATATTATACATTTATCACAATTTCTTCAAAGAAAGTAAGTTCTTAAATATAACACATATGTTATAAGAATTACAAAAAAAAAAAAAAAAAAAAAAAAAAAAAACATCAAAAAAAAAAAAAAAACTAATTTTTTCTCTTCTTATTGTTTTAAACTAATATTTTTATATAGTTCAACAAAATGAACATATTCAAATCAATTATCTGGATCACCATCACAACATTATCACATACAAAAGCATTCATAGCTTATGATTGTTCAGGACCAAAAATAAACATCACTTCATTTAATAGTCTACAAGTAGACTATTGTGAACAACCACCATTACCAAGTTCCAGACAAGTACCAAGAATCAAATTACTACAAAGGGCTGAAATAAGAACAATATTCTATAAATCCTGTCTCATATCGGTCGACTACCTCATAACAAGATGTTCAGCATTTGATGACTCACAAGTAGTCGAAGGTGGCTTCTTCTCCGAAATATTAATATTAGGACCTGCCAGATGTGCCGAACTTCATCAAAAACAAGTATACCTATTCCCAACCGGCGGAATGGTAGCAGGCCTAAAAATCAATCAAACAATTACAGCCACTCATACCCTCATCGGAACACTGGATAGAGAAGGCAACTGTCAAGGAGCATCTTACTCTTCAGACAGAGGAACTTGGAAAAATGTAGTCGTTCAAAGTAATTACAAAATATACCTAGGAGAAGGAATCGCCAACTCACAAACAAAAGAAAACATCTTAATAATGCCCACAGGAACTAGACTGAAACTATCTGAACTTTACGGAATGGATACATTCAAAGGAGAAGTCATATGGTCATATGACCAAATCTTACAAAGTTGTGACAAAACCGACTTCGACGTGCTCTACGATGGACCAGCATCCGTAATCATCGCCGAAAAACTAAACCCTTCCGGCCATGAAATACATACATATATGGTAGAATCCGAAAACATAGTTTTCGCATTAAAAAAAATCAAAAAAACATTTGCATGCGAAATACCAGTCATACAAACAGAACATCCACAACTATACATTTTAATTGACTCATCATTTATGAATCATTTTCAAACTAAACAAATTCTACCACACAATACGGATCTAATGGCATATGTCAACACAAAATTTGTTTACATCGAAAACTTTCTAAAGACAACATTGACATCTTTATATGCTGACCTCCTTACAAAACAATGCGAACTGGAAAGAAAAATGTTAATTCAAAAATTATCATTAGCTTCACATAGCCTTTCAGAATTTGCATACGCCATGGGCGAAGGTCCAGGATATACTGCAATGAATGCTGGAGAAATAATATACCTCTTAAAATGTAAACCAGTCAATGTAGAAATCAATACATTAAAAACCTGTTTTAATGAACTACCAATAACATACCAAAACAAAACCTACTACATGGCTCCAAAAACACACACACTACAGAATTATGGAACCGAAATAGACTGCAATACCATACTACCACCAGCTTTCATGCTAGAAGGCGAATGGTTTGGAGTAGCTCCAACACTCAGAGAAATTAAAAAACCCATCATTCTAAAACCATCAACTACATGGACCTGGACTTACAAAAGCCCAGAAAATCTCATGGTGGCTGGAATATATAGCCACGAAATAATGAATGCACTACAAAAACACCTCTTATTCCCTCAAGAGATCGAAGCTGCCCAAAAAAACATTGCCAGACAATCACTGGGACACACTTACACAGACCAAGGCCTCAGATTACAAGGTCTCATAGACGAAAACACCATTGGAAAAATGGTAGAAAACAAACTACACAAAATGTGGGGGTGGTTCACCACTCTTGGAACTTTCGTCTCCGGCCTATTAGGAATATTTTTTATTACTAAAATAATAACTAGTATATTAAACACAGGACTCAACATCTCATTACTTTACCAAACATTTGGATGGAGTCTAAAAATGTTAGCTGGTATCTTCACTAACTTAACGCAATTTATTATGCATAAACAACATGAAAATAAATTCAAAGAAAATATAAACAATAACAAAACCCACAAAGAAGATATCAAACAACAACTTGAACAACACCAATATGTCTTAACTAAACCAAAGAAGAATCCTCCTAAAGACACTATATCCATTTAACCATTTATAAACTATTTAACCATTTATATTATTTCAAACTATTTAACCATTTATATTATTTTAAACTATTTAACCATTTATATTATTTTAAACTATTTAACCATTTATATTATTTCAAACTATTTAACCATTTATATTATTTTAAAATATTTAACCATTTATATTATTTCAAACTATTTAACCATTTATATTATTTTAAACTATTTAACCATTTATATTATTTTAAACTATTTAACCATTTATTATTTTAAACTTTTTAACCATATTAATCAAACTATACAACTATTATATTTAATCAATTACAGGCACTTTATAAAAATATTTCATCAAATTATATAACTATCAACCATATGAAATATTAAATTTACAAAAATTTCAATATTATATAACTTTTTCTCAAAGATTCAAAATTTTTTTTAATTTATCCCAATTATGTCATATTATGAGGGCATAATATAAAAAAAACTAGGGTGGATGTAATGATATTCGTAATATTACAAATATCATCATTTCAATTATGTTAATCATAAGTCATAAAACACCTATTATAAATATCTAAAATACCATAATACAAAATCCAAAAGTATGCATAATATCAAAATATATGATTGACCACAACACATCTTTGTACCCCACTATAACAATAACATACTCTTATCTATGAACCTTTCAAAGTTATACAATAAGCGAATTATATTATTAAATTATTATTCAAAATATTCATATTACACCATATTTTGTACCTATGTAATTTGTACTAAATAACATGTTTTTATGTCACAAAATTACATCATAAAAATAAATGATAATAACTTATTATGGAACAACAAGTCAGAAGATCAATACTATAAGTAGAGCCCCATTATCCAATTTCCAACAGTCTGCTTCCATCAGCTATCCAGTTCAGTGAAACTAATACACCGTCTTAAAAGCAAAGTGCTTATTTAACTTAATCATTGATCTTCTATCTTGTTGTGAAATAATAAATTATTAATTAAAACCGAATCTCTACTACTTAGTTTTTATTAAAAACATCATTCTTAAAACCGAAGCATTTATTCAGATTTTAATCATCATTCCATCCACGGCGAAATATCAAGTAAGAAAATATATTTAAATCTAAATACATCCCCAGAAAACCCAAGATCACTATTAAGTAAGACAACGCAGACTCTGGTGTAGATTCATATGTAAAAATAAATAATATTATTAAATCTATATTCACGATCCCGATTAATCGTAATAATATATAGGCTTAAACTTATAATAATACTGAGGTTGGGACTGTAGCTACTCCTAGCTCCATGTGTTATTATTCGTTGAAGGTACTTGACCATAATATCTGGGTTAATATATTATTATAAGGTAAAGTTTCATCAATAGCAACGGCCAAGCTTATTTTTGATTCATTACATTAAGATAACAGCTATTCTGGCCGAACATCACATTTCCTTTAATACTATGGACCATTTTTCCGATTTAATGAAAACTTGTTTCACAGATTCTGAGATAGCAAAAAACATTCATTTTAAACGAACTAAGACTACTGCAATTATGAAAAATGTAATTGGAAAGTATCATAAAGAGTATTTGACAAAATGCCTCAGAGAAGTTAAGTTTAGCGTTCTTAGTTCTTATTAATTAGACCTCTAATATTAGTTGTACAAAACTATCATGTGTAGTCGTAAGGTATTTTACCAAAGATGTAGGTAAACTTATGCTCATAATTCGGTCGCCAGTCACATGGTACAAAATTTTTCAGGCATAACAATTTGGACATGCATTTGTCATTCATTAAGTTTATGTGCTAGCGAAGCACGTAAAAGCCTTCCTCAACGGACAACGATGCGAAGAACTAACTCATAGCATTTACTATTTTTTCTCAACGAGCTAAGAGAAATGCTCAATTTGTTAAACACCCACTCATAAAATATTGTATCCATCTCAAACGAGATGATTATCATTACAGGCGGTTGTATCTAGATTGATGGAACAATGGGATGCTTTAAATTTGTATTTTAAGGATAGACTTTTAACTGAAAGACTTTTGATAATTGACAATATTTATAAATCATTAAATGAACCACTTATAAAATTAATTTTACTTTATCTTATCGAAATTCACCTCTTTAAATTTTTTTTTCAAAGTTCTAATGTTGTTATAACACAGCTTCATGATAAAATGGTTTTAACATACATATAAGGAAATATTATTGTTATATATAAACCTTAATTACATGAAAACAATAACTATTAACGATATAAATGCAGAAAAAATCGGACAAGTTCTTACTATAATCACAAATATACTCGGGAATCAAAATTATGCAAGAAAAGCAAAAAAATTATGTATTTAATAATAAGGTATTAGTAGATGAGTTTTATTCAAGAGTTCAATTTTTTTTAAAATAGCATGTCTTCAAATAAAAAAAAAATGTTTAACTGGAGACCTTGTAATGTCAGCAATAAAATATGGATCCTAAAACCGTATTATCTATTAAAACTAGGTATGAATATAGCTCTTTATTTAATTTAATAAATGTATTGCCTAGGAATACATTATATATTATATTATATATATATGTAATATCCAGCGTTTTCCATACTTATAATCCCTACCATTTCTATAAATTATTTTATTAAATCAGTATGAATCTGATATTGTATAACAAAGGCACGCTGTCAACGATTTATTTAAAATATATAATTTAACGGCAGTGTTTTTTTATTATTTTATAAATACACTAGGATTTGTTCATCGACATCCTGAAAATGAATTTGGTTTTCCAATTGTAAATGTACCGTATGTTTAATATCATTATTACTACTAGTTTTTTAATTATTAATTTACCGTATTCATTATAAAGTGTTGATTTAGACGATCTTTTTGAACGGATTGATGAGCTGGTTACAGGCCAAATGTAAGAAACTTTAATACACATTGTAGTAATAAGTGACCATGTATATAAACAAAATAGTAATCATATTTGTAATGTAGGCCAGGGAAGCAAATGCGCTGAGACAGTTAAATTGTAAACTAGATATAAGTATAAAAAACTATAGTAAGAGGAGGCAGTTACGGTATGTCAATACTGCGATACGTTTGATTGTTAATTTTGTGTTTATTTATGTAAGTGAATAAAAAGTGTCTCCGACCCGAAAATTATATGTTTTGATTGAGTAGCCACACAATTCTAAGTGTACTCCTTAAATCTGATCTGTAACCGGT
The DNA here is from genome assembly GCA_020882235.1 of Schizaphis graminum. Lineage (NCBI taxonomy): Eukaryota > Metazoa > Arthropoda > Insecta > Hemiptera > Aphididae > Schizaphis > Schizaphis graminum. Next base: position 24,009,831 of record CM037033.1, on the reverse strand, counting down.
TAATTTATGGTCTTTGAAGATTGAAAGTCTAAACAAGTAATGTAGCGATATCGATATATTGAGAACCAAATTGAAACCGGTTAATTTATGGTCTTTTGGTTACTCAATTGTCGGTAAAGGTATATCACTTGAAAAGTGCATATACGACAACATATTTCATTTTTTAATTTATAATATTTGGTGATAAGACATGAGGAGCAAATGTCACCACCTATAATAAATATGGAAGACCTTAATGACACCGAAGAGATGTGAGAAACTGAAAATGAATCAGATGAAGTAAATGTGTCAACGGATACTGATGATGATTTATTAATAATGTAAGTATAACATAATTATTATTATCACTATTATTTCTGACACTTAAAATATTTGTAGTGGTGAAAACTACGACAACAATGAAGAAAATATGTCCGAAGTTTATTCACCAGATATCATGGATTTTAATGACTAGTTGTAAATAAAAATATATACTCATGTTATGTACATAAATGAATAAATAATAATAATTACATGTCTTTATTATGAATTTTTATTTAAAAATAATATATGTATACATATTATAATAGGTGTTAGTATTTTAAATGACTAGATTCAATTATACTACATGTTTCAAGCAATAACCGGTCATCATCAGCGTACTCTTCACCCCAGATAAGTCTTTCCAATGCTTCAAAACATATATCGTCATTGACTAACGAATATTCATCACCCCATATATCGCATATATCGATATCATTTTGGTTCTCTATAATCGTACATATTTTGTATAAATTACAAAACAAATATTACTGGCCTACTCTATCAAAAGACACTACTCAATTTATAAAAACGTGTCATAAATGCCAAATAAACAAAAAATTACCCGGTAAACCAATAGGACAATTACAACCTATTCCTATTTCAAATAAACCAATGGATAGACTAGTATTCGACTTCCTAGGACCATTACCCTCAAGTAATAAAAAGAAATACGTATTAGTAGCAGCTTGTAGTAACACTAAATACATATTCATCAAAGAGGTCGAATCAGCCACGGCTGAATCAACTGTCAAATTTTTAATACAAATAATTTCACACTGGGGATCTTTCAGACAATTGTCATCTGATAGAGACATCCACTTTAAAAATAAATTAATAGAAGAAGTTACACAAAATTTAGGAATCAAACAATTATTATCAACCGCATATTCCCCGGAAACCCAGGGCTTTGTAGAAAGAGTTAATGGAGTTTTATCTAGTTCTTTACTAAAAACTATATAAATGATGACAATCAACTTAGATGGTCATATTTTTTACCATACATCACACTAGCTTACAACGTAAGTCCTCAAACTTCCACTAATTATAGCCCTTTCTTCCTAATGCATGGCTTTGAACCTTATTTTCCTATAGATATTAAACTAATACCTGAAGGCATGCCATATAATATACAAAAATCATTGAAAGAACTAAACGACATAAGAAATAAAATTCCACAGATAGTTGGAAAAGCTCAATTAAATCAAAAAAAAATATTATGACAAAAGTCACAGGATAATAAGCTATAAACCAGGAGATCAAGTATTAATTAAATTTCCATTTTTACGCGTAGGCAAATCGCCTAAACTAGCACAAAAATATAGAGGTCCTTTTAAAATAATAAAAAAATTACAGAATTAAATTATAAAGTAGAATTAACATTGAATAATAAAACAACTGAAGACATTATTCATGTTAGACGAATCAAACCATATTATCACAGATAAAATAATTACTATATAAACAATCTTTTATTACCGATTACCATTTATTAAAAACAACTTTTCCCTTCATCATTTATAGAAACCATGGATCTACAAGGCCTATATTATCTACGAGATTATTCCTTCTATATTAACCATCAGGAGGAATTACAAAAGGAATTTAATTACCACCAAAAAATAATGAGCAAAAGGTTAAAGAAAATAAAAAAACAATCAAAAACATTACACATCAAGAAATTTCACCAAAAAAATGAATTTTGAATGCGATGGGATTGTATTGTTGGAAATATATTGACGTAGGTTGTGTGTTATCTGCATTTTGTTAAATAATTTTTTTATGTGGATCTAAAATCGTTGTCTGCGTTTTTGTTTCTTGATTTTGTTGCCAATGTTTCCATTTTCTTATTTCTTTGTGTTTTTTTTTTGTGTTGTCTTATGTGTTATTTTACTTCAGTCTGTGTTTAGCAGTTTGTCTAATTGTTTGTCCAAACAAAATTTTAAGATACCTGTCGACACGACTACTGTGGTCGTTTATACTTTTTTTGGTATGTAAAGTTTGTGTTTATTATTACTGTATTTTGTGCCTTTTTTTTTTATCTCTATTTTTTTTTCTTACTTAAATCTTGTCTTAGCTGGTGACCGTATGTGCCGCTTGGAGATGGAGTGGCCGGCGGGCATAGTACCCCCACCGTATGAAACGGTTGTGGCCATGTCGGAGAGAAATGACGATGAAGAAGACAACAATTATAATAATTCTTAGTTTTGTTATACGTCAATATTTATTTTATATTATATATTTTTCTTTATACTAACCATTAAGAGGAATTACAAAAGGAATTTGATTACCACCAAAAAATAATGAGCAAAAGGTTAAAGAAAATAAAAAAACAATCAAAAACATTGCACATCAAAGAAATTTCACCAAAAAAATGATCCTATGCTTATTAATGAATTAAAAATCACAAGGTCCGCTATTATTAAAAGCAAACTAATGAAAAATAAAATAACTGATGAATTTATAGATAAACTGAAAAAGTAGTTTTTGCACTAAAAAAAATCAAAAAAACATTTGCGTGTGAAATACCTGTCATTCAAACAGAGCACCCACAATTGTTTATATTAATAGACGTTACATTTTTGGATCACTTTTCAAATTCTGCCTCACAACACGGACCTCATGGCTTATGTAAACACCAAGTTTGTTTATATTGAAAATTTTTTAAAGACAACAATTACATCTCTGTACGCAGACCTCCTCACAAAAAAATGTGAGCTAGAAAGAACAATTTTAACCCAATTGTCTTTACCTTCTTATAGCCTCTCTGAGTTTGCATACGCCATGGGAGAAGGCCCAGGATACACTGCTATGAAAGCAGGAGAGATAATATACTTATTAAAATGTAAAGCAGTAAATGTGGAAATCAACACTCTAACAGCCTGCTTCAATGAACTACCTGTAACACATGAAAACAAAATCTATTACATGGCCCCCAAGACCCATACCCTTCAGAACTACGGTACTGAAATCGATTGTAATACAATATTTCCATCTGCATTTCTATTAGAAAGAGAATGGTTTGGGATAGCTCCGACACTGAGAGAAATAAAGAAATCTATAAATTTAAAACCCTCAACAAAATGGACATGGACTTACAAGAGCCCAGAAAGCCTCATGGTTGCAGGAATCTATAGTCATGAAATAATGAGTGCGTTACAAAAGCACCTTCTATTTCCTCAGGATATCGAAACTGCCCAAAAAAATATTGCTAAGCAATCTCTGAGATATGATTACACAGATCAAGGCCTCAGATTACAAAGTTTAATAGACGAAAAATCCATTGGCAAAATGGTGGAAACCAAACTCTACAAAATGTGGGGCTGGTTTTCTACTCTTGGTAACATTGTATCTGGACTACTTGGTGTGTTTTTCATCATAAAAATATTAACCAACATATTGAACACAGGGCTTAATATCTCCCTCCTGTACCAGACATTTGGATGGAGTCTGAAGATGCTAGCTGGTATCTTTTCCAACCTCACACAATTTATTATGCACAAACAGCATAAATATAATTTCAAAGAGAGTAAATATGATAACATAAAACAAAAAAAAGACATCGAAATACACCTTCAACAACAAAATCAAGATGTCTGGATAAAACCCAAAGATAACATATCTAAGGAAACAACTGAATGTAAAATTCACTAGTCTCCAGCAGCCAATATTAGGAAAATATCTTTATATAAAAAAAAAAAAAAAACTATTAACCAATTTATTTATATTATATAAAACTATTTAATCAAAACTATTTAACCAATTTTATTTATATTATATAAAACTATTTAATCATTTTAATATATATATATTAATCAACAATATTTATATTAGTTATACTAATAATTATTTATTTAACCAATATTAATGGGTGGGGCACTGAAACGGCCGATTTTAAAAATAGATTTTCTCAGTAGTAATTAAGATAAGAATTCTCACTAAATACTATTAGTTCAAAGACAACATGCCATTTAGTAAACATGGAACAGTGGAGTGGTAAACAACGTGCTTATGCGATAAAATCATTTAAATCGCATTATTTCCAAAAATGGTGATATTCATTGGCCACCTCGATCACCGGATTTATCAGTATGTGACTTCTTTTTGTGGGGATATTTAAAAAGTAAAGTCTATGCACAGAAACCTCGAAATATTGATGAACTAAAAAACAAAATTAAAGAAGAAATTTCCAGTACGCCTTTGGAAGTGATACACCGTGTAGTGGAAAATATACGAAGTAGGCTAGAAGAGTGTTTGAGAAGAGATGGCCATCATCTTGAGGACATAATTTTTAAAAAATAAATGGCATGTTATATATACTTCATTATAATAAATAATAATTAATTTTTATTTGGTTTTTTTATTTTATAATTTGTCTATGAAAATCGGCCGTTTCAGTGCCCCACCCTGTACTTAATCAATTACAGAGAAAATTGTACTACTCAATTTACCTTGAATAATTAACCAGACATCAAATTTTATATAATTTTTTTTTTTAGTTTGACAAATTTAAAAATGTAAAAACAATATTATATTATGAGGACATAATACCAAAAAACGAGGATGGATGTAATGATATTCACATTATTACGCCACTCAGCTTCATAATACATATAGTATCATCATAATATTGTCTGCAACTATTAAAATACTAATATGTAATTAACAACTAGGTATGTTTAATAACAATAGTTACCTATTTATATTATCATATCGTGAGAGCGCATTCAGTATCAGTTCCTTTTTAACACTGAACGCTAGTAACGATAACATTTTGGTGACCTCGACGTGATTGATTATATTATAGTTTCATTTGTTTGATTGCTATCAATTGTATCTATTGTTGCTTCTGCCCATCAAGTAGATTTGTATATTTTGTGAGTTACAATATCACAAGTTAGTTGTTATATCACACTGAAGAAAATATACTATTATGCTATTATGGCTCGGTCAGCAGAATTGAAAAAACTTATAAAGAAACGAAACTCTATCAAGTCATCAATTGAAACTATAAAAACTTATTTGGAGACCTTCAATCCATCAGTTCAGTCCATTCGCCAAGTTTCAACTCGCCTTTCAAAACTAAATGAACTCATGGAGAAGCTAAATTCAGTTCAAGATGATATTATAGACCTGGGTGAAGAATATGATCAAGAACAGGATGATAAAAATGAGCGGCAAGTACAACTCAGACAAAAGACCCCTCAAACACCAAGCTCAACGCATCCCACTCTTAATTCCCCGTCCCCACCATCCAACTCCAGGCGACTAAATGGCCAAAATGGAGAATACAACATTTTTAGATATAATCATCATTTTATCGCTAACCTTCTATCCGACATTAATCTCATCATATATTCTCTCTAACTCCACCCAAGCGACTACTAATTCCGGAAACTTAGTTTTATCTGACACTATGAACTATTACATTCCTTATGATAGCTCAGTTACTATATTAAAAGATCTGCAATTTCCAGTTCGCAGCCTTAAGACTCATGAACCTGGTCCACAAGAGAACAATATTAATGCTAGGATCCACATATGGAGAGCCCAACTTTTGAAAAATTGTCATCATATGGTGTCCTGATTACCTCATATGAAAGGGTGACCACTTGCTATACATCATTTACAGGGGCAACCTCTATAAAATTGAAAACAGAATCTCTGATACCCATCGATTGACTTAAGAAAGAATTCTTTTATGGATTGTTAATAATGATAAAGAAGACAAAAGATCTTTTTTCTCAAGTTCAAAGAGTTATGGAATTATCTGAGAAAGATAAATTCTCTGATTGTGATTACTGGTCTTTTGGAGAGAAAAAACATAACGTTGTCAAATTAAGGTTCGTCCCCATTCAGTGGTCAATCGGAAATACTCTTACCACACCCATAAACAAGCTGGACTGTCTCAGAACATCATTGGATTGTAGACTCAATGAAAATTCTCATCTAGTGCCTGTAGGTTCTGAACAAGAAACTTCAGAAAATTTGTGTGCACTAGAAAAAATAGGGTCTTTAATTGGTTGGTTATTCAGCTCAGGACCTGAGTGGAGAATTTCCCATTTCCTATCTGCATCCACCAGGTTGAGAGTTAGAATTGATCAAGTATTATCTGCGTTTTCCAATCCATTATATTCTACATCGACAGGATATGCTGTTTTCTCATCACCTGACGGATTTTTATTTTCTTTAGAGTCATTCACCAGCACCAATGTAGTCCACGAATTATTCAAAAAAATCCAATCCTACAACTTCTTCGTGGAAAAGTGTTCCTGACAGGATTTCACATTACACTCAAAATTGACCATCTCCGGATGCCTCCACATCTCTAAGTTCAAAAACCAATATTAAAAAAAGATCACCAAAGGAAAACGTCTCCAATCAAGGTATGAACAGTCTACCGACCATTTATCAAACACAATGGTTATTGGAACATCAATTATGGGACTTAGCCGCACATGAGTGGGATGTTGATTCTCTCAGAAATTTTACAAAAGAATTCAATCAGGAATTCTTGATACAAAAATGTCAAATGAGGTATAAATTGCTGAGGGTCACTAGATCCATTTTCTCCATTGATCCTATGCCGTTTTTATACACAAATATGGTTATGGGACACTAATGTAGTTGAACAAGTAATAGAAGGAACGCTTGTCTACAAGACAGAGACTCCCGTCACATCAGTCTCTATCTTTTAATACATAAAGGGGGCGATACAGTGTAGACCTGAGTAATAAGATAGTAATCAACCATATATTATAATACCATGACCCGTAATAAGAATAGTACGACGAAGAAATACTTAGGAATATATAATGGGGAGTAAAATACCTACATACCTGAAAGGTAATATATTAGGCCTAGTCGCTATGAAAAATAGCCACCTATACTTTGACCATCAGAAATCGAAGATGAACGAACTCAACGATACATTGTAGGCCTATAATATGACTGTCAATCATATTTATGATTATTGAATATTAATCTCGAGTTCTGAGAATCTCGAGCGAGGCTGACCACAGGCGTGTGGGGATATCGTCACCGGACGTCATTATCGCACGCGCATCCTCTGAAATGCGTAATAGCGTGAGAAGCGAATGACCTGAATACGAATAGGCCAGAAGGGACATGGGTAGGAGATCAGGGGACACCGACTATATAAGGGGGTCCAGAAGAAGATTCCCTCAGACGTGATATTCCAGAGTTAGCGCAAGCACCTTCACGTCACTCTATACCAGAAATCGTTCATTTGGACTTAGAATAATTTTCAATTAAATTAAATATTTGGACTTAGAATAATTTTCAACCAGTTTAATAAAACACTTAGAAATATTTTGACTATTTTATTTCGACACGACCTGTATTTTTCGACAAGCTGCTGGCCCACTACACTATGATTATGACCTACAGGGCAGTAAGCGCATCAAACTATAAAGTACAATAGAATGCATTAGAATACTATTAGAATTATACTGTAATTATATCAACTGATTATATAATTATATCATATGCAACAACTACAAGGACAACCGGAAGACCATGGGTCAAGTAAACAAGAGTCGCACCACATACATAAGGGAGCTCAAAGACCAACAACGGCAGATGTACCACAGCCACCAACACCTGAGCACCTTCACGACACTCAGCTACTTCTTAAATTAATTACATGTATTTTATTTTATACGTAATAAATCATTAATCGTTAAAGAGTTGTAACTTTCATTTCAAATATCATCTTTGAGTCAAGTATTGATATTGGCACGCAACAACAGCAACTAGTTATTTACCAGCAATCGTGTTACCATTTTTTAATTTTAGTTTAATTATTGTACACACTCAGCTAGTCCTCGCATATTCAAGACCTGTCCTAGGTGTTAGTGGTGAACAATTAGGTGTCCGGGGTGCGCATATTATTATTATATGCTACCGGCCCGCACAACGCTCAACTCACCTGCTACGTTATTTAATATGATGATGGATACACACGAGTAGAGCAATAGAGTTTTAGTCGCACGCAAAACATTTAATATCTATGTGTAAAATGGATGTGTAGAGTGGTTTGGTATAAAATACTTATATTTACATATAGTCATATTTATGGTGATACCTAGAGAAGAAAAAAATCAACTAAAATCAATATTGGAAAATTGGAATTTATGCTTCCTTACTGAAACATGTTTAGGTATGTTCATAATAAATAATTAAAAATATAATTGTTTTAGGTGCTTACAATTTAAATACATTTAATTGTCAAATGGAAATATTAAAAATACTTATAGGTAATGGGCAAATACCCCAAAATCTTTAGTATTCAACCCTAATGTTGTTAAGTTTACAACATTCTTCCACTTTCTCTTCAAATATATACTACACTTACAACAAAAATAATTTTGTGTTAATAAAATTAAAAGTAATGTATATTATAGATCAAACCATTACCGTTGAGGTGTTAAAGTATATGAAACCAATGCACGTTGAAAAATTGTTGAAAAATTATACTTTGGGTGTTCAATTAAAATTTGAAAAAGAATTAATTATATGGCAACAACAACAAATACAAACAGATCCAACTACAATATTACCTGAAAAAGATCAACAATCCAAAATGTTACCTGCAGTTGAATCAATAATTGAAGTATTCAATGTGGTGAAAGATTCTCCCAATGGGAAATTGGTGCTTTACTATTTTAAAGTTTATAAAAAACTGAATGATTCAATTAGATGCAAATTAGTAGATATGATAATACATTACATAATTTCTTCTAAAATGCCGATGACTATAGAACTGGCTGATAGCATAGCTGATCAAATCGTCTGTATGTTTTCATCAGAAGTAAAGGTACCTATAAATTTAATATTTAAGTTACCTATAATATGTTACTATTGATAGCTTTATGCTTCAAACTTTTATGTAATATGATATTGGTGCATTCATTTAAAACATTAACTGAGAAAAAAATTATATTGGTATTAATTAAAATATGATTTTAAGAAATTGTTCATGCATATCTATTTAAAATTGTATGCGATCGTTAAAAACAAGTGGTTTACTTAACAAAAGTGTTAAAAAATCAAAACTTAATACAATGATCACAAGAAATATTACTTTCAGTTAGTACTTACAATTTAATCAGTTTATTAAAAATAATTAAAAACATGAATTACCTAAATATTTATTTTTATTTAAAACCAGCACCAGAAACTGATATTAATGACATGTTGGATTTAATCAAATATGGTAACAGTTCTTTTCCCGAATTTCAAGAGCAATGGAAGGCAACTGTACAGTATAGACTACAGAGAATAAGTTTATTGAATTCAACTACAGAAATAATAAATGAATGGAAGAATATTATACAATTCCGTTAGGGTACAAACTTGTAAGTAGAAAACAAAAAAAAATACTAATTACAATTTAATTTATCATTTATCGATTACTGGTTTGTTAAGCAAAGATAAAATAAATGTTGATTGTATAAACTATTTATTATTTTTATAAAATATTTTTATTATCGTAACAAAAATCTTTATTATAATAATACAATTTTTATCAAATAATTATCAATTCCATATCTACCAATATTATTTTATCAAATTAATAAATATTTTATGGGGTCATTATTAATAAATATTTTATTAAATCGAACTATTTTTTTTTTTTTTTTGAATTTATTGTTATTTTTCGTTGAGTGCACACACGGTACTTTATTATTTCACAAAACATTTTTAAATGTTTATGTTTTTACATAACAGTTTAACTTTTAAGTGTTGTGTTTCATAATCAGTCAACAATTAAATAAATATGTCCTGTATTTTAAAAATGAATAATATAGATAATAGTTTTCACAATATTAATTTCAACTTCCAACTAAAAAATAACCAATATCAAATAAAAATGACTTGTATTTGACAAAATAATAAGTAGGTAAATATTTAAAGTTTAGCATTTTTCATCAACAAATTAATGTAGATACTTTCTATTTAAAACAAATTAAAGGTAAATATTTTCACATTTTCACAATCTTATATTTCATTTTGAGCTGTTTATAATATGAATACATATATAATATTTAATACTCATCACTATAAAATAATCAATAATATAATAATATTGTCATGTTAATTTTCACATACAATTCGTATTTAATTTAACTATAATATATACATTATACGTTTATTAAGAATAAGTCAATTATAAAAAAATACAAATTTAACTATAATGTATGACATCAACTGTCTCACTGTGCTCCTTCTCACAGTATCCTGGTATCCCCTATATTATATAAGTGATGGAGGAATATTAGTATGTATGACTCTTAATCATATTCATAAATTATATATTAACTACATCATTAATTAACAGGATAATATGGATAACTTAAAGAAAAACTTGATGATGCAGTCGAACACAAGGTTCATGTCTGTGGGGGACTTGACTATTGACATTCCATATCCAATTGTAAGAATGGAAAACCGAGACACTCAATATGGACTGTCCGTTCACTGTGTACTAGAGGGCGGTGAAGATGGGGGATTAATCGAAGTATATCTCCCCAGATCAATAAAGATCCGAGATAAGGATGTACAGGAATTCAACCAGGGAGGAGATAATAAGATGTTAAACCTTATCATCAAAGGACGGCGTGGATGATCGTTTAATATCGGCTTTCAATAGAGAATATAAATAAACATGCATAAATATTATTTATTTATTTATTATTGTAATAAATCGATCATATTTAATTTAATTGAAAATATGTTTTACCTTATAACAGGGGCGTAGCCAGGATTTTCTCATGGGGGGGGTTTTCCAAAATTTGTTGGTAAACTTACCTATATTTATATAAATCCCTAAAAGCTTAGCATTACTCCATGTAGCAAAAAAAAACTCATGGGGGGGGGTTGTGACCTGATAACCCCCCCCCTTGGCTACGCCCCTGCCTTATAACCTATATGTCATGTTCATACTCTCTGTAGAATATAATATAGTATATATAACTACAGTGGCGTATTTTGGGAGGGTGTCCACGGTGTCTGGACACCCCCCAAACCAAAAAAAAAAATTCAATGTCGATAAATTTTGAAGGGAATTTGGCAAACAATAATATGTGACTCGTTATGAACTAATTTAATATTATATAAAGTCATAAACTAATTTGGAAGGAAAATAAATTTAGTTTTAAATAATGTACTTATTATCCTATTATATATTTTTTAATTATTATAAAACTGTTATTCTTATAGCATCAATGGTGTCGAATATAGCAAACAAAATATAATATTGTAATAATTAGTAAATTATTGTGACCGATGATGGTAACTACTGTGTATTAACTATTAATATGTTTTAATAATATTATATTATATTTGCTTTTAAATTAAAATAATGTTTACAGTAGGTATTTTATACCTGTATGATTTAAATTACATACAAATTACTAGTTTTAATTAATTAAATAAAAAATGTTTCATTACAATATTTGAATATTTGATGAGTATATTATGAGCTTTGTGGTAGTAGATGTAAAACAAAAATATTGCAACCAATTAACAAATAAGTATATACCTATATCATTTGGACACCACCCAAAAAAACGTACAAAATACGCCACTGTATAACTAAATAGGTAAAGAGTTAATTATAGTTATAAAATGTGGAATCGCATCGTAGTAATAAGCTGAGATATAAAATATTATATATTATCTTCATGTCTGTATAATAGAGTGTAAGTTATTAACATTCGATCTATATTCTACAATAAAATGTATATATTTTGGAGGTAATAGTATTTGAAATATATAATATATAATATGTAAATGAAACAGTTAAGCGTAATGTGAGTAATAACATGGTATTATTCTACTAGAAATAAGTGTATGGTATTTTATAAAAATGATAAAGCTATGAATTTAGTGAAAAATATATTTAATTATTAAACGTATATTATATTATATACAGTGAAATATTGTTTACCAGTGGTTAAAACTCTTGAAAATATTTTTAAGAAAAGTGAAAGTGTTTCACTTTCAGTTAACCTTTAATGACTGCTGAAGCGTTAACGGCCTCTGATTCTTATTATTATTATAGACAGTCGAATTTTCTCTTTTAGTTTTTACTAAACAAAGCTATTAAATCATAATCCTTTACGTGTTTTAAAATAAATATAATATAGAATGATGTTTAAATATCATAACCATTAACAATAATATAATGAGTTAGTATCTTTCTGTTATCATATTCAAACAAACGACATTGGGTAAATTATATTAATATTAACATGATGGAATAAGTTTTCTAACATATTTAATTTAATTTAATTTAATTGAAAAAATGTTTTATCTTACAACCTGTACGTTATGTTCATACACTCTGTAGAATATAATATTGTATAACTATATAAGTAAAGAGTTTAATTAACGTGTATGGAGTCACATCGTGGTAATAGATTAAAATATAAAATATTATATATCTTCACGTTTTTATAATAGAGTTTAAGTTATTAACATTCGATCTATATGTCGGAGGATATAGTATTTGAAATATATAATATGTAAATAAAACAGTTGAGCGTAATGAGAGTAATATATAATTTTAATGAGTTAATATTATGAAAATTCATAAGATTTAAACTTAATTTACGATACAACAATGTGCATTTGGAAATAGTACTCTGTGAAGTTACTGTCTTATAAAATCTAATAGAATTAATATTAGAATGACACTTATTTCTAGTATTATAATTATGCTCTATGGTATTCAAACAATGTCTTTATTTATATATAAGTAAAAGCAAAGATTTATAATATAATATTGATATAGGTTGAACATTAAAATCAATATATAACTGTTTTGTTGGATACAAAAAAGGCTTTGAGATAATAAGTTTTATTAAACTATTGATAGTTGTAAATAAAGGAGTCAAATAATTTTTATAAGTACCACCCCAAAAGGGCAATCCATAGTAAACTAAGGACTGAACTAAAGATATATACATAATTCTCAAATGTTTAAAATCTAAAACATATTTTAATCTTTTAAAGTTATAAAATAACTTCCTAATGGTATTAACCAATTTATCTATATGATAATTCCATTTAAGTTTATCATCAAATATTAACCCTAAATATTTAATATGATTTACTCTTTGAATATGTTGACAATTACAGGATACAATTTTGTTTTTACAATTTAAGGAATGTGGACAAATGACAAGATTATTCAATGTAATTGAATTAGGTCTAAGATTAAATAATATATAATTAGATTTTTTAAGATTTAACTCTAAGAAATTATTGTCATACCAATTCTGTACACTATCTAATGAGAGATTAACTTCATTAAATAGGACATCAATACTTTTATTATTAAAAAGCATAACCGTATCATCAGCAAAACTATAAATATCACCTTTTATAGAAACATAAGGAAGGCCATTGACATAAATATTGAACAGTAAAGGGCCTAATACAGAACCCTGTGGAACACCAATTGAAATATTACTTAAATTACTGTATTCATTATTAACCAAGACTATCTGAGTTCTATCGCTTAGGTATGACTTATTAATTTTAAGATATTACCTCTTATCCCAGCATAGTGTAACTTTCTTATTAATAGATCTAAATTTACAGTGTCAAATGCCTTTTTTATATCAAGAAAAACACCTATTACATAATTACTTTTATCAATATTATTATAAATATAATTAGTACCTAATATGAAATAAAGCGTCATTAGTGGATATTCCCTCCCTAAAACCAAATTGCTTAGAAATTTAAAAAAAATTATATTTATTTAAAAAATTGACCATTCTGACTTTAATACATTTTTCTAATATTTTTGAAATTGATAGGGTTAAAGAAATTGGTCTATAGTTCTCAGGTAAGCCTGTATCGCCAGATTTAAATATTGGGATAACCACTGCTTTTTTGAAGGCAAGAGGAAATATACCAGACTCAACTACTTTATTAAATATAATTGCTAAAGGTTTAGAAATAGATGTAGAAGTTATTTTTAAAACCTTACCTATTTGATAAGTTGTTCTCATAAAAAGAACAATGATCTTTAATCTTAAGTATAAACTTTTTAATTTCATCATGAGTGATAGGAATAAAAAATAAACTTTCATAGATATAGCACCCCTTATTTAAGTAATGAAAATTTTCATTAGAATAATTTTTATTTAATATATTATCATAGATATTCTTCCCTACTGAGGAAAAGTAATCATTAAAAATGTTAGGAATTATTTTATTATCATTGTTTATTAAAGAATGTACTGTAATTTTGGAATTATTTGATGAGTTATTAGTTACATATTTAATTGTTTCCCAAAGTTTTTTGACATTGCCTTTATTATTATATATTATATTATGATAATACATACTTTTGGCTTTCTTAATCAAAATATTAAATAAATTTCTAAATTTATTATACTTAGAAATTAATGTTATATTATTTGGATTTTTAATTTTTTGACCATAAATTTTTTCTCTGTGTCTGATAGAAACAATGATTCCTTTTGTTATCCATGGTTTAAGTTTGTAGTTATAAGAATTAAATTTTCTAGAAATTTTTTTAGTAGAATTACCTAGCTATACATAAATCAATCTTGTTCACAAAATTGGTAACATCAATATCAATGTCATTACTACTTAATATAATATCCCAATTTAAATTATTAATACTTGAATTTAATTTATCAAAATAAATAACTGATAAAACTTTATTAGTATTATTACAATTACTATGTTGTGAAAGATTATCATTTACATTATATACCAATCATAAAACTGAAGATTGCCGCTTTAAAGACAATCCATTAAAATGTTAATTATGTAACAAGATGGGACATGAAGCCAAAAAAATGTTGGACATATTTCCTCAAATTAAAAAAATAATAGCTAAGTTAAACAATAAAAAAGACACCCATTGTTCCCTTACATGTCAAATACAAACTCCATAATTAAATATTCAATTAATAATATTCCTAATGCATTATACATTAATGCTAAATTCAACAATAACAATATCCCAATAACGATTGATACAGATGCAAATTTATGTTGTATTAGACATACTCTTGTACCAGAATATCAAAAATTCACACAACCACCACCAACACCCGCGTGAGCCACCACTGGCTAAACATGATCCTCACTTTAATTACCGAGAGTGTGTTAGCAAAAAAGTAATGAAAAAGATGAAAACGATGCATCACAAGGGGGTAAGCAGCTGAATTATTGTTGTAGCAGTGAGAGCAATAGCAGTAATAGTAGCGGTGATGAGGATTGTTTTTCTGATACGTTCGATCTCGTAATGAAAAACAAGCCTCGCCGGCTGACTGTAATATATAAATCTACAATTCATGTAGACTAGGATTTTAAAAAATTAACCGATACCGTGACGTTGGACAATCGCACCAACGCTGACGGCACTGTAGAATATAAATATTATTGTAATAATTTTTCTACATATGCAGAGCCCACTAGTGGAGTAAAATTAGCAAATATAATTAAAGCAAATCCAAAAACAATACTAACATAACGTAAAAATATAAAAATTTACTATTATAAAACACAATCAAAGTACCTCCATTGGGAGGTCTCTTCACTCCGTTATTCCTGTTATTGTATTATTATATAAATTAAGCTTATTGTTCAAAAATTTGTAACAGATTGCTAAATAAAGAATTAAGTTAAAAAAAAAAAATAATAAATAAAACACAATAAATTTCATGACAAACTATCCGTATATTTATAAGTGTAATCATATCTAAAGAATCTTCACAATAAACATAATAATTTGCCACTCCTACCGGAAAACCTAATTCTACCAGGCTCTAAAGAATTTAAACTAATGGCGATGCTAAATTTAAGTAATATAAGTTAATAACATGTGAAATTAAGTAACTAACATTCAATGAGTATCAAGTAAAGGATAAAATTAACAATGTTTTATGAATTATACATAAATAGAACACACGTATTATTATTGTTCTGTATTCCAGTAAAATATTTCATATAATAGATCAAATGTATAAATATAGATAAGTAAATTTAGTTACATATTAGTACACTCCCGTTTCAATCAAAACAGTTGTTATGTAAAATTATTTTTACTTTATTATTTTAAGATAAAGGAAACAAAAATAATAAAATATAAGTATGGATAATCAAGAAAAAAATTATTTTTTCAAATTGTTACCTAAGTACTTTTTAAGAATATATATTATTTATTTTTTAAAGTTTAATATCATATAATACACTAATACCCATCATATAGTTTTAAATATAACATAAATTATTATATTTCAAATAATAAATGTAAGCAAATATTTTTTTTAAAGTATATTTTGAATATAAAAATTAAAACATATTATCAAATTTACTAGAAGTCTTAGAAGTTATAACTGTATTTTGTTATTCCCAGGGATTTTATTTAATTATATATTCTTAATAATTGTATACAAAATAGTCATAAAGAAATAATTTGATTTAACTTTTGTTTGATAAAAATTATCATTTAATTATTTAATTAATCAAGTTGGTGTTTTTCTTGGAAATATTCTACCGTTCTGTTAAAATAAACAATCCACCATTATACTATATTTTTGGGTCATAATAAAAAATGCAATTTACAAACATTCAATCATTCCATTGTAATATTTAAATACAAATTAATTTTAAATACACTTAGTATTTAGTTTTAAATTAGGTATGACATAAAATATTTTAATGTTTTTCCACCTAAATACAAACTGTATAGAATTTTTTTTCTATCTTTAATATACATATGTATTATAAAATAAAATAATTAATTCAACGCCATTAAAAATTGTCCACTTTACAGCATATATAGGTAATTTACTACGTATTTGAATATATACAAATATATTTTATAATAGTTGCAATACTTGATGATGCTTATTTACTTGTGTTTATAATTAATTTTCACCACAAAATATCAAACTTACAAAATGCTGTGACAACAGTGTGGTTTTATTTAAATACATGCAACTACACTAAGAACTTACAGAGCGCAATGTCATGCCAGAGGTTCTTATAGTTTACATACTTCTCAACTTTGAACTTATCAGATCAAAAATACAATATAATATAGCATAACACCAATGGTATGCATTGTATTGATGTGTGAATGTAGTACTTACATAAACACGAGATCTATCAATCAATCTTGTAAATTAAGTGTTTTACCTCAAAATTTTCAATTTTGTCTAAGTAAATACATCTCTAGTAGCAACTCTTGTACCTATTTAAATACAGTAGTAAGTACCTACTATACAACAGTTAAAAGTGGATATTCAACGTAAATTTAATATAAATAATTATTTTGTGTTGTAATAAGTATATTTTGACTTCATATTAGGTAAGTTGATGATGATTTATTTAAACTAAACTAATTCTAAGTGTATAAAAATTAACATAAACACTGTTATGCATGAAAAACTCAATTGAAATGTAAAGTTATGGTATGATACATATTATAACAGATCAATCAACTAACATACTTGTTGATAAATTCAAATCATTTTTTCATTATAAGATTTTATTATTTTTACTTGTAATTAATATTTATCAATTTATCATTGTTTCTTTATGACTACTTTTAAGTTTGCATTAAAAACAATTAGCTTGTCTTAAATAAATAAATGCACAATTATAAACTTTCATTGGTTATATTTAACATTAATGCTTTATTCTTATTTAATAATAAAACAAATAACAGATTGGGATAAATGTTGTAAGGGCAAAATTACTAATCAAAATATCAATTATGATTTTTAAACTTACTGATAGTTCAAAATTACTCATGTCATAACTTTAATAACTAATATTAAAAATAAGTTGTTATAACTTTTCACATGTTATTACTTTTACTCATATGCAGTTTTCATTTATTAATTTTACTTGCAAATTAAATTATTATTACCTCCTATTCCTGGGATGCAAATTTTTTATATTAATAATGTATTTTAGATTATTTTACAATAAGTTATATGTTCCTGATAAGCAGAAATTCAATCTAAAATAACAATACCACAAATTAAAAACAAAGAAATATATATATTTTGTAGTAGGTACAATTAGATATTTTTTATAGATAAATTAAATAACAAGTAAATATATGCCTAGTTTTGTATAAAGCATTAAATATACATATATATACATTAATTTAACAGAATACTACACCCACATATGTTATCATAAGCAACACACACAAATGTAGCATCCAAGCATCCTGTTAAATATAAGTACCTAGATTAATTTTAATTTTTAATTTTTAAATACATACATACATTATAAAAATGTAAAAAAGTTAAGAAAACAACTATACGGAAACAAATGTATAATAAGTCTAGTCAGTAAATATTACTAGGCCAATAACTATATTATGTAATATCTACATATCTATATCTACGTGTTGGATAGTCGATAGACCGACGCAAACACGACCGTGTACAGTGTACTAGGGAGTAGGGACAACATTTAGGCAATTCATAATCTCGTCTTAGCCGCCCGAGATTTTCTGCAGTTCAGAATTTTTTTCAGAATCAAAATCGAATATCTTAAACTGACTTTAATTTTGTCAAAATTTTACGTATTATGAGCTCAAATTAGTAGCGAGGCCCCTTAACATAGCATATCGGTGCGCGTGAAAACTGGTTGAAAATGCAGAACACGAATCAACACCATGAGAAAATTCGGCACAAATTGTGTCGGAGACTTCGTACGGCGTTGACGCGACAGCAAAAAAAAAACTACATTATTAAAAACTATATTATTAGTGTTTGCGTTTGCGACAAAGGCGTGACGCAACGATAAGCGAGCGATCAAAAAACCACTAAAACACGATTGCACAACGGCGGAATACCGACTCGCACGAAGTACCTACGTCCTACAACGACAATAAATGTATGGAACACGAAAGACAGCCGTTGTCGGCGGTGTGACAATCACCTTTCTCACTCCGTGACGTAAAGCATCTATCGTTGCGTGACGTTTAATATTATATTTTGCACTTTTGGCGAACGAAAATTCAAATGGAATTTGAAACCAACAATAGTACAAATAGAACATAGTTATTAGGTACCGAAAACGCACAAGAAACAGCGTAGCGGCTAGAACCGTAGGGAATCGTTCACCCACCGGCAATCGGCATCACGATTCACGTTAGGAATCGCAGTATTGGCGATGATTGATAAATTAAATAAAAAATAAATTTAATTGATAGACCGTAATGACAATATGGAACACGTTTTGATGATTTTTGCACATGTATTTAATTCCATTGATTAACGTGTTACTTAATTTAAATTGTGACACACACATATTTTTTAAATGTGATTTATTATTTACACAATTACGCGAATTGATAATTTTAGAAAAATGCAGACTAATTTTGAAATGTTAGGTAGGTAACCATTTTTGTTTTAAGTCAGATTTAAATTAATAAGAACATTTATTTATAAGTGCTACTATATGCCTGATTTCCATACCTTAAGTATTAAAAATAGTAACTTTATGTCTCATTTTTGTATCTATTCGTTTCCCAGTATAAAATCAAATGCAGACCCAATGAACGCATATATTTTTCAGTTTTTTTGTTGTTCCTTTTAAAATTACCGAATGTGAATGTAAATAAGTTAATGTTTCATACAATGATCGTAAAAGTGAACAAGTTAATTAATATTATCAAATGTCAAATATAATCCAATTAGATAGATTTGTAGAAATATTCAAGAAAAAATTGTTATCATTAGCTCGAAACTATTACGAATCGTACAAATTATTTACAAAAAACCAATAAAATAAAAATAATAAATATATAAAATTACATAAAAAAAACACGCTCTATACTAATAAATAATACTTAAAACAATGCTTATATCTGTACGTAATACCATTGATCGACCAATCATCGAGCTGGCCTACACAAAAAAATACTCACAGTCCGATCGTGCTCGTTCAGGGTTTTACAAACATCGAAACGATTCCTATCTTGCCGTAGGTGAACCGGTATGCGTGTAATGGCGATTAAATGTTCTGTCGCGCGCGTATAATGGTTGTCGGTTGACGGTGGTACACAGTTGATTTAAAAACAATAATGATAAATAATTAATTATGGAAAAAAATAAAAATTGAAGTCGCAACTAGGAATACTCGAACAGTACGCAGCGGACGTGGCGTTCGTACTAATTCAAGTATTCGACTGCTATAATGTAGTAGACACTAGACTAGTGTCATTGCTTGTTACTGGCAGTGTGGTCTGTTCGAAGTGCGGGTACCTGCGGAGCAGCGCTCCACGAAGGTTCATATACCCGGAGTGGGAGGGCTGCGGTAGTCATTGGCTAATACAATTTATGCGTATCTAATCCATAATAATTTTATGACAATAATGGTCGGACACCAGTAGAACGCTGTCAGCACATACTTGGAAAGTTGATGACATTACGGAAATGAATAGAACATATTATATTATAATATTTGTTGGAAAATCCAAACAATAAAAACTCAATATTCCTTACTGTACTCAATGCCAAGTAGGTATTTATTATAGGTCCGTTTATGTTGCATAAAAATGTATAATACCATGCCCATGCATTGTATTCATATCTGTTTTCGTCGACAACACAACACTGTACCTATATAATATCTATATATATATATACATCCATATTTCTATTGAAAAGACGGCGACTGTCGTACGACATTATGTACAGTTTGCGGTTTCACAAACAGTCATATACATTTTATAAATACCGATAGTCTCTGATTATTATAATATTATCTGCGTTAATAAAATGCACTAAAATACAGACAAGCACGACTATACTGGGAAAATATTTAATCATTATATTATACATACGCACGTAGGCTGCATATATCATTAAAATATTAATCTACAATATTATTTAAATACACAACAAAACGTGAAAACGATTTCAAAATTGTATTACTATAATACAATTATACCGAAAATCCGTCTACATATTATATTATTTACTATTTACAATAAATACCTATTCTATATACCCACAACTATAAATTAATTTATTATTAAGGCACCACGGCAAATAATAGATACTATTATAATACTACAACTACACTAAAAATGTAGATAATTATCTGTAAATTGTCCAATGATAAATTGTAATTTTCAAAATTTGTGAATTATTGATTTAATCGATGGTATTACAAAGTAATTGCTTAATTTTGTAATATCGGAATTATAAATTATCTAATTTTTCTGTCCCACATTGATCTATCAATATCTATTTATGTAAAATAAATGTTTATTTAATTATTTTCTTAAGCTGACTGGATATTTTTAAGTTTTTTAAATATCTAATCTTCTATTTAATCTACCTTTCGTCTAAAAAAACATCACTAGTTATAGAACTATATACTAAATTGTCTATATTAACTAAATTTACTATATTAACCAACTATATTATAAGAATCAAGAAATGAAATTTCCTCGCTGTAGTACATACTGCGTGTGTATAGGTAGTAGGTACCTATTACTTATATATTATACACCGTGAATCACTATTGAGTATTGACTGTGTTTAATCAAGACAATAATAATTAAGAAGTATACATGTATGCCAAGTTCGGAATTTCAATTGTATTATAGCCTTTTATTAACAATTGGGAATCCTGTTAGCGCCGCGTCTGATCCTACTTTTTGGATTCACGGTTATCAGACACGACTCGCGATCTGTTGGAGGCGGGAAAAGGTTAGGTTATTATTATAAGTATATTATTTTAAACTAAATAGTTTTATAGGAAAAGTTAAGTTTAACAGTATCATCTACGGTGCCAGTAAAGACACATAATATGCAAGCCTATTTTTACTATAAAAAGCTTGCGTATGAAATATGAATTTGATCGATTAGAGTCGGAAGCTGATGTCAATATCGAACTCCAATTCAAATGCCGTTCCATAACCATAATGTAAAGGTAGGACTTAAAAGATTCAGTTTCATTAAGTGTTCTATCAAAAATATTTTGGCTATAATTTTTTGTTAATATTTTTTATATTTTATTTTCCTATCACTTTAATATTCAAATGTTATTTCTTGTATAGAATATGAATAGTCGGAAATACGGATATTAGTTTTAGGATATAGTTCTCTTCCACTATAATAATACCAGGTAAATGCCAAATGTATGCTATATGTTGGTATCCGAAATGTATGTTAAATACATACAAAGTCCGAAATTGTACACTTCGAATTGTATACGATGTTGCTGTACAAAGTACCTAACTAGATTGTACAAGTTAGGTCAATTCAATATTTCAATTTATTAACTTCACGTCTTCACCTACTTTTATAATATCGTAGCGACTCAAACGTTTGTAGTCTAATGAAGTCTTATTTTTCCAATTTTTAGCTTCAGGTACCTCATTTATTATTTTTTTGTAATTTTCTTCACTAGCTATGGCCATTGAATTTACACTTAAATTAATAACTTTAATTTTTTCGTCCAACAAATTTTTAAAATTAATATTATTTTCCACTTCACTGCTCATTTTGCCAGATTGTATAATACTATAATCACACTAATATAAGTTGAAATATTGCAGCAGTTCCGCGTACAATGCACTAGTTGACTATTCCGTACTAAAATCTGTTTAAATTATATTTCTGAACGACAGTATTGTAAAGTCGTTTAGATAAACTTTATCATTTTTAAAGTATTATACCTTTACTAATATGTTAGATTCCACGTAACGTGGGAAACACAACTTATAAGAATATATAAGAGATGATATTATATATCTTATTATAGATTCACGTACTTTTTTATTTTGTTCCACAATGTGTACAGTGTACATAGTAATATTATATAGTTTTATAATAATATTTTTTTTATACGAAAAATTGTTATTTAAAGAATATGTTTTTAAATTTTGTGATTTGTACAATGATTGTACATTTCGCAATTTGTACAGTAATTATTGTACACATCGCAAGTTGTATAATGTAACTTGTACAATCTAGTTACTTTGTACAGCAACATTGTACAATTCCGGACTTTGTATGTAACATATAGAAATAATATATTGATCATACTGATCATGATTAAGGTACAAATAAATAATACCTTATCCATTGTTGACAATTATAATTGACATCACGTTTCGTTTCCTATAATACCCAGAAATAATATTACAAAACACGATATGAAATTTTGAACAGATAATATTGTATTAATTGTTGTGTGTTTAGATCGTATTTGTAATCATTCTGTTTTCATTATTTGAATAGTATAATAGGTATGCCAATTGCACCAGACACAGTACAGTTAAATGTAGAATAAGGTTATTTTAATGTTAGATTAAAGTAAATATAATATGACGTATGTATGGCATGGTTTACAAGGTACGTTTAATGGTTCGAATACATAAAATACCGGGTATTATACAAAAATGTCCGAGGAAAAAATGTCCACGGTAAAAATGTCCGAAACCAATAATGTCCTTAGTAAAATTTTTCAAAATCTAAAAACTATTGAACAATATAATAAAATGAAAACACTCTGTTACACATTAGTTATCCATGTCAAAAAACACCCTGTGTTCTACTATGAGTGTGAATACCTGTATATATTTATACCTACCTAATTTGTATTTGACACAATTATTTTTTTAAAAATAATAAGTTATGAGGAAATTTGTTATGATTTAACACAACACTAAATTAAAGCTAATAAATTAAATAACCAATTTTACTTTATAGTTATAATTTATTACCAACGGCTAATGTCAAGAAATCGATACAAATGTAATACAAAGATTGAGTAGACACTGACCTGCCCTTCGACGACGCTTCGTGTTACACCAAAATCCTCGTGTTAGCGGATTCCTCGGTCTCACCGTCTAACAACACACTATTCCTGATGTTCGTGAATATTACTATGTAAAATTTATAATTATTCAGGGGTTCATAACAATAAAATATAAAACTAAAAATAATTAAAAATTTCAAATATTTATAATTTTTTTTTAAAAAAGAGTGATTATTTAGAAAATTATTCTATGTGTCTATGTGTAGGAAATTAACAAATTATTATATAGGTATTTGGCTAAAATTTCATTTACGGTTATTAAATTTTGAATTACCTTTTGAAGGAACAACAAAATATCAAAAATCGATCAAAGAGAAATCTGAAATGCTTAGTTATTTTACAAATATTGTGGAAAATTAAGTACACGCAATAGAATACAACGTTTGTACCCATCTAATTGAATATTAATTATGACTATTAAGATAACGAAATATAGGTATTTACTAATATTACATAACAATTCCAAATTTCAATATTATACGAGTACTTAAATTTTCCATGAGAATTGAAATAAAATAATATAATAGAA
The DNA here is from genome assembly GCA_020882235.1 of Schizaphis graminum. NCBI lineage: Eukaryota > Metazoa > Arthropoda > Insecta > Hemiptera > Aphididae > Schizaphis > Schizaphis graminum. The sequence continues at coordinate 23,985,122 of CM037033.1, read as the reverse complement.
GTTCTAGTAAGTAATATAATATTATACGAATACGATATTATTAATATTATTAAGTATGACAAAAAAAAATGTATTAGAGATCGAATGAACAAATTTCTAGATTTGTGTACGTTCATATTTTGTCATTAGGACACAGCTCGTATATCAAAAAAACATTTATAGGGCACAATTTGTGTGACCTAGAAAAAAACCTAGAACACAATTCTATGTTTAGAAAACAACACATTTGGAGCCGTATGGGTCACTGTAATGGATGTGTTAAATTTGAATTCAATGATGTATCATTGTGAGTATCTGAGATGAGACAATCTATCAGCCTATATCATTAAGTATATTTCACGATGGGCTTTAAAAAAATATAGATACATATAATTATTAAAGTAATTCATATTACTATTGATATTACGGCAGATTTTGTAGAAATTATAATATTTTTAATGTCTTTAAATGATTCTAAAAGAGTTTAAATATTTTGTAATTATGTTATATGTAGAAAACGCTAACATAAACATTTTGTGAAAATGTCAAGTATATCTAAGGTTATTCGTTTTTAAGTAACACCAAAAAAAAACAAAATCACTTCGCTTAGAATTTAAAATATACTGATAAAATATATCAACAGCGGCTATTTTTCGTTTGCATATACATAAATGTAAGTATTTTTAATTTATATTATTTTACAACATATACTTTTTATGTAAGTTATATTCAGATGCTTAATTAAATTTTTATAATTTCTAATTAGAAAAAAAATCTTTAATTTTTTTATATTTAATTATTATAACCAATAAAAAAAAAATAATACTTATAAAAAAGTATTTGAGGTGAATTTAAATTCTATTTTTTTTTTGGTTATTTACCTAATAGTCTTAATAAATTATATAAACATATTTTTGTATCGAAGTACCTATTCCTTATTTTGAACCAAGTAATCTTTTAAAGATGTTTTTAACAACTTAATTTAAATTATTCACTAACTATGTAGGGACTATATTTACTATAACAAGGTATTATAGTTGTTAAAAAATGATAATTAGCTGTAATATGTTATGGACGTAGGTAATTGGTTATAGACTATAAAATCTGGACGATTGTTAATTATAATTTATTACTCTTCATTATACATTATTTATTAACGTAAAATTATATTAGTAATAAATAATAATTAATAACTTATACCATTTGGGCCATTTGGTTATAACTTATAAGATTACAACCTATATTCTAATTCAAAATACTAATTAAAAAGAACATATTTATTGTCAAAACTTTTATTAAAATATAGTATGATGATAAGATTTTTGTGGTAATCAAAGTGGATATATTTATATTTCATATTTTTTTTTATTAAGTATATGTGAACATTTCATAATATACTTATTGTGCAATAATAAGACCAACACTAAAACCTAATATTTGAACTGACTTCATTTGTTATAATTATATACGGCACTTCCGCCAAAATTTAATGGCGTTGGGGAATATGTTATAATATATAGAGTTTTTAGAGTATTCAGATCCCTTTAAATTCTAATTTTAATCCTATCTATAGCCTATAGGTATCTAAGGTATCTTCGTCTAACATGCATGTTGGTTCATTAGCAAAGATTATGTGATAACCAAAGTAACTAATAAAGTTGTACCATTTGCCTTGGTATATGGATTTAAACATAATTGTATTATAGATTGATATATTTATTTCATGTAGTAATTAATTTTCTCTATCCATAATAATTTTAATACATCATATTAAATCATCACATGTATACCTTAAAAGTTAAAATTGTAAAATTTTGATTTCATTTCATTTTAAAGTTCTATAATTTATGTGACATTTTTTATTAAATTTTAATAATCTAAATTTCCTAATAGCCTAGTCTAATATACATTTTGTAAACTTAACATTTATACTTGGATTGTGAAGGAATAAAGGATAACGGTGATAACACCTTATGCTTTCTTAAGTAAACTACCTATCTAATGTATCTCGCCTCTAAGTTTGATATATCACGCTCTGCTAATTAAATGTTTATACTTCTGTTTCGATCATAAAATTTATTTAGTATGAATTTTATATTTAAAATGTACGTTTTAATTAACTAATTAAAAATTGTATGGTTTTTTTTCACGTTTATATTATAACGTATACGCACAAAATACTTTTTTATTTATTAATTTAGTTATGTTTTATTTAAAACCTATATAGCTATAATGACAATTATCATCCCAATAAGAGGATGATTCACCGGCTGTATTGTCTCCATCTTACAAACATACAACATAGTAAAAACCATTCACGCGAGCGAGAACCACTCAAGCTGTAGTCCAAGTTATTTTTTTCATGTTTGAACCGACGACGCCGTGGGAACTGTTTTCGCATTACTTCCACGTGCTGTAGTCCAAGTTAAGCAAACTAATTTTCACACTAAAAAGGGGAGGTTTTGGGCTGTACAATTTTGTTTTTATTTTTTTGATATCTGAATGAAAAAAAAAGTTATTCAAGTTTGAAAAACATAATAATAATGGATTTTTAAATGATAAGAACTTTTTTCGTATAGGTGATATTAAAAAACTAAAAACGATATTGCGCAGCCAATGTTTTCCTTTTTATAATGTGAAAATTTGGTTATAACTTAGACAACAGCCAGTGGCGCAACTTGATAATAAGGTACTTATGTGAAAATTTCTAAACTGGGGCCCTTACTGAATAATAAAAATGAATAACAGCCATATCTTATTATATAACTTTTAAAAATATTGTTTTCTCACATTTCATATAGTATTGATTAATTAATATAATTAATTTGTATTAGTTAATTTTTTTTTTATATAAAATCAAACATAAAAATTAACTCTTCTTGTTTTTACGGCGCAGCAAAATTATTAATAATTTTGTTTGTATCCAATTCATTATTATTAGATACCTATAATAATAGGTACTAAAATTCTATAGATAGATATAGTTTTTTGTCTTATTACCTTCATTCGTCAAACACATAGGTAATATTGTCACGAGTCATGACTTACAGTACTTACACACTAAACAGTACACACACCAATATAATTATGTATAATAATAAAAGAAGTTTCAAATTTTCAATTATAGTGTATACTCTAACTCTATACTCACATTTCGGACCTATACTGTATTACGATACACTTAACTGCTTTCTCACATAGATACTCGTAATTTGAATTTTTCTCTAATTCAAAAGAGTAAAGACATAATTATTTATTATAGTAAAAGAGTAAAACAAATATTATAATATGTGTAAATTACAGATTATATAGTAAAGGAATATCGTACATGAGTTTTTTAATCTAGAGGCCCCTCAAAACCGGGGGCCCCTGTGAATTACACATCCAACACTCCCGATAATTGCGCCACTGACAACAGCCCTAATAGTTATTGTCTGCGTGAAACGGTTTTTACTGTTATATGTTAGATAAAGACGTATGCAGGACGCGGGTAATACTAAAACTGACTGTCCTTTATCGTAAATGACGTAAATCGTAATGTGTCAGGCCGGCGCATCTCCTTGAGTCAAATATAAAAAACAAAATCTAAGTCAGCAGATTTTTGAAACGGTCTCGACGCCGTTCGTCACAATATTCCTGATGTTCGTTAAAAAATTATTATTATTTTTATTATTCAGGGGTTCATAAGGTCATAACACTTGATGATATTATTATTTTATAATATATACGAGTATATTTGTAATTTACAATGTGAACGTTTTTATAAAAAATGTGTTCTCCTGTATTAGGTATTCGTATTAATAATAAAAAAAGGACAAATAAATTACCAAATATTTATTAATAACAGATTTTCAAATTCATTTTGTTTATTTGTTGTACATAACTTAAAAATGAATAACTTGTAGAGACTTGAAATTTTCACCTAATATTTATATTAATATGTTACTTAGTGTCCTGGACAATAAGAGGACGCTATACCCGCATGTGTTGTCTCTGTCTTATACACGTGTAATATAGTTAAAAACTGTTTTGCGCGGGACAATTTTACTCCCTCAATATTTTTATACCAAAATTACCAAAATTTTAAATCGCATTGAGAAGAACTTTTCCTATGATGTAGCGTTTTAATTTTTTTAACCAAAAACTTTTAATAATTAAATGAAAAAAGCCTAAAGTTCTCAAATCGATAACTTTAATTACATTCATGTTATCAAAAAAATTAAAACGCTACGACACAGGTAAAGTTCTTCTTGGTGCGATTTAAAATTTTGACAATTTTGATATAAATATCGAGGAAGTAAAATTGTCCCGCGCAAAACAGTTTTTAACTATGTTACGCGTGTATAAGACAGAGACAACACATGCGGGTATAGCGTCATCTTAAGTATTTTTCAAATATCTATTTTAAATGTTTTTGTGCTATTTATAGGTACATACTTTAAATTTTCAACTTTAATTCTGAGCGGAGCGATGAACATTTTGATTCTATAATGTGATTTTATTTTATTATTGAATAAAAACACTTTTTTATAGTATACAAATGCTCTGTTTGTCAGCTTCTACGGAGGTTTCTTGTAAGAAATTGGATTTGAAGAGGTCAAAATTTACTTAGAATCTATAACATGTATGTTTATTTTAATTTTAAGTATACATACTATGTGTCTAAATGAGTAGGTAATATTTTAGTTAATAATAAAATGTGTAAACATCAGGAATATTGTTCACTGTTTAATTATTCGTGTTAATAATAGTCAATATTATTTATTTACGTCATATGTGCTACAGCTAATATACATACTAATATACTATATAATTTCGTTTTCGGTAGACTATAAAACAGATTACTAATATTAATATTTAAACATGGTGTAAATTACAATATGTTCTCATAAAGAAAATAAATGTTGTTTTGAAAATTCAAGGATAACCATGATAAAGACCATATCAAATTATTATAATATAGTTAATAGAGAAATATTAAACAATAAATTAAAACAAAAAGTAAAAAAAACTTATACACCGAACTTGCTACAAATAATATTGAAATTTTGATAGCTTCTGATTTTAATTTAATTAGAAAAATATACACTTCACCGGGTCTTCTCTAGGTACTATCAAATAATAATTCATAATATTTTAATTCAAAATTGTATTATTTTAGTATATTAATTGTCTTTTTAATGCATATGTCAACAATTACTGATTTATGTGCATTATTACATACATTATACATATTTCATAATATGACTAATATTATTTATATACTATTTGAATGTACCAAATTCATTCAAAGATTTAATTAATTCTCAAACATGATCTGTATAATTTAAATATTTATTTTAAATACATATTATATTGTGTTTCATTAGGTAAGTACCTACCTATTTTTTCAACAATATAAGAATATAATTATTTAAATTTAAACCTGTAGAATTATACTCAAATATTAAATATAATATATTATAAACAATTCAGGTCATAAATTAAAACTTATTGATGATTATTAATCATTAAATAATTTATTTACTCTTGAGCAAAGTTTTACAAACACGTGGTAGCTAATGAATACAATTGTTTAATACTGCTTTGAATAAAAGATCAGTGTTCTACAGTCTATGTAATATATTATATTTTCCCTTCTTATAAGCACACAGAGTATTCAAACTAAAGTATTAATATAAAGTATTATTTTCATTTAATGAGATAATATAATTATACATTGTACATCAAATTGTTAAACTAAGTAAAAATGATATTTCATATAAATATATAATGTTATATATAATTAGCTACTTTATGATGGTTTTGTACCATACCAACTGCCGTTAGCGTGATCGCTTTAATATCTCATAAAATAATATTACAAATATAATAATATTAATAATAAATTAATATATATTATATATATATTTACATCTACCTCTACAACTAGAATATATTATAATGTAATTCGTCATATTATTCTATATTCCTATCTGTAAATGAGGAGAAATATTATATATTATACATTATACTATAAATTGGTCTAAACTTCTGAATGACATTATTTAAGTATGATCTGATTTCATAATAATTTATTACATAGTATAAATTATAATAAATGAGAGAATAGGTTGTACCTATGATTTCTAATGTGTCATTAGAAAAAAGTAATTTCTCTATAACAGTCATGTAAGCCAGTCTATTCTATGTAATACACTTACACTTACCTATTAATATGTTATATTAACGATCTTTCTAGGTAATAATAATAATATTGTATATTATATTATTGTATTTACATGACATTATCATACTTAAAATTGGTATTCTTACTTCTTAGTAAATATGAGAATAATAAATGTACCTAAGGCTTTACCACTCTCCTTTATACATCTATTCAATACACACACATGCTGCCCACAGAGACTTTCCTAGTATTATTATTTTTATATATAATATAATAATATATTTAAAAATTGATCAGAATAATTATTGAAAATATTTTATAAATTTATCATTGACGTGGTAAATGACTAAGTAATACTCCAGCAGCCAGCTTATAGCTTAAACAGTTAAACGCCTTAAACTATATTCGTTTATTATTAAATAATAGAATATTCACAAAATCTATTTCGCTATATTATCCTATTTTCATATTATGTAGAATAAATATACTGAAGAAATAATAAAAAGTATTATTTTCATTTAACGAGGGAGTATCAAGTAGAGCATTATATTACATGATATGTTCAAAATTCTTTAGCTTAGTAAATACGAGTATGATAAATATATGGTCTATTCTGCAATTCTATACATGTAATCGGTTTGCGTGACACATGTATAACTACTCAGGTGACAAGTATTATCTTATATATTTAAATACAATTCAAAAATCATTGAAAAATATTCCCCATGCTTCATACGATGCTATGTTAAAGACTTAAAAATCATTGTAAAACATATTAAATCATATTATACAGGAATAATTTTTACATTAAATTAGTAAAGTCATCATAATATATTATTAGAGATATTAATGGTATCATATGAAAAGGTTTAAGGTTGTCGTATTACTCGTATTATAATATATGTATAGAGCAATGAAATCTATTTTCACGTATAAAATATGTTAATTTATTATAATTATATTATTATTATATTATTGTATTCACTTATCTCCAACCATTATATCACATTATATCGATTGTCAATATATTCAAATTGAAGTTATATATAATATGAAACATAATATTGACATTATAACAATAACATAAAATATGTTTAATAACATAAAATACTGTAAAACAGCTCGCTATCGGTAATTAAAGCATGTATGTGTATTATGTTTGTCTGCCGTATGTTTTGTCGCAAATTAATGCTTTATATAAAGTAAATTAATAGCGTATTGTTAAAATATGTATATCATATTTATAAATAAATATAAATATATAAATATATAAAAATAATATAATATAATATATTTATATATAATAAATATATTGTCAATTACAATATTAGACTCTCATTAGCAATATTTCGTGAAAATATTAAATAGAATACAAAGTTTACTAAGTACATTAGCTAAATGATTAATTAGCATTAAATGCTTTCTATACCTCGTCATTATACTATGTTTAATAAATAGCTATTATATTCACTCCAGCTCATTACGTATATAATTCTCGATTTAGGTGTACGAAATTTATAGTAAGGAATATTTGAAATAAAATATTTTTCACTATATATAATATAATATATATATGAAGTATAATATATTAATATGTATATACTTAATTAAAAAATTTGATCGAATGCATAGCAGACGTCGTAAGTTGAATATTAGCTAATTATAAAAATATCGTAATTTATTTATTTATTTAAATATGTTAAATACTTATGAATTAATTAACAAGAGGTCAATGGAGACAATTATTTATAATAAACTTATATGTAGTGTAATTAATTAACGGGTATATTTTTAAAAAATTTTTGTACTCGAATGGATATCGTGGATGGGTGAAAGAGCCATACATTCCTCCACCGCTTATTTGAATATATAAGCGCATCGGCGAGCGTTTTGGCCATTTGAACATCCAGCAATCTCTGCAGAGTCTCACGTATAAAATGATAGTCTTGTAATATCAAGGAGAAGGGGTCTAGCTTTAAATTAATTTCTGTATAAATTTCCTGGCGATAGTTAGTAATCCATTCCATATCAGGAGTTGCACGAACACGCGTTGTCCGTGCGCATTTTTTCGTACACGCGTCGATCATCCTTCGACATGCCACTCCTAATATAGTTTAAGGGGTAAATTTTATAATGATAAAGCTTCCTCCTCTTTGATATTAAAAAGTTTATACCATTACACGTTTATAGAAATCTATATATATTATAATGGAGTTACTTATACTTCGACTCCTTGACGTTGAATCCGTGATTTCCCCCCGTATTGAAATGTTCTGAGTTGAGTTAGCCGTCGATTCTTCTAACCATTTAAGAACTTATAAGCCATTAATCACGGTAATAGAATTATTTATCATCATGAGGTAAAATAAAAAATATTGCATTCCAATCCCCATCGATTTATGTTGGGCTGATAAACAGTTGTGACTGTCGATGACTTAGTTACTACTCATCAACTGAAATTTTCTATCTCCGTGTGATTTGATGTGTCCTGACATTTCGTCGCGGATGATAAATAATTTTTCACAAACACTACACTTAAACATTTTATTTGAATACTGTGCTTTTAGAAAAATCGATCTAATTACAAGTAGCTAGTGTTTACGCAAACTTGGAGATCGACTATACGAGTGGGGTCCTACGGTAGAAAGACCTATTTTAGAAAACATTTTAGCAGTTTTATAGCTCTTAACTCCTCGCCTATTAAAATATTGCTTTAGGATAAATGGTTATTTCATTAAATTCATTCATGATCATTATATCGTTATATCATTTACTCGGAAGCCTTTATTTTTCACGTATTCTAATGAGCAGGGCAGCTCACTCACGTGATAAGCATCGACAGCAGGTTGGCAGTTGAAGGAGGCGTTCAATCACCTCAATGATAGGACGGGCGGGGGTACTAGGATTCACCGGATTTTTGGTACGATCGAGTACGTAAGTGATGGGGAAGGATGGGAAGGCAGGAGAGGAGATATTCGTACACATACGTGATAGCAGCAAACGTGGAGTAGACTAGGGACTAGGGAGTAGGTACTAGGCACTAGGCACCAGAACCGCTATATTTATACTACTAAAGTATATTATAATATTCATTAACTATAATGTAAAATTATTAGTAATTATAGTGTACACTGTACACTGCACGCACGATTATAAACAAATTCTTTGTATAGAAATAAAAGTATCTGGAAATGATATTCATTTTTATTCGTTATGTGCTGGTTACATAAAGTTAATAGCTTATTATTTTCACCAGAATTAGATTTTTGCTTCTTATGTAGCCTATCGCCACATTCGTCCAATTGTATTACCCGCAAAACTGTCCAAAAACTTGAGAATGTATAAGATACTTAGATTTACCATATAATATTTAAATATAATATTTAAACTTAATAACAATTTTAATATAATTGTATATAATATATACTTTAATATACATATGTATATACTTTATGTATATAATAGTACAAACTACAAAGTCGCCGCGTTTTGCAATGTACATTTTTACCCGACCGTACAAAGTGTTCGCGTTTTGCAATTTTGATGCTTAAGGAGCCTCGCTACGGTTATTACTTAAGGGACAACATTTAGGCAATTCATAATCTCGTCTTAGCTGCCCGAGATCTATGTGTTAGTTGTAAATGATTATTACTAATTGTAAGTGAAATGCGATGTGGGTACCGGCTGGAGTACGCGTATGCACATGTCAATAACTCGATAACAATTTAAATTCACTATACGAATTTACGACAATTTACTTATTGATTTGACAAAATTAAAGTTAGTTAACATTGTCTGATGTTAATTCTGAAAAAAATATTTAAATTCACCAGAAAATGTCTGTAGATCGTACGAAACATTTCGGTTTTAATAATAATTTTAAATTGAATATTATGATTTGAAAAAATTCATATTTTCAAGTTTTTATTACCACTTCATTAGAATATAAGATTTAATTGTTATAATATATTCCGTACGATCTAAAGACATTTTTCTGCTGAGTTCAGAATTTTTTTCAGAATCAAAATCGGACACCTTAAACTAACTTTAATTTGGTCAAAACTTTACGTCTTTTGATCTCAAATTGACGACAGTAGCGAGGCCCCTTAACCGTTCAACCCACATAAACACACGTCGGCTGTGTCCTATAAGTGCAAATACATTTTACAAAAATAAAATAATGTATTCTATCAAAACCATATAGTTATTAATTAAACCTATCCAACATATTATTAATATATTATTATAATAATTTAGGTAGTGGTAAGCCATTAGTATTAGTATTAGTATTAGCCATTAGTATTGTACGCTGAGCCTGGGTGGGGTATTGTACGTCATAATATAAAAAGACATATAATAATTAATATTCGACATTGAATACGAAAAGGAGATAGTAATAATGGTGAGTTTTTAATATTTTTGTTTCTCAGAGAAATATGTCATGTAGGTATTATTATCGTAATGCCATTTCCTTCCGAGAACTGACAAAACATGCCGAATGCGTTTCGGCAGGAATCTGCATCGTTATGTATAACATAACATACTGATTGTTCATCTTACCTTACGTCACAATCACCCTTTCCGGAGTTAGTGCAACAACGGCGCCACTACGTCGGCCCCCGTGTGATGGCGAACAGTCCGAATAGACAATGAAACATATTATTAAGTACACTGTAGAAAAAAAAATATATTCTTCTAATGCGGATCAATGCAGTTCCCACGGTGCATGGCTCGGCGATAAATAACAATTTAAAATTTTTACAAAACAGTAATCATAAACTTAAAAGTTAACAGACCGTTGAACGATCGATAGAATTAACTAATAAATATTTACAATATTATAAACGAAAACGTATACCTCAAAAATGAATACATAGGTACAATATATAGGTATATAAATCACAACTTGACAATAAAATCTTACACGTATAGTAAAAGCAAAAAATACACTACAAAACTATATACGAATACTTGTTGATAAGTATAATACATAGGTACTCAGATAACAATAACAAAAAAATTCAAAATTCAAAATGTCTATAAATATAGCTCACACAAATTGCTTCAAGAAAAATACTTGTTATATGGACGAATAGCCAATAGGTACTACTATCGTGTACTAATCTTATGTTAAAAATTGTACCATAATAACATGGTAATTTTAAAGTATGAATTTAAAAACAATTGGGAAATGTTATATTGAAATATTATAATAATGATGGTACTCTAACCAAAAAATATTACTATAATATTATTATAAGTAAAACACTTCAGTATACTAGGTACTTTATAATGAATTAATAATATTAATTAAAGTGTAAATAATATTAATCATAAAAATTGTAATGTCATTTAAAAACATAATTACCTATGTTATAATTTCGCTAATACTCTTTTATTCATAAAAAATGTGACCTATATTTACGCTAAACATTTTTTATATCCAGTAAAAATTATATGAGGAATCGTTTATTAAATTATAAAGCCTTATTATAATTGAAAATATGATAATTGATAAGCTAACTATAAAATGAATTACATATTTTAGATTCTGTGTAGTGGAGCGATGAATGTATTGATTTTACAATGATGTTTTTTTTTATGTTTGAGTTCACGTTAAGTTGTCAAAAAAATGGTTCGATCTCCAATTTTGAGGGTGATTTCTGATAGTAAATTTATTTTGTACTTAAAAAAAAATCAAAATTAAAAATTCCTATTGTTTTTATAAAATATCTAGGGAAAAAATAAAATATGAAAAATTTTATATGTAACTTAATACGAATATCCTAGGTTATTTAAACTTAGATACTTGATATTTTCAAAGTATTTTTTACAAGCATTTAAATTGAGAATTTTTACAAAATTTATAAATTTATCTAAGATTTGAAAATTTAATACAAGATTTATCATTTGTTTTTTTAACTTAAGTAACGCAGTCTTATAAATATTTTTTAACCGTTTGAAATTCAAATGTTTACGACATTGGATATTCACACATATGTATAGTAACTTTTCCGCTTGAACGCATTTTGTTTATTGTTGTAATTCAAAACGAATAACTATAGATATTACTTGATAGTTTTCGTAAACGATTATGTTAGCATTTCCTGTATAATGTATACATGTCATATACTATATATAGTATAATTTTCTAAATATTTTGATTTTTTTTTAGCTATTAAAAGAACCATTTAAAATTTAAACTTCCTACGGTATTTTGTATTTAAACTTAAAAGTTAATATCAATAATATATGAATTTAATATGATATTATAATGTTGTTATGATTATTAAATAATATTTTGTATGTGTTTTTTTTAAATTATTATATTGTTATTTCTTAATTGTATAATATGTTTAAATAACTATAGTATATTTCTTATTATTAAAATTATTTTTTTTTTCAACACTATAATATATTGATCATTATCTATTGAGTATACTATTTCACAAATATTTTAGGTACGTGCTACGTGCTACTTACATATTATACAAAATAACTATTTTTGTTAGGAGTTTTAAATTTAATGATTAAAAAGAACTGATAACGTTTGTAATTTACTTTTTATTTTATATTTAATTTTTACATTATATGTATGTACCAAAACCTACTTACTGCTTAATTATATAACTCTAGACATTAATATATAATATATTTTATGCAGTGGCGTAGCCAGGGGGGGGTTTTGGGGGTTGAAACCCCCCCCTTCGGCCGTATTTTTATCAAAAATATAATTTTTATAATATAGAAATACAATCATTTATTCGTGGTAAAATGTATTCTGTTATGCTGTATTCACGTTATCGACTGCATTGGTGATAATAATCATTATCGTTCAATTATTTTATTATTTCAATTCGGTTGTAGATTTATTTTATTTTATTACTAAAAAAAAACCCCCCCCTAAAAAAAATCCTGGCTACGCCACTGATTTTATGTATATAATAGTACAAAGTGTCCGCGTTATGCAGTTCTTAGTGTTCTAACAATGGACCGTAATACAAAATGACCGCTTACAGTGAATGTTTACATCAAATAATCGTCCGTCTAATAACTAGATATTTCTCAAACAATTTTTGTTTATTTGTTGTAATTCAAAAATGAATAACAGTAAGTATTTGAAACTTTCACCAAATATTTAAATTATAACTTTTTATACATGATATAAATTGCAAAATGTTTTGAATTTTTTTTTAAGCTGTTTACAGGGATAAGAAATTTTCATTATTTTTTTTTACTTTTTTTCTATGTCAATAAAAATCTATTCTCTGGGTCGAAATTCTTGAAAATGTAATTCAAGATCCCACATAAAATGTTCTTTTATCTGTACAAAATTATTAAAAATATATAGACACTTTTATTGAATATGCATTAGAAAGTTTAAATTTTTTCAAAAATTGTTAAAATTACGAAATTACCAACTAAAAGTAGGTTTTTTGCAGAAAACATATTTTAATAAAATCTTCAAATTTTATTGTTAAGGGACCTCGCTACTACCGTCAATCTTAGCTCATCAGACCTTTAATTTTGACAAAATTAAAGTTAATTTAAGATATCCGATTTTGATTCTGAAAAAAAATTTGAATTTAGCAGAAAATTGTCTATAGATCGTACGGAATACTTTGTAAAAATTAAATCTTAATTAAAACCGGAATGTTTCATACGATCTACAGACATTTTTCTGCTGAATTTAAATATTTTTTCAGAGTTAAGATCAGACAACGTTAACTAAATTTAATTTTGTCAAATAAATAAGTAAATTGTCGTAAAATTCGTATAGTGAATTTTTATTGTTATCCAAGTATTGACGGGCAAATGTAAACTCACCTAAAAATTTAAATAGTAAATTCCTCTAACAGTAAACTCCCCTAAAAACATTTTGCTACTGTATTAAATTTACGTAAACTCCCCTACTAAAAAATTAGAACCATTTAGCGTAACCCAGAGGACACCACATGGAGGCGGTTCTATAGTTATTCTCCAAAAATCGTTTTTTCTTTATAAAAAAAATTTAGTTCTTTAGATTGTCATTCTAGTTTTATTAAAATTATTAAGTGTTGATTGTAGATGTTGTTGATTATTTTTTTATAGAGTAATAATGTGAAATTGTTTTTATATAATCCAGTTAACTTATTTTTTGAACTTTATAATTTTTTATTAGCTGGTTTAATAATTGTTGTCGTCTTTTTAACTTATTATTATGGAAACTATTTGTTTTGTGTATACTCTGTAATTTTATATAAATTGCTGATTGAATATTTTTTAATGTATCAATAAATATAAATATATTTGGTTGACTATGGTTAAAATTTGATTTAAAATGGGTATGAAATGATTCACAAGCATTGGTGGATTTTGTTAATTCGGAAGAAGCTTCTGTCCAGACTAGGTGGAAAAATTGCTCGTTCACCAATATATATGTTTTTTAAATGATCGTAAAAACTAAATTGTTTAGTTGTTAAACCAGAATTAGTGTTATACTTTTTCTATCAGTGATTTTTTTGTATTATTAGGTACTAACCTAATAATCTATTGGAATATTGGAAATTTAAGTTATTAGGTATACAATTATACAACAACATATGTTACCAGACACTCATGTTATAATTTTTTTTTTAGTATTATGTTCACACCCACATACCGTATACGTTTATATACCCACCGTACATGGTCGCTCATTGGTCTTACTCTGCGATTCGGCCACTTGGCTTGAGTAGCTCACGGAAAAAAAATTAGTTATTTTCACTATTTTTATGTTTAATTTAATCATAATTTATAGTCATATATATAAATAGCTATAAATATAGTTAAAATAACTTATTTTATTTTAGTAAGATAATTATTGATTGTATAATATAATTATTATAAACAGCTGTATATACATATATTATATACAAAAACCTATACACAATTTACACAGGACGATATAGGTGTATAAACAACAAAGTATTAGTTCATAGTCGTCGCTCATTATATTGTGGGAGTGTCGGGAGTATAAAAATATTAATATAAATGTAGCCAATGTAGGTCAATTTAATATAATATAAGTATTTTTTCGGTTTGCCATATTTACAACTAGATGCACTAAAGATAAATTTTTTTGCATACTGATACTGAGTATCTAAATACGTGCTCTACCTAGTCTACCTGATGGATAATACTTGATAAAACGATTGAAATAATATCAAAAACAAATTTAAGAGGCCTCGCTATACTACTGTCAAAAGGCCTGACAAAATTTAAGTTAATTTAAGATGACCGATTTTTATTCTGAAAAAATTTGATCTCAGCAGAAAATTGTCCATAGATCGTACCGAATACTTTGTAAAAATTAAATATTATATTATAATGAAATTTAAATAAAAACTGGAAAATATGAATTTTTCAAATCATAATTAAAATTAAAAACGAAAAATGTTTCGTACGACCTACAAACATTTTTCTGCTGAAATATATTTTGAAATATACGTTAACTAATATTAATTTTGTCAAATTAACAAGTAAGTTGTAAAATTCGTATAGTGAATTTTTATTGTTATCGTGTTATTGACATGTGCATGCGCGTACGAAATTGGCAACCGTCATCGTCAGTGACTCGCGTTGAATTTCACTTACACTAATAATCATTTACAACTTACACATAGATTTTGGGCGGCTAAGACGAGATTATAAATTGCCTAAATGTTGTCCCTTAAATAATAACCGTTGCGAGGCTCTTAAGATTATAAAATTAATGGTTATTAGACATTACTGAGTGGTTCTTTAGGTTTTTCTTATTTTGTTCCTATTCGATACAATATTATGAATCAATCGTTCCAGATGAATCAACTAGAATTTACAGAGGGTTTGAATGCAAATGTACCTACATACCGAGCCGTACAGACGTGATCACGAAATAAAGATGAACACTCATGAATGTTTGCATGCATTCACCCATTTCGAAGGCGTTCGCGAACATTATTCATATAATTTTTATTTTTATGAACAACACGAATAACTCGCAAACTAAATGATGTGTGTTTGTTCGAATGATCGCATCCAACGAACACATTGAATATCCCAAATATCGGTTTCCATGTATGTTACTAGTAAGTTACTAAGTAAGTACTCAACTTGCGAGTAATGCATGACGTATATCTAGGCATAGGAAATTCTAATAAGAATAACTACAGCTAGCATTTTTCCGCCTTTAAACATTAGAAAAGTGACCTTAGAGTCTCCACGCATCGCAGTATTTTCGCCGTTGGATCAGAACGGTTTTACCGTCGCGATTTATGCGACCACGCCGTTATGCATACTTTTTGCTGCTGGTTCAATAAATTTTATCACTCAATTTTCGCGCCTTTTCTCATGATTGTAAATTATTGTAATTATACATGTGTTTTTCATTTAAATAACTATTACCTATACCAGCGGTTCCCAAACCTGAGCCAAAAGGCAGAGGAGGCACGAGCCACGTGGTAAATATTGATATTTTTAAATCAACATTCAACAATAATTTTGTTGAAATGTCATAACTATTCTTAACAAATATTTCACTATTATTATGTTACTGTTAACTTATATTGGCATAAAAATAAAAATGTTTGTATATTTAAATACTATAAATTTGTAATTTAATTTTTTATGGGAGGCGCAATTATTTTTTTTAATTTTTAGGTTGGCGTGAACTAAAAAAGATCGGTAACCGCTGACCTATACAGTTTATTATAGTTATCCATATTAAGTAATAAGTACCTTTTTTTTTTCTCCCTTTTGAAATCGGGAACGGGTGGGAACTGTTTAGCACAATACTGCCCAACTGCATTACTTACCCAAGTAATAAGTACCTATCTTACGTCTAAAATGCAAAAGTAATATATATGTATAATAACTGAATTAAAAATTTAAATTTGTTGTATCAACAATTATTTGTTTTATTTATCATAATTTTTTTCTTAAGTATTCAACTAAGCACTGCTTAATTTAGTAGAGGGCTGAGAGTGGGCTGCAGCCTAGGGTCCCCACAATGTTATGACATTTAAATAAGCATACAGAAAAAAACATTTTATTTATATTATAATAATATTGAATTTTATTTGGACGTTTAAAATTTAATTTTTATCTAACTAATAATAGATATATTTTAATTTATTGACAATGAACAGTGTCTTAGATAATTTAAAATTTTGCACCGTCCGTAATCGGTGTGCACCATGGATTCTAATAATAATACATGAAAAAGTCGAAGTAAACACAATAGTCATCGAAATAATCATCGTTAGAATTACGAGATTAGTTTTTGACAGTGGCGTAGCATGGGTATACCTACCGTGTCTGCACAACATACACTTCAAAAATTTAAAAATTGTTTTTTTTTATTATTACATTATTTACGTTACAATCATTACGTATAGTATTTTATAATTATAATATAATATATTTTTAATCTTATGGATTATGTATTTATGTTCATAGTTCGTGGGGATTGATCAACCCTAAACACCATGGCCACATTAATTTCAAAATGCTATTAATAATTTTATGCAAATAAAATTTAGAAAAGTTCCTGGTATTAAATTTAATTATTTACACTTACACAGTTATTAAGCGACTCATATTTTTACAAAACAAATAATATGATGATATTACTTACACTCGATTTGATCGTTTTTATGATTATTTATTATTAAATAGGTAAAAATTACTAATACTAAACAATATGATAATAAATGTTATTTATTAAGTAGGTAAAAATATACTTTTCTTGTTTATGTATATAAGAGACCCCCATAATGTATACCCACAATGTATAACGTTATAATAGAAAAATATTTATTTATAATATATTTTACGGGTATATTGTTTATGTTAAACTATTTATGTATGTGTATAAAAGCAAATAAATAACATAACTCAAATTAAATTAGTTTCTGTAGATCTTAGTAAAAAAAAGTTATTAACTTGCTGGGCTTTGACTATTCCTACTTCTGACACATTATGCGATACATTATCATTAATTGTATTATAATGAACTATTCGAAGTTGAAAGTCGAACAAAGTTTTAAAAGAAACCGAACCGAACCAAATTTGAATAAAAAGTCCGAACTCAAAAACATGTACAAACACCGAAAAATTTTTAGCACGTCAAACTTTTTGAACCAAAAATGTTCCCGGTGTTTATTGTTGTATTTAATTTTATTTTGTCTATTGTCTATCTCTACTCTATATAATATAATATATTAATATATTATTATTATTTATTAGGTATTATAAAAGTAAAATTAAAACCGCTATATACTATCCGGGATCAATTATTTCTTGTGCTATTAAATTACTTATAGACTTGGATAATTATTTTGGTTCTGTCATCGTTTTTGGGTTTGGATTTTCCATACGATTAAAATTAATTATTTTGGTTTTATAAACTATTTATTTATAATTTATATAATCAGGGTTTGTAACACGTTGCACAATTCAGATTTGGTTTACAATAGGCCTCGGGCATGTTTAGCTACATCACTTTTAATAATATTAAACGAGTTATACACTTATACATATAGAATTACCTAATTATTTAAAAAAACATTATCTGTGTTTGTATGGTTGGTGTTTTTCAACAATTCCATATAGGCATAAGCGAGTTTATAAACATTTTTAATTTAGGGTATTTTATATTCGCGAAACACGCTGTATTAATTATCGTATAAAATAAAAAACCTACACACGACCACGGATACAATTCATAGCATTAAGTTTCATAATATAAGTCAATTCACTCTAACTCAGTCTGGCATAATTAATTATTTGTTTCAAATTGAAATGTAATATTATACATGGTGCAGTGGATATCTTAAGGGGCCTCGCTACGGTTATTATTTAAGGAACAACATTTAGGCAATTTATCTCGTCTCAGCCGCCCGAGATCTATGTGTTAGTTGTAAATGATTATTAGTGTAAATAAAATGCAAGCGGGTACCGGCTGAAGTCACCGGCGGTTGCCAGTCTCGTACGCGCATGCACATGTCAATAACTCGATAACAATAAAAATTCACTATATACGAATTTTAGTATTTTACGAAAACTTAATTATTGATTTGAAAAAATTATAGTTAGTTAACGTTGTCTGATCTTAGTTCTGAAAAAATATTTAAATTCATCAGAACAATGTCTGTAGATTGTACAAGACTTTCCGGTTTTAATATTTTTAATTTATAAATTTAATATTATGATTTGAAAAAATTCATATTTTCAAGTTTTTATTACCAGTTACCACTTCATTAGAATATAAGATTTAATTGTTATAAAGTATTCCGTATGATCTATAGAAAATTTTCTACAGAGTTCAGAATTTTTTTCAGAGTCAAAATCGAACATCTCAAACTAACTTTAATTTTGTCAAAACTATACGTCTTTTGAGCTCAAATTGACGGCAGTAGCGAGGCCCCTGAATTAATACTGAAAGAAAACGTTTTGTTAAGCGACATTAAGTTTTCTTTCAGTAGATTATACATTCAATTACTGGGCGACAACATTTTTTTATAAAATTAACGATGTTAGAAATTATTTTATTTATTTTTTATACTTTATTTTGTTATTTATTTATTTATATGTTTCATTTGATAATTTGAATTTGGAAATAGGTGCAAACAATTATTGAGATTTTCTTTAAATAGAAATCCCGCGTGACCGTTCACCGTAAGTACTAATTGAATAATACAAATATACAATGCAAGAAAGCAATTTATTCCACGCGAAAATGCGACATGTTTCATATGGTCATCATTGCAAATATAATATACAAATGAATATTGTTTTCGATTTATTTTGTTTTTGTTCTAAGTTCTAACAAACTATTAGCTAAATATTTATCATTTCACTTCGAACCTTCCGTCGAATTTCCGTCGAATTCAAGATACATTATTTTATATTTGTGTAGCTACTAGCTATACACAACGGATGTAATACGCCGAGTTTTCCGCAGTAGATGAAAACACGGCGTATTACATCCCGAGTCCCGACATCCGTTTTGTATAGCTATTTCGATACAAGTCAATGTCAAATGAATCTTGAATTCGACGGAAAACTCGGCGGAATACGCCTTTTATAGCCCCGGCCCAAGGTTCAACCTACACGAAAACTTTAGTTTCGTCCTTTCGACAAGTGTAAAATAATATCAAATCTAATATTTTATACTTGGACTTAACTTATTACAATTTTTTCAATAATTTTAATATATTAAAAATTATAATAAATCTGTTTGAAGTATATACTTGCATATTGCACATAACACGTTTAACGCATTATGTATTGCTGTAATATTAATACTGATAATTTATTTTTGACGATCAGCAGAAGCTGACAACTGTTGTATATTATTTATTATATAAATCCGTCGACGTGGTATAATTACGGGTACATATATTACATTTCACTATTTCAGTATATTAAAATGTAATAAATAATAATATTCACCATAATGCCACCAAACTCCAAACTCCATATTTCATATCAATATATTATCATTCATCAATAACAATATTAAAATCATATTGAAAATATAATAATATAACTGTATCCTGTACCATGAATTATACTCAAAAATACGATATACAATAATAATATCTTAAAAAGCTAAACTGCTAAAGAAAAAAAACAAATGTTATTCAGTGAAGAACCTATTTATACATTTTAAAATAATAATACAAATTACTTTGCTAAAATAGAATATCACGGAAAATATTTTAAATGAATATAAATTATTATTTTAAAATTATTGTATCTTGTATCTGTATCTCGATACGGACGCCAATGTTGATATACGAATACGATATTGCATACGTTTAGTTATTTTAATAGCACGATTGCTACAATTTATCCATACCTTACGGACTTCACCCACTACGATTGCGTACAAAAATGAGTGTAATGTTGCCAACATATTATACTACTTATTGTTCAGTATTAATAACAATAGTAATATATTTTAATAAATATTATAAATTAATTGACAAGTAAAAAGTGTGTGTTTAATTAAAATTTAAAAATATTTGAAATAAAACCAACAATCGTTTATTAAAATATATATGAATATAAATAATGTCATATAATAATAAAAGTAAAAATTATAAATTATAACCTTTTTATTGACAACCAGTCCATCCAGTCCCCGAAAAGTTTGGCACTGGGAATAAAAGTGTCAGTTATTAATAACAGCTAGTAACGTAAATAATTAATACAATCATTTCCTAAAATAAGTTTTTTTACAAATTTTCACGATTGTGAACAACTGTAACATTACACTAAATTAAAGTAGGACTTAGGAAGAACGTATGCAATTGTGTTATTTTTTTCTAAAAAATTAAACCAAAATGTGATATAATTATACGAACGGAAAGATTATGAGGTACCTACTCTTAAATACATTAGATTTGTTCATTCGGAAAAAAATAAATTTATTTTCAATTATTTTAAGTTAAACCAAAAATTGATAAATATTGCCGTGTATATACAGTAGATTCTTACTATGTCGAACGTCGCTATCTCGAATATTTTATTATCTCGAACTACATTAGAATCCCCTTGAAACTATCATTAGTCATTACACTTAATAGCGTTTTTCACTTGATAACTAAAAATAAAATTAATCGTTTTTCGTTATCTTGAGTACACAAATAATATTTTTATTACGGTAAGAACAGAAAATTGAGCAGTACCCACATGCAGTATACTGTATAGTGATTGTGATTTCACGCGTTGGTAGTCAATATTTGCAGTCATTCTCATTTGTACAATATAGTGAAATGGAAAATAAGTGTAAATTAAATGTACTAATAACTTATTAGTACATTTAATTTACCAGTGGCGAAGCGTCATAGGAGACAATGAGACAACGTCTACCCACTAAGAAATTAGAAAACAGGACAAATAATTTTGTTTTATAAAATATTTACAAATTTTAACGTCATTTATATTATAAAAATGATATAATATGTTTTAATATTTGTTAAAATTGGTTTTTACAGTTATAGTCTATAAGAATTATTAAAATAGATTAGATTCGCGCAATACGGCCGTGCGGGTCATTCCAAATATTATATTATTATATCAAAGAGACGTTGCGAATTGCGATGCAACGTCTCCCAATTATGGGCGCACGGGTACAGGGGGGATTTTAATGTGAGTGGGGTTTACTATCTTCGCTATGAGACACGTCTCGCTAATCGCTATTCGGATTTCTTCAATTATTGACATCGCCATCGTCCCATATAAATTGCTATTACTGATAGCCGATACGTACCTACGTCCTACGTGTTTCTTAAAATTGTTGTTTTTATATTGTAGTTTGTTCTCATTGCTGATGATTTAATTTATGTCATTTTTAATGATGGAATTCTTAATTACTCATACGAAAAAATATATTATCAAACAATTAAAATAAAAAGGGAGGGAATCCAAGCGTATTAGTGTCATTTTATTTAATGTCTCCCCAACTAAAAACTTAAGCTTCGTCACTGCTAATAACTATATTCATACAAAGAAAAAAGAAGAAATATTAAACAAACTTCTAAACACATTTAAAAAACAAAATTATTTATTCTTTATTGTACATATACTTAATTTATATGTATGCAGTATTAGCTATAGTATTTTAACTTTTAAGTATTCAAATGATTTACCAATTTTTTTATGAATTTTAGTAAAATTCGATATCCCGAATTTTTTGGTATCTCGAACTATTTCCTGTTCCCTCGAGATTCAACTGCTACGTGCTCTGATGTCCTATACCAATAATATAATACATAAAGGGGTCCATACAGAGTAGGCCTGAGTAACAAGATAATAATCAACCATATATTATAATATCATGACTCGTAATGGGAATAGTACGACGAGGAAATACTTAAGAATATATAATGGGGAGTAAAAACCTACATACCTGAGGGGTAATATATTATGCCTAGTCGCTATGAAAATAGCCACTTATACTTTGACCTTTGGAAATCGGAGATAAACGAACTGAACGATACAATGTAAGCCTATAATATGACTGTCAATCATATTTATGATTATTGAATATTAATCTCGAGTTCTGAGAATCTCGAGCGAGGCTGACCACAGACGCGTGGGGATATCGTCACCGGATGTCGCCGGACGTCATCATCGCACGCGCATCCTCTGAAATGCGTAATAGTGTGAGAAGCGAATGACCTGAATACGAATAGGCCAGAAGGGACATGAGTAGGAGATCAGGGGACACTGACTATATAAGGGGGCCCAGGAGAGGACTCCCGCAGACGTGATTTTCCAGAGCTAGAGCAAGCACCTTCACGTCACTTTACACCAGAAATCGTTCATTTGGACTTAGTTTATTTTTCAATTAATTTAATTATTTGAACTTAGAATATTTTCAACCAGTTTTAATAAAACACTTAGTAATATTTCGACTACTTTATTCCATCATTACCTATATCTTTGCGACAAGCTGTTGGCCCACTACAAATTTGGCGCAGTCGGTAGGATTCTTTCAAGAAGAATTCTTTGGACGAATTTATTTATTTTTTTTTAATAAAAAATAATTTTCCAACTTCAAAATTTTTTCGAAATATTGGAAAAATTTTTCAACGAAGAATTCGAGAGGCAGATCAATCACGATCCACTGTTGAAGAGGACAACTGATCACTGTCAACTTCAGCGACTCTGAGAAAGAATCATACGCGTAGCGAGCCAACCGATTCAAAGTCGTCAAGAAAATTCAACAATCAGAAATGGAAGCAGCAACTCAAGCCGTCGTAGTGTGAGTTATAATTTTTTTTAATGTAAAATAAATTATTAAGCGCTAGCTCTGATCCGTCTCCGTTGGAATTAATATTCCATCGTAAAATTTTTTATTGTGAAGGTGTATATATATATATTCTCCCCGTAAAATAAAATAATAAATTTTTAACAATCAATAATAATTTTTCTAATTAAAAATAATTAAATAAATATTTAAATAAAACATTAATCAAAATAATTTTTTTTTTAAAGTTGGAATTTTTACAATTAAATAAAATAAAATAAATTAAACAATTTAATAAATAATAAGTTATAAAATAATAATTTTTATAATACTTAGGAAATTTTTCAAGTTCCGATTTTTGTGTTTAAATAAATAAATTAAATTAAATTAAATATTAAAGAATAAAATAAAGGAGATTTAAATAAGTAATAATTAATAAATAAAATATTTTATTGAAATAAAATAATTGCAACCAGTTATAAAAATAATTAATAAATAATAGTGACATAGAAAATTTTTCTAACAGTCAAAATAATTAAATTTTTTTTTTTATTATAAAAGTATATCAATAATTTAATTTCGATAATTAATTATAAAGGTAATATAGAAATAAATAAATAATAGTTGGAAATCGAAGAAAAAAATAAAATAATTTTTCGGACTTAGAAAAATAATCGAAGAAAAAAATAAAATAATTTTTCGGACTTAGAAAAATAAACGTGAATAAAATAAAGTAATTTTTTCAGATTTAGAAAATAAAAGTGAATTTTTAGAATAGAATTAAATATTAATTGAGGATTTAAATAAATATAAGAAAAAAAAAAAAGAGAGTGAACATAGGAAAATAATTTATTGAGAATTAAGAAAATTTTTTAGGATTTTACGTTGAAATTAACACGTAATAATTATCGTTTTTGAAAAAAAAAAAAGGTTTATAAGGGTGACCGTTGAAAATAATACGGAATAAATAATTTGTTGAGAATAAATAAAATTAAAAGAGAATATACGTTGGAAATAATACGTAATAAATAATTGTTGAGAATAAATAAAAGTGGATAATACGTTGAAAAATAAGGAGAAATATTTTATTGAGAATTAAAAGAAGTTGATTTATTAGAGAAATATATGTGTCACAATTGAGAATTTTATTGGAGGAATTTAAATCCTATTATAGAGTTATATTGAGTTATTAAAAGGCAAGAGGTAAGACCTTATATTTTGTGAATTTATAAAAGACAGTGAAGTCTTAAGTTTTTATTGAGTTATATTGAGAATATTTGAGTTTTATGAGGCAAAGTACCTATTTTATATTGAGAAATAATTGTGAATTTTTTATTAGGCAGAGAGTCCTATTTTGTGTTGAATAAATAAATGAAAAAATAATTGAGAATTTTAGTTAGGCAGAAATAAGCCCTATTGTGTTGAATAAATAATTGAGAAAAATAATTGTGAATTTTTTTTTAGGCAAGAAATAAGACCTATAGTGTTGATTAAAAATAATTGAGAAAATAATTGTGAATTTTAGAGGCAAAGGCCTAGTATTTGAAAATATATGAGAATAATATTGGAACAAAAACGATAATAATTAAGTTAAAAAAAAAAGGAATATAAAAAAAAAATAGAATATTATTAAGTTAGCTATTAATATAATAAAAAAAAAAAATCAAAAAAAAAAAAAATATTATTTATTAATTTAGCCGTAATTTATTATTAAGGATTAAATTAAGTTAATTTTTATTTAAGTATATGAATAGAATAGACAATTTGTTTTAATTTAAGAATAGTTATTTTTCGGTGATTAATGAGTAATATAAAAATAAATTTATGAGTAGTGATACGGAAGGTAGTATAACTGACGAATTAAACAATAGATTATCGGGAGAAAAAATTAATAGTGAAACTAAAGAAAAAGGAATTCAAGTGGAATTAAATATAAATAAATCTGATGAAAATAAAACAGATAGTGAATTAATTACAGCGGAAGGTTACGGAAGTCCGCAAGAATTTGATAAAAATAAATATTTAAGTGAAATAGTAGAGAAAAGTTTATTAGATACAAGTATTAAATTTAATACAATTAACGAAATCGAACAAAGGGTTATAGGTACGCGCACAAAACAGAATATAGTGCATACGCAATTGCAACCAGTAACTAGAAAACCTAGAGTAAAAATGGCAGAAACTAAACTTTTATTAAAAGATATTTCATCGTTAATACCAAATTGCGCTGACGAAAAAGATGTATACGCGTTTATTAGGGCATGCGATTACGCATGTGAGGCGATAGAAAAAGAACAATTACCATTATTAACTAAATTCATAGCAACTAAATTAACAGGGAAGGCATTAGACGTATGTCGTTATAGAGAAACTTCAACTTGGGACAATATAAAATTTATTTTAAAAAGCGCATTTGAACAACCATTATCTCCGCAAACACTTCAGATAAGTCTAAATTCTTTACGCATGCGAAATGACGAAGACGTACAGTCTTATAACGGTCGCGTAGAAAAATTGTATTATAATTTATGCAGCGCAACGGTAGCAAATAAACCCGCGGAGGAAGCGAAAATCCTTAGGCAAGCGATAACGGAACAGGCATTAGCTATATACATTAATGGTTTAAAAATGAATTTACAAACAATAATACGTGCGAGAGATCCAAAAACTCTAGAAGTAGCTATGCAACTAGCCAGACAACTGGAAATCGAACTTAGTCATAATACGGAAATGACGCAGAGTAATGTAAAGAAGGAACAAAACGCGAATAACTATAATAATAATAAACGTTGGTCAAATAATTATCAGGGTAATAATAACGCGCAGAAATTTAATAATAATTATAACAATAACTTTAGACAAAATTATAATCGCGGAAACTATGGACAAAACGAAAATAATTTTAACAATAATTATCGCAGTAATAACGGCAACAATTTACCTAGGAATAATAATTATAACAGAGGCGGTAATATTCCAAATAATAACTATAATAATTATCCGCGTAATAATAATAACCAATATAATAATAATCAGAGTATCAATAGACAAAATAGTGCAGGATGTTATAATTGCGGTAGAAATAATCATATCGCGCGAGATTGTCGCATTGGCAGACAAAACCAAAGACAAAATAATAATGTTCGTCAACCCGTACAAAGTAATAATAATGCGCAACAAGGTAATATTAATAATAATGCAACACCGATAACTTGCACTTACTGTAATAAAATAGGACATGATAGTGTTAGTTGTTATAGTAGGCAACGAGATGAGCGTAACAATACTAATCAGTCGGGAAACGGGCAGGCATCGAACGGCGCCGGCGTCCGTTCGATCAGCCAAATAGTAGCCGCACCGGAGGAGCAAATGTACAACGTTGCTTCAACATCGTCTCAGTAATACACGATAATCATATTTCATTTCAATCACCTAATTTTAATACAGAAAATATTAATCTTCTTTTAGATACCGGTAGCGAAATAAATTTAATAAAAATAGATAAATTAACTGGCGAAACTTTAGTAAATGAAAAAGAAAAAATATTTTTAAAAGGCATAAATGACAAAATAGTATCTACTATTGGTAAAATTACAATAATTTTAATATTAAATAAAATGAAATAGAAACCGATTTTCATGTAGTGAATAAAGAATTCCCAATACCGAAAGACGGGATTCTAGGTCACCATTTCCTGTTGCAAAATAACGCAGTAATAGATATCGCAAATAATATATTGACGATTAAAAACGATATTAAACGCGAATTAAATAAAATATGTTTTACATTAGAACCGCGAACGGAAACAGTAGTATCTATACCAATAGCCGATCCTAATATGGAAAATAAAAATATTTTAATACACAAACAAGAATTAATACAGGATGTCTATTGCGCTAATATAATAAATACAGTTAAAAATGGAAACACAGTTATAAGTATATTAAATATTTCGGAATCACCACAAAACATTTTTGAGGACGAATTAAATAAAATTTTATACGAAGATAACGTAGAATATAAATTACACGAAATAAAAATGATTAACGATAATAACGACCGCGTAAATAAAATTAAAAATTTAATACGAAGTGACCATTTAAATAAGGAAGAACGAGATACGATATTAGAAATATGCGAACATTTTTCGGACGTTTTTCATTTAGAAAATGATTATTTAACATTTACAAACGCGGCAGAACATGTAATACGATTACCGGCTAATCAGCCACCGATTTATAAAAGACCATATAGGTTACCACAAGCTCAACAAAAAGAGATTGAGGAACAATTAAGTAAAATGGAAAAAGACGATATAATAGAACGTTCAATGTCACCTTTTAATGCACCATTACTTTTAGTAAAGAAAAAATCAGATTCATCTGGTAAAGATAAATTTCGAATAGTAATAGATTTTAGAGCGCTTAATCAAGTAACATTAAATGAATTTCACCCGTTACCAAATATTACGGAAATATTAGACCAGTTAGGACAATGTCAACTTTTTACTATTTTGGATTTAGCAAGCGGATTTTATCAAATACCGTTAGCAAAAGAATCTCGGGAATTAACAGCGTTTTCGACCGGTCAAGGTCATTATCATTTTAAGCGTATGACTATGGGAATGAAAACAAGTCCCGCGACTTTTCAAAGACTTATGAATAACGTACTTTCAGGGATTATAGGCATTAAATGTTTAGTATACCTGGATGACATAATAATATACGCGAAAAATTTAGCAGATCATAATAGTAAATTGATAGACGTATTCGAACGCCTACGGACGCATAATCTAAAAATACAACCGGATAAATGCGAATTTTTAAAGCGCGAATGTTTGTACTTAGGTCATGTAATCTCAGAACACGGTATTAAACCGGATCCGAAAAAGATAACATCAGTATTAGAATTTCCTACACCAAAGAACGTTAAACAAATTAAATCATTTTTAGGCTTATCGGGATATTACAGAAAATTTATAAAATCGTATAGTTTATTAGCTAAACCGATGACACACTTATTAAGAAAAGATGTAAAATTTGATTGGGACGAAAACTGTCAAGCAGCTTTCGATAAATTAAAAAACGCACTTTGTTCAGAACCGATTTTACAATATCCAGATTTTACAAAAGAATTTATACTTACGACCGATGCGAGTGGTAAAGCTTTAGGAGCTATATTATCGCAAGGTAAAATAGGTAGCGATTTGCCGATAGCTTACGCATCTAGGACTTTAAATAGAAGTGAAATGAACTATTCAACAACCGAGTTAGAATGTTTAGCAATAGTATTCGGAGTTAAACAATTTAGACCTTATCTTTATGGTAGAAAATTCGTAATATTAACAGATCATAGACCGTTATCTTGGCTATTTAATTTAAAAGATCCATTATCTAAATTAGCGAGATGGCGCATACAACTCGAAGAATATGATTACGAAATAAAATATAAACCGGGAGTACAAAATTCGAATGTAGATGCGTTGAGTAGAATGTATAATATACAGGAAATAAAAAACGAAAGTTATACCAGCTTTTTGGAAAAATCGGAAACAACCGTAATAACAAATAAAAATGTAAAGGAAGTAAATGGAGATTTATTGGAATCGCCAATAGAATACCATATAGTATCAGAAATAGAAAAATATTATAATTTCAAATCGGGAATTAATTATGAATTAAAAAGAAAGTTCGGAAATAATGAAATGTTAAAATCTAATAAAGAGATAGGCGATGTAGTAAAATTTAAACATGAGGAAAGATATATTATATTTATAATAACTAAAAGTAAAGTAAAGCAATTAACTACGTACGAGAATCTTTATTTAGCATTATTAAATTTAAAATACTTTTGTATCAAACATTCTTTGAATAAATTAACTATGAATCAAATAGGTAAAAAGGATGGTTTGGATTGGGCAAAAGTAAGATCAATGATTAGGTATATATTTCGCAATACAGATATAGAAATACTAATTTGCACTAAATTAGAATATACCAAAGAGGAAAAATTAATTATATTTAAACAATTTCATGATTCTTTATTAGGGGGTCATGCTGGATTACATAGAACGGTTAAAAAGATAAAACGGCAATTTAATTGGCCAGGTTTAAAACAAGAAGTGAAAGAGTATATAAAAAATTGTCCTTCATGTCAGGCTAATAAGACGACAAATAGACATCATAGAAGTCCAATGATAATTACAACGACAAGTTCTAGACCGTTTGAAAAAATATTTATGGATATAGTAGGACCTTTAATAACAACTGTCATGGGAAATACATATATATTGACCATGCAGGACGACCTAACAAAATTTTCTTTAGGCGTTCCATTGCCAAATCATACGGCAAATACTATAGCTGAGGCTTTTGTAGTAAATTTCGTATGTGTGCACGGTATACCTGAAACTATTTTGACAGATCAAGGTACAGATTTTCTTAGTAAAGTTTTCACAGAAGTGTGCAAGTTACTAAAAATCAATAAAATAAATACAAGTCCTTATCACCCACAAACTAACGGTAGCTTAGAACGATCGCATAGAACATTAGCCGAATATTTAAGACATTATGTAGATAAAGATCTAAACAATTGGGACCAATTATTACCATATGCATTATTCGTATATAACTCGACAGAACACACTTCGACCAATTATCAACCATATGCATTGTTGTATGGAAGAGAGATAGACATACCAGTTAAATTAAAAAGTAATCCGGAACCGAGATATAATTATGATGACTATATATTTGATTTAAAACAAAAAATGCAGGAATCGCACAAAATAGCGAGAGAAAGGTTAATTAAAAAGAAAATAAAATCTAAAAAACATTATGATAAAAAAGAGCATACTGAAGAGTTAGAAGTAGAAGATTTAATATTACTTAAAGATAAAACGCAAAAGAATAAATTAAGTCCTTTATGGAAGGGTCCATATGAGGTTTTGGAAATATTAGATAGCGAAAACGTAATAATAAAAAGAGGTAGAAAACATGTTACTGTACATAAAAATGATGTGAAAAAATATCACGAAAAATCGGAAGAGGATAAAAGTGATTAAATAAAAGTAATAATATAAAATATTTAAGTAAATTAAGAAATAAATGATAATTATAAATTATAAGAAGTAATAGAAATAAGTAAATAAGTAAAATTTATAAAAACCATAACATAATAAGTTAGATTGATATTTCATATAAATAAGTTATAAGTACCTAATTAGTAAAATATTATAGGTTATTTCTCATAATGGCAACAAAATGTTTTGATATTGACGAAGATGATGAAACTGGTGAGACCACAGATTGGGTTGCGTATAATAAACCTCCAACTGTTTTATACAATATATCAAACGACCATATTACCTTTCAAAAAGCGAATTGGAATACAGAGGAAATATACAATTTAGAAATTACAAAAGAGTGTAAATATAACTCGTTAATCTTTAACTGTAGTACAACTTTAAAACCTATAAATGAATATACTGGAGAAACAACGGGCTTTGAATTAATAAAATCGTGTGAAGTATACAAGAGACAATTAAAAGAAGGAATAAAAAGACAAATCCCTTATATGAAGCAAGTTGCACAAATATTTATTAAAAATGCAGATACAGAAAAAAACAATACAGATGTTAGAACAATTACAACGCCTATTAAACAAATTAAAGAAATAAACAATATAACAAATATTAACATATTAAACATTAATACAACAAAACCTAATACACATACTAATACAACAGTAGAATCAATCATAAACGACACAAATAGCACAATAAAATTGGAAAATACTTTTGCAAAAAGTGAAATGAGCAACAATAACATTACAAATAAGAATAATGTTACAAAATGTATAGAAAATTTGGTACAAAAACAAAATAACTTTAAAAACGACTACTTTATTTGTATAACCTTGGGGATATTTTTAATGATCACTATATTATCAATAGTATACGTATTTTGCAAATACAAATGCATAGAGCGATATCGATATAAATACGTTATGAACCAAATAGATCTAAGAAGGACTAACTTAAAAGAATTAGAGTTATAAGAACGAATTTAAACTTTCATAGTAATTCAAAGAAGTAAAATATAATTAAAATAAATTAATAAATAAATATTAATAAGAAAAGAATATAAAGACTTTAGATATAGATGAAAAAAATCAGTAATAATAAAAATATGAAAATTCATAATAATCATATATAGGTAATAATTAAGACCATTTCTGAATAAATTTAGTATAAGTAGTCTAATATATACAATTATGAAATAATTAATTATAAATATTATAGGAAAGGAAGAAGAGATGTAATCTATGTTACTACGCCAGTAGAACAGAAATTGAAAATGCCATTGGTAATAGGAGTAGACAGTACAACTATTCCAGATTTCGAACTAAAGTTAGTTGAACAATTTCAAGGTCGTCATTTGACCCTTAGACTAAATAAAAACGATCAAATGATAGGAGAAATACTTGTGTGGACTATTAGTTACTGCGAGTCTTTCCAAAGATTCGAATATAGGAGCACATTAGATTTCGCTCATAGAATTATTTGTGGAGAAGAACATGAGTATTACAGAACCCTACCTGAAGATGCTACGATATGTATTTGTCTTTTAGAGGCACTGCTATATGGGCATCTACGTGATGTGTCACGTACTCCCATTCCATATGAATCAGAGGGGGAGTTTCTACTATTGGAAGAACTATGAATTAGAAATTGTACGACCAATGACCATTATTTAAAATATAAAAATAAAATGATAAATGTAAATAAAAAAAAATTATAAATTATTAGTAATTAATAAAATAAGTATATAAAAAAAAAATAAAAAACTTTTGTAATCATTAAATATAATGTATGTAAGATTGTGATGTCGTTGCTTGTAATAGAGCAGCGACACATAAATTCGTTATAATGGACTTTGAATTTTCAATGGTGGACAGGACAAGCATGGTGGTTATTTCAGGAGCTATCTCAAATAGCCTAGATCGATTCAAAATTCGTAAGTTGGAAGGTAGACCTTTATTGTTACCTGTCAACGAAGAACCAAGACCGATGAAAGACAGAGAGCTACAAGTAGCTATAAAAGAAATTAAAAGAGTATTTAGGTGTAAAACGGAGTTGAGAGATGCTTGTCTAGACCAGTTAAACAAAAGTTTGAATACGACAAGAAATAATTTGACCCCTGGATATATTGAGAGTTACATCTTAAAAGGAAATAAGGAGAACGTAATAGTAGTATGGAACGGGCACTCTGATAAAAGTATTCTGCAAAGATTAGATTTAACGCAATTTCCAATTTTAAACATAACATGCTATGATAAATTATTTAACAAAAATTTCACGATACAATTTGAAAAATTAAATACCAAAGAAATAATATACGAAGTAGACATAGGGACATTTAACAAGTCGGGGCGCCTACTTAATTTGGTAGAAACGCACGACATGATTTGTAAAAAGAAACATAAAATTACGTATGCACACGATCCTACTGTGGATGTAAAATACACCAAATGTATTTTTGACTTTGTGATACGAAAACAAAGATATGAAAATTTAATAAAACACTTTTAAAAATTATAAATTAAAATTTTATATATAAATTTAATTTCAGACATAATAATTGAAAACTATAGTTAAATCAACCACAAAGTAATAAAACAAAATGAATAGATTGGAACAGTTAAGCGCGGAAATTGCACTAAATATTGAAACACAATACCACATAAATCCAGAACAAGGAGATTGGCATAATTTTACTAATTGCTATGACTATCATATAGTCACCGCAAATAATTCGATTTTAGTACCCTACGAGGATGACAAAATTTTGAAAATGATATCTGCAACTAAGAGATTTTTATCAGATATGTGCGTCGACAGAGATTTGAGTGAGCCTTATTGTTATGAGTTAAACTATTTTTTAGAAATATTAACTAATCCTGCAGATATTTTGTATTATGATAGGTAATTATTCAAAGAATACTGGTCATTTCGGTTTGTGTAGTTTGCAGATAAATTCTTGTGACATAACAGTGAGAATGTGTCTGCGACTACCCGAACCTATTTGATAATATAACACGTTGGTTCAATCAATATTTTATGATAAATCCGGTTGGATTGTGCGGCCCGCCCACTAACAACTTTTGACAATTGATTATGATGGAGCGAGTTCGTCACAATCCAAGTGATGGGGGATGATTGACCAAACCAGTGGCGTAAACTGGGGGTCGCACGGGGTCGCACTTGCAACCCCTGAAAATATCATAGGGTCGCAAGAGTATCTTTTTGCGACTCCAAAAAATCACGATTTCAGTTTTCAAAAAATTGAAACATTAAATAATAAATTAACTAATTTGTATTTTGAGAACCAATGTTTAACTTTGTTTTGAAGCACTAGAATTATTATTATGTTATATCCTTTTCACATTTATTTATAGTTTTGTTATTAATAATTTTCTATTATTATATCAAAATTTATATTTATTGTGATCAGCGGATTCGAGTCAAATATTTTATTAAAACTACAATTTTAAAAAATAAAACAGTTTATTTTTGATCATCATTTAACTTTTATATTAATTATTAAGGTAATATTATATTATTGAGCAAATTAAATTTATTTTTGTAAATATTTTTTTATTATTTCGGTATAGAAACATATTAATACAAATGTTGAGAAAAATGTTAGCCTTTTTGAAGAAAACCTCCATTCTACAAAAAAAAGATCAATATAGTTAATAATTAATTTCATATCATATTTTTAGTATTCATTTACAATTTATTGAAATTAAATTATATTAATTTAATATCATTAAACACCTATTTAAGAGGATGTCAGCGCACCGTTTGTTTTCTCTCTCTAGCCCACGCGCAACATAGACAAAACGCATTTATGCAGTCTGAGTAGAATTTACTCAATTTTGGTTTTTAGAGTAAATATACCTATTACAAATTAAATTTTGACAATATTTCTGAGTACAAGACGATGAGTTTTTTTAAAAAAAATTAAAATTTTGAAAAGGTTAAGGTAATTTAAAAATGTTGTAATTTGTAGCTATTTCTAAACTATATAATTAACGTTGTATTGGGAATAATGGAAAAAACTCATCGTCTTGTACTCAGATATATTATAAAAATGTAATTTTATAATGGGTATATTTACTCTACAGCCAAAATTTAGCGAGTTCTACTGAGACTGTGTAAATGCATTTTGACTATGTTGCGTATGGGCTAGAGAGAGAAAACAAACAGTGCGCTAACATCTTCTTAAGGAAATTTTGTTAAACACTACCTTAACTTAAAGTCAAAATTTAATTTTATTGACAGAAAGCAATTATATACCCTATTTATGGCGTATATTTATAATGTATACCAATTATCAATAGATACAATATGCATTTAAGGTTAAAAAAGTTTTGTTGAATTTATGTACTTATAATGTTAAATCTAGAAAAAAAATAAAATATTTTAGAGGGGTGTGGGGGGCATAGCCCCCCACAAGTCTGTCCAATCTAGTAACTGATTGCAACCCTAACAATTTAGCCCAATTTACGCCACTGGACCAAACAGTTAATAATCAGTTAAAGATAACGTCATTTGCAAAGGACAAACTTAAAATAAATAGTTGGCCATTGCATTTGGGGATAATATTTGATTGAGTAAACGAAAGAGAAAGACAATGTAAAAGAATATGTAAATATTAATACTATAAATAATAATAAATATTACATTAGGAGATAATTATAAAAATATAAATTAAAGTATAAAATAAAAAAAAAAAAAAAAAAAAAAAACTATTATTCAATATATATACACTTATACTTAACGGAAACGTATCAGAAATACTAGAAATATAAAAAGGTCATAAATAGAAACTACACTTTACAAATATATTTTATTATTATATACCTAACTATCTTTATACTATAGCAATAAATGCATTATTATTATACACTAACTTTTATATTATATAAAATTATATCATTATACTATTATAACCACTAACGACTTAGCATATACATATTATTCAATTTTATTATATAACTAAATTAAATGATTATATTATTTACTAACCACTTTTATTGTAAAAAAAAAAAAAAAAGAAAAATGGAACTACTAACAATTATATATTAAGTACACTATTGTAATCAATAAATTTGTATTGTATAACTGAAATTTTATGAAAAATATTCAAATAATTGTAATATGATATTGTAAAACATACAAATAATTGTAAAATGTATTGTAATTGAAATTATTGTAAACAAGTTACAAAACTTGTATTGTATTTTGTAAACTTATATAACTATTTTTGTGCTAAGACTTTTGAAAGATTTCTGTCTTGAGGACATAAACCTTTTTTTTCGTGGGGAGGTGCTACGTGCTCTGATGTCCTATACCAATAATATAATACATAAAGGGGTCCATACAGAGTAGGCCTGAGTAACAAGATAATAATCAACCATATATTATAATATCATGACTCGTAATGGGAATAGTACGACGAGGAAATACTTAAGAATATATAATGGGGAGTAAAAACCTACATACCTGAGGGGTAATATATTATGCCTAGTCGCTATGAAAATAGCCACTTATACTTTGACCTTTGGAAATCGGAGATAAACGAACTGAACGATACAATGTAAGCCTATAATATGACTGTCAATCATATTTATGATTATTGAATATTAATCTCGAGTTCTGAGAATCTCGAGCGAGGCTGACCACAGACGCGTGGGGATATCGTCACCGGATGTCGCCGGACGTCATCATCGCACGCGCATCCTCTGAAATGCGTAATAGTGTGAGAAGCGAATGACCTGAATACGAATAGGCCAGAAGGGACATGAGTAGGAGATCAGGGGACACTGACTATATAAGGGGGCCCAGGAGAGGACTCCCGCAGACGTGATTTTCCAGAGCTAGAGCAAGCACCTTCACGTCACTTTACACCAGAAATCGTTCATTTGGACTTAGTTTATTTTTCAATTAATTTAATTATTTGAACTTAGAATATTTTCAACCAGTTTTAATAAAACACTTAGTAATATTTCGACTACTTTATTCCATCATTACCTATATCTTTGCGACAAGCTGTTGGCCCACTACACAACATAACGAGAATCTATACTGTAATATAACCGCCGCCGCGAATCCGTGACGTCCCGCGCATGTCAAAATACACCGTAATTAGCAAACGAATAATCATTAACGAATTTAAGTTGTATCATTATTTTAGTTAGATTCTATTCTGTTAATATTTTTAGTTTTGAGTTGGATGGTCGTCCAATTACACAAATAAACCTCTCGTTCAATTAAATTGTTGCCGGACTGAACATTGCATGTCAACGACCAGCCCAAATAAACAAGGTGCGATTGTGAAGTCAGAATATACATCATATTTGTCACATAATTGAATAATTCATGTGTTTTACAGCGACAGAAATGTATTAAAAATACATAATGTGAAATTATTGTTTAATATCGATTGAAAACATAAAAATGCATTTTTACTTATTGAAATATGCAGTGTCGGCTTGTGAGTTGTGGGTCCTGGTGGGGCTGCGACTTTAAATTATAGTACCCGAGTACCCCTAGTCATAGATATGACAAATTGTCAAATTAAATATAATGAAAATAATAAAATGAAATTATATATTACATATTATTATGTCAGTATGTCACAGACAACACAATCAGTCGTCAAAAACGCGTATATAAGATCGCAGTTAAAATGTACACGCATGCACATTGACATTGCACAGTGACAGTATGACACAATTATCTTTTATGAGCCTTTGTCAGTGACACATTTAGAAGGAGTTATGGGGGATAGATCCCTCTTGGTATTTTTTTTATTTTTTTTTAATAATTTCATACGTTTATTACAGAAATACAGAATAAAATTATTGAAAACGCTACACTTTATTATAATATTGAATATTTATATATTAAGAATTTGGAAATTTTACGGTTGATGCCCGTAGTCCACACATGACTTACTAATTACTGCTAAACATGTATATTATCGTATATGATTGAAAACAATTCGTATCGTGAATCGTAAAATGCTGTCAATCGTCATTATTGTCAATTACTCTATGTTGACAATAACGATCTGGCTATTATCATGCTTTTAATAATAAGAGTTTGGTTGCTATTTAAAAACATAATATTGCGATGGGTCGAGTCGAACTGGTCGAAGGCATGTACCTATATATAAATAGGCATTCTAAGCAATAAATTCCAATACAAATATTAATCAAACTTATAAACAGTAAAATACGAGTTATTAATTATTTTTATAATTTATTATTGCAATAGTTTATTTTTAATCCAGCATAATAATTCGCTACTCATTATAATATAGTCGAACACTCGCGTTAGTGCCAGTACCAAACCTCCACCTAGGCATTTTTTTTTCTTATAGGTATGTTTCATAAAAAATATCTTAGAAAAATACTTGATGTATTAAAAAAATATGTAATATGTAAAGGGTGCTAAATCAAATTAGTGATGTAATTATAGTAATATTATATAAATTGTAAGTACGAACACGTGCGTAAAAAAGAACAACGACAAACCTTTTTACATAAAACTAATGCTAGCTCAACACTATCGCGTGGTCTCGCCTCGTGTCTCGTGTTCTTTGACTCGCGACCAAAATACCGACTTGAAGTGGAGCGCGCACGAGGCGAGGCGAGACGAGGACAGACGACACTATACACTCCCGTGCTTGAGCTGCCTCGCTTCGCCTCGGCAAGAGTGTGGAGCTAGCATTACAAACAGAAACATTTTTAGGTTAGACGAGTATGAATAAAAAATATACTGATAATATCAACAATGTAAATATCGATGAGAAATAATAATAATAATGAAAGTATCAATGAGTAATAATTATAAATTATAATAATAATTATTGTTGATGGTTTGCCATAGTAGCCACTGATACATTTAAAACATTAATTTTTTTCAAAAGATTAACAACTACTATTTAGTATTTAGTTTAAACATATATTTTATTTTTAACTTCATAATATTGTTACACGAATGATATGCATTTGGCCTACAGGATTAATATTTAATATTGCACATTTCTACATGGAAAATATTTTTCAACTCCTATCGTTATGTCTTACGAATCTTTGATACACGGATATCGAACAAAAGCTTATTGTATGTTACTATATGTCTATATGACTTTATAAGATATCTAACATACATTATAATCATTATATTATATAATATTATTATAATATTATACCATATCTATACATATTGACGTATTACGTTTACGAATAGATGAATAGTTTAATTTTAATAGTTACCGCAGGCATCACTGGTTAATCAAGCACAAAGAATCGTATAATTTATATTTTGACCATAAACAATTATCAATTGACAATTATTATAGGTAATTTACACGATCAGTCGTATTGCTTTTTTTTGTATGTGCCAGGCACCCAAGCGGTATTTCATAATGGTGGTACACTGGTACATGCGTATAATACTATAATATGTAGAAAATTAATACTAAAATAAACAATTATTACGACAATACGATATATAAGACGACAGTAATGGTTTAAAAAACAGTTAGGGTACATAATACGTTAAGACGTGAACGGGATGGCCTTAACACGATTTATGTATAACATCTAACACTATTAGAAATTTCCATCGTGCGATTAAGAGCCTATATTAGGTGCAGTTTTTTATATATTATTAGTTGCATATTAGTTGCACTATTATTATTATTAGTTTACATAATATCTATAATAATTTCAGATATCGAAATTAATAATAATATTATTATTAGTGGCCCAGATAAATCTATTAATAGTCGCGTAGTTACGTCCCGGTCCCGCGTTAGTAGTAGGAATAGACCGGAATAGTTTCTCAGAATAGGTATTTAATATTTACTATATTGGGCATAATCATGGACATAAATTATAAATTAACAAAAAATAAATTTTTATATTTTATTATTTATTTGAAAAATCCAAATTATTAAAATTCTCAGGTGGTGGAAATGTAACCAAGTACTATTTATTAGTAAATTAGATTCAGTTTTATAATAGTTTGATTCCTTGCATATTATTACGTAATGTGTAAGTCTGTTCACTGTTCAGGACTTCAGCCCATAAGCTGGCTACACACGGAGCGGTTTGGCCGCGCACGGTTTCAGATTATGATCCGCTGTGGTTAGAAACCGCTTCCGCTGTTTGCTTACACACATAGGCGGTTTTAAAAGCGGTTCCAAATAGTTTTTTTTTGGCGCCAATTTTTGGCCTACGACAATATGGTTTAATGTGAAGTAAACATCAGTTTTTCTAAACACGTGGTTGAGTGAAGACTTGTTTTAAGTACTTTACCAAGTTAGTAAACTATTTTGTAACTTGAAGTTAACTTCTTTTTATCCATTTTCAAAATGGACTTACAATTATTGGATGATGTGGAAGCCATAGCTGTTGCATATGCGCTACATAAACGACAAACGTTAAATTTATTAATTAGCGAATTCACATACTATTATTTTAGTTATGTAGGTAATATTATTTAAGTATTTAACACATTACACAATGGAGTTATGGACACGAGACTATTTTAATGATGCTCCTTAAGTTGAAACAAACGTTGTGCCCTTATCCAGAATTTTAGGCCTCTTATTTGCATATTACATAATAAGGCATATTTAATAATATTAACGTGTTGGCATTTTCTAATTTAATCTAACCTGTTAATAGGTAATTTGTTGTTTAGGTGAAATTGTGTGATTTGGACATTTGATTAGTCTACGTATTATCATGATTTAATAACAAAAAATAAAAATAATTTATCACCCTACATGAACTACGCCTATGAACGGTACTATTTTTATAACGTCGTTACATTGACAAGCATATTTTGTTGTATCAAACGTTATTGACAATAGTGTCCGTTCGGCGTTCCGTATTATTAAAAACTAAATCTAAATTATAGAATAATATTACTCTAATTATATAATCAAAATATAAAATATTTTAAACAATTTTATTCCTCAACCATAGTCTATAGATAACACTAAACACAATACATTTAGTTAATAACATATTATTAATTAAATCAATGTTTTTCAGTGGTGTATTGGTGAAAAAATTTTTGAGTATACGCACTTTAAGCTATATTTTATTGCAAAAAAAAATTTTCTCGCTAAGCTCGAAATATTAATTACATAATAGATTACAAACTACATTAAACAATTTATACTATAATCTTCGCTTTTTCTATTTTTATACACAGTATTTCAGTTTGTATGTTAATTGTTAATATACTTTTAACTATTATTCAGACACGCAATCGATAAAATTTTTGATTTTAAAATAGTGATGTCTTTCACAAATTAATCATATAATATCTAAAAAGTATCAAATTCTAGACAAATATTAATATACCTATAAACGTGGTAATAGTGCCATATTGTATACAAAAAAATATTCTCGATTAATTTGTGATATCAACAAAAATATTCAATAATAAAATTAAAAATATATTATCAATATTGCATATTTTTAATTTTATCAGTATACGCTCCTATACGAGCGTATACCTGCGTATTGTGTATATTTTAAAAGCTATACGCTCTGATCGACAAATACGTTTTGAGTATACGCCGTATACCTTCCAATACACCACTGATGTTTTTATAAAAATTTAAAAAAATGCCTAGGTATATGAATCATACTATATGCTTATGCTATAACCTATTATTTTCAGTCATCACTCATGAAGTAGTACATTGTGTATAATTAAATCTAATCTCTTTCTTCGATGCTAAATATTTTTAATACCGTAATTATTTTATCAATGTATTTATTATTTTAATAGGAACAATATTAGAAAAAACAAAAAAACAGAGTGAACATTTTTCACTTAAAAAAACTAGTAAATTTGCAGGCTTTAGCCAATGTTCTAAAGCAATAAAAGTATCATTAGTTTGTTACAAGTACTTTATTCTTGTATTAGTAAATAAATATAATAAATATAAATGAAATATTTTAATTTGTATAGTTAATTCAAGTATTGTAACGTCATGTCGCAAGGCTCGTAAGTTCATGCATTTGCATGTTTTTTTTTTTGTTACCTACACTTTTTTGTACAACATAGGTACTAACATGGTAAATGAGGTTCAAATCTGTTTCATAACAATGATAATGATAATAAAAATATTAAGTAGGTATAATAGTGCATATTTTTATATATTTTGGGTGAATAGGCAATAGGCTTATTTGACATCGCTATATGTCTGTACGGTACATTTTTTAGAATTATTAGTTCATTGCTCATATTATTTCATAAAAAGATTCTTAAACAAATAAGTACTTGCATTTTATTTATTCTTATTCACTTTTCCATTTACAAAACCTTAAGTATCTATTTAGATTTATTTTTATTCTTATAGGTTGTAGATTGTATTGTTGTATTATTGTGATTGTACTGTTATATTAAGCTTTGGTTATACATTTCAGTGTAATACGGAAACAATGTTATTGCTACTACTACTGACCTCAGCCGAACCAAAAGACACGATATTATGACGATATTATTATTATATATTGTACGGTCGCAACAAAACCTGAACATGCACACGCACCAGTGCCGTAACAACTAAATATTGTACCCGGGGCGAAACTCCAAAATGCGTCCTTATATATATATATTTTAATTTATTAAAAAACTCAAAACTGAATATTGTTTATAAATGCTATTTAAATAAAGTTTTTTCCTTATAATTATGTGATATGTGAGCGTTTGTAAATTTTAAACTCCTGTTCCGATGTCGCACCATGGCAAGGCAATGGAGAGATAACTAATAAATAGAATTTGTATATTGTGTTAGTACTGGTTTGTGTTTTCGGTGTGCATTTTATCGTTCGGTTATATTATTATAATAGGAGTGTACGCGCGATGCATGAGGTTATTTTTATCGATAAACTTCTCGGAACAATTATTCTTATCTACATGACGACGACGAACAAAAAGGATGGTTGCTGGTAGCTGGAAACCCGCAGGCTTCGTGCCACACAATACGTATTGGCATTTGGCGGTGAATAATTATAATTGTTAATTACTCGATTATAGCGATCAATGAGTCAGTGGTATTTGGATTTTATATGTATAGATTATTTCTCAAGTCTAAAGACTTTCTGTACATTGATCGATTGTATTTATTAACTAGTATTGGTTTTATACTTTTATGTAAAGATATTATGAATTATGATCATTAGATATTATTTTCAACAATTGCTCAAATAATATAGAATACGTTGAAGTTTTTGTAAGTAAAATATACAAATTTACCGTTGTGATTTTTAACATAAAATGCAAATTTTTCCTTTTTGCGCCCTCTGAGAAATTGCGCTCGGGGCGTAGGCACCTCTCGCCCCCCTCTCCCTTGCTACGGCCCTGACACGCACGCAATGCGTCTTGTGAAATATATAAAAACTGAAAGTAATAAAATACAATTTTTAAAATGAACGAATATTTCTTTTAATTCCAACATTTTTTTACGAGTTTTTTTTTGTGCATATATTTTTACCAATAGTGTATGCACATAGGAGCCGTGGACGCTTTGTATAATTGTCTTTATAGTTTTTTATCATTACACCTATTTAAATTAAAATATTAATATTATAATAAATACATAACTAAAATAACGTATTTTATATGTTTTAACCAATTGGCTGGTGGTCGGTAAAAGAAATCCAGCCGAACTAATGGCTAATTGAAACAACCGATTTTTCCAGCCAATAGCCATATATATATATATATATGTAAAACATATTATCATCGGACATCGGTTTAAATAGAATGACACTTATATCTAAAAAGTATCGTTAGTATTGTAAAATCAACTTGAACTTCCTTGTATTACATATTATAGTCCTTTTTTTTAATAAGCGTTCAAAGTTCAAATTTTAACAAAATTTGTCAAAAACTATTTTATTAAAAGAAATTATTTATAATTAAAAATGTATATTTAAATACCTAAAGCATGCCAACACACAAAGCAGTGGCGGTTCTGGTATTAAATTTTGGAGGAGGCAACATGTTATAATACAGGCAAACTCGTGGGGGGCTCTGCCCCCCACACCCCCCTTACAAAGTTACAACAAATATGTAAAAGGATTAACTTTTCTTAATTACAAAATACGTTAATAATAATGATATTAAAAGGTAAAAAAAAAATATTTTTGAACTAACTAGTTTCATTTTATTTTGTCTAGAATATAGATAATAGATACAGAATATTTAATGTTAAGTAACAAATTATCATTTGATAAATATTAATTATTAACTGATAATAGAAATTAGGAATAATCACGAATTAAAATATAATATTTTTCTAATGTTGAGTATAAGGTCTATGCTAATGTTAACTTCAACGGA
The DNA here is from genome assembly GCA_020882235.1 of Schizaphis graminum. NCBI lineage: Eukaryota > Metazoa > Arthropoda > Insecta > Hemiptera > Aphididae > Schizaphis > Schizaphis graminum. The sequence goes on along the minus strand of CM037033.1, from coordinate 23,940,761 downwards.
AATGGATGTCGAGCACTCGAGCACGGTTATAGATATAAGCATGACGAAATAATTATTTCGTCATGGATATTAGTATCTATAGCCGTGATGTCGAGTGACGAGCGTCGAGCGCTGCAGCGGAGATTAATAGAATCATTGCCTCCGTTCGAGTGCTGCGCATGCGCAGCTTCAATTATTGTATGTTTGTGTTATATATATTTATGTGTTTGTGTATAAGTATATACGACTGTATTGTCTATATATTCCAGGAGGCGGCGATATCAGTTGTCTCCGCTACAGCGCTAATAGTTACTATTTACTATTTAATCTATTCTGTGCTTTATTAATTATTATGAATCTTGTACGCGTATGCGTGATTGGTTTGCTAAACAGTTGCCTATTCGCGTGCGCCGTGCGGCGGGCGACTACGAAAACCAGTAAAACAAACCACTATTTTGCCGATGCACTATGCAGCGTTGTTATTAATTTAATTAATCATATTTTTTATACAATTTTCGGAATTCAAATTTTTTTTAAATTAATCTCAATCAAGATTGAATTTAAAATTAATTAGGAACAATAACTCTACATTTTTCCCTCAATTTTCAAGGGAGGCACCGCCTCCCTTGCCTCCCCCTCAAAACCGCCACTGACACAAAGTGCATAATTTATTTGTTTGTTTGAAATTTATGATAGCGTTAAATACTAAAGTCACAATATATGCTTAAAAATGAAATCATTACGTACCTACTTGGTATAGTGAACAGACGTTGCAACTGCAATATTTACTTTTACATTTTTCTATAATTTAGCATTAACGTTTTGTTGTCGAACCTAAATGATGTCATACTTTTTTTATATAAAAATAAAGTATACTATTATTTATTACCTAAAACAAGTAGTAACAGCCAGTGGCGGACTGGGACATTAAGGGCCCGGAATGCGCTCTATGTAAGGGGCCTGAAATATTGGTAGAAACTATTTTATAAGGAGTACTTTATCTTCTTAAAATATGTATTATGCTTCAATTTCTTATGTTATTTTTTGTACCTAACTATCTTTATTAACGCACAAAGCTCTTATTAAAAATAATAAACTAAGGGAATCCTAGTTACATTGTTAGTTGTTACGTACGTTCTACTTTTACACAAAATAAAAATAATCAAACAGCAGCTGTAGTAGTGATTAAAACATGATAGTCGATAGCATTATATTTACATGATATTATTATTTCATTATTGTTCAGAGAGAAATCCAAAAATAAAATAAAGTTTATTCATTTTCGTTTTATTATAGACCGAATTCCTTATCGCTCCATATCGAAACAGTGCAACATAATATTGTTCATGGTATTATAGCAGTGATCATTACATAATAATTGTAATCAGCACTTCAGCAGTAATAGTAAAAATAATGATAATTATTAATAACATTTTTTTTTGGACCCGTTACACTGACAAATATTTCTTAAGAGGCCGTTCTGGTAGCGAAAAATCGACCGTAAAAAAATGCTTTCGTACTTCCCATTTTCCTCAGCTCTCGATAGTCGTAGAAACATGATTTATACACCAAAATAAACTTGACAAGTTCCTCTAGATGATCTCGTTCCAGATTTTTGAATTTTTTTTTCAAACCAGAGATATTTACATTTGAAATTTTCAAAATTTTTAAAATTTTTAAAAAATCATATAAAATAGAAAAAAAAAGATATCAAAAAAGTGGAACGCAGTCCTCTAGGAACTTCTCAAGTTTATTTTGGTGTTTAAATTATGTTTCTACGACTAACGAGAGCTGAGGAAAATGGGAAGTACGAAAACATGTTTTTGGTTAAAAAAATCATAAATTTACAGTCGTCATGTGCTGCTCTGCTAAGCGTATAGCGGCAGCGTTCGAGAACAATGTTCATACCACCACCCCGCGCGTGACTGCAGCCGTACCGCACCATGGTCTAAACTGGATTTCATATCGCAGTTTATAAATAATTATTGTCAACACGATAACAATTATAATTTTGGTGACCGAATAATATTTAACCCATATCGAATTTTATATTTCGTGTATTATTATTCTGCACGCCATATTAAATATCTCACGTCATCATAAAATTATTATAATTTGTTTAATAAAAGTACGATTTGAATAATTATTTTTTTAAACTTGAAGAGAATTTGATGATTTAGTTAATTTTATTAACGCTGAACCACATATGAAAAAAAAATATGAAATTTAAATCGATATAACAAAAAAATACCTTAGATACCTACAATCTGCACGGTTACTTATTATAAATAAATAATAGCCTGTTGAATAAAGTGACAAACGTAATCAATGTACTTTACAACATAAATCGATAACTTATAATAGTCTAAATAATAATTTATTATTATAAATATATTTATTTAAATCCCTAATTATATTAATTATTTACATAAATCAGTCAAAAACTGTATTTATTTTTAATTAGTAGGTACGTCTATTACATATTATTTATTTATTAAATTTAATAATAACAAATAAACAAATTGAAGCCAATTCAAAATACGACAAAACTAGTTGACACCAATATACATTTATTTTTTTTTAATTATTAATTAAATAATTATATTTACAACCAATTTAATATACTATAAGTACATTTGATACGAGAATGAGAAGCACTCCAGCACAAAATAAATTGTCAAATCATATAAAATATTAAAATAATAAAGCTAGATATAATAGGTATATACGAATATTATATGTATATCATAATATAATAATAGTGGTAATTACTAATTATTTTTATAATATAATTTTAAAAAAATATTAGAAACAGTTTTATTTATTTTTCATTTTTTAATTTTCGCTTTTTTTTTGTTTTTATGTTTTCTATAATATATTGAGGATCTAAAATTTTGAAAATTATCAAAAAATGTGTATTTAGATATTACCTATCTCCTCCAAAAAACACCATACCAATCTGAAGTCACTGGACTTTTAAAAAGAAACAAGCTGTGTACATTTTTTTAGAATAATAATAAATGTCATATTGTAATTCACATTTACTTATTTTATTGGCTTATGGTAATTTTTAGAGTAATATAATATATATCACATATTACAATGTAGTTAGGTACTAACTATAAAATATAAATTCTTCGAAAACCAATTACAACATACAAATTAAACTTCATTGAAAATATAAACAAATTAATTTTGCATATTTAACTGTGCAATCAATATAAATTGATTAAATTAAAATTGAATTACTTTTTACAAAATATTAATAATCATACAATTATAAAAAAAGCGGGTAAGTGAGTATCGCTCTGCTGTACATTAGGGGGTGGGGTGGACCTCTGACTAGGGTAGGTTAAATTTGAATGCAATGATAGGTATCATTGTATACGAAAAACGATTCTGAACGAAGATGATTTGTCAGTCTAGGATATATTATATTTAAATATTATCATATATTCTATTTTGAAACAAATTTAAACATTTAAGTATAAAAGTTTCAAGATCTTACGTGAAGTAATTTTTTAAAAATAACAAAAATCGAAAATTATTTATTAGTAAAACGTTATTTTACACGTGTATTTTTGATTTCAAATTAAAATTAAAATTTTAAACACTCGTAAAATTTTTTAAATTGAATAATCCTCAAACTTTTTATAATTATTCTAAACTTAATTTATGGACAGTATAGTATTAAATTTTCAATACTTAGCTTTTGATAGTAAAATATTTACAAATTTTTAACTACCAAATAGTGAAAAATATTCATGATTTTGACGAATTTTTGTCAATATTTGAACTTCAAATGCTAATAAAAAAAAATTGTGCCTATGTAATTTTATAATTTTTGAATGAGAGTTAGAACAAGTTATGTGGACCCTTCTATTAAATTTTCAAGTAATTTGTCCCAGCTAAATTTTTTTTATCAACATTTATAAAAAAAAAATAAAAAAAATTTGAAAATTTCAATTGTCTATAAATAGCTCAAAAAAAGTCAAAATATTTTGAAAATCAAATCACGTAAAGAAAATGGAAATATAAATAACTGGTAAAATTTTCAAGTATTTACGACTTATACTGTTTGAATAACAACAAATATCAAAAATCGTTTGAGGCTAAACCGTTATTAACGCGGTTTTGAAAAAATTTAAATTTCAAACGCTCATAAAATTTTTTTGTCTGAATCCAGTAGAGTTTTTTTTACATATATTTGAAAAAAATTTATGGAGAAATTATTGTACCAAATTTTCAAAACTTAGTTATAAAAAAAAAAATTTTACGATTTTTCAACCATAAAATTACTTGCAAATTTTCGCAATTTTGACATATTTCGTATAAATTCTAACTTTAAGTACTTATTAAAAAAAATTGTGACTAACGATTTCGGATTTTTTTTTATCATTTTAAGAACAACTTATAAGAAACCTTGTATTAAATTTTCAAGATTTTCTGGCCACTCAAAAAATTTTTATCGGCATTTAAAAAAAAAATACTTAGAAAAATTGAAAATTTCAATTGTCTATAAATAGCTCAAAAAGGGCAACAAGATTCTTTGAAAATTTAACTGTGTATGGAGAACGCTAATATAAACATTTGGTGAAAATTTCAAGTATTTACATCGATTAGTTTTTGAGTTATAGCAAAATAAAAAATTCGATTATGACGAAAACTGGTTTTGCGTAAAAAATCCCGTTTTTCCGTCATTTTTTTAGGGTTTTTCCCGACTCATTTAAAAAATATTGAAAAATTTTAACTTTTGGCCCCCAAGGTACCAACTAGATTCGATTTCCTTTTCAAAGAGGGGCTGAAGTAAAAAATTGAAGCATTTTTACTGCCCCAAATGTTGTCGACAAACAAAAAAAAAAAAAAAAACACATCATTGTAAAATCAATACATTCATCACTCCGTTCAGAATCTAAAAATACTTAGACACATTTTTTTTTTAAATGTATTTGAAGTTAAGCTCTACACAGGGCCGTCTACACAGGGACACAATATAAGGTTCTTTTTTAAGTTTTTCTTCGCAAACAATTTTAATATTTTGTAATTATAATTTTTAAATTTAATAATACTCGTAAATAAACAAAATAATATTAGGTATATATTATATAGTAGGTATATACAGTCGACTCTTGGTAACTCGAAGTTCAAGGGGGGAAAAAAATTCGATTTACTAAAAATGTCGAGTTATCAAAAACTTTTATAAAGTATTATTGTTATTTGAAGGGGAATTTTATTTAAATTATTTTTGGAAGTGTACATGGGGGCGTGAGGCCCTGCTAAGTTAGGGCCCGGGATACAATCGCATCCCGGCATCCCTTGCCAGACCGCCACTGGTAACAGCATAGGTAAGACTCTGCCATAACCACCGTCCACCAGAGATCCCAAGAAAAAAATATCAAATAATAAATACCTCAAAATTTTAAAAATTGTATGATAATATATAGAAACTGAAGGATATCTTACAATGAAACACTTTCAGTTTATTTTGAATTTTTGATCCACCCACTTGTAATCTCGACCGTGTAAAGGTCCTTCTTAGTTGAATCGTTAGGCCGCGTCCTAACATCGCCGCTTATTATTTAATTACAGATCCCAGCAATAAATTAACTAATTTCTTGAGCAGACTGAGCAGAGTTATTTCACTTTGTCCACAAATGCAGTGGCGTGTCCAGCACAAAATAATTGGGTAGGTCAGTTTTGTCCTATAAAATGGATTATGAGTATAATAATATTCAATAATAAATATTACTAATATTAATAGTATAGATAACATTTTTATTTTTGATAAATAAAATACCAAACAGTCAAATAAAATTTGGGTAAGCCCGAGCCTAGTCGGCCTACCATGCCACTGCACAAATGTTATAAACTATTTAATATATTTATTTCGTATTATAAATTATATTAATCAACAACTATTACTCTACAACTATTGTTCATTCTATTCATTCGATTCTTCAACTCAAACTCCTCAAAACCATCGTAAGATTGAGACCGACAAACGTTCTTTCTTAAGTATTTTATCAAGCGTAGTGCGAACCCGCTCTTCTCGCAGCCACCGTTTCGCCGACAGACATCTCGCCGCCGCCGTTTCGCCGACGGAAGCGTAATGCAACTACAGTGGAGTCACTACACTGAGAATACGATATTTTACACAATTATTTTTTATTAAATATTAACTATTATTATAATAAAACTATATAATATAATATATGTGTATTGTTTTTAATGAATGTAATATATTTGATAAATATTTTTTTATTGATCTAAAGCAGCGGTTCTCAACCTTTTTATATTCGCGTACCACCTACACAGTTTGAAAATTTTTACGTACCACCTGGCCATTTTTTTTACTTATTAATAATATATACGTTTATGTTACGTGTATACTGTATAGAATTTTATTTTATTAGGAATTACAAAATGATGGAAATTAAGTATTTAATGTACAAAAAAAATTAAATTAAATATGTACAATTATTACTATTATTTATTATTACGATTACAAACGACCTCCACACCACCAAATTAACCAAATAATATTTAATGTTAATAATGATTCATTCCAATTTTTTTTATACAGGGAGATTTTCTTTGCGTACCACCTATGAGCTTTCCGCGTACCACTAGTGGTAGAGAAGCGCTGATCTAAAGCAATAAAATATAAAGAATCAAAATAACTCGTTATTACAATAATTTCGTTGGCACACACATAACGCATACGACGGCAACATACGTATTTATAAACTTTATAAAATATTATTTTTTATTTTTTACCCGTCGATAATTAACAATTAACAAGCTAGTCTTTTTTTTTTGGTAATTGATTTTTAGTATTTTTACTTTTTTCATTTTTTCCATTGATAACTCTATGACTGAAATATACATTATATTATTATACATATTATAATTATTAAAAACTGTCATAAATTATTGTTTAATTCCAAGTTGTGTTTACTTCTACTAGCAACTGAAATACTGAATAGTCATTTAGAAGCGATTATCACTCATAATTTCGGAATACTGTGTTTTTATATTTTTACATTATTAAACATTTTTTTAGAGAGATATTATAAACATAACAATCGTAATGTTTCTCATTTTATAATTAATACCTTTGTATGACATCAATTAGGGGCTAGGGCTTACCGCGGTCATAAATAATTATATTACATATTATAACATAATGATCAGTTGTGTCAGTTGACATTCGTGTATAACGTACGGTCGTTCAAGAGTCGATGATGTTTCAGGATAAAATGTTTTATTTTGATTTTTGATGTATGAATGTATTATTTGAATGATTCATAAAAGCAATAGTTTCAGTCTTTCAGAGGAGGTCGGAGGCTAAAAACTATATCAACGATGGCGGCGATATGCCGATATATATATGTATATGTATGTATAATATTGTGATCATTGATAGTCGTCGATGATAATAAAAACTTTTAAAAATAATTAGGTTATTTTCATTTGTGTCTTATAATGTCCGCAACATGTTGTGGTAAGCTGTAGAAATTTCCGGTGTTATTACATCGTGAGGTTGTACTTACTATTTATATGGAGCAATATGCTTGAGTTTTAGGTAAATGGTATATTTAATTTTCTCATAATAAATTAAAATAAAATATGTTTGACATGTCGATAACAATGACAATGTGTTTAAAGATATAATTGGTATCGTATCGATTAACATCGGCAACAACCGTTACTCGGGAGAGAAAATATAAAAATAAACGATACCCAAACACGCCGCCAAACAAAAATAAATATTATACTATTTGTTTTACGAACTAAGACAAATCTATTATCTAATTTTCAATATCTTAGTTCGTCAGTTCGTGATTTGTATAGTTAAGCATGTTTAAATGAATCTAAATGTTTTTAAAATGTCATTGTGTATATAAAATATAATAATATAAACACGTCACTCGGTTTTATTTATTGTTCAAGGCCGTGGCACATTTGCCGTGCCGTTACTATATCGGCGAATGGCGGCAACGAATTTCTGTCTGGTCGACGGCGCGTCGACAACGGCACTCTGTTTTATTATTATTATTTTTATAAATATGCACACATTCGACTACAATTTGTCATATATTTCTGTTACACTCTGTATACGTGTATTATGCATATCATTGTAGAACCTATATTTGCTTATAATTAATAAATAATATTTTAATTGAAAAATTCTAGATTTAATTAAATTTATTAGACGATCATGTTATTATGCAGTATATTTATGTTAATATTATACTAATAAAATCAGCTCAGTCACTACATTCCGGAAAAAATTGAAATAATAGATGTATTTTTAGACCAAACATAAAACCAAATACACCATTCAATTAGTAATGTGATCACAAATAGTAAAAAAAAAAAATCAAAATAATCAAACGACGCTAGCTAAAATTTTGAGACACTCAGGTCAATAACTAATTTGTCGACTAAGCGGCATTGAACGTGTTAAAAAAATTAATATAATAATATTATATGCATATATATGTATATTACATATTTATTTTATTATTATATAATATCATAAATTATATTTTACTGTATAATTGCAATGTAACATTTATTTTGTGAACGGACTACGGAGTGAAACAACTTAGTCTGAGAATATGAGAAATATTAGAAATAATGTTTTGATTTTAGGGTTTAACATGGTTCTTGATTGACAAATTAATTTTGTTAGTACTGAGAGATTAAAATTAAAAATTCTCAATATTTCTTATTAATTAAAATAATCGGTGAAAAAAAATAATGTATAACAGAAATTTACTAATAAGCCTAGTTTTTTACAAAATCGATTTGGTTTTTTGGTGTAACAGTAGATAACTGTAGATACTTTAAATTTAAACTTTAACTAAATGTTTATATGACCATTTTCCATAATATGCAACACATTTTTTGAAATAATTAGACTCTTTTAAGCTGTTTATAGACATTTAAAATAATTTTTTTAGTTACTTATTTTCTATAAATATCGATAAAAAAGATTTCGTTGGGTCAAAAAACTTAAAAATGTAACACAAGGTTCCTCATCCTAGATCTTCATAAATTGATATATAGTAGCATTTTAAAAATACTAAAGATATATATACATATATCATAGTATAGCAATATATAATATAATAGTAAGATTTATTTTTAATAATTATGTATGTTCAATTTGTGACAATATTCATTAAAATCTCGAAAATTTGTAAAATATTTTGTAATAAAAAATTAATAAAATGTATTATATTACTGAATACTAATAAAATAGTAATGTATAATAGTAAAATAAACAACTTTAATAACAAATAGCAATAATATCATAAAATATGTTTAGGAATATAGACTGATAACAGTGATAACTGTCAAATCGAGTATCGACAATCGTCTTTGCTCAAAATCGTTTTTAGTTACAGTGGTTTTATATTATTGTCTATTGAATTCAAATATTTCAAATTTAACACAATATCCATATTACACAGTTACCCTTTACCCAAACTAATTACTATACAGCAGAGCAGTACTCACTTGCCCATTTTGCCCACTTTTTTTATTTTACATATTGTTTCAAGTAGCAATAATTCATAATGTTGCATATTTTAAATACAAACTTGAAAAATTCATATAAGTTGTAACATAAGTAATAAATAATAATATACCAAATAACTAAAAGGCAGTAGCGGCTCGTGGGTGCTGGTGATGGTGGTGCGACTTTAAATATAATACATTAATGCAATAATGCCCCTAGTCATAGATATAACAAATTGTCAAATTAAGTATAATGAAAATAATAAAATGAAACACAATACACATTACTATGAGTCTTATTATTTTATTCATCAAATCATTCAAATCATTATGGTATATTAATATATAATTTAAAAATAACTAATTTATGGAGTTATTTTATGAATAAAATCCATGCGCCTGTTTTTTGTAGATGAAAAATGTTCGATGACCTAGTCGCAGGCCGCAGTAGAAAATAGAAATGAAAATAATATTATAATAATATGAAATAATAATATATAATTATATCACGGACGACGGGCTGCATGTTACTTGCGTCCCAAAAAAAGGTATATTTTACAGGTAGTAAATTTGACCGGTAACTTGCGTCCCGTTTTGGGGACGCAAGTCGGCTATATAATTATTATCGATATTTACTACTAAAATCACTAAAGTCGATAGTATCGTGTCACTAAAATCGATAGTTCATATTACTATACTATATAAGAAATCTCACTATTTGTGGGATGTTGGGAAGTTCGGTTTGTAAATACAATTTATCTATACATTTATCATAATAATTTGGTACATTACGATATATTCTATTAATAACCTATGTGGGAAGAAATTTCTCCATTAAATTTTATAATAAATGTTTCGTTAAAATTTATACCTAACCATATTTGAATTCAATATTTGCATTTTTTTTTTATTATTTAATTATGTACCATACTTGAATTTTTTTATTATTTTAAATTTATACCTACCATATTTGAATTGAATACATGATTTTTTTTATTATGCCTTAATGTAAAAAATATGAATTTTATTATTATGACAAAATGTATCAAATATGAATTATTTTTAAATTAATTTTTTTATTATTAACAATATTCTAAATTAAAATCAATATCAGTGTGTTTGTTTATTAACTTATTGATATCGATTATATCGATATTTTCGGGACGCAATTAGGTTATAAAAAAAGGTATTATGGGACGCAAATAGGCTATGACCCTTTTTGAATCTTTTTTTGCGGGACGCAACTAACCTACTAATAATATTTTCGGACGCAAGTAGTATGCTCCCGGACGACGCTACCAGTCGTCAAAAACGCATATTATATAAGACCGCAGTTCAAATGTACACGCATGTACAATATTGTACAATGACACGATTATCATTTATGAGACTTCGTTTATTATTTATTATAATTTATAATATAGATGGTAATAATATAATTAGTATATTATAATATAATATTATTGTGTTTAAAATAATAAAAATGTTTAAAGATAATAATCGACAATAACAATAGCGATTAGCAACCGACAATGACGAGCGTATACAGTTAATTTTAAAAATAAACACTAATATTTTACTGTATGGACGACACTGCCGGTCGTCCAGACACTGCTCGTGTGTACATGCGTACCAGCGTACTCATATTATGCTCCTGGTATCTAAGGGAAACAAATTTAATGTTCACATACGACAAAATATACTAGAAATTTAAAAATTGCAGTCTTAATAAAAATTATTTTTTTAAAAATATAGAATTAAAAAAATTAATTAATTTTCTTCTTTTAATTAATTTTAGTAGGTGGTGCGATCAGGGACGCCCGCAGAAATGTAGTTCAGGGGGGGCAAAAAAAATTGTAAGTACCTAAATACTTATAGGTAAATTTACCGCTACATCTTTCATCTACTCATATTTTGCAATACTATCAATAATATTTTTTTTAAAAATCAAAACTAATTTAAGTTAATATAAAATTACACATTTACACTATTAGTTCTAATATTTGTAAGAAAAAACATAATAAAATTTAAACAACTTTATTTGATAAAATTTATTTCATATTTTATTATTTTATTCAAAAAGTAATGGCAATCTCCTTTTGTTTGAAGCAAATAAATAAATTAAATTAATTACATTTGACTCGTCCTCGTTAACAGACAATCTGTAGGAACCAGCCAAAAGTTAAAAAGTGACTTAGCGATTGAAAATAATCGTAATGTCTTTTTCACGATTAAATAATAAATACCTCCTATATGACTTGTTAGATACTTAGATACAAGGATTGTCGAATAGTCGCTGACTGTTATAGATCAGCTTTAAAAAACTTCCAATTTTGTAAATAACACGAAAAATCTCAGGGGGGGCAATGGCCCCCACTGCCCCCCCCCTTCCGGGCGTCCCTGGGTGCGATCGTCCCGTCGCGAGCCGCCACTGCTAAAAGGTTAGATTATTATGCATGTTTACCTACGGTAGGTGACCTACCTAATGCTAATGACAATATTCATAGGCGAAACTAGACACTTTTATTAGGTCAGGCCAAATGAAAAATATAAAAAATACTTCTATTAACAACTTTACAATATAATAATTTTGTTTAATGCATATATTATATATAAATATATATATTATAATGAATATTTTTTTATAATTTAAATATTTAATAATAAATAAAAATTTATAATAATTAATAAATTTATAATAATAGACATATTAATGGAAAATTTCACAAATTTTAGATGCCAAAAATAAAGTTTTTAGTTTTAAATAAATATATTATTACTTATTAGGAATTTTAGATTCTGAGTGAAGCGAGGAATGTATTTATTTTGTTTTATACAATGATGTTTATTTCTTTTTCTTTTTTTATTCTGGAAACACTTTTTCTCCTCCTAAACTTGCTCAAAAGTATCAAGTGTTGAAGTGTAGGTGTAGCATCTTTTCTGAAAGGTTATGTTCTTGAGCTGTAACTTTAGACAGGTCATTTTTCGATTTTCAAAACGGTACTCAAAATAAAAACAGTTACATGAGAAAAACTGTAAGATTTCACGATTCTATAATATTAAATAATTACGGACGCCGTTTTCTACCAGAAAACCTATATTAATTAAGAACAAAGAATGTGATTTTGAATAATACCATAATATTTTTTAACTACATTTGTATTTTAGATGTACCTATTTATTTATTTTACTATTTAACAATTAACAAATTATAGATTGTTGATAATGTAATGCTATCCACCGAGCTTCACTCAGAATCGTTTTTGTTAGCAGTGGTATACTGTTGCTCACAGATACAAATTAAATAACCTTTTGTATCCCACCTTCCCGACTTTTTAAAAAATCACTTTATTATGTTATATTATAATCCTCATTTGTACCATTTGTACCTATATACTATATTATATTATAGTATTATATAAAACGTACAAATATATACGTTTCCATGTATAAATATATTATTAATTATAAGGCCTAAATAATTATTAAAATATATAATATACACACATTTTTAGTCAGTATTAGGTCAGGCCATGGCCTGACTGGCCTGACCCGTAGTTTCGCCTATGACAATATTATAACCTAATAGTACTAATTATATCTATGTATTGTCTGGTATTGATGAATTATTATAATAATTATGAAAACTAAAAATATATTTTTTTAATGCGTCGTAAATTTTGTCGAAAACGTGCAAACGACGTACCAGTCTGAACGTGGCTTTATTTATTTTGCTAACTATATTATTATTTAAAAATTATAAATATAAATTATCATGATTTAATGCATATTTTTATCTCAAACGATAATTTACAAATAACAAGCAATCCGTTTATTTATATTGGTTTTTATTTTTTTTCATTTTTCCCATCGATAACATTACAGACTACAGTACGCATCATTGTTAAATTTTATGATTGTGTGTTTTAGTTCTTTAACTGATAATTATTACCAATTCCATATTATACAAGTGTGTTAGTTTTTAAAATAATAATATATGTAATGGAAAGGCTTATAAATAAAAATACGATTTTTTTAGAAACACCATCATTGATTTAAAATGAATCAATGGTTATTATTAGAAATGAATAATAAAATTGTTTATTCTATAATGAGTATACATAATATATACGTATATATGTATGTACTATGTATGTATGTATGTATGTATATATGTACGTACGATAATATACGTATACCCGACTAGCTCAGTCGGTAGAGCACAATGCCGGCCCTAGGCCAGAAATTATACTATTACGAATATCACTTTATCAATAAATAAACATAATAATATTGTCCCCATAGACAGTAATATAGACATTGCGACCCGTGTTGTTTTTTGTCAATGTAGAATCATTAAAATCGTTTTATCTAAATTTTAAAAACAAGACTGATAGGTAGTATTTTTTCACAGGCATTTATTTACAAAAACAATACTTCGTAGTTCGTATACTTCTGTATCATGTCATCTAAAGATCGGGGTAAGTTTAGAAGTTTCAAGTTATCCACCATGAAGTTCAAAAAAACATAAGGGAAAAAATTGAAATAAACTGCGTGGATCTTTCAACAAATTTATTACATTATCTTTAAATTCTACCCAATCGTTTCAAAATTCTTCGATAAAGAATAATCAAAACAGAACGAAGCAATCTATCACAGCATAAGTTATCGGACCTGGCCCTTATCAGCATCGAACATAGTATTGCCGATTCTTTGAGCTACAATGAGACAATTGATCTGTTTGCATCAAAAAAAGCACGGAAAAAAATATTTAAGAGGACGCCATACCCGCATGTGTTGTCTCTGTCTTACTAACGTACATCATAACAAATTTTCGTTCAGTAGAATACATTTTGTGACGTTAGCTTTAATATTAGAGTAAATTTACCTATTATCAAATTTAAAGGTAAGAATATTATCTAGACAATGACATATGCTTTTATTGATATTATCATTTTAAAGTGAGTTATGAACATTTTAAAGTTGTTATATTTTACATAGCTGTAACTCACTTTAAAATAATAATATCATTAAAAGCATATGTCATTGTCTAGATCAGCGCTTCTCAACCTATGGTACGCGTACCACTAGTGGTACGCGGAAAGCTCATAGGTGGTACGCAAAGAAAATCTCCCTGTATAAAAAAAATTGGAATGAATCATTATTAACATTAAATATTATTTGGTTAATTTGGTGGTGTGGAGGTCGTTTGTAATCCTAATAATAAATAATAATAATAATTGTACATATTTAATTTAATTTTTTTTGTACATTAAATACTTAATTCCCATCATTTTGTAATTCCTAATAAAATAAAATTCTATACACGTAACATAAACGTATATATTATTAATAAGTAAAAAAAATGGTCAGGTGGTACGTAAAAATTTTCAAAATGTGTAGGCGGTACGCGAATATAAAAAGGTTGAGAACCGCTGGTCTAGATAATATTCTTACCTTTAAATTTGATAATAGGTAAATTTACTCTAATATTAAAGCTAACGTCACAAAATGTATTCTACTGAACGAAAATTTGTTATGATGTACGTTAGTAAGACAGAGACAACACATGCGGGTATGGCGTCCTCTTAAATAATATTATGTTATGTTAATTTTTTTTTATTCTAAGTAAATGTATACTCATTGCGCAGTGGACAAATATTTTGCAAGGTAACCCCGTACCACTCCACTCCGCCAATCAAAATTTTAAATACTTATAATTTATAAACTACTCGTCTTAAATTCGATTTTATGTATCAAAATACTCAGAAAATTAGTCTGCTTTGAAATATGAAATTAAAAGTATGTTGTCATTCAAAAAAGTAAATATTTATATAAGGATAAAAATTATTTAAAAATATAATTTTTTAATAAAAACTATATATTTCCAAAAACATGAATATTTTTTGAAATAATGAGTGTTTTATGATAAAAGAATCAGCCTGTAAAATAAAAATATTTATTAATAAAATATTGTTTGTACATTGTAACAAAGTACTTACTCGTTTTGTGTCTTATATAATATTAAAATCCAATAGTTTATACATACAAATTTAGGTTTCAAACATACTATAAAGGGCTCAAAGTTTACAAAATTACACAAATTTAAAGTAAGTCCCTAGAAAATAAAATAAATATAGGTGTGTATATTGTATAATGTATATGTTGCATATTCAGCATTTATATTACATTATATTACACGTATAGTATTTAATATTTATATATAATCAGCAGTATCATATTACGATCGGTGGGGTCTGTCCATCGATTATTATTATGTAAAATTACAATGTAAAGCATTACGATTTATGCTGTTAATAATAAAGGTCTATAAAACACGTTTATGTTGTTATTCATAATAATAATACACAACAAATTGGCGACGAAGAAAATATTAATTTAATCGTAATCACTAGTGTATTAAAAGTTGCAAGTGTTGTATTCATACTAATACAAAATGGCGACTCCTAAGACAGAATCCATAGTGAACTTCAATCAAGTTATAGGGTCACCTGGAACCTTTGAAACAGGTATGGATATTACAATTTTTGAATCAAAATTGACAAATTTTTTTTTGGCAAATGCAATCGAAAATAATATTCAAAAAAGAGCAATATTATTATCATCCGTTAGTGAAGAAATTCACAAAGTACTTTTTAGTCTATGTGTTCCTAGCACGCCTAACGATGTAGAGTATGACACTCTAATGAAAAGTTTGAACAAATATTTGAAACCAATAAAATCGTATTTCGCGGCTAGGTATACATTTTATCAAGCTAAACAAAGACAGGATGAATCAGTGTGCCAATGGGGTGCACGTGTCAAAAATCTTGCTTCAAAATGTGGTTTTTCGTCAGAACTATCAACGGTTATTCGAGACATATTCGTTGTCGGTATGGGTTCAGGACCAATTCAAGATCGTCTGTTAGAAGAAGATGCCTCAAAAGTTGGAGTTACATATTCAAATCTAATTGAAATTGCGACAGCTAAAGAAGCTGCAATAAATGAAAAAAGTGGCTGGAAAAAAGAAGAATACGCAGACTTGAAGTACCAAAAGAAAAATAATGGACATAATCAAGCCAAGCAGGGTTTCAACACACACAAAGAATCAAAAATCAAATGTGAGATTTGTGGCCGTTCCAATCATTTCCAAAAAGACTGCAGATACAAGGACTACAAATGCAACAATTGCGGTGAAAAGGGTCATTTGTCTACTGTATGTAAAAAGGGTAAGAAGGAAATGAAAAATAATAAAACACAAAATAAATTTTTATATGATAACGATGATGATGACGAAACAGTTAGGTACTACAGTAAACAGTATAAACTGTTAATAATACACAACAGTATATTATATTATACAGTTTATTAACATATTTTCAGAAAAAGTAAGGAACACAATCATTCAAGAAATTAAAAATGCTAAATATTTATCTTTAAGTATAGATTCGACACCGTTGAGATGTTAAGAGGGCGTCACACCCGCATGTGTTGTCTCTGTCTTACAAGTACGTAACATAGCAAATTTACGCTCAGCAGATCACGTTTAACTCCGTCAGTTTAAAAATTAGAGTGAATCGACCTATTATGAAACTTGATGGTAAGAAAATTATCTGTGTTTGTATGTTGGTTTTTTACGATAGTTCAATTTTTTAGCAAGTTTTGCGTATATAACATAGCATAAATTAAAAATGCTCATAACAGTCATAACTCCACTTAAAAATTTAATAATTGTAAAATACCAACATACAAACACAGATAATTATCTTACCATCAAGAGTCGTAATAGGTCGATTCACTCTAATTTTTAAACTGACGGAGCTAAACGTGATCTGCTGAGCGTAAATTTGCCATGTTACGTATTTGTAAGACAGAGACAATACATGCGGGTGTGACGCCCTCGATGCTTTCGATTATTTTATTATTACATATTATTTATTTAATATTTTAATCTAATAAAAAACCATGTATTGTGTTAATCATTGTGCATATAATAAGTGTTGATTCCGTTTTCTATATTTAGTATATGTATATATATTTTTTTAAGAAAGTAATATTCACTTTGAATAAAAAAGATTAGGTTAACGTTAGGATATGTATTACTATAAAATTATCTATTACAATATCGCAAAACAACTGATTTATGATTTGTTTCATAAAATTAATTTTTTTATTGCTTAACTTTGAATTTATTTATATTTATTTTTTTTGTAAGAGGGAAGAGCAAAAAAATTATTTTGCCCCGGGGCGCGTATATATTAAATACACCACTGCCACTGCCATTCAAAGCGGGTTGGAGCCATTTTCCATGAGTACTCTGGAAAATTTCAGATGGATTTGTGATTGACGATTGTTATAAATATAATTAAGATAATGAGATTACTGGGATAATAATAATTATTATTCTTATAAAGATTACTTGGCTAAACCTCAGGTATTCACACTGCGCTAAATAAAAACCTTGGAGAACACTTCTTGTCGGTCTCACGTGTAGTGTATACTGTTTAGTAAAACGGCGGCGTACCAAATACTATAATATTATACGACTATATCGTATCTGGACGCACACCTATCATTTCTAAATGTTTTCTTTATTAAATTACATTAATACAATTTTATTCCATTTCTGTAGTTTGTAATAATAATATTATAATCAAATTATTCATATTAAAATAAATAAAT
Organism: Schizaphis graminum; assembly: GCA_020882235.1. Taxonomy (NCBI): domain Eukaryota; kingdom Metazoa; phylum Arthropoda; class Insecta; order Hemiptera; family Aphididae; genus Schizaphis; species Schizaphis graminum. The sequence goes on along the minus strand of CM037033.1, from coordinate 23,922,572 downwards.
CATATTATATTATTGTAATAATCAGTGATGTATTGGTGAAACAATTTTTGAGTATACGCACTTTAAGCTATATTTTATTGTAAAAAAAAATTTTCTCGCTAAGCTCGAAATATTAATTACATAATAGATTACAAACTACATTAAACAATTTATACTATAATCTTCGCTTTTTCTATTTTTATACACAGTATTTAAGTTTGTATGTTAATTGTTAATATACTTTTAACTATTATTCAGACACGCAATCGATAAAATTTTTAATTTTAAAATAGTGATGTCTTTCACAAATTAATCATATATCTAAAAAGTATCAAATTCTAGACAAATATTAATATACCTATAAACGTGGTAATAGTGCCATATTGTATACAAAAAAATATTCTCGATTAATTTGTGATATCAACAAAAATATTCAATAATAAAATTAAAAATATATTATCAATATTGCATATTTTTAATTTTATCAGTATACGCTCCTATACGAGCGTATACCTGCGTATTGTGTATATTTTAAAAGCTATACGCTCTGATCGACAAATACGTTTTGGGTATACGCCGTATACCCCCGTATACCATCCAATACACCACTGGTAATAATAGTTATATAATATATATATAATAATAATTATACACAAAAATTTTTACACATTTTTTCACATTTAATTTTTATAATTTTCATTTATTTTTGTCACGCTATATTGTAGTGCTAAGAAATAAGAATAGAATTAGTAAACAAATTCCTTATTTAGTATTTAAATCGAGATTCTTTATCAAGTATCAACGTGGCATAACAGAGACCCAGAGACGGCATTCGACTGATGACTATTTATAGTTAATACCCAAGGACCAATAGATATTATTGAACGTTAAATTAAATATTTTCCCATAATAAATAAAATAAAATACGACTATGTTTGACAAGTCGATAACAATGCGTTTAAATTACAGTTATAATATTAGTACCGTCTATATAAATAATTGTCGTCGCCAATAACCGATAAGTACCTAATTACTGAATAATATGTTTACATTGCTATAATAAGTATAAGGCCGGGGCTATACAGTATACACGGCGTATTCCGCCGCGTTTTCCATCGAATTTTAAATTCATTGTCTTCACAAATATCAGACTATCAGAGTAGCTTTACACGACCGGCGTAAAACGCGGGTCGGTTTACTCAACTTGTGTTTTCCGCCGCGGATGAAAATGCGGCGTATTACGCCCGTCGTGTATAGTGTAGTAATCCGACCGTATTACGCTATTATTTAATTACCTTATTTCTGTTACCCTCAGCTGATATTAGTTGTTTAGAATACTGAATATTAAAATATTACACTTAATAATAGATAATTAGATAATTGGATTTATGAACATAGGTTTTAATAATTTTTTATATAAATTCTTAGAATTAAAATTATGTATTCAAATAATCGGTCATAGTAAACACGAAATAGAAACTTATACGTAATCTTTTGGGGACTACGCCCATAATAGTTTAATATAAAAGGGGTTGTGGTAGTATTAAGAATTAGACATAGTTAAGCCTCACTTACGCATAGACCTGTGGCGTTGTTCTATACTTAACAACCCATCGGGCTAGCTTTTATTATACATTGTCTCAGTAAATAAATAACTTAATTTCAAACTTACAAACGAGTTGTTTATTGACTACAAATTTCCTACGCTCTCTGAAGAAGATATACGACAAAGTGGACTTCGTCCGTCGTCATTAAATCGTGTTGAGCCATCTTCACCAAGACCGGCTCACTACAATAGCCCCGGCCAAATTATTCTAAGAATAACAGTTTTGTTACGCGAATTAATTAGCACTAAAACACGAATTGCACAATTTAATCAATTCCCAGCAATTCAGTCGTTCCCGTCAATAATAAATCCACGTTATCGCACAAAAACGGAGGTCTGAAGCAGCAATAACACGAAAAAACACTAGAAAAAACATACGTACATACGTCAATCATTCTCTCCTCTAATCATCTATACTCATGTAGTCATGTCCCATACAAATAAAGGGAGAGCTATCTATAGTTATCTCTTAAGCTTCAGAGATAGTCATACAGTTATTACCATACAGTTATCCCAGGTTTGTAGCACTTGTATGGACCTTGTTACAGTCGCATCGTTGCCTTCGTCAATACGAGTGCCAGACTATTACGTATTATCCGGTAGAATACTAACGTATAAAACCCCATCGTATTCTGTCGAAAAACTTTATTAATAGGTATTCAAATGCATTTTTAAATAAATAATTACATTTGAGTTAACTTTATTAATCGACTACAAGTTACAACCTCATTTGACGCAGTGATGTTTTACGTATTACGTGCCTTCATTGTAACAGAAGCTTGCAGTGACCAAGCTGTGAGAGCACAGACTGATTACTACAACAGCTAGTACTTATACCTATATAACAGTAGTACTAGAACAGTATGTCATGGTAATTATTATTATGCATTTTTATTTATCTTTTTTTTTAAATTGTATTACAGATTTATAATAATATAAATTAAATAGTCTGTCCACAGTTCACAAAATGTAACAAGCATAATATAATATTATACTGTTATATTTATGCTTATGAGTCATGTTATTATTCCCCATAATAGGAAATAATTGGATTTTATATTATAATTTTATAACAAGTTTGACACCAATTTTGATCACTCACAAGATAAGAAAGACTTATATTTGTGGTATTATTAAATAATTGATTTTTAATTTAATACTAATTTTTATTTATTATTTATTTTATTGTAAGTTGTTCATTAATAATTTAATAAATGATTTCGCTTGAATTCCGGTTTGATTGAATTCTATATGTATATTATCCTACGTTAGGGACGCGTGATTAACGGATGCTACTCGAGACTAACTCGTATCCGACGAACTCTAACCTTTAGGACTTATTGGCCAGTGTCGAGTAGCATCCGCAAATACGTGTTCGGTACATTCGGGTGTATGGGTATACGTATACTTAAATGATTGTAATTGCTTCTTTTTGGTGTAGTCATGTAGGTAATTATATTTCCAAACTTATTGTAATAGAATTTTATTTTATGTAATTCAAATATGCATTAATTATTATTATTATTTATTATTATTGTAATTAATTATGTCTTCAATATTTATTGTAATATTTTTACAAGTTTGACACCAGTTTTAGCATTTCACGAAACACAATGAAAAATAATAGTGTTTATGATATTACAGTAACATTATTTAAAATGTAACACAAAATTACGTAATATTTAATGGGCATATAATCCCTATTTTTTCATTCGTCGATATTTTGAGATTATCGTTTTCCCCGACAGAAAACGCTTTCGGCGGCGATCTTTTGGTGAGAAGGGGAATCGCGCCACACGATATATATAGTATTATTCTGCAGCACGGCTATATAGTATATTGACCAATTCGATCTGATGATCAGCCCATCGCCATCGTCGTTCCGTATTCGTAGCCTTTATCTTCATTCTTCAAACCGCGGTCCGCAGTGCTGGTCGTTTGTCACTTTTCACTGGATACGACAATAATAACATAAAATATTCGTGAGTATAAAATTTATAATTTATATATGTATAATATACGCTACGTCCATAATTAAATAGATTATTATTTATTATTAATTTACTAAAAATCAGGGCTTGGATTTGTGCGCAATAAAAAACACAAAAATATAATTACTAAAAAAAATTTATTTATTGAAATAAATTAGTGATTGGCTGTTTGTCTTAGTAAAATAAAATCGAGAAATAAAATTAATTAAAATTTATAATTCACATTTAATAAAATAGAAACATATTTTTTTTTTTTACGTGTGTTACATGCTACGATCACATATTTTTCTAAATTTTCGAATATGAATGATCAGCGATTGGTAATATTGATTTATTTTGACTGAATCTTTAATCGCGTACCTATTCACTATTGTACTATAGAACTGTATTTTTATAACTGACAAAAATAAAACCAAGTTTTATACTTTCATTAACATGACTAGAATTAAATACGAAATATTATTATTAAACTATTAATATTAATCACAAAATATACGATAAAACATGCATTTTCGCATTCTTATAATCGAAATATGCAATAATATTAATTTTATCCGATATAATATACAAAAACATGCAAAATAATAACCATCATTTATCGCATCTTGAGGTGATTCGTCATTTGTGGGCATTACTGACAAAATCAATAATCAGAAGTCGCAAAAAAAACATGCTGTTGCATATAAATCCTAGCCCTGTTAATAATATTTAAGTATAATATATACCTACATAGAAAATTTAAAATGGTAAAATTTTACTAAATGTCTATACTAATAGGTTACGCGTAACCTAGAATATATTTTCAAATGCTACCAACGGTACTGAAATAACATATACCTATTTTATGCGTCTTAATTTTTTAATTATTTCATGATTTTTTAAGGTAATTAATAATTTATAAACTATTATAGTGTCTTGTAGAATAGACCAAATTTATACCTATAATATTGCTATGTCTGATGAATGATGATTAAATAAATAATAAATTATAGGTAATAGGTAGGTAATATACTAATATGAATAAATTTAATTTATCAATTATTAAATGTGTATAATTATTGGGTTCTACACACTATACGTTTCTAAGAAAAGTTATATTATTTTAGAACTCAATGTTTTGTTTGATTTTATGTAGGTAATTTGAATTGTATTTTTTTGATGACCGACAAAAATTAATAAGGACTCAACTGACAACTATAATAAACAGTAGTGTTATTATTGTATGTTGTTGCTTAATTAGCGATTTTATTAAAATGTTATTTTGAATATATTATTCTTCATTATTTAATTGATCTTTTTGTCTTTTACTGACCGTTTATAAAAAAATATGAATTATCCTACCTATTATCGATCTATCAATGCATATTATATTGTGTGTTTTGTAGTAGTTAAAATAAAGTACAATTCTCTAATAATTTTTACTTTATTGATTTTTAATCAAGTACCTAAGTATGGTAATTGAAACGAAAAAATACTGAATTTTTAAAGCTTAAGAATTTGCGTTAAATAGAAAAATGATAAAAATGTAACGCAATTGTAATCAGTAGGTGAATAATTAAGCTACCTTTAACATAAAATATTAATTAGAGAGATCCGATATCACACCCAAGCGGTTAGCGGTTAGCGATTTGGATCCACAAAAACGTCGGTGTGAACAGTCTCAAAATTTATATTTTTAAACTTTTCTCCAAAACTATTATAGCTAAAAAGTTGGTTGATTGCTCATTAAAATTATCAGGTAGATAGAAAATGTGAGATTTAAAATTTTCAAAAAAACTATTTAATTTTTCACAGTTAAAAAAATCGTTATTTTTTGCTAGATTTTCATTTAGTGTGTGTGTGGTAGATTATCGAAACTGGAGAATGGATTTTATTCTTTGGGGTCTTGTTAGATTCACATTGGCTAGAAGAGAAGTACAGTGAAGATTTTTCAGAACTTTATCTTCAAACGTTAACTCACTACAAAACTATAAAGCTGAAGAACATAAAAAACGCCTAATAAAATGTGTTTTAATTTTTTTTGAAGTTCTGTTCTGTAGTAAATAAACTATAAAAGATAAAGTTCTCAAAATCTTCACTACTTCTCCAAACAACGAAATCTGCTCTCCGGTTTCGGAGATCTATTAAATGAAAATAAAATACATTATACATACATATTGAATACAATTAATACATTTCTAAAAATTTAAAATCAAGAAAGTTAACATGCCGATGATCTCTGACTTTGCAAGCGTTTTATTAATAGTTTTTAATTACTAAACATTTACATGGTTAATACTCTTTAATATTACTAATAGTTAAGAGGACGGTAGAACTCGCGTGTGTAGTATAGATAAATAGTGCGCGCGTGTGTGAGTGTGTTTGTGTGTGTGACGGTCGTTTAACCAAAACAATAAGAGAAAAAAAATTATTAAAATAAAATGATAATATAATAAAACGAAATCATGGTATTTCCTTTTTTCAATCGCTTACATTTTCTTCCATACAGGCTATAACAATAATTGAACAAACTTAGATTAGATAAAAATAATCCTAGTTGTATACTTACATTGAATAATTAAATATTCTTTTAAAATATTTTCCACGATATTCTACTTTAGCTAAGTAGGTAATTTGTTTTATTATTTTAAAATTTATAAATAGGTTCTACACTGAATAACATTTGTTTTTTTTCTTTAGCAGTTTAGCTTATTTTAGATATTATTGTAAATCGTATTTTTGAGTATAGTTCATGGTACAGGATACAGTTATATTATTATATTTTTAATATGATTTCAATATTGTTATTGATGATAATATATTGATATGAAATATGGAGTTTGGTGACATTATGGTGAATATTATTACATTTTAATAATATACTGAAATGTAATATAATATGTACCCGTAATTAAATATTTATATCACGATTGTCGACGGATTTATATAATATAGGTACAACAGTTGTCAGCTTCTGCTGATGGTCATAAATAAATTGTCGGTATTAATCGGGGCTTAAATTCTAAAAAAAAATATCGTTTTTTCGTTTATGGCTATTTAAATTTTAAACGTTATACTATTTTAATGTTTTATGTTATTGTACGTTGAAACGTTATAAAGTTTTAATGTTTAACGTTATTGTACATAGAAACATTATTTGATTTTTTTCCTTTTAACGTTATTACATTTTTAAAGTTATTTTAATTATAATGTTATAGTCAGAGCCGTGTCAAGCTATTCAGCGCCCCGGGGGCAAAATTTTTTTGCGCCCCTTCCCTACAATTTAACTATTAATCGTTTCCTTATTATATAAATCTCCATATTATCAAATAGCACGAAAACTAACTAAAATATAATATACAATATTTAATATATATTTTTAGTTTATTTTAAAGCGTTTAAATAAAACGCGCACAACGTATAATAACTTATACCTAACTAGGTAATAGGCAATACTAAATAACTGAGCACTGTGTACAGACGTCAGATAGTAACGGTTAGAACAGACATATTGTTTAATGGTAATATAAAATATTAATAATATTATAGTATATAAGTATATTATACTAATAAGTTATTAGTTATTATACTAATAAGTTATTAGTATAATATACTTATATAGGTCATTTTTTTAGGACATTTTTTGCCATTTTTATGGTCATTTTTTATTGTTTTTAAGTTCATCAACTTCCGAGCCCTACTAATAACGGTTATCTACTGTAGTAGATATGATAACTTTGATACTAATAATATCAATTTAATAATATTTAGCTATATAATCGGTAAATAATATCTAAATACGGAGAAATGGGTTTTTATTTATCACCGTCGCCGTCACCAAGCCAACCTATTTGTCACAAACAGTACCATATTATACATGATTCTAAAATAGACCTTAAAATACTAAAATATATATAATAATAAAATTATAACATATTTGGTTCTCGAGGCCACATGTAGTATATTAAGCGCAAATAAAGGCGCCCCATTATTTTTACAAAACTACGGCGCCCCCTTTGTCCCCCCCTTAACACGGCTCTGGTTATAGTCTGAAGTCTTCACCAAGCTATAAACTAGAAAGTTATATTTATTAATGACAACAAATTTAAATATTATAAATTATCACAAAATTATTCTCTAATACTTTGGTCTCTGAGCACTAGAAACAAAAATAAAATGGCATGAATGAGATAGAAAATGTGTTTAATAAACTATAATTATATTAGTCCATTGACTGCTTGAAGTATGATTACAAAATAGTAATTAGTTGATCTAAATAGCAGTTTAAACATTTGAAATGTTCAATCTTCAATAAACTCTATACATTATTAATATAGGTAATAACTAATAACTTACCAATTACGTGTTGCAATTTGTAATAGGTAATAGGTAGGAATTAGACTTTTTAGATCAAAATTGTAATCATAAAAACACTAAATAGTTGTAATTTACAAGTTTGCAACTTATATTTTATAGATGTAAATATGTAATGAAGTTGTTATTTGCATCTAGAATTGATGTTATTTTTGTTGAGGAGTTAGGTAGGTATTCCACAGATAAAACAATTGTATGACATAGAAATTATTCAAACAAACTTTTATTTCAATAATAAATAATACACATATTTTATAAATTAATACATTATACACTATTTCCTCGTATTATTAAAATGTTTTCCAACATATCACTGGATAATGACGATCTTAAGTCAGACAAAATGAACTTAAGACCAGAAAAACTGCGTTCAACACGACAACACTCACCTAAAATAATTTATTAATTTACATTAATATAATTAATTTGAAAAAAAAAACATTGGTGTTTAATGCTTATTATAAGACCATTTTAGTCTATTAATATTACATAGTACTTATATTTAAAAGCACAAAAGAAATATTTACCTGAATAGCTGGTACAGCCATAACAATTTCTGCAAGCTCAAATAACTCAGGCATTTCATTTTTCTTTGCCAACCAATACTGAACCACATTTTCCTTATAATTAACTTTTTCAATATTTGCAAAACCTTCAATTTTTATTTTTATTTCATTATAAGAATTATTGAGGTTAATAGTATTAGTTGTAGGTATTGGTTGTGCTTGTGAAGTTGTCCTCAGATACTCTTCAAAATCATCTGTGATGACACTTGTTTCTAATGAATTAGAATCGTCATCTTGGGTTACTTGCTCGACCAATTCTTGATTTGAATTCTAAAATCAAATATTTCTAAGTTGTGAAATTGCATTCTAAAATAATATTATATTTGTTGTTACAATTTATTAATTTAACTTGTTGAAGCTAAATTTGAACAAAGTAATTATGCACACCATTTACTAAGATTTCTATGAGCTACTTTTAATTAAAATTAATATTGAATATTATGCATCTAATGTATTTTCATAATTGTGGCTAAAATAAGTTAATTTATTACATTTAAACTTTATTCAGTTTCCATTAAAAAATACAAATGTACATACATTTGTAGTTTTTATACTAACCTCTGTTGATATTGCCGTTAATGAGAGGGACTCTTTCAGTGATCATATTTTCAACAGATGACTAACAGCTTTTATTTTAGAAGCAGCATTTAGAAGGCACATATAACGAGGGTCTAAATAAATGGCTGCAAAATAATTCATTATTAAGAAGTTTTTTTTATATGTTAAATTATATAAATCATAATAGTTACAAGGTAAAAGGTTCTAGTAAACTTATGAATCATGTATAAGTTATAAATATATTAGGTTGCTACTCACTTGCAATAAAAACATCATTTTCTAATAATTTGTCTTGGCGAATCTTCATAAAATGCAAAACAGATTTTGAAATAGATGTATTGATTAGATTTAATTTATTTTGTGTTTGAAATTTGAATCCAAATTCCATAGAAATCGCCCAGTGTTAAATCTTTTTTTTTGTAGCAATTTAGTACACAAAAATGCTGGTTGAAGGGATTTTACCTAAATATATAACTGTATTATAAGAAACAATATTTAAATTAGATACAGACATGAATAAGTGAGTTAGTAAAATTAATTCATAATTATTGCTTTGATTACCAAATTATCAATACGATCCCAATCTTGTGTACTCAGAAATAAATCCTTATTAATTAATTCGTGGTTTTTACAAAAAGGTTTTAGCTCAATTAAACGTAATAACATAAGATAATATGTAGAATTCCATCTTGTAACTATATCAAGAATATATAATTTCATATTTTCTTTTTTTTAAAGGGCTGCATATGATTGAGTTCTAAGTACTTTTACAACCTATACAAATAATTTAGTTTAAATTAAAATAGGCATATTGTTAAGTTTAAATTATTGACATTTGACTAACTATTTATGCAAAGTAAAATATAAATATACATAAAATATTATAATAAAATGGTATATAATGCGTATAACACTATAACTATATAAATTATGGCTATAAATTATAATATATACTAGTGAAGGAAAACTATTTTAAAAGTATAAAATATGAAATAAAAAAGTTTTAGCATATTTACTTTACGTGTTTTTGTTAATAGTTTTTGAATTGAGCGTTCTTTACTTCTTTCAGTCCACTTTAACATAGCTGAAATGTATGCACAGAACATGGTATGCATTGAGTAATACTATTTACTTCATTATTATTGTTTAGTACTGTAGCTACTTCATCTTGTAATACATCAACATTGGATGTGACATTTATTTCTGATACAATCGTATCGCGTTTTCACTCGGATCAAAGTCATCTAAAATTTAATACATAGTAAATAATTAATTCTTAAAAATGTAGGTAGTTTTCTTTAAAATTGAAGTCATAATTTATTTCATTAATATTGAAAAATTGAAATATTTTATGTACCATGTATTTATTTTATTTTTATGTTCTTATATTAAATAGTATTTTTGTCAGTTAGTATTTAATTACCAAGGGAAATATAAACTCCAATGGTCTAAAATCTGATATGTTATAAAATAATGTTTTTTAAATAGGCATCTACTCTTACAAATAGTTACTATCGGTCAACATATTATACTAAGTAGTAAGTACCTATGTATCAAAATATTAATTATTTGACCAACAATTCCATAATTTTAATTTTTAAGAACCTACCATTTACAATATTAGTTACTTCTTCAGATTCATCTTCAGACTCTTGATTTTCTGTATTTTCGTTCTTTACCATTTTAAAAATGTTGGCACCATTATCACATGTAATAGAGTACACTTGGTGCTTATTAATGTCGTATTTCTTTAAGATATTTAATAGCTGGTAACACACAAAAAGAAAAATAATTACTCAGTTTATTGGTTTAAAATAAATATTTTAAGAAGTAACAATTTGACTCAAACTTGATTTACATAAATTCAAATTAATTGCACATACTATTTCTTTTAAATATTCAGAAGAATGACGCCTTAACAGTTCCGGCATCCCTAGGGTCTTGATGTGTAATTTGCCATCTTTAATGTATTGAACATTAACTCCAAGGATAGGTCGATTTAGTCTTGAAACACAATCTACTTTAATGGAAATTAGTTTTCCAATAACATCATATTTAATGTTTTTTACAATATTCTCTGCTTGTGTGTTAACATATTGTTTAATGTTTTGAGAATTAATTCTGAAACCTAAAATATGTACCTATTAGGTAAGTGCTACAACTTCATAAAAATACCTTAGACAAGTATACAATTTCATTTTATTTTTATGTTTTCTACATATATTAATAGGTACAGCAATGGCCAATGACTTATGTCTAGTAAATTTTTTTTTTTTTTACATACCTATCAAGTACCAATATTAATATAATATGTATTAAAATATTAATATTGTGTTTTAAATATTCATTTTAATATTATATACATACTAGTATACTACCACCGAGTTCATGATTGGATCCATTATAATTCTGAATCCAGTATCATTCAATAGTATAAAAGGCCTACCATTTGTAGTAACTAGCTGAACACACGCATCAATGATACTGTTTTTATTTAATTTAACATTCGTTAATGTTGTTTTAGTAACACAAATCATTTTGTCCAATGGTCCAGTTTTTTGCTTCTATTCACACAACAATAATAGTCAATCATTTTTTTTTAGTAGGCATATAGATAATACAATTAAATTTTAAGAAATTATGAAAAATATAAATTATAAATTACCTAGGTACCTAAATTATTCTTAATGATATTATATAAAGCCTAAATAGTAAATACTAAGACCAATTTAATTTAAATTATTATATTACCTAAATAATATACCTATACATTTCATAGCCACATAACTAAACTATGATGTTTCAGTCTTGGATATGTACTTGACTTTGTAAAAATAGGTAACGAAAATACAATTTGTATTAAGTTATTGTAATTTGTAATACATTAGTCATTAAGACAACATTTTTAAAATGTAACTAAAAAATATGTATTTCTTTAATAACTATACTTCAGGCTTAAGAAGTTATGAATTGTTACCAAGTTAGAAACCTTCTAAACAAGTATTACTCAGAAGTCAGAATTGATTAAAAAATATACATAAACAGTGCTTGAATTGGAAAAAAAAAAGAAGGAGGATGTAAAAGTATAAAAAATATGTGCGTCTTCCCATGAACATTTAAATGTCTTATTATGACCTTATATAAAATTAGAAGGGGTACACTAAAATATTTTTAAAATAGAAGTGGTTTCCTGTCTCCCCACATCCTCCCACAATTCAAGCACTGTACATAATCAAAATTACTTGAAGGTAACTACAATTCATTGTTAATTTTTTCTGGAAAATAAATTTAGATTTTTGGTATATTTAAACATTATGATCAGGACTATTGTTGAACATATCATAGATAATATAATAATATAGTTAGTAAATTTAAGTATGAAACAAAATAAAAATGTATTTAATATTATTTGATAATTCAATACAAAAAAGGAGTTCTATAAAAACTTGATTAAGTACCTACCTACCTAAGGGAAATCTATATAAATTAATTATAATAGGTACCTACCTACTTAAATATATTTTATTTGTAAACTAAAGATTTTAAAACAAATTATTTAATTACAACAATACGTAACACGTTAAACGTTATGCTATATGTAAGTATATATTTCAAACAAAACTATTGTAATTTTTATAAAAATTTTAATGTTAATTTTTATATATTATAATTATTGAAAAGACTATTAAGTTTAAGTCCAAGCATAAAATATTAGATTTTATGTTATTTTACACTTGCTGAAAAGGCGTAACTTAAGTTGTCGTATATGTTGAACCTTGGGCTGGGGCTATACAAGGCGTATTCCTCCGAGTTTTCCGTCGAATTCAAGATTCATTGGACATTGTCTTGTATGTTGTATCGAAGTGCTATACACGACGGATGTCGGGATGTAATACGCCACGTTTTCATCCACTCTGGAAAACGCAGCGTATTACATCCGCAAGGTTAGGTTAGGTTTGAGTTGGGCATCATTCGAATACAATTTTATTTAGATAATATTTTATTCGAATAATTTTTAGTAATTTTATTGTAATTAACATATGGTTGATATTTTGGTAATTAAAACATTTACATATGTTTTTTAATAAACAATAGTTAGCATTGTATTTTAAGTTCACGATTGTAAATCTTCTTTTATTTGAAATAAATAGAAAAATACTAATAAACGAAACAAATACAGAACTATCTAAAGAAGAAACAAGAGAGTAAAGAATTCGAATATATTAATTATATTCTGTATTAACATAATGTTTGAAAATCATACAATTAATTTTTATTCGAATAATCGTGTTGGAAAATTATTCGAATAATTATCTAGATTATATTTTGCCCAACTCTGCCAAAATCAAAATAGATATAAAAAAAAGGGAATTCAACAAGTAACTATTAATAATACTATATTGAATTTTTTTTAAATAACCCTAAACCTTACGTAAGTATGTACACATATATATATATATATTATAATATAAATTAAGTATATTGATATGCAATGAGACAGTGGCGTAGCCAGGATTTTTTTTAGGGGGGGGTTTTTTTTAGTAATAAAATAAAATAAATCTACAACCGTATTGAAATAATAAAATAATTGAATGATAATGATCATATTATCACCAGTGCAGTCGATAACGTGAATACAGCTTAACAGTATACATTTCACCACGAATAAATGATTGTATTTCTATATTATAAAAATTATATTTTTGATAAAAATACGGCCGAAGGGGGGGGTTTCAACCCCCAAAACCCCCCCCTGGCTACGCCACTGCAATGAGATATAAACTGTAGATGACGGTGTTAGTGAGTTCAAAGCTGCCTCCCCACAAGTTGGTTTTAAGTATTTTTTTTTTATCCCTCTCCATGAAATTCTCAATTACGCCACGACATCTCGGCGTGTGAATGATAATAAATACATTATGCTAATTTGTACATTGTACGAAGAGCAAAACTATTATAGAATTTTTCATGACCGGGAAAAGGCTTTACACTCGATTACACTCAATCGTAGACCAAGATTATAATACCCTTTTCTACAGTTGTTTTAATAATAAGCATACAATTATAACTATTGTACCTATTTTTTTTTTATAAGTAACAAATGTTAGCAAAACGCTTTCTTATAGGTACTCTTATACTTTTATTGGTTTCAATTATCCATGAGCAACAGTGGTAAATATTCTAAATATCGCAGCTAGTAAAATTGGATTCTGTACAATTTATTATGAGTTATAAATAACATAAACATATTATTCTAACATCAATATAATATATATCTTAATTCTTAAGGGGCCTCGCTACGGTTATTATTTAAGGGATAACATTTAGGCAATTCATAATCTCGTCTTAACCGCCTGAGATCTATGTTTTAGTTGAAAATGATAATTGGTGTAAGAAAAATTCAATATGGGTACCGGCTGCTGGCTAGAGTCATCGACGGTTGCCACTCTTGTACGCGCATGTACATGTCAATAACTTGATAATAATAAAAATTCACTATAGGAATCTTATGATAACTTACTTAACAAAATAAAACTAATTTGTCTCAATTTGACAAAATTAAAGTTAACGTGTTCTGATCTTATTCTGAAAAAATATTTAAATTCAGTAAAAAAATGTCTGTAGATCGTACGAAACATTTCGGTTTTAATTATAATTTTAAATTTAATATTATGATTTATAAAATCATATTTTCAAGTTTTTCTTACCATTTTATTAGAAAATAAATTTTTATTTCTTACAAAGTATTCCGTACGATCTATAAACAATTTTCTGCCGAGTTCAGAATTTTTTTCAGAATCAAAATCGAACATCTTAAACTAACTTAAATTTTGTCAAAACTTAATGTTTTTTGAGCTCCAATTGACAGCAGTAGCGAGGCCCCTTAATGTTTTCGTATGTATAGATCAAATGTTAGTGAAAGGTTTAAATATTTAAAAAGTTACTTTATAGTTAAAATGCAAATTAAATATTGTATTTAAATATGGAATGACAAATTAATAATATACTTTAAATCAATATTACCTAGGTTTAATTATTTTATTTAAATTTATAAAGATATTTAAGCTTTGAATACTTTAAGTACATATTACTTAGTAAATAAACCTAGGTAGTAGTTGAAAAAAAAATATTTTTCCAAACAACACTAAACAAAAATTTCATTTTTTAGATTCTGAACGAAGTGATGAATGTATTGCTTTTACAATGAAGTGTGTTTTTTTTTTTTTTTTGTGTCTGACGACAACATTTGGAGCAGTAATAATGCTCCGATTTTTGACTTCAGCCCTTCTTTGAATAGGAAAATTCATCTAGTTGGTACTTTGGGGGTGGGGGGGTCAAAAGTAAAATTTTCAAATAGTTTTCAAAAAAATCGAGAAAAACAAAAAAAAATGACAGAAAAATGGCAATTTTACGAAAAACCACTTTTCGACAAAATCGATTATTTGATTTTGCTGTAACTCAAAAACGAATTATTGTAAATACTTGAAATTTTCACTAAATGTTTATATTATGGTTATCTCTTTACAGTTAAAAATATTTTGACCATTTTTAAGCTACTTATAGACAATTGAAATTTTCGACTTTTCTAAGTTTTTTTTTCTTCAAATGCCGATAAAAATTTTTTGGGTGGCCAGAAAATCTTGAAAATTTAATACAAGGTTTATTATAAGTTGTTCTTAAAGTGATAAAAAAAAATCCGAAATTGTTAGTCACAATTTTTTTTTATAAGTGCTTAAAGTTCGAATTTATACGAAATATGTCAAAATTTAAATTAAATTTCATACGCTCATAATGCGAATGTTGGCCAAATACTTTTTTTATTAATAAACAGATACTATAAAGTAACTATAGTAACATATAAAAACTATACTATTTGTTTCAAAATAGAATATATGACAATATTTAAATATAATATATCCTAAACTGACAAATCATCTTCGTTCAGAATCGTTTTTCGTATACAATGATACCTATCATTGCATTCAAATTTAACCTACCATAGTCTGAGGTCCACCCCACCCCCTATTATACAGCAGAGAGATACCCACTTACCCGCTTTTTAGATTCTGAACGAAGTGATGAATGTATTGCATTTACTATGATGTGTGTTTTTTTTTTTTTTTTTTTTTTTTTTTTTTTGTGTCTGACTCCAACATTTGGAGCAGTAATAATGCTCCGATTTTTGACTTCAGCCCCTCTTTGAATAGGGAATTGAATCTAGTTGGTACTTTAGGGGGGTCAAAATTAAAATTTTCTAATAGTTTTCAAAAAAATCGAGAAAAACAAAAAAAAAATGACAGAAAAATGGAAATTTTACGGAAAAACCACTTTTCGACAAAATCGATTTTTTGATTTTGCTGTAACTCAAAAACGAATTATTGTAAATACTTGAAATTTTCACCAAATGTTTATATTATGGTTATCTCTTTACAGTTAAATTTTCAAAATATTTTGACAATTTTTAAGCTACTAATAGACAATTGAAATTTTCGACTTTTCTAAGTTTTTTTTTCTTCAAATGCCGATAAAAATTTTTTGGGTGGCCAGAAAATCTTGAAAATTTAATACAAGGTTTCAAATAAGTTGTTCTTAAAGTGATAAAAAAAAATCCGAAATCGTTAGTCACAATTTTTTTTTATAAGTGTTTAAAGTTCGAATTTATACGAAATATGTCAAAATTTAAATTAAATTTCATACGCTCATAATGCGAATGTTGGCCATAGTAACCATAGTAACATAATATAAAAACTATACTATTTGTTTTAAAATAGAATATTTGACAATATTTAAATATAATATATCCTAAACTGACAAATCATCTTCGTTCAGAATCGTTTTTCGTATACAATGATACCTATCATTGCATTCAAATTTAACCTACTCTAGTCCGAGGTCCACCCCATCCCCTAATGTACAGCAGAGCGATACTCACTTACCAACTTTTTTTTATTTGAAGTAATTATTAATCACAGTTTATTGAATTAACATTATGTTCTAAACCCCATTAAAATTTCATATATTAGTTGAAAATAAAATATATTTATTTATAAATTTAGTAAACATTAACAAATATTTTGGTTACAATTTAAAAAAAATTAATTTATATTCATTATTGTAATAACTATCTATTTAAGTTATTAAATTCCAATTATTTTTAAATGCTACGTTAGATATTACTTTTTAATGTCAATATAATATGACATATGAGTTTATGAGTAATAAACTTAGTGGGTATAGATATATTTAAACACTATTGGAATTTTGATTACTTTTTTGAGATAAGACAAAATATTTTTTTTTTGTGATATTATTTGTTATGTTAAAATCAGTAATATTTTCATATTACACTATTAACTAATTCATTTATTTTGTATGTGGCAATTGACATTAATTAACTGATTAAATGTTCAATAAATGTTAACAAATATAAATGTTTGTAAAATATTTATGAATAAGTTTAAGTATCTATTTGCAATAAAAACATACATGTGTTTCAATATCTAATTTATAAAAGCATCAATAAAGTATTTTGAATACCCTATAGGCTATAAGGGTATCTTTTTGTTTATAAAATACTTTTGAAAGAAAATGTTCAAATATGTATTAACCAGGTATTATAAGGCCTGTAATGATAGTAAATGATAAGATGCTGTTTTGATGCCTGTAATTGATTATCATTAAATAGTTATTTATATAAATAAATTTAATTTAATATTTGTTTGGTTTTTATATAGTAGGTAATGTTTGGAGAGGTTCATTTATAATAATTAGTGCTCGAAAGTTGATTACCTTAATATATAATGATGACAAAAAAGTCCTTATGAAATTACCTAAAAATTACAAATATTTGTTTTATAAATTTATCAAAGCTTACAAATTTGTGAAGATAAATGAAAATAAAGATAATGGTGATAAAAGAGCTTGACAAAAATCGTAGTTAAAAGTAGATTTTTTTTGATGACTTAGTAAGATAACTTTGACTTAGTTTTAAATGTTTGCCCTTATTAGTCTATATTATTTTTATGTTTTATAAAGAAGATGTGTTGTTCAATTGTGAATTCAAAGTTTTAAGTAAGTTATCGGCATAATGGTCGACAAGAAACGATAAGAAGTTAACTAATATGAAATCAGTAAAAATGACTAAAAATGCCAAAAAATGACTAAAATAAAAATTAATAAACACCAAAAAATGCAAAATAAAAATTAGTTGTTTAGATTCACACACTAATGAAACACATCTGTGGCCAGGAGTGAGGAGAGCATCATCTAAAAAGTTAAAAAAAAAAATGCAAAATGCATCAACTTCCAAGCCCTAATAATAATAAATAATAATAATATTGTAAGTACCTATTATGAATAAAGTAACTGAAAGTATTGATTTTTACAATAACTGTATAAGTATTAATAATTTCTGATTTCATAATTTTTAATTTGATTATTTTAAATTTATTAATTCACTTACATGCTATAACTAAAAAGAAGTGTTTAAAATATAAATTATAAATTATAAATTTTGAAGTTATTAACCAAATATTATTTTATTATAATTTAATAATTATATCTACTTCATAGTTGTGTAGTGTATACTAAAAATATATACTGAAATGATATCAATAGTATACAAAATAAAAATAATGATATATTTGTAAATTAAGTAATACAATAATAATTAATAAAATATTTTTTTATATTATAGGTTTTATCAACTAAATTAAAAAATTGTACAATACTACAATGGAATCATTGATTCAAATAATCAACAAATTGCAAGATGTATTTGCCGTCATCGGGGAACATCAAATTGATTTGCCTCAAATAGTTGTCGTCGGATCACAGAGTTCAGGAAAGAGCTCTGTCCTGGAGAGTCTGGTAGGTAGATCATTTTTACCTCGAGGTACAGGTATTGTAACTCGTGCTCCACTTATTCTGCAAATGATAAGGTATAATAAAGAGGATAAAGATAAAGTGATCAAATCAACAAAAAAACATGATATTAAATGTTGGGCAACTTTTCTTCATAAGACTGATGTAATTTATGATAATTTTGACGAAGTAAGAATTGAGATAGAAAAACAGACCGATATTCTGGCTGGTACCAATAAAGGTATTACACATGATCCCATTGTATTAAAAGTTTATTCTCTATCTTACGATCTTACATTTGTTGATCTACCGGGCATTACTAAAGTCCCGGTTGGAGATCAACCTGAAGATATTGACGAACAAATTCAGGAACTCATTTTAAAATATGTACAACAAGAAAACTCAATTATTTTAGCTGTCGTAACAGCGAATACGGATCCTTCTACTTCTGAAAGCTTAAAAATAGCTAGGAAAATGGATCCTGATGGAGTAAGAACAATCGCAGTAGTCACAAAACTAGATTTAATCGATAAAGGAACCATACAAGACACGACAGAACTACTTTGTGGTCATAAAATACCAGTGAAACTTGGTATTATAGGCGTTGTAAACAGAAGTCAAAAAGACATAAATGACAACAAGAGTATGAAAGAAACATTAAAAAGCGAGAAAGACTTTTTGAGAACCAATTATCCTGACATCTATAAAAAACACGGTAATAAGGTGTTGGCGAAAACCCTTCAAGACATACTTGTAAAACACATAAAAAAAACGTATCCAGTACTACAAAAAAGTTTACAAGATACTAAATCAAGACTTGAAGACGAATTAAAAACTTTGCAAACACCAGACAGCAAGGTATCGTTTATATTAGGTTTATTAAAAGATATATGTAAATCCTATTGTGATACTATTCTGGGAAACAGAAAGGATATTTCTGATAAAGTAGTTATGGGTGGTGCACGAATATCTCAAATAATAAATGAGGAATATCTAGACAAAATTAATAAAATTGATCCACTGCATAACTTGGCTGATGAAAATATAGCCAATATATTATTAAACGCCTCCGGTATTACAAAAAGCTCCTTTGTGAATGAAAAAGCTTTGGAAAATATGATTTACAGACAGATAAACAATTTAATTGAGCCATCCATGTCTAGTGTGGATTTTGTTCGAGTAGAAATGCTAAAGATTTTTGATTCAATCGATGATACACTATTGGAAAAATTAAAAAGATTTCCACGGATAAATTCTGATGTAAGTATATTTTTTATTATTTTAATTAAAATTAAAAAATCATTAATATTTTAATATATTGTATAAATTGAAGTAATTAGTTATTTTCACCCATTTAATTATAAATATATAACCATAGTATTTGATTTCAGGTAAGAAATGTCCTCAATAATATGTTAGATAAAAAATTATCTGATTTGAAAGAATTTATCAAGTCTTACATTGAGACCTACCAAATATGTTTGAATACGACCAACCCAAATTTTTTATTTCAATTAGTTCGATCATCAACTGAAATGCAGGATGAAAATATTGCTGCATATATAAGCAATACAAACAAAACCACAGCAAACCCAAAATTTGTTATTTCAGAAGATGATGAAGAAAAGGAAAACAAAGTGCAACAGTTTAAGCAAATGTTATCGGGCTTAAATGATCTAGACAACACTATTGAAACTTCAAAACAAGTTAAGATCCATAAATGCTTAACACAATGTTATTTTGATTTTATCCGCGAAATAGTAAGAGATTATGTACCTAAGCGAATTCATCACAAAATGGTAAAATTAGTGTTGGACGATTTCGAGCGAGAATTAGATGAAAATGTTTTTACACCATATGTAATAAATCGATCGTTTGAAGAAGTAATGGCTGAGGAGGAAGGTGCAGTCGAAGAACGCAAAAGAGTTGAAGAGTTGTTAAATGCAGTGAACATAGCTCTAAAAAATATGGTAGATATACAATGTTTCTAAATAATAAATTAATATAAAAAATAATCATGTTTTAATTAAATTAAATTAATTTTGACAAAATATTCAAAAGAAAAAATATTATAAAACGAATTGCTCAATATTTAAAAGCTTAAGTTATATTAAATTATTATTTTGAATATAGAATAAAAGAAAAATATTGTACTGGTGTATCATTTTTAAATTTTTTTTTATTTTATTTTACTTGTACTTTGTAATTGCTTTATAAATATCTTATTTTATTTTTTTAATGCATTCCATTATATTAAAAATAAGTTATATTGTTTTATTAGTGAAATAAGCTAATTTGTAGTATCTAAAGTCTTTGATTTTTCAATAGTTTTGTTCAGATATAATTTAAATTTAAGTTCAACAAACTATAATTTTCATTTAATTTAAAAAAGGAAAATTAGTATTTATTAAAAGAAAATTAATCTTTGTATTTTATTATTATTTATTTATAATTTACAAGGATAGTAAAATGGATTGAATTAGTTACTTGGAACTTTATTTTTTAAAACTGAATTATAATTATTTTAAAGATTGTGTTTATAAAAACTAACTATTTTTCATTTTGTATAATTTTTATAAAATAAAAATAAAATAAAATTATACATTCTCAATATTTAAGATTTCATGAGCTCTTAATATTAATTGTTTACTCAATTTGTTTAATTATTATAAAAAAAAAAAAATGTTGTTTTGGCATTCATTGTTTCATTATTTTTAATGAACTCTACTTTTGTAGTTCATGATATACATAATATCATTAATTTGTCTTTAATATATTTTATTTGTTTAAAAATATTATAAGTTCATTTTTATTAACTTGTTACTATTAGTAGATTATAATTTATAGTATTTAAATAAATAAAATATGAATGAATAAATTATATATACATTTACATTTACATTATATAAGATTATAAATACCCATGTGGTCGTAATCACAGACTAAGATAATAGGTACCTATATAATAATAATTATTTATTAATTTCATAGTCCCATGGTTCTAATAAATGGGTAAAAACACGCTATATTAAATCGTTAGTAGATTTAAAAACAAAAATAATAATACGGCAATGTGGGGAGGTTAGCCCGTTAGTCCCCCCCATGCGTACGCCACTGCATAATTACTTAACAGATTATGAGTAATTTTAATTTATTTTTAATATGGTATTTAGAATTTTTTAAACCAGTTTATATTCCATATTAACATACTCGCATGTATTAAATTTATTACACACTCTGGAATTACAAATTATATAATTAAAACTCTTATTATAGTATTAGTAAGAACTAAATTTAAAAATAAATATTATTTAGCGTGTAATTATTTTTGTACATAAAATTATGAAATCCCAAATGCATTAATAGCGTGATATAGTGAATAAATTCGATGACGTCACATAAAAATATAAAATGATCAACTTGCTAAAGAAAATTTGTCTACAAGTTTAATTTGGACTTCTGTTTTTCTTTAATCAAAAATTTTTTTTAAGAAGATGTATTGTTGCTTTTCATGGTCCTTAGTACGTGGGACCTTAGATAATAATCTTACCTTTACATTTTATTATAGGTAAATTCACTTTAAATATAAAAACTAATAGCATACAGACATACAGTACACTTGATAATCTGGTGAAGGAAAATTTGAGATGTCTTACGTGTTAAGAGTGTTAAGACAAACAACGACATGCGGGCACGACTTCCGTTTAATATACATAAAAAATAATTATAATTTAGAGTAAAAAATAAAAAAAAAATTTATAAAATATAGTATACATAAAGAACATTAAGTATATAAGTACGTAGATATGCTTCCAAGTAAAACAATAAGCCTAACGCAGCCATGCAGGTACATAATTTAAAAAAAGTTGCGTTTGTTAGATAATAAATAAATAAATAGAATTGTATTAAAAAATAATCACTCACATTGTGTCTTATATTTCTTTATCAATATTCACCTGTAGTGTAAAGAATAAAATTTGGTAAAAAATCAAAATTAAATGGTAAAATAAAATTGATTTTGTCAAACCACAAATAGATAAGTTATAAACTTATAAATAATGATTATATGTATTTTTACACTATATTGGTTTTCCACGGTTTTTACTTAAAATGATAATCGTGCTTGCCTAATCACTTTGCTTCTCATGGTATTAATTATGTATAGTTATAAATTTATATTTTTATATCTGCAGTAGCGTAACCAGGAGGGACTGAGGGGGCTACAGCCTCCACGAAATATTAAGAAAATTTCAAAATTATTTTAATTGTTAATGGTCTATGAAAGTCTCTACAAAAATCTTATATTGTATTTTACTGATTTTAAATTGTCATCTTTATTATTTCGTTAGCTTTTATTATTTGTTCATTGACAAAAATTTACCAGTATTTACAGTTTACAGTTTACAATTATTATGTATTAGTTATCTATAGTCGTGCTAGTAGTTATTTAATGCATATTACATTGTACAAAATATTTTACTGATTTTAAATTGTCATCTTTATTATTTCGTTAGCTTTTATTATTTGTTCATTGACAAAAATTTACCAGTATTTACACTTTACAGTTTACAATTATTATGTATTAGTTATCTATAGTCGTGCTAGTAGTTATTTAATGCATATTACATTGTACAAAATATTTTAGCGTCTTAACATTGGTACTGTTGTGGGTACCTAAAATTAGGTATTTTTAAAAAAAAATAACTGGGCTGTATAGTGTACATATTATTTTAAAATTTATTTTAATACATTTATTAAGACTGCATAATGCACCGTCGTCATAACATTGCATGCGCACACAGCAAATCGAATTAAATTCACGATCCTCAGCCGGCCAAACGCGCGCGTGTACATAATAATACACACTATAACATACTCTTTAACAGTGCCATATTTATGCAAGAACAAATGGGACAATTGTTCTGGGCTCACTCAAAAAAAATTTCAGGCATATAAAATTAATTGCATACATTTTTATCATATTTCGGGAAAACAAAAATAGAAAAATCCTGGCTATGCCACTATTACGTATCATCCAACTATTACATAATAGTTCGGCGTGGAATCGCCGAAACCGTTGCTATATATTTCTGTACTGCAATGAATATCTGTATTCTCGTATTATAAAACCAAATGACGCAGCATAGAATAAAAAATAGTATATTATCTATTCGTTCGGACCTAAATCCAGCCCTGTTTATGACCAATCAGACCAACGTACAAAACAAATAAATAATAATAGCAACGATTTAGGTATTATGTCAATTTTGTAAATTATACAAATTGTATGTATTTCGTCTCGTTAACAAATCGCTATTGAATACTTTTATTTACTTATTTCTTTTTTCGTCGAGTTATGGGTACCTACAATTAAGTCTAGAAACCAATAATAATCTTGTACATTTATAATGTTAAATACAAGTAAATAAAGCTACTTTTACGTGAGATTATATTATTTTTATTACTCTTTTGACTTTTCAATAAGCCCACGGTATTTTAATACCAACATTTTTACATATTTCTCGAAAATGATAAAATCACTGCTTTTAAGTTTTAATAAATTTAAATTTAAAAAAAATTTAAGCTATCAATATACTCCAATAAATGTAGTGTAAAATACACGCCATGGCGATGACATCCATATTATAAACCTAAATCCTAAGTAAAATTTTATAAAACCAGTGATTTTATCATCTAGTCCAGCGGCGATACTTTAGCTCGGCGTATTGTCCCAGAAACCTAGTACCTAGACCCTAATTTTATGTCAGTATAACTAGGTAGTTGAAATGAAAGTTGTAATTTGTGATGATTATTATTTAGTGACTATAAAATTTAATTTTAATTTGTATACCTGACAAAATATTATTTTAGATTCTGAACGGAGTGATGAATGTATTGCTTTTACAATGATGTGTGTTTTTTTTTTTTTTTTTTTTGTGTCTGGCTCCAACATTTGGAGCAGTAATAATGCTCCGATTTTAGACTTCAGCCCCTCTTTGAATAGGAAATTGAATCTAGTTGGTACACTAGGGGGGTCAAAATTAAAATTTTCAAATAGTTTTCAAAAAAATCGAGAAAAACAAAAAAAAAATGACAGAAAAATGGAAATTTTACGAAAAACCACTTTTCGATTTTTTGATTTTGCTGTAACTCAAAAACGAATCATTGTAAATACTTGAAATTTTCACCAAATGTTTATATTATGGTTATCTCTTTACAGTTAAATTTTCAAAAAATTTTGACCATTTTTAAGCTACTTATAGACAATTGAAATTTTCGACTTTTCTAAGTTTTTTAATCTTCAAATGCCGATAAAAATTTTTTGGGTGGCCAGAAAATCTTGAAAATTTAATACAAGGTTTCTTATAAGTTGTTCTTAAAGTGGTAAAAAAAAATCCAAAATCGTTAGTCACAATTTTTTTTTATAAGTGCTTAAAGTTCGAATTTATTCGAAATATTTCAAAATTTAAATGAAATTTCATACTCTCATTATGCGTATGTTGCCTAATATTTTTTTTATTAATAAACAAATACTATAAAGTAACCATAGAAACATATAAAAACTATACTATTTGTTTCAAAATAGAATATAATATGACAATATTTAAATATAATATATCCTAGACTGACAAATCATCTCCGTTCAGAATCGTTTTTCGTATACAATGATACCTATCATTGCATTCAAATTTAACCTACCCTTGTCCGAGGTTCACCCCACCACCTAATGTACAGCAGAGCGATACTCACTTACCCGCTTTTTTAAGTTTTTGCTTCAATATATAATAAATTTTGAATTTTTCCAAAATATGCAAAAATATGTAATTACATTTAAATATGCAAAAAAAATTTCACCATTAGTTTCAAATTATGATGATTCGTGGAGATAACTAACAAAAATCCAAAAATATTAAAAGGAAAACAATATGCAATTGCATAGAAATCTGCGCTCTAATGATGAATATATATATATTGTATATATTTATACAGCATATAAGTTTATTTTGCAAGAACTACAGTACTAGTTGACAGAGTGTATTATGTTATAGAATCCCAAAAATGAAGAATCCTGATTTATAAGAATTAATTGTTTCTTCGGCATCGACGAAGGTTGGTATTAAATCTATGTTGCTCTACAATAATTTTTCCTGTAGTTCGATAACGTCTTAAGTTTGATTTCCACCAAAAGTGATATAAATGACCACTGTTTTCATTATTACTGTTTTTATTTCTACTGCTCCTGTTATTGGTTAGTTGTCTTAGTTGCTTGGGATAGTCGTCTTCTGTTCTTGTTATTGCATTATTATCTGAAATACAAGTTAGCTAAACATTAACTAAAATCCAAAAATAAAGTAAAAATGTATATTTTAGAAACTAATTGAAAATGTATAAGTTGAAAAAAGTTATAAACTATACTTGTACAGTTATAAACTTAAAATATATTAATCAAGGGGTGAAAAAATATGTTTCGTTATTTAAATTTTTTTTTAAATATATTTTACTAACATACAATATTATTAATTGAATGCGCTCCTAATCTTATAGGCAATTAAAAGGTTCAAATAGCTAGTACTGTGTTTAAAGTTCAAATTGAAAATATAGTTTCAATGCAGATGCTAAAGGTATCTTACAGTTTTGATAAAATGTATTAAAATTATTAATACTTGAAAATATATTAAAATTTACAAATTAAAGTACCTACCAGATAATAATGGTTGTTAAGGTGTTCAAAAATAATTATTTTCAATACATTTATACATATTACTTTAATCAACTATATTAAGAATTAAAATGTTATGTCTAAATGTATGATGTTTTAAACATTTTAATGTAAATTCAACTAATTCAAGTACTATTTTACGATTTTTAATTGTTGTTAGCAATATCGCATATAAATATATAATCATATTGTTCAAACATTTTCTTTTTGATATAATATGATTTTTTATATTTAATATTTTTAATAAGCTTCTAACAATTTAACACAATTATATCAATAAACTTTTAAATCCGCATTATCAATAAATATCAGGTTAAACAGTTAAAGTACTAACCGGTATCGTAGTTGCCATTATTGTGTAGGTCCTGTTGATTTTGTGTAATTCTTCGTTCCATATCTTTCAATGTTTCCAACCACGGCCCAACAGTATCGATTTTGGCAGTTCCGATCCTGCTGCCACCTTCGTTAAATATCAATACGTCCAATATTCTAATAGTCTTACGTAATTTGTACAAAGCAGATTCATAATTGTCTACGAATTGAAAAAAAATAACCAATCAATTTTCTATACAATTAATAATCATGATTACATAAGTAAAACCTTACCAACTATGACTTTATTTAAAGCAGCCAATATAGTCCGTTTGCACACGTCCACTACTTTATCGTCGTCCAGTATGATCTCAAACTGTGTTTTGATTTCGTTTGTTTGCTTAATTGTCATCAGTAAAGAAATTTATATTATAGTATTGTTGGTAGGTTTGTAATTTGTGTATACTTAGGATATATTATATTATTATGTAAATTAAACAGGTAACTTACTTCTGACAATCTATTGTTATTATTTGATATTTGTTGTTGATGCGTGTTTTTATTATCAAAGATGACAGTTGACTTCATACTGTTGTCAATAGTCCTTTCTCCTAGATGTAGTCGACTTAAACACGACGAAGGCGAATCAATTTTTAGCATTTTAGAGGCAGCTTCCTCGGAGTTTCTTTCTAAACAGAAACATATCTACCTGATTACAAAACAATATCTATTTTTGACGAATCTAAAAACATAGGTAGGTACACTGTTTAATGTGTTTATACACCAATAGACTCGTGGTGTATGAAGCATGATCACACCTACCATTGTAGTTGTAATAATTTATACGTTGCTGGAATTGTTGCTGAATGGTATTGCAGCCAACTGTATGTGTTGATTCTGGTGCTGGTGGTAGAAGTGATGGCTGTTGGGGTTGCTGTGTCATGGGTGTAAATGGCTGGTGAACATAATAAGAGTCTGGTAGAGGTGGCGAAGATAACATCAACGAGGGTTGAGATGATGGTTCTGGTGTTGGTGGTGGTGGTGGACGGCTCATTAGTATTTGAGGAAATGTATAATGATGATTTTCTTGTACTTGAACGTCATCGTTAACCATAAAATAAGAAAATGGATAGTATATGTGATCTTGATGATTGCCCACATCGATAAAACCATTTCCCGATGTGTGAGTTTCGATTCCTTTAATTGTGCCAAAGTAATAAATTGTTATAATTTTATTATGAAAAAAAATATGGTTTAA
The DNA here is from genome assembly GCA_020882235.1 of Schizaphis graminum. Taxonomy (NCBI): domain Eukaryota; kingdom Metazoa; phylum Arthropoda; class Insecta; order Hemiptera; family Aphididae; genus Schizaphis; species Schizaphis graminum. The sequence goes on along the minus strand of CM037033.1, from coordinate 23,894,368 downwards.
AAATTAAACAATTAATAATGCGTTTTGGATATGTAATTTGGTAAAATATATTATGTTACCTGCATGACTGCAATAAATCTAAAAAATAATTAATAAAATATCCAAAATATTTTAGTAAATTAAATAAAGAACTAAAGTATCACTTAAATACTCAATAATAATTATAGATAGCATAAAATGATATAATTTAAAAAGGTGGGCAAGTGGGTACTGCTTTGTCCAGGGCCCCCGCAAGGGGGGGAGGGGCTGATGGAATTTGAGTACAAGGGCCCGGCTATTTTAAGGGCTCGTAGGACCGTTGAAATTTATCATAAAGTTTTATAAAGGGCCCGGAAAAACATTTAGTACAGGGGCGCGAGATTGTATGTGGTGGCCCTGGTTCTGCTGTATAGGTACAGTAGATGTCTAGTGGGTCACTGAAATGGAAGTGTTAAATTTGAATTCAATGATACGTTTATCATTACATGTAAAATGATTCCGAGTAGAGAGTGAAGAAGATCTATTAATCTACCAAGTATATTTCGTTTTATGTTTTTGAACATTGTTACTAGGTATCTATAGAGTAATTCATTTTGCAATTAGTAGTAATAGTAGTAATACAGTAGGCTAAAATAACTTTTGCCGAAGATAATGCATTTGAAAATATCATTATACGTATAAAATATAATAATATACGTTCAATTTAACAAAAATCATGAATATATTATTGAATATTATATTGAATATATTCAAATTCAACGATATATATTGTTTTGCATATATATATAGATTATACGTATACGTAAATATTTCTTAATTTTAACTCTAAAAGCTTATACAAATAAATTGTACTTATATATTTACATGTCTGTAAGAAAAATGTAAATGAGATCATTGAGATCTTGTATGCAATTTTAAAAACAGATAAAGTACAAAAAAAAATTGTGTCTATGTATTTTTAATATTTTTGTTCAGATATAAGAATAAATTTTGTGGGATCTTGTATTACATTTTCATGAATTTTAACCCAGTGAATAATTTTTATCGAAGTTTATAAAAAAAAATTTAAAAATTGTTGAAAAGTTTATCGTATAATGAAAATAATAATATTAACATTTTTGTTATTTATTTATTTTTATTTTTTTGATATACTATAAAACATCAAAAAATGTTTAAGAATAAATAATTATTTTACGGGTGAATATTGAATGTCGTCAAATTTGAACTTCAAATGCAAATAAAAAATTATTTGAATTTTCAGTAAAATGTATTTTAAATAGGTTGTAAAACTTACGAAGAATCTTGTAATAATTATATTATTATTCAGCGATTACATTTTTATCGACATTTATAAAATAATTAAAATTAATATAAATTTCAAATGTATTTAAATAGCTCAAAAAAAGTCAAAATGGTTTCTACTTAATTAATTTTCAACTATGTACTCATACATAACAATTTAATGCAAATTATTCAAATATTGTTTAACAATAATACTTTAGGGATTACTGCAGTTAGTAAAAAAATAACAAGTTTACCGGGTTTAATATGCTTATGAGTTATGGTGATCAGATATAAAAATGTATATAAATTTTTTTTTGGTAAAAATACCACGTGTAAAATTTGAAAAACAAACTTTGTTAGAAAACATATTAACAGATAAAAAATTAAATTAACTATGCTACCAGTCATATTAGATTACATTAGCTTGAACCATAAAAATATAAAATATAAATTAATATCAAATTATAAAAATCATTAACATGTATTAACCCATAATATTTTCAAAAAAAGAGTACAATTGTTAAGGACACTAGGACATGCATCAAAAAAAGTACTGTCCTACAAAAAATAGTAGGTACGTCTAGTCACAACTGCGTAATATTGGGTATCACACATCGAATTATTTAATAAATAAAAGATTTATCTCGCAAATTATTAAAGCTTTTGCATAATGCATGTATGTAAGTTACATTTATTTTTAGCGTCATATTATATGCACAGCCCTGAATTATATATAATACTGCTTACCATTATTTTCGTAATGGTGTAGGTGGTGCTGAATTTGTGTACAGTGATGACTCGACCAACGTTGCTGCCGATGGAGTTCATCGTCTTTGTGCCACATAACCCGTCCGGGTGTTCGATTTGATGGCAATGGTTGTCCGCAGTTATACCTGCCTACTTTTATAAATATATTATATCTACTAAGATATAAGAATTTAAAAAAATAGCTCATCACCACAGCTAACGGACATGCACGGTGATCGACGGTCCTCGTGGAGGAAATGCACAGAATGACTGCAACATTACATGTGCGGCGTACGTGTATATATATATTTATTATTATTAGAACATTAGGTGTCCCTGTGGCATTTTGTACGCAAGCGCTGTACACGCTGCATATAGGTATCACCACCGTTCAAAGGCTGATACGATTTTGCTGGCTGAGAGAGGGAGTGAGGTCGCTACCAATGGGAATCTTATACTTATTATTAATTATTATATATAATTTCGTATATGGATTATGCAATGTAATGTATTGCCGATTTCGGTGGTTAAATAGTATATGATTATATTTTGAGGTTTCATTGTGCATGCTACCCTGCATGGCTGCATGTAATGAGAAGTTACGAATTTCGAATTTTAAAAATACTGAAAGAGGATCGAGAATGATTATTATAATTATGTTCAATGAAAGGTTAAATAATAATTTTAAAGTTGTACCTACTTAATTCATACACACTTTTTTCATTCCATTTTCATTTATCAGTAATCAAGAAGATTTTTAATTTTTTTAAATAATATAGAATCCATAGACCTATTGTTTGTTTAAATATTATATTAAACGAACAAGTAAACTAAATAAAAAAATAATAAAATAAAATAAAATAATAGGTATCTGGTATATAAATTAAAAATTTTATGGAAAACCGTTTTCTACAAAATCGATTTTATTTATTTGATATGATTCAAAAACAAATAACTGTAGCGAGTGGTGATTTGAACTTTTAGCGAAATATTTATTGGAGACTATATTTTATCTAGAAATGATTATTATTTTCAAAATATTTTGGTTTTTTTTTGTTATTTATTATATAAAGATATTTGAAATTGTTTTTTTTTTGTAGATACATTGTAAAAAAATTTCCCATCTTCAACTTGGTGATTTTAGTTTTCAAATTGGATTTTAATAAAATAATATTATAATATTTAACTTGTTGAATCAAATATAACTGGTTTTAACTGGACGTATGATATACTATTGGTACTTATAAGTTATTAATAATATGTCTATCGACATTCGACGGTACAAACAAAATCCAAAATTCGTTGATAATATAATAGATACTGATATTATTAGATTAATAGTAATGTAACGATTTATATAGAAAGGAAGTTGATATTCAGTGGCGTCATTCGGACCGCGCAGGGTATACATTTGCGTATTTAAAGACCAATATTATAGTAATTTGGCCCACTTTGTAAATTGATTGACCTGTATAATTGATAGTGGCTTGCATTTAAGTGGCCTGCTCTATACGCCATGCGTATTAAAAACAAATTGAAATGACGCCACTGTTGATATTTATTATTTTGATTTGAATATTAATCTAGTGTTATGAGTGTTGGGATTTCTATAAAAATATACTATATATCGAATACATACATATTACGTTATATATTTATAGAGGCGTACATATTTTAATGCCTTTCAGGGCTTAAGACGCTTAAGTTTCGATGCATTTTTCTCAAGTCTGTAGGTATGGTCTCAATTAATACTACTACCTTTTAAGTGTGCACAGTTATTTAAATTTTAAATAGTTTATTTTCTTAATTCGTGAATATAAATTAATTTTTCAAATTTGTAACTTATGTAACGTGGGTAAATATTATTTCAATTACAGCTCCAATGAATATAATAGATTTGTACCTATTATGTATTATATGGTCAAGGCTCCATCGGTAAAATCCCGATTTCCAGATGGGCCTATTCTTCACTGAATACAATAATGTACATATAAATATATAAATATTCACGAACAGAATAATATACGCGTATAGAACTTATTTTTTCCTTAATTCTTTGATTTCTTTCGTTAGTATATTTAAAACTTAATTTTCACTTCCCGTCTAGCCACATAGTACATATGGTAAGACTTAACTTATTAAGGTCGTAATAATATCTGTCGTATTCCTACGTACGTTTGACATTTTATAAACGAACCCTCCAACACGTGATGACCCGCGTGATACTCCTCTTCGCCGTTCTCCCGCCCGACACATTTTCGCTCGGAAAATCGTACATAACGCCAGCCGTTTCAATCGTAATGTTAACACCCTGCCCAGCACTTACACGCCTACGGCAACAGCAGTTGGATTACGTTTATTAGTTGTTCCGATCGTTATTACTAATAGCTTATTATTTATTTACACCGTCGCAAAGGTTGTACTATAGGTATAACACGTACCATCAAACACATACAATATATATATGTACACCGACCGACTGAATAGGATTTTGCTTTACGATTTTAATTACCGCCTCAAGTCCCGTGTTACACGTATTATAGTAGATACCTACCTGTAGCGGTGAGATAACTACTATTCTATATATAATATACTACACCCACGTTTTTTATATGTTTATATATATATATGTATAGCCAAAGCTTACGTCACATCATTATATTAGACGCGATCGAATAAAATATAATTGGTGCTGTGGAGTTTCAAAAATCGTAATTATTTGATCGTATATTTCGTCTACGATAAAAAAAAACCTTTGAACAAGTATAGGTTAACTTCGTACTTATATATTGAGTCGATCCGCTTGATTTATTGCGAGTTTTATCCCTACAAAAATGAAAAATTCAGTCTACCATCGACAAAATATATCATATAATTATGATGTAACGTGCGTAAATACGAACGTTTTAATGGTCTCCGTCTAAAATTAGCGAAGCATAAATAAAGTGAAAACTGAAATTGGGAATATCGATATAATAAAATACAACAATTTCATATAATACGAGTTGTATTAAAGTATCATCAGTACACAGAATAAAAAGCAATAATTCAGATGACAGTATCAAAATTCAGAGAAAATACATATTATATATATGTTACCGTAAATGCCCAATCACTAGGTAAACCTAGGTTTTACTGTTTGTACTCAGTAAATGCTGAAATTCTTTATTTTATTCGGGTTTTTACTAAACACGTTGTGTACATCCTAGGATATACAAATTGACTTAGTAAAAGCTGATCAATACACGACACACAATATTTAAGTTGCGTAAAAATTATAATTATATATTATTAAAACAAACTACTGACAGTTATTTAAATTCTTTATTCAAAATAAAAATAAATTTACCTTAGGACTTGCATTAAAAAAATTGTTCTACAATTGTAATATAAGTTATAAAATAAAGTATAATATAATAAAATAGCTATAAATTATAACTATTTTTTTGAACTAGGTAAAAAACGATCACCCGCATATAAGGCAATGTTTGGGTGTACTATGAAAATGGGACTTCCTACTCAGAGCATACCGAAAAATGTGATAACTGTCAGGCGCGGATCCAAGGGGGGGCTAAGGGGCTTTAGCCCCCCTTCGGACGTGTTTATACTTATATATTATTACATATTATAATAATATATTAATATATTACTTTTCGAGCACCAACGACTAATCGATGTCGGCAGTCGGCAGATATCATAGATACTGACATGAAAATATGATATCAGTCATCAGATATATCATTATTATCATAATATATGAAATGTCAAGAAACATAAAATAGGCGTGTTTTCACACTTAACCAAATGTAACCTGGTGGCTGATTGCTACATATTTAAATACCATAGAGAACACTGTTCTATCGAAATACCCATCGATATCGACGATGTCATAAATAGATTTTCTCGACAAAGGAGAATGAAAACTGAAGATTGGTCAAAAGACTAATGAACTTAATATTTATCTTAATATCTAACTTATTATCTTTTTATTATTTTAAGATATAATTTAATTAATATACAGAGTGATTCTTTTAAGTGGGTACACTAATTATCTTGAAAAGTATTCATGTTTTTGAAAATATTTTTTTACATAGTTTAAAATTGTTAAAAAAGCAACGTTTTTATTAAAAAATTAGGTATATTTTTAAATATTTTTTATCCTTATAATTTTTAAGTTTTTTACTTTTTTGAATGACAACATAGATTTATAATTTCATATTCCAAAGCAGATTAATTTTTTGAGTATTTTGATACATAAAAATTGAATTTGTGGCTAGTAGTTTATGAGTTATACGTATTTAAAGTTTAGACAAGCGGAGTAGTGGACAAACATTTGGCGGGGTAACCTCGTACCACTCCACTCCGCGCAACTAAACTTTAAATACGTATAATTCATTAACTACTAAAAAAAAATTGTAATTACAATATTTGTAAAAAAATATTTTCAAAAACATGAATACTTTTAGAGATAATTAGTGTACCCACTTAAAAGAATCACTCTGTATATACGTACTAAAATTATATATTTTGTCTTTGTGTGATATAATTTATAACCCCCCCCCCATTTCATATTTCTAGATCCGCCCCTGATAACTGATAACAGAACTCATTAATGAAGATGACCTTATTATATTTGTCCTAGAAGATTCTAAAATTACAATTTCCAATGAGAATGAGGAGACGAATAATATTGAAAAAATCAATGGGGGATATAGACATTACTATAAGTTATATCATGATATAATTTATATAATATTAATTATTAATATCTAGTATCTACACATATAATGTTGTAACTACACATTGTAGTCGTAAATTTATATTCGCAAAATAATTGTTATTAATCGTTGCGAGCAAAAATGTTTGAGGTGTGATTGCCAGAAAAAATGTACAACTTAAAATTCATTTTTATTTTGAATAAAGAATTTAAATAACTGTCAGTAGTTTGTTTTAATAATATATAATTATAATTTTTACGCAGCTTAAATATTATGTGTCGTGTATTGATCATCTTTTACTAAGTTAATTTGTATATCTTAGGATGTATACAAACGTGTTTAGTAAAAGCCCGAATAAAATTAAGAATTCAGCATTTACTGAGTACAAACAGTAAAACCTAACATTAACTAGTAAAACCTAGGTTTACCTATTGATCGGGCATTTACGGTAACATAATATATGTAATAAAAGGCAAAAGCATGTTATGTACAAAATAGAAATTGTATTACAAAATTTACTTATACTGAGATGGACTTTACACTGGTGAGGTAAAAATTTTTACATTTGAGGCAAACTTTTTAAATTCTATAAGATAGTTTTTTTTGAAAATAATTTTGAGGCACTACCCAAAATTTGTGTATTACAGTTTATATAGTAAATTTATTAATTATTATATATTTATAGTTTATTTAAAATAAAATAATGTATATATTTTTTACTACAAAATAATTTATATTTGCCAATGAATATTGTATAAAATAAAAAATGTCCAGTATTTTTAAAGTTTTTTTTAATAATTTTTACACAAAATTAGTTTTTGACAAAATTGATTTTCTTATTTTTTAATATATAAACGAATAATCGTGTATACTCGAAATTTTTACCAAACTTTTATACGTTTTAGCATCGTATAACATTTTCTATGCATAACTAAAATTATTTGTAAAGATTAAAAATAGTTTTACTATCTCTTTTTAAAAAGTTGTAAACTATTAGGTAAAAATAAATATTAAAATAATTTGATAATTTTTTTGAATTTTGTTAAATTGTCATTAATTAAAATATTAAAGTGTGGAGGTAGTAAATAGTTTCAGCAATAAATATTAATACATATATTAAAAGTAAAATCCTATATTAAAATGTTGTTTGTGTTAAACTTTGAAAATGTATAATTATTAATTTTATACGAAAAAAATAAATAATTTTTAATTAAGTCAAACTATTTTTTTTCTAATTAATTGTAACTTTCACAAGTTAAAGTAAATAAAAGTAACTTGAAACTTATAACTTAACTTATACATACTCAAATATTAACTTGACTTAACGAGTTAAAAAAATAGTTAAATGCTTTATCCATATTTTAGATAATTTATTAACTTATCTATTAACTTTTTATTTTAAAATCTAAACTTAGTAAATCTATATACCTAATTGCATTTAATAACTTAAAATACACTACTTTTCTATAAATATTGACTGAGAAAATACATCTATATTTTTTTAGTAAAGCAGTAACTTTCTGTTTTTATCCAACACACATGGAATATAGGAATTTAGACGTTTTTTTATTCTAGTAAAGCGATTAAAATTTTATTCTAAAAACAGATTTTAATTTATCGTCAAATCTAGTTGAGATCAAATTTCCTATATTTTAAATTTATTGATTTTAATTTTTACAAAAATTGAAATTTTCCATTTTCTATAAATTCTAAATTCTTTATTTCTATTTTAGAATGAATTTTTTTTTTTTTTATATATAAGGGGAAAAAAATAAAAAAATTGTGAATATAATATCGATCTTAGACTTGACGACAAATTCAAATCTGTTTTTAGAATTATTATCGCTTCATATGTGTAGGATATGTATTAGTAGATTATATGCTACCAACGGAAACAAAAAATAAAAATTCATAGCGAACATTGTATACATTTACAATACTGCTGATGATGTGATTAATAAATATAGTACAGAATTTTAAATATTTAGGAATTGAAATAAGTAGTAACATGAGATGGAAGAACCAAATTAATGCTTTAGTAAATAAACTTAATAAACTCAGATAAATAAATTATATATTAAGAAATCTAAACAAAATTCTAGAACTACCAAAATTACGACAGGTTTACTTAATATTGGTAGAATCAATAATCTCATATGGTATAATAGGCTGGGATGGTGCACTCGATAAAACTATACCACAATTAAAAATATGCCAAAATCAAATAATTAGAATACTCCTCTATAAAGATCGACTGTACTCTATAACAAATTTATAAAAAGAACTAAACATACTACCTGTTAAAAAAATTTACTTAAAAATCACTACTATATATTTAAAACTAATAATTTATTACAACCAATATTACACGGAGTAGACAAAAGATACGCAAAAAACAATTGTATCATATTATATAGATCTAAAAAAATCACATCTAGTAGAAATTTCGAAATAATTGGAACCAAACTACGTAACCAAGTACCATCCCATATAATAAACATTCCAATCAATATGTTCAAAAAAAAACATTTTGAAGTTGTTATTGTAATCTAATGATGAATTAGTTATATTATAGAAATAACATAGTATTCATCTACCTCTATCAACGTGAAATAATTTAATTTTAAATTAAATATACACAATAGAAATGTTATTTTTTTTCTCTTTTTTGTTATTTTATTATTTTTTTTTAAAAGTTAGAACTCCTAGGCTCCCACACAAGTCCTCTCAGTAGGGCCCAGTACTCATATGTATATGAATTTAAATAAAATAAAAATAGACTAATATGTGCATTGTACACTTGAATGAAAACACGTCTAAATTCCTATATTCTACGTATGTTAGATAAACACTTTTAAGTTGTTTTATTTCAATTTGAAATTATGTAGAAAAAAATATTTTCAAAAACATTCAATAGATTTTGAAATATTGAGTGTTGTTCAATAAATGAAACTCAGTATTGGCATGAGAAATATTCAATTTTTTTTCTGTAAATGTGGGTTAAAAATCATTCACTGCAGGGTAGAAATGCTTGATAATTTTATACATTTGATTACTCAACTAAATAATATCAAAAATCGTCACAATTTTTTATAACTATAAACGATTAAAGTTACAAGTTTGAAAAAATTCTTCAAAGTCTAAAAATGTACAAATTATTTTGTATTTAGAAATTCATACAAATTTGTTTTTTTGTACCTAAAATTTGAAAATTTAATAAAATGTTCTTTATAAATTGTTTAACATATGAATGAACAACAATTTTACCGGAAAGCCATATTAATTTTGCAACATTCGATATAAATTTGTAGCATAATAAACTATTATGGTTCATGTATAAATAGTTATACTTAAGACATAAGTTATAATATTAATAAAAATGTACTTATCTATAATAAGTAGATATAATTAGATATAATTATAATTATAGTTATTAGTGATATTGCGGTAATATATAATATTATACGCTCATTGATCTTTTGTAGGTTTATATTAATTACAAACAGTGGCGTGTTCAGCACAAAATAATTGGGTAGGCCAGTTTTGTTCTATAAGATTGTATAATATGTAAGTGTGTTCATAACTATTAGGGAAGATTTATCCTTTCACATGGGATATAGGTATGATAATAATATTCAATAATAAAATATATTACTTCTATTATTAGGTAACATTTTTATTTTTGATAAAAAAAACCAAACAGTCAAATAAAAATTGGGTAGGCCCGGGCCTAGTCGGCCTACCCTGTAAACACGCCACTGATTACAAATATATTAAAAACAGAATTAACGTACAATTATTTTGTCATGTAATTTTAATATATATACGATATACCTATATATAGTCGTGCAAAGTAGGTAGATAATAGGTACGGTCAAGTGGCACTCGACTCTTAAGCTTTTATATTTAAAATAAAAAGAAAAGTACACTTATTTAGTCTGGTAGACAGTATTATCATAGACTTAGCAAACAGTAGGATATCACCATTATATAATTACAAATGTTCTAAATAGCTATTTTGAAGGTTATTGTTAAAATATTTTTGATATTTTTGAATTAGTGATTATAACTGTGATTTGTAAAAGAATTAGGTATTATATTGAAAGATGAGTATAACGCGAAATTCAGATATTTATATTTTTCGCAGCCTGATGTGTAGCCAGATACACGTGTCTATATAACGTGATTAATTTAACGTAAAACATTTATTATTTCTCAAAGTATTGACTTTTTCTATTTTTTTATTTTTTATTTTGAGATGTATGTTTTTTTAATCAATTTTTATTTTTTTCACCCAAATAATCATTTCAAGTATCTAATTTATTAAAGAACAATTAATTTTCGTTCAGCAGAACATATTTTGTGATTTTGTACTACTCTCGTATGCGCGCATGCACATATCAATAACTCGATAACAATAAAAATTCAGTATACGAATTTTATAACAACTAACTTATTGATTTGACAAAATTAAAGTTAGTTAACGTTGTCTGATCTTAATTCTGAAAAAAATATTTAAATTTAGCGGAAAAATATCTGTAGATCGTACGAAACTTTCTGGTTTTAATTTTAATTTTAAATTTAATGTTATGGTTTAAAAAAATTCTTATTTTCAAGTTTATATTACCATTTTATAAAAAAATAAATTTTTATTTTTTACAAAGTATTCCGTATGATATATAGAAAATTTTCTGCCAAGTGCCCAAGTTAAGTTTTTTTTTCAGAATCAAAATCGCACATCTTAAAGTTTAAGACTTAAACTAAATTAAATATTGTCAAAACTTAATATCTTTTAAGCTCAAATTGACGGCAGTAGCGAGGCCCCATGCATCACAGAAGTACAATGTATAAAAACTAAACGTCTAAACGTCTAAACATAATTTATATGTTATAACCATAAGCGCAACTAGAGCTCTATTTCTGAGTAGGCTAAATTGATATTAACGTCCCGTGGGGTCTTTGCATGACCATACACCACTATAGTATTGATTATTAACACTAACATAAAACACTGAGTGGGCTAAGTCTACCTAAGCCCCTCCCCTAGTTGCACTTATGGTTATGGCAATCACAAATTGTTTGATTTCAGTAACTTAGGAGGACAAGATTGTAATCTTGAGTGTACTACACCTAGTCTGTAATTTGTAGATAAATAAGCTTAACCTATTTTTATAAGATTTTATTATTTTTTAAACATATGATATGACCATTTGATATAATGGTACAATTTGTTTTATGAAACACGATATAACATGTAATTATCGTTTACGCGTTTTTATTCAAATATTCATAGATAACTGCAGGTCAGAATATGATATAAAAAAATTAACTGTACTTATTACTTATTTATTCGGGAAGCCAGAATGGTACTTCGGGATGTGGGGGGACACACGGTGTTGAGAGATTGGCACCGTGCCCTCACACGTTAGCCACGGCAATTAAATTATTTCTAAATAAATTGTTTTTCTCTTATCATTATTTCGTGGCTTTGAATACAAATTTTAATAGGTATTTTTTTCTGTTTAAAATATTAGCTGAAATTACTAATGTTTAACATAATTAAATAATACATAGGTATTAATGTATATTATATAGGTATATTTCACAGCCCATATAGGTACTATTTTGTTTTAAATGTATATTATATAGTGGCTGATAGACTTTTTCCGCTCAGAATCGCTTTTTGTCATATAATAATAGTATATTATTGAATTCAAATACAAATAAACAAATACATTACAGCAGAGGTTCCCAAACTATGGGTCGCGACCCAAAAGTGGGTCGCGATTATACTTTTGGTGGGTCGCGCTATTTTTTTTAAATAATACAAAAATATAATCATCTATTACTTGTATGGTAAAAAAAAAAAAAAGGTCATTCATTGATATTGTGGGTCGCCATATTTTAAAAAATTTTCAAAATGGGTCGTACAATAAAAAGTTTGGGAACCTCTGCATTACAGTGTCTTACTTGACACCTTAGTACAACATAGCGGTAACACACGTATTTAACCAATTTTTTTGATATTGATATCAAAATATTAAAAATGATTTTAGAAATGTTTTCTTTTTTTTATGGTAATAAATATAAGGTAAATAATTTCATTTACACAATATAAATGTATATTTATGTATAACATAAGCAAATCTGTATAAAATCGATTTACAGTTATGCATTTATAATATATAGCTAGGATATATATTTTGTTCTTTTTGTTTAGCATAAAATTGTTCATATAATACAACTCAAATTATATAAAATATTTAAAATTATTAAATAAACAGTAAACACTTATTTTAAAGAATTAGTTAAATTGTTTTTATACCTAGATAACCGTTAGTTATAGAAAATAACTGTTTGTTACTTCAGTCGTGAATGTATAAATGCAATTAAGCTATTAGGAAAGTGTCAAATTGTTTATAGGAGTAAACATATATTTATTTTTTAAATAATAATGCACTTAAATTTGTTTTTATTATTATTTCGATGGTTTTATATACATAAAAAAAATTAACAACAATGTAACTTGTATTATGTTACATAGATGGCCTTCTAAAAATGTAAGTATTTGAGTTACAATAAATGTCAAGATCACGAGAAAAAATGTATACGTGTATACAATAAAAAGTGCATAATAGATAATTCAGCAATCAGTTTTAATAAAAATAGTAAATACCTACCTATAACAACTTTTCTTTAAAAATAACTAAAACATCACTGCAAATATTTGGCCATATAAAAAGATGATAATAAGATAAACATTGCATATTAATTCATCAATTATCCTTTTAGACATTAATAATTATCAATTATCATCAATAATTCTACATACTATTGTATACATTATGTGTGTAATATTATTTATTTCCATAAAGCTCCGTTTATGTGTTTGTTATTATAAGAAAGAAGATAAACAGTATGTAACATATTTCTTATTATATTTCTATTTAGAGTAATAGCTGTACTGAGAACACTTTGATTGTAATGCGTTTAAGTTACATTCATTTCGATTAAGTAATAGTTACGTACCTAAAGAATAATAAAAAGTTACTTATTGTAATGAACTATTGAGCGCGTGGCAGTCGTGGTGTGAGCTTAGAAAAAACAATTACAAAGCGATGGCACGACAGTGTACATTATTTCCAAACAGATGTTACCATTTAAACCATGTACATTTTTTTGTTTTTATTCAAATGAGATAACTAATTTACTATTGAATAAATTATTACCAAGTGAATGACGAACCATTTGAAAAACTGTGCACTGTGCAGACAATCCTTTTTTAAAAATTACATAAACCTTACTATTATAATTTAAGTAATTAAACGAAATAAGCGAACTTTTTAATGAATAATAATATTGAAATCTCTAAATAAACTAACTCTAAATTTAGTATTTTTTTAGTTTTTATATTATAAAGTATAGAATATAGATACAACTATATAAGATACTTCAATACTTACATAATAGCTACATGAACCGTGTTTATATGCGTTTGAGAAATCCATACCATTGAATATTGATATAGGTATACAATAAGTGGTATCATTCCATTTCGCCGAATCCCACTTTACAGACAAAAAACCAGTTGTATATACGGATTGATAACAAATCCTATTTGGCCGAATGCTATTTTTTCGAACCTCATTTTGCCGAAAAAATTTTACTCATTAGAGCTTTTTTTTTTCTAATTTTCAATAAAATTGTATCTATTATTTGAATAACGATGTTAGTATATTTAGTCGTAGTATGTGGAACCACTACGAAACAGACCATACGAGGACAAAATTAACCACCTCGAGGGTTGACATGCAGCTCTTAACAGGACTATATGTCGATTGTCGACCACACCTAAACATTTTTTTTAATCAAAGAATTAAAAAACCAGCAGTAAAACGTTGAGCTTGATATTTTGACTAAAAAACAAATGTAACCAAGCTCCAAAAATGAGGAAAAAGTACAAAACATTAAAAGACCGATTACAAACGGCAAGAGAGCGGTAAATACTAATTAATTAACTATATAATTATAATATTATATTAATACCTAAAATGTATGTTTAATTCAGATTTGGAAATAGACAAATATCTATTATGGAATATATAGGTAGACGCGATTATCTACCACTTCCATCTCGAATAAAATTATAAATTTTTGACAAATGTTTTTACATATTTTTACTAACATTATGTTATTATTTTTATGTAATTATTTAATTTATTTTTTATTATTTCACGATTTTATTTGACAATATAATAACAATAAGTACTTATATGCACCGCGATAACGATACTATACCTACATTTATGTGCATAAATGATAATAATGTAATAAACTAATAAATTATTTTAAAAGCATTTTCGTATTAATTTTCGGCCTATTTTGTCTTATTTCGAATTATTATAAAGTTCTTTAAGAATAATGATTTGTTTTGAATCCCATTTTGTATAATTAGCTCATCATTTTAGCCTACTGCCTAAATAGTCGTGTAATGTTATGATAAACCTATCAAAACAGGGCCGGATTTACTTAAAAGGCGCCCTTAGGCTAATAAAAAACAAACGCCCTTACTCCTTGGAACATCATTTATTCAATAAGAGCTGAGAGTCCCCCTCCTTATTAATTTACCAATTTTATGGTTATACATTATACACAAATGTATAATGAATTAAATTAAAAATATTTGTAATATTATGATAAAATCATTGATATTTGTTTTAAAAAAAAATCAATACTATAAATAGGTAATAATTATAATTTATGATAATAATAAAAAATAATATTAGTGGGTTAAAAAAAATTGGTGATTTATATTGCCCGGGCAGGACCACATTGACCGGGCAATGTATGCATTCCACATTGCTCGTAACATAATATATATTTACAACAGCGAACTAATTTATAATAATTAACATTATTCATTACTAATATTTAAGTTCAACTATATAAATTCTCGTAGATGGTAAATTAAATTTGCAGATAGTATTTATTAGTATATAGTAGGTATTTACAAGAAAAAAAATTCACCATCCACGGCTTAGCGCCCCCTAAGTCGTGGCGCCTCTAGACTATAGTCTAGGTAGCCTAGTCCTAAATCCGGCTCTGTATCAGAAAATAAACATTCATTGCTGGAATGCTGGATTATATTAAAGTTTTATATATATATATATAATTGTAGACAGATAATACAGTCGTATATGGTAATTATTAAAATAATGAATAAAATCGTCGTGTAATAAGTTATTACTTTATTATAGTAATATTAATAATAACTATAGATATATTTATTTGTCAAACGTATGCGAACAATTTGAATCGCAAGATTCGTTTTTGACAGATTTTCGTCGTATAGTATACCTACTACTTAATCGATTAAAATAATACATATATTAGGTATATATACATACACAATAAATAAGTATATAATTTGAAGTTATAGGTTATTAGTGTTATTACTGTTATTTATTTGACTTAAATTGCTTGGTAAAATATTTACTTTAAATGTCTTGGTTTTTAATCCGTACTCCAATATTATCAGCGATTATGACCATTGTATCTAGCCGGATCAGTAAAACCTAAAAAATTGTGGGTAGATTTATGATTTAAAAAAAACTTCTTTTATGATTATTACATCAAATTTTACAATTTATAGTGTTCTTAATACTGTGTATATAATATATATAATAGATGTGTGTCAGTTATCGTGTGTCTGAAAAATGTGCTGAATAAGCTTTAAGCGGTTTTAGCATGACGTCCGAGTGTGTAGGAATTACACGATAAACGCGGGTTTATATCGTCAGAATATTTTAATTGTACCTATTATACACATTCGTTTTTATTAATATTAATTATAGAAAGTAGTCGGTTCGAAAGTGTTAGTATACATTTCCTTGTACACAGACATCTTTGGACATCCACAACCTTTTTTTGGTAGTAGTAATGTGGGATTCAAAAACTTCCAGTATCTCGTTAAACCGTATTATATACAATATAATATATAGTATATATACTTTTACATTAACCAAAGAGACGAAAAACAATAATTTTGCATAGTCATCACATTTTGGGGCGTGGCGTTCTCGCACACGAACCGCGCGTCCGTGTTCCGTCCGAAACTGCAGATGCTGTATTTGTATAGCCGGCGTATAGGATTTACAAAAAGAGTAGAGATGAATAAATTCGTCGTAAATTCATGAAACCGGTGCCTGGTTTGTCGACGTTGAAATGGGCGTGTTATGTAGGACATCGACTACGCCGTCGCTACCACTGTTGCCGTCCCGAGGCTGCGCGTTACACGATAATTCAGCCGACGCGCGCCGTCTCCATTTGTTTATAAACACCAGGCGCCACTGTAATACGATTTTTTTGTATGTATAACTAGACAATAAAATTATATTTAAACTGCGGTTCCTGAGCGTAGCGCGTTAGAACGTCGGATCAAACCATTCCTGCAGTCGAAGAGGACGACCTACATACTAAATTTTTACTAATTTAGATAATAATTATAAAATTTTTACGATTCCGGTATTCCATCAGAGTATCACAGCTGTTTCTACGATTGCCATCTACATCTACTATTGCCGATATATACTGAATATTCTCGCCGTTAATATCAAATGTTAAAATGCTGTGTGTCTAGTATAAATAAATAGTGCACAGTGAAAGTGAATGTATAGTATAATAAAATAATACTATACACTGTATACCTGTATGTACCTACATGGCTACATGTTTCCAACGTTGAGAAGATACTTTAGATATTTTAAACATTATACGATTAATAATATGTACTTTATAATATGGATTTTCAATACGTTTAGATTGAATTATATAAACAGTAATGAGTACCGTTTATTATATGTTACGTCAACACATAAAAATAAATTAAATTTTAAATTAAATGGTAACAAGAACGTGTTGGTAGGTGTTTAGGTACATTGTACATTGTAGTCATCTGTCATTGTACATAGTATATTATACAAGTATTTGTGCATAGTATAATAATAAAATATGGTTAATATGTTTAAGGGGCTTCGCTACGGTTATTATTTAAGGGACAACATTTAGGCAATTCATAATCTCGTCTTAGCCGCCCGTGATCTGTGTGTTAGTTGTAAATGATTATTAGTGTAAGTGAAATACGATGCGGGTACCGACTGGAGTACGCGCATGCACATGTCAATAACCCGATAATAATAAAAATTCACTATACGAATTTTACGACAACTTACTCATTGATTTGACAAAATTTAAGTTAGTTAACGTTGTCTGATCTTAATTCTGAAAAAATATTTAAATTCAGCAGAAAAATGTCTATAGATCGTACGAGCCATTCTGGTTTTAATTTAAATTTTAAATTTAATATTATGAATTGAAAAATTCATATTTTCAAGTTTTTATTACCACTTCATTAGAACATAAGATTTAATTTTTACAAAGTATTCCGTACGATCTATAGACAATTTTCTGCCGAGTTCAGCATTTTTTTCAGAATCAAAATCGGACATCTTAAACTAACTTTAATTTTGTCAAAACTTTACGTCTTTTGAGCTCAAATTGACGGCAGTAGCGAGGCCCCTTAAATGGTTTAATAGGTGGTGTATTACGATGATTTAATGTCAAATCAGTGGAGATTTAATAAACACTAAAGGTTACGCGAAGGTAGTGGTGCGTAGTATGGTTTGAACAATTTGACTCATATAAAATGACAGATTTTAAAAGTATCAATATTTTAGTTTTAATCTTAAGTAGGTAGTATTTTAGTATTAATATTCATATCTAATACTTTAAAATAAAATATTCAGTTCTTTATAAATTATTTTTTATTGAAATTATAAAAATAAAAGTTCCACATGTCTTGGATCGTTTCTAACGTGACATCTACTGCATGTCGTCAGAGTAATGTTACGAATGGTGTTATTATTTTAAAGTAACACTACATCATCCATCAGTAAGGATGTTTTCTTGTTAATAAAGACTCAGAAAAAAAACAACAATACTAATAATAAATAATAATAATATTTTAATAATTAATGTTATAAAATATTAATAATGAAAATATAATAGATTGATACTAATAATAAGCCGGTGATTTACCGTAGTCACAAAATTTTATAGAAACTACTATTGCCTATTATGAATTATGATAGCATCAAGAAAAGATTTGATAGTATCAGACTGATGGTATTAAATATTAAAGGTACTAATAAAAGTCAAGTCACGCGTTAATAGTAAATGTTTCTTTAGTTTAATCATGACTATTGTTGTGGTTGGTAATTATGTTAAATCGAATGAAAAATATCAAAAAAATTATATAACTTTTTATTAATTTTACTATTTTTTTTATGGACAAAAATATTGGGGATGTTTATACAAACATTGAGGTAAGTTATATAATATTTTATTTAGATGGAATTAAATATAAATAACAATTTTTATTATTATTAATTTATTTTATGAAATTTGATAAAATATGTAGGTAACTATCGTTTCCGCATTTTTACTTGTTTATTCATCAATGAAAAGTGATAAACTCAATATAATATACAAGATAAGGTGTAGGTAATAACTTCGCTTAGAGTTTTAGAAACAAAATATTTTAAATTCGTTTATCTAAATTATTACTAAAAATTGTTTTACTATACATATTTAAATAATTATGTGATTATGAATAAAAATTTAAATAAATTTCACGTGTAAAAATATTAGCTACACTTGTGTTTACAATTTTTAAACGATACATATATTTCAGAGCCCATATTTTTACTGTTTTATTTTACAATTATATTGATTAATATCTATCAGTTTGTGCCAATATGTAATATGTATTCAAAGGTAATCACTTATTAATAACGTATAATAAGTTATTATACACAAAAAAGCATTAAATAGTTAAAAACTTTAAGTTAAACAAAAATTTGAAACTTTCTAACATGTAAATCTATACACATATTTATACAGGTACTCATTTTTTTTTATATTTACTTAGCTTAAAATTGTTTATTACACAATTGAAATAAAATAAAATATTTAAAATTATTCTATCATCAATAAACAATAAAATGAATTATTTGAAAAAAATAGTTAAACTGACTTCATACGTAAATAATCATTATAGAAGATAACTATTACTGTTTCAATCTGTTTGTTACAACAGTATAAATGCTACAAATAATTAGGTACGTGTCGAATAAGTAGTATACATATCTTATTTCAAAAATAATAATGCACTTAAAGTTGTTTTTATTATTATTTCGATGGTTTATCAAAAACATAAAATTAAACAATAATATATAACGTTTGTACTATATATAGAATCCACTGACTAATTGAATTATTAAAAAAAAAAAAATAGTTTTATAAACGTATTATATTACCTAGATAATCTTCCACTATTTTAATGTAAAAATATGAGTATAATTAAGTCGCAGCGAATTTCATGTCCACAAGGTAAAATTGTTGCTAGAAAGATGTTTGAACAACACAAAAGCAATGAATTATGAATATAATACTTACCCATGACAATATATTATATTTGTTTGGTTTATCAGTATATAAATATTAAATCACTATTTATTAGCAGGCTCAAATATTAAGTTATTACTTATTTGTTTATTTTTTTTAAAAGCTTACTTTTTATAATATATTAATACATGTATGTATATTGTTATGAAGTATATTAATAATAAAAATGTTATTTTAACCTTTCCAAATTTAATTTAAGACTAGTTAACAAGTTAGTATAAATATAGATTTAGCTTACATTATCATTCAATAAATATTGTAAAATATTAAATACAACAAATCAATAAAATATTTAAACTAAATAACAGTATTACAGAGCTGATATTTTTCAAGAAACATTGAATTTCATTGTTGTTTAATACAACTTACATTACTTTGGAGCACGAAAGCATTGACAATGTGTGAAATAATTAGTGTACAATATTTCAACAACAAAAATTTAAAAGTCCGATTGAAAGTATTCATAATTTCATAGAACCTTGGTACTTGATAGATAGGAAAAATACATATTAATAATATGATATTTTTTATATTGCACATCAAAAATAAATAAAAATGATGTTTAAATACAATAGTATAAATGTGTGATGTATCATGTATTAAGGGGCCTCACTACGGTTATTATTTAAGTGACAACGTTTAGGCAATTCATAATCTCACGTCTGTGAAGTTGGCCCCCCCCACTTTGACCGATTCCCTCCAAACCTACGCCAATATTTTGCAACTTATTTGCAACTATTTGCAACACGCATTTTGAAATTTTCAACTCCATACTTTAGCACCTACGAACATTTTTGTGTGGTGGCGCTAGCCTCCCCAATTTTGCCCGATCAGCTCCAAAATCAAAAATTTCAATTTTATATAAATAGCTTAAAAAAGTATAATATATTTTGAAAATTTAATTGTAAATAGATAACGCTAATATAAACATTTGGTAAAAATTTCAAGTACCTATTTACATTGATTCGTTTTTGAGTTACAGCAAAATAAAAAATCGAGTGTCAAAATCATGGGTATAAATTCCCGATTTTTTCGTGGTTTAGCCTGACGCTTTTCTGGAAATTTTAAACTGTTGACTCCACCCCCCCCCCCCTCAAAGTACCAACTAGATGAATTTTATTTTTTAAAGAGGGGCTAAAGTCAAAAATCAAATCATTATTTTTACTCCAAAAGGTGATGGCAGACACATAAGAAAAACATACATCATTCACTCTTCATTGTAATATCAATACATAATTCACTGCGTTCAAAATCTAATATTATATACATATCTATTATTTTATGTGTATATTTTTTGTTACATAGGTTATATATTTCTAATATTATTAAAAACGTTTACCTTTTAGATAAATATTAAATAATTACTACCATTCCCTCCTCCCCCACTTCAATAAAAAACTTCCAAAATATGTGTTACCAAATTTTTTTTTATTCATAACTTATTGTAATCAACTTTTTAGAATTTGTAACCTCATTGCACCAGAGTTATAGCAAGTTTTTCAAATAGCTATTAACCCGCTCCTTCCCACTTCTATCGCCAATTGACTAAAAATAATTTAAAATTTGACAACATGACGAAGACGACTTTGTCGTCGGGACAATACGTCCAAAGAGATTCCATAATTATGTAAATATATACGTCAACACGTAATTTATGTTAGGTATATATAGATATGTAATTATTAGCGTAGTCGGATATGGAAATGATCATTACATTTCATACATAAAAAGAAATTGTAAATGGGAAGTCCACAATGATTTGCAAGCAAAAATAGTATGGACAACATCAAAAAAATTAATTCAACCACATTTATTAATGTATGTTCATATTTAAAAAAAAGTAATCATTATTAGTTTGTATTAATTTAACTATACATTGTTTTATTTCATAAGTGCTACACAATATATTGTCAATATATTTTCCAAGGATGGATTAAAATTGTTTAGCTAGTAATAAATAAAGGATTGATTTCTTAACTTTATTTTTTTTTTTGTATAAATCAAGAATAAGCATAATTAATTTAAAAACTATTAATTAGATCTATAAATATGAACATTCCACACTTATACCATTTGATACCTATATTATGTATTAATTTAAAATGTAGCATTCAACTTTACTTTATTAGTTTGATTATAATAAGTGAAAACTTTATACTTTCAAAAAAAAAAAAAAAATAGTAATGTATTTTATAATTAATTTATATATTTATAAATATATATTAATTTATATTTCTAACGTAATTTACTCATAGCATACGTATATAAAACTTTCAAATAAATAGGATTTACGATTTGATTGAGAATTTCATTATACAAGCATGCTAAAAAAAAAAGGCTACTCTAATTTCCAATTCGTTCCAAACAAACGTCAATATTTAGCAAATTTATTTTTATCATTTAATGAATTATTTAATTATGAATTATAAATATAAACTCATTTTCATAAGCCTATGATACAATAAATTTACTTTTAATGTTTTACCAATTTTTTTTTTTTTTTTATTAACTTTAGTAAGTCTATTTAGTTAATTTTTTTTGTTTATAGGTAATAAAAATTTTAATTTATATTATTTATATTTATTTTAGATAACTATACATTATTTTAATTAATTATTTCTACAAATCTTCTTTGATCATAATTATTAAATTATTATTTTTCTAAATATTGATGTTGGTTTGGATCGAATAGGACAAAATGGTGGGAGGGCAGAGTAGATAACCACTACGAACTTATATATTGATTTGAGAATTTGCACTTGATATGCAAGTTCTAAAAATCAATTTTCAATTATTTGCAATTAATTTTCTCAACATTTGCACTAACTAGAATATATCATTTTTGTGATGGTGAGGGGGATAACTTTATTAAAGTTGGCAAATTATGAAATCGTCGTTGCAAATAGTAAGTTGCAAAATATTGGGGTAGGTTTGGAAGGAATCGGTTAAAGTGGGGGGGGGGGGGGGGCTAGCCCCCCACACAAAAACGTTCGTAGGTGCTAAAGTATGGAGTTGCAAATTTCAAAATGCGTGTTGCAAATAGTTGCAAATAAGTTGCAAAATATTGGCACAGGTTTGGAGGGAATCGGACAAAGTGGGGGGCTAGGTGAAGTTGGCCCCCTCAATAGTAAATCGATGATTGCGGCGAAATTATGGAGTTGCAAATTTCAAAATGCGTGTTGCAAATAGTTGCAAATAAGTTGCAAAATATTGGCATAGGTTTGGAGGGAATCGGTAAAAGTGGGGGGGCCAACTTCACGCACGTCATAATCTCGTCTTAGCCGCCCGAGATCTATGTGTTAGTTGTAAATGATTATTAGTGTAAGTGAAATGCGATGCGGGTACCGACTGGAGTACGCGCATGCACATGTCAATAACCCGATAATAATAAAAATTCACTATACGAATTTTACGACAACTTACTCATTGATTTGACAAAATTTAAATTAGTTAACGTTGTCTGATCTTAATTCTGAAAAAATATTTAAATTCAGCAGAAAAATGTCTATAGATCGTACGAGACATTCTGGTTTTAATTTTAATTTTAAATTTAATATTATGAATCGAAAAAATTCATATTTTCAAGTTTTTATTACCATTTCATTAGAATATAAGATTTAATTTTTACAAAGTATTCCGTACGATCTATAGACAATTTTCTGCCTAGTTCGGCATTTTTTTCAGAATCAAAATCGGACATCTTAAACTAACTTTAATTTTGTCAAAACTTTACGTCTTTTGAGCTCAAATTGACGGCAGTAGCAAGGCCCCTTAAAACGTAAACACAATAGACGCGTAAAAAAATATCTGTGGGTTAGGGGAGTGAGTAAAAAGCTGTACTTTATCGGATAATACTTTATACTTATTAGGTTTGTTGTTCAGCCACTGCACGCGCAGAAACTTTACAAACGTATAATAATTAATGCCATTGTATGATTGCAGGAAGCCAGGAAACATCACTAGGTAATTCAAATACTTTGTCTATTATCCTGGTAAATTCGTAAGAAAGTTTCTTTACCAGGATATGAATTTATCTTACAATTTTCTGATAAACGAAAATATTGCAAACAAATTTATAGAAAAACGACGACGGCGGTGAAGTGGGTATACGATAAATGAAACAAAACGAGATTATTTTTATCACACAAATATATTGCAATTCGTAGTTATGGACGGGATGCTGCGGAAAAAAATAAGACTAAATACTATGTGTATTTTGGGTGTTTGAGTATTTATTAAGATACACAAGTATTGAACTATGGTGTCGAGACATACTAAAAGGCAACAGCACCGAAGGAATCATATGAACAGTGGGCCGAAAGCGTGGCCTCGGCTTCAATGGTCGTGAAACTGGACAACGTTGGCGACAAAGAAGCCAAGAAATTGGCGTTCGAAACAACCGACAAATGGATGTCTATCAACTACATGTCTTACACGACCAGTGCCGCAATAACCGGGTGTGTTGCGTGTGTTAAACACACGGGCCCAGGGCCCCAACCTATAATGGGGGGCCCAATGATAAAAATTGAAAAATATGTAGAAAGAAAGAAAATAAAACGATTTTGTTATAATAATAATATAATAATAATTAATAATGATTGGACAATAGATCGATTTTGTCTTGTACACAACGTTATCGTATATTAACGTTTCTTTTGCGGCCCGTATAACCGAAATTAAAAATAGTTTGGTTTCAATTGATTAAAGCGCGTCATGCGAAGGAACGCGTATTTTGACCGGCCTATAAGATATGCAAAAAAGTATTTTGATGAAGTAGACAGTGATCGCCGGCTTACTACTACTGATGATAAAAGACAGAGGGGGGGGGACATTAATTTTATTTGCACACGGGCCCAAATTGGTGTAGTTGCGGCACTGTACACGACGTTCAGAAAAAACCAAACCATGTTTGAAAAAGTAAGTATAACGATAGTAGGTATATGATAGTTTAATGGAATAAAATAATTTAACGGGTTAATTGTGTATACCAAATGTACCAGTTTCCCTCACATATTATTATATACATGATAGTAGTATGATTTAGCCGATTCTAAAACCTCATCCTCATCCGCACACTCATCCAAACTCATCCGCGCCACCTGCCGTCGACCAGACTCACCCCACCACCGCCTGCCGACGACCAGACTCATCCGCCGCCGTAACGCCCACCGTCGCCCGATCCGCTACGTAACCGACATATATTTTTTCGCGCATGCGCATGTGACAAGCATTTCTTATCATTTGCCGCCGCAATCACTCTTATCAAGTATTATTATTTTGTTATCACAAATGTTATCATATCGCCCGGTTCGCAACGTAACCGACATATATTTTTTCGCGCATGCGCATGTGACAAGAATTTCTTATCAGTTATCGCGTACGCCATACATTAATTGCCGCGGCAATCACTAGCTGTTATCAAGTATTATTACTTTTTATCATATATTATTATTTTGCCGCCAATCACAAACGGATTCATACGTTACCTTGGAACAAAAATATAATATTCTGGTTTAGAGTCGTGCCGAGTGTTATACTGAAGATATACCGATTCGTTAGTCCTAATAGCACAGACCCATATCCTGTCATTAGCAAGCGACACACATCCGCCAACAATTAGTACCACCGATGATCATATTATAATAATAATATAAAGAATGTATTGATACTTGGACATATTAAGGACTTCCACCACCTGGCAGACTATAATTAATTAATACATATTATTCCTACCAGAATTATACACAAATGCAGTTTGTTTTGGCCGGCTAGAAAATCTTTAAAATTTAATACAAGGTTTCTTATAAGTTGTTCTTAAAGTGATAAAAAAAAAAATCCGAAATCACTAACAATTTTTTTTTATAAGTGCTTAAAGTTCGAATTTATACGAAATATGTCAAAATTGCGAAAATTTTCAAGTAATTTTGTGGTTGAAAAATCGTAAATTTTTTTTCTTTTATAACTAAGTTTTGAAAATTTGGTACAAGGTTCTCCATACATTTTTCTTCAATTATCTGTAAAAAAAATTCTATCGGATTCAGACAAAAAATTTTTATGAGTGTTTGAAATTTAAATTTTTACAAAACTGCGTTAAATAACGGTTTAGCCTCAAACGGTTTTTGATATTTGTTGTTATTCAAATAGTATAGGTCGTAAATACTTGAAAATTTTACCAGTTATTTAGATTGCCATTTTCTTTACGTGATTTGATTTTCAAAATATTTTGACCATTTTTAAGCTACTTATAGACAATTGAAATTTTCGACTTTTCTAAGTTTTTTTTTCTTCAAATGCCGATAAAAATTTTTTGGGTGGCCAGAAAATCTTGAAAATTTAATACAAGGTTTCTTATAAGTTGTTCTTAAAGCGGTAAAAAAAAACCCAAAATCGTTAGTCACAATTTTTTTTTATAAGTGCTTAAAGTTCGAATTTATTCGAAATATTTCAAAATTTAAATGAAATTTCATACTCTCATTATGCGTATGTTGCCTAATATTTTTTTTATTAATAAACAAATACTATAAAGTAACCATAGAAACATATAAAAACTATACTATTTGTTTAAAAATAGAATATAATATGACAATATTTAAATATAATATATCCTAAACTGACAAATCATCTTAACATAAACATTTTATTTATTGTTATATTATAATTTATAAATTATAAACAAATGTATTTGTTTTCTATCTTCTTTATTCATTTTATCGAGAACGACGAGAACCTATTTAAATAGAAAATAATAAAATATTGATACAGTTATAGAATATACTGTTATGTAAAATTTAAATGTTAGGAAGTTAATGATATAGAATATTTGTATAATTGTATATATGTATATTATAACAAAGTGTTTTTTAATAGTAATGATTAGGGCTGGAATTTCGATGAACTTTTCCAAAGGTTGCTGTATGATGCTTGTCTGGTCACAAATCTGTAACGTGTACTTTTGATTGAGAATAGGAAAATTTATTTTGCATTTTTTGACAATTTTTGATTTTAACGTCATTTTCTTCATTTTTTAGGACATTATTGGAATTTTCGGGTCCAAATTTAATTTCAAATTCGGGTCCATAACTTGAAATTTTATTTTAAGATTTTAGTGATTTTACACTCTAACTCGAGTTTTATATAAATTTATATATACTTTTTTGAAGAACAAACAATAATGTAGGTACAAAATAGTTAAAAAAAAATATAAGGAAATAATTGATTTTTTCAGATTAAAATAAATCCAAGTTGAAGTTTAGCCTATAGATAAATCATTTTAATCACTCTTATTTCAATTTAATCATATATATTATTTAAAATTTATAATAAATTTATTAAAAATAAAAACAATTTACTTGCATTTTTTTAATGCATTAATTAGAATTTTTAAGACATTCAATTTTTTTTAAGAGCATTTTTTAGGGTTTTATAGAGCATTACATTCACAGCCCTAGTAAAAATGAACGTCTATCTTTACTCTTAATCAAATATTAAAAATTAGATTTTTAAATTTTTTTGAAAATATGTACTTCGGGCACTAAACGAAACACTAACAAACAAGTCCGACAGTACTCATATTTATAACCACTATAACCAGGGCTCGTGAGTTCATGCATTAAATACATTTTTTGTTACACAGGAAAACTTGCTAACTGAAATACAACATACAAATCCATTTTATAACAATAGTAATAATTATATAAAGTTTAATAGTTCATGTTTTTAGTGTTTTTACATATTTTGAGTGTAAAAGCATATTTGTCATATAGTATTTTTTTTAGTTATTAGCGCATATTATTACATAAAAAATATTATATTTAAT
The DNA here is from genome assembly GCA_020882235.1 of Schizaphis graminum. NCBI lineage: Eukaryota > Metazoa > Arthropoda > Insecta > Hemiptera > Aphididae > Schizaphis > Schizaphis graminum. The sequence continues at coordinate 23,866,300 of CM037033.1, read as the reverse complement.
TTTGGTTCTTTTTTTGTTTCTTATTTTATTTATTTTTCCTTTTAACAAAATATAGTATTAGTTTTGATTTATTAATTTTGACTATTTTAAAAAAAAATTAAAAGGAATAAAATACTTTTAAATGAATTGATCTATTGATTATCTATACATATTTAGATTATTTAATTATTTGAAAATTTGCCTATGATTTTTTTACATAGTGCATATTTTAAAAATGTTAGCGAACATATTTTATAAATTCATATTTCCGAACTAATTTTATTTATTTATTTGCTAATTTATGTGTTTTTAGAACTTATGAGTCCTGTTAACTTTCGGTTTTATAAATTTTGTTGAAAATATATTTAATAATTTTTAATTTAAATTTTTTTATAATATTCGTGCAACACTTACCACTTTTGACATGACCATCAGCCAATTTGTGTGCCGTAGTAGCTATCAGGGCCCATGCAGACGAGTGCGCGTTAATCGTTCGACCGACAACGCATTGTGTAGTTATAGTGTGTAATATATTATTAAGGCCGCTGAAAGCGAACAATTTTTAAGGGGTCGTACTTATAGATAATATTCGATATCCGTCGTGATTTACAATTTTGTAACTGATCATTAGTGAGCGTGAGTTCCCCAAACGCTATATGTAATTATTAAAGATGAACTATGGCTAAGATTCTTGGAAATCAGTAACGTACCTACATACGCGCAGTCACACGTCACTAAATTTTGCGATAAAAAAAGTTTTTACATGAAAATCCCAAAAAACGGAAAAAAAATTCACCTAGTACCAAAAGTCTGGTTTTAATTTTAAAAACATATTTGAATTCTTTATTCTCTTTTCTAGGTTATGTAGGAAATGGATTTTCAATTTTTTATATTGTTTAATAAATTACTATAGTAACAAATGAATACTTTCATTATATTCATTATATTTGAATACATTAAATTTATGTATACATAATTTTTTTTTCAAAATTCACCTTACTTTTGAATTACTAAAAAAAATATTTTAAATTCATTTCCTATGGTCAAAACGCATGAAAAATGACGAAAAAACGACTCGCTTTCAAAAACCTTAAATAGTATAATATACTTTTATTTTTTGAGTATAATTTATTAATATAAAAATATTATAAATATCACTATAATGATTTATAAATACGTCATAATATACATAAAAGCACCACAGTCCATCATATTGTTTATCTGTTTTTATAATTTATAATACGACTATGTACCCTTATATTATTATTAATTTAAATTACAATAATTTAATAATAAGCAATATTTTGCTTATTATGAGTTTTATTTTTATTCAGTATAAAACGTAGTACATGATTATGTGTTTTATACTATACTGAATTATACATTTCAACCCTGAATTATTTAAAATATATATTTAAAGTAAGTTGTTATACAATGTGTGTACAAATACATCGATTGGTTTACACTTTTACAGGTCAGTTATTAAAAATGGTTTTATGCAGTTCAGCTGGTCGGCGAGTCTCACGTGAATTTAGTTGATCATTTTTTTTTCCAATATACATTACATCTGTTGACCTATTTATGTCCTCGATAACTCATATTATCATTAATTGTCGTGAATACTTAATCGTTGCGTTTGCGTGTTTCTACAGTATAATATGATGAATACAGAGAACTTGAGAAAAATTGGTGAGTTCTTGATGCAGCGAGGATTTTGCTGGAGAAACGGAATAATCCTGGAGTTTTTGCATAAATGCAGATTCAAGGTCACGGCCAAAAATCATCATCGTTGAGCGCTTTGAAGTTAGAACTCATACATTTGTCAGCAATTGTAGTACACTGAAGACTGGCGAGTATACCCACTCCACCAAGATAAATTATTGTTGTATTTCGTTAGAACTATCAATTTATTTACACTTAATTTTTCATATATCGTTTGGTTTTTAAGAATTTTATTTCATAAAAAACTACTACAATTATATATTTATACCATATTATATTATTTTTATTATTTTTGAATTAATAATACCTTTTTGTGACTACCGTAAAACAGCGCTAATAGGTTTATATTATAAATTATAATTAGATAATATTTTAAAACTAATTAACATATTTTGAAAATATAATTTTGTAATATTCGCATGATTTACATAAAAGTGTTAAGTCGTCAAAAATAATGTTTCTAAACTATAACAAATTAATGTAAATTATTACATTCATCTTAAAATACAAAATTTCATCCAAATATGAATTACTGATGTAAAGAGCTTCATAAAATGTTCATGTGAAATTTAATCTAAGAAAATCAAAGATATAATTAATAAAAATCATAAAAACACTACAATTAATAAAATAGCTACTCGTATAACGACTTTAATGAGAATGTGTTTATCAACAAATTACAAAAAGTAGATATGTATAAATATTTAAGCCTTAAGGAAACTTTGGAGTTAATATTAGTGATGGATTAAATTATCCATACTATTGTATACTTAGAAAATTAAGTCACCTTTTCAACTGTTTAAAAAAAATTATATTTTATTATTATATTAATCTAGGTATTCTGTTTACCAGATACGAGCTTAGCTCAGTTAGTAAAATGTATCAACTCTTATTATTATTATTATTATTATTATTGCATTAAAATTGAATTATGCTGAAATAAAAATATCATATCATTGTATATACTCCATTGTCGTATTGTTTGTATATTTTTAAGGTTTTTTTAGCCTCAGCATAAAATATTTATGAGGTATTTTGTATTTAATACTCAAATCCGTATAAAAAAAAATATTTTATAAATTTTTAAATATAAAATTTTATTAATTTTTTCCGAAAACATTGCATTTATTATATTATTATTTATTAATATTAATATTTAATCATTCTAACTATAGTAATTATACATAAATGTATTATATTTTCTTGTTAAGTATTAAATTTTGAGTTAATACCGCAATAAGTAGATAAATCGTGAATTATCGTTGAACGATGTGAATAAATTATTGTTGTATAAATAGGCAATAAGCATTTAATTATTCAAAATGTTTTTTTGAATATGAAATATAATATAACTAATAAAAGTTTCAAATCCCTACTAAAAATATTTTTGAATTACAACAAAATAATTAATATCATTTTTTTTTTTTTTTTTAATTATATAATTTCGTACAAATTTAAATTAAAATGTTTAAACAAATTTATTAACGTAATATAGTTAATATCGCATATTAAATAGAAAAAAGTATTCCGTTAATTTTCTAGCAGAAATATACCACGGCTATGACAAAATTTTGAGACTTGTAAAAACACTCAAAACAATTTATACCACTCATAGTCCCGGAAGTTTGTCAAGCTCTTATAGAAGTTCTGAAGACATGTGTTAAGGTAGTATAAAAATTAAAATAATTAGGTAATTCTAAACAAAAACGCATAATTTAATAAGTATAGTGAAAAAGTATTTTAATTATATAAATATTAAAATTACATATTATTTTATCAAACGGAGCAAAAACAAATTATTAAAATAAAAAAATATTATAATTTTATAATATTGAATAAACTAAAAATCAACAAAATTTATAAAAATCCTTTTTTAGTACTTTTGAAATAAAATAAAAAATATTATAAAATAATGTTAGCAAAATGAGTTAGGGCGAGCTTCAGCACTGTTGTTGTATGGTTCTGTTGTAAAGTGAGCTTGAGATACTGGCGAAAGAAACCCACGAAGTGGTTCATTTGGAGACAATGAAGTGGCGTGTATAATGATATGGAGAGCTTTGAGAAAATGTTGCGTTCAGGGGCGTCATTTCACATTTTTTTAATGGGATGCAAACCAGTATTGAAAATTTAAAGTAATACCAGTCACTCGCATGGTCGAGTCATCCCATGAATTTTTTTCAACACCTTTTTTGTGTAAATATAGATCATCTTATAGAAATTATAGTATAGAACAAATAACAATAATTTTGTTCATGGGATACATTTGTACACCCTTTCATCCCACAAATGACGCCACTGGTTGCGTTGTATTGGTATGGAAGTTTGTATATTATGGCGATTATCTACGTCATATTTTCTCATGAGTCTTTATTAACAAGAAAATATCCTTACTGATGGACGATGCAGTGTTACTTTAAAATAATAACACTATACGTAAATAATTTCATAACTGTTAAATAAAGAATATTATTATTTGCACATTTAACTATTACTCGGACGACATGCAGTAGATGTCACGTTAGAAACGATCTAATACATGTGCAACTTTTATTTTTATAATTTCAGTAAAAACAATTTATGAAGAACCTAGTATTTTATTTTAAAATATTAGATATGACTATTAATACTAAATTACTACCTACTGTAATGATATGCGCTCATATCATATAAAATATGTAACAATTTATTTCAGAGAAAGAGTTAAATAATAAATCAGTAACGGTCGAGTTGCCGCACGCGGATAACGGTAAACATCAATAAAATCTTTTATCGGTGATCAAGGGGACGATTTATATTACGAGGTCACACAGAAACGCCATTCGTGTCTGTAACAATAAAGCGCAGAACATGTGACTTTTCTTGTATGCCGACAAAGACAAGGGATGGCCCAATGAGGGTCCCTATAACCAAGGATAAAGCCAGATCTTTGGAAACGCGGGGGCCTTTGATGGGGCCGCCTACGTCTCTGGCTGGCTTGACCAAATCGTCTCCCTCGCCAGTACATGTGTACCCGTGTTTGGACGAACGTCTAGAGAGTCCTTTTCCGTCGTGCGGTAATTAAACCAGTTCGTGTTATACATATGTATATATTTAGTCAGTGTTGTTTTTTATTTGGATATAATATATATGTATATCCAGTGACCCGATATTATCTATGTCACATCATCGCGTAATTGTGGCAATTGTGTTCATAACTCATATAACATATACATATCCGGATATTACAGTGGACCGGGTAAGTTGCATGTTAATAATATGTGTAATAACGTGGGGAATTGATATTATTGGGTAAGTGAATCATACACATATGACGAGTGTTTAAAAATGGGAATTGATCTCACATCCTTACATTATATCAATTTTTTACGTTATTACACTATTTAATATTAAAACTGAAATATTGATATTTTTAAAATCTGCCACTTTGTATGAGTTATTTTGTTCAAACAATATCTACGCACCACTACCTTCGCGTAACCTTTAGTATTTATTAAATCTTCACTGATTTTACATTAAATCATCGTAATACATCACTTGTTAAATCATAACACTTATATTTAGTTAAGGTTAACATATGTTAACTTAACACACGTTTAACCATAATTTATTATTATACTATACACAATAATACTTGTGTTATATTATGCTATGTCCTATGTACACGGTATAATATACACTACCTACACGTCCTTGTTACCATTTAATTTAATTTAAAGTGTTGACATACCATATAAACTGGTACTCGTTAGACTGTTTTTACAATTTAATCTAAACGTATTGTAAAGCCATTGTGAATATTAAGTACATAATATTATTCGTGTAATGTTTCAAATATCTGAAATATCTTCTTAACGTTGAAAACATGTACATTGTACATACAGTATACACTATATAGAATTATTATTCTACATTAAGTGCACAATTTATTTATACTAGATACTCACGATACACACAGCATTTTAGCGTTTGATATTAACGGTGAAAATGTTCAGTAGTAATTGGCTATAATAATCGTGGAACTAGTTGCTGTGATACTTATATGGAATTGTTAGTGAAAATTGTGTACGTAAGTCGTCCTCTTCGATCACAGGAATGGTTTAATATGACTTTTAACGTTCTACGCTCAGGAACCGCTATTCAAATATAATTTTATTAAGAGGCCGTCACAGTAGAAAAAAATTGACCGTAAAACATGCTTTCGTACTTCCAATAGTTCTCAGGCCTCGTTGATCATAGAAACATGATTTTGGTATCAAAATAATCACGAGAAGTTGTACTAAATATTCTTGGAACAGAATTTTAAAATATTTTTTCTAACCAATTTTATTTGTGGTTGAAGTTTGTAAAATTTTTCATTTTTTTAAAAAATTATATAAAATCGGCAAATTTAGATATCGAAAATCTGTTCCAAGAATATTTAGTACAACTTCTCGTGATTATTTTGATACCAAAATCATGTTTCTACGATCAACGAGGCCTGAGTACTATTGGAAGTACGAAAGCATGTTTTTGGCAAAAAAATTATGAATTTGCCGTCGTCATGTGCTGCTAAAGCGATTATAGCGGCAGCGTTCTGAAATAGTACTTCTTCCACCACCCCGCTTGCATAAGCAGCCGTACCGCACCATAGGTCAAAACTGGTTATTTATCGCAGCCGCGCACGGGTTATAAATAGTCAAAGACGTCGATACGAAAATAATAATTTTTGTCAATGAATATTGAATAATATTATTTTATTTTTCAATGTTATAATTTTAATATAATGTTAATGTTTTACGCAAAATGGAACTAGGTACATTATATGGTAAAATTGTCACAAATCAGCTAGAAAACGTACGATTTAAACAATTTTTTTTTCAATTATAGACTATTGTTCTATAAAATTAGCGTATTGATATTCAAGACGAATTTTTTAAATTTAAATTAATATAAGAGTATAGGTAACTGTATAAGTAAAAAAAAGGTAGGCAAGTGGGTGTCGCTCTACTTTACAGTAGGTATGTAGGTTACAACTTACAAGTGAGTCACTACATACCTACTGGATTGTGTTAAATTTGAATTCAGTGATAAATATTGTATAAGAAAAATGAATCTTAGCGAAGATGGAGAGTCAGCCTACGATATAATATAATATATATTTTTAACTACAAAATAATTTAAAATTTGACAAATTTTTTCAAAATTCAAACATAAAATAGTTATATAAAAAATCGTATTACAGTTAGTAGCGTCTCGCGCTTATAATCAAACGACATATTTAACCGCTCTAGCATAGCCGCACTGCCTTAGGATAGTAAGCTGGTGGTGACGGCAGATATCCAACATTAGTCATTACACGTCCATTCCAACGAGGACAAACCAACTTCACGAATTTAGTGTGAATTTATTCGTCTCTAATCTTTTTGTAAATCCTCTATCGACTGTACAAATACAGCATTTGTTTCGGATAGAGCAAGGTGCGGTTCATGCAGTGGCGCAAATAGGGGGGGGGGCTTAGCCCCCCGAAATAACTCAAAGCCCCCTCAAAAAATAATAGTATAATATATGTATGTTATTCTTAATAAGTTATTTTTACCGGTTTTGGTAATTTTGGGGATTGAGCCCCCCCTAAACAATTTTTCTATTTGCGCCACTGGGTTCATGTGAGAGAATGCCACGCCCCAAAATGCAAATTATTGTTTTTTCGTCTTGTTTTTTTTATGTAAAAGTATATACTATATTATATATATGTATATATATTTAGCATACTCCTTCTATTTATTTGAAACGGAACGCTGGAAACGCAACATTTGCTGTAGTGAATTTGTAAATATGCAAAATATACCTTTAACCTATAGCCATAATATTTGTATATTTGTATCGACTATGAAAAAAAAAATTGGTTAATAATAATGGGTAATTAATATAATCAATCGTTAGGCTGCGGCGACCTAGCTAGACCTTTTTTCTATGCGACCGCTGCGATCCTAGATATTGTCAACACGACTATTTTTCACGTTTATTATAATAATATATATAAAAGAAGATCTTAAATCTATGAGTGTTTTTTCAACAAATTTTACACTAATTCACTTTTAACATCGATTGGCCACAGTTGAGTTAATTGCTCATACTTTATAGGAAATCTATAAAAAAAAAATATTCATAAATAGATGTTTATAAATAATAAACTTAACTAAATGAACGTGGATATATGTATTACTAAAAAAGATCTTGTATAATAGACAATTACTATACGTTACAATTTTACAAACACTACCAAAAAAATAATTTACGTTTTCGTAATGTGTACAATGTTTCAAATAGATTCGCATGTCATTCAACGACGTCACAGCCACCTAATAATCGGATCAGAATCGAATCGTCAAATCATTACAGCGGCACACGAGACGGGCAGCTCAAACTAGAGCGATACACCTGTAACGCGAAACTCTGACGAGTCACTGGAACTGTGCCATCATATTATGCTCACTAGATCCGACGAACGCGCTACTTGTCATTTCTACGGAACGCAACCCGCTGTAGCTCTGCGCATATTATGTCGACAATAACGATAACGCACAGCGAAACGGGGTTTTACGAATATTCATTCTGTTTGGGAAACATCTTGAATACTTACGAATATTCATTCTGTTTGGGAAACATCTTGAATATTTACGAATAATGTATTCCTAGGAATTACTGTTTATCGCATAACACGGAAACAGAAAAAATAAAATATGCATTAACGCAACAAACCAACCACTGACGCACTGCTCGAACGGTGTCAGACTTATATTATCGGCCACGGAATAAGGCCAAGGTCCAATTTTGTTTGTGCATACCAGAGCTTGAGTTAAGGAATTAATGTTAGAGCTGCGAATAGGTATGAATATATTTTACACGAATAAAATCACTATTTAATAATACGAGTAACGAGTACAAGCAATGTAATGTGCAGGAAACATAATAGGTATGTTAAGGGGCCTTACTACGGTTATTATTTAAGGAACAAAATTTAGGCAATTCATAATCTCGTCTTAGCCGCCCGAGATCTATGTGTTAGTTGTAAATGATTATTATTTATTAGTGTAAGTGAAATGCGATGCGGGTACCGATCGTATGTTTTTTTGTGTCTGACGACAACATTTGGAGCAGTAAAAATGCTTCGATTTTGGACTTCAGCCCCTCTTTGAAAAGGAAATTGAATCTAGATGGTACTTTGGGGGGTCAAAAGTTAAAAATTTTCAATATTTTTTAAATGAGTCGGGAAAAACCCTAAAAAAATGACAGAAAAACGGGAATTTTTACGCAAAACCAGTTTTCGACCAAATCGAATTTTTTATTTTGCTATAACTCAAAAACGAATCATTGTAAATACTTGAAATTTTCACCAAATGTTTATATTAGCGTTCTCCATATACAGTTAAAATTTCAAAGAATTTAGACTTTTTTTGAGCTATTTATAGACAATTGAAATTTTTAATTTTTTTTAGTATTTTTTTTTAAAATAACGATAAAAATTTTTTGGCCAGCCAGAAAATCTTGAAAATTTAATACAAGGTTTCTTATAAGTTGTTCTTAAAGTGATAAAAAAAAATCTGAAATCGTTTGTCACAATTTTTTTTTATAAGTGCTTAAAGTTCGAATTTTTACGAAATATGTCAAAATTGCGAAAATTTGCAAGTAATTTTGTGGTTGAAAAATCGTAAAATTTTTTTCTTTTATAACTAAGTTTTGAAAATTTGGTACAAGGTTCTCCATAAATTTTTCTTCAAATATCTGTAAAAAAAACTCGACCGGATTCAGACAAAAATTTTTTAGGAGTGTTTGAAATTTAAATTTTTACAAAACCGCGTTAAATAACGGTTTTGCCTCAAACGATTTTTAATATTTGTTGTAATTCAAACTGTATAAGTCGTAAATACTTGAAAATTTTACCAGTTATTTATATTGGCATTTTCTTTACGTGTTTTGATTTTCAAAATATTTTGACTTTTTTTGAGCTATTTATAGACAATTGAAATTTTAAATTTTTTTTTAATTTTTTATTTATAAATGTTGATAAAAAAGATTTAGCTGGGACAAATTACTTGAAAATTTAATTGAAGGGTCCACATAACTTTTTCTAACTCTCATTCAAAAATTATAAAAATACATAGGCACAACTTTTTTTTATTAGCATTTGAAGTTCAAATATTGACAAAAATTCGTCAAAATCATGATTATTTTTCACTATTTGGTAGTTAAAAATTTATAAATATTTTACTATCAAAAGCTAAGAATTGAAAATTTAATACTATGCTGTCCATAAGTTAAGCTTAGAATAATTATAAAAAAGTTTGATGATTATTCTATTTAAAAAAATTTACGAGTGTTTAAAATTTTAATTTTAATTTGAAATCAAAAATACACGTGTAAAATAACGTTTTACTACTAAATAATTTTCGATTTTTGTTTTTTTTTTAAAAATTACTAAACGTAAGATCTTGAAACTTTTACTTAAATGTTTGAATTAGTTTCAAAGTAGAATATTTTACAATATTTAAGTATAATATATCCTAGACTGACAAATCATCTCCGTTCAGAATCGTTTTTCGTATACAAATATTCTACTTTGAAACTAATTCAAACATTTAAGTAAAAGTTTCAAGATCTTACGTTTAGTAATTTTTAAAAAAAAAACAAAAATCGAAAATTATTTAGTAGTAAAACGTTATTTTACACGTGTATTTTTTATTTCAAATTTAAATTAAAACTTTAAACACTCGTTCAATTTTTTAAATTGAATAATCATCAAACTTTTTTATAATTATTCTAAGCTTAACTTATGGACAGCATTGTATTAAATTTTCAATTCTTAGTTTTTGATAGTAAAATATTTATACATTTTTAACTACCAAATAGTGAAAAAATATTCATGATTTTGACGAATTTTTGTCAATATTTGAACTTCAAATGCTAATAAAAAAAAATTGTGCCTATGTATTTTTATAATTTTTGAATGAGAGTTAGAACAAGTTATGTGGACCCTTCAATTAAATTTTCAAGTAATTTGTCCCAGCTAAATTTTTTTTACCAACATTTATAATGGATCTAGGTAAAATTCACGATTGTTACACTCATTCAAAATTATTTTGAACATTTGTTCATAAGTATTTTCCGTTTTTCGCTCAAGTAAGCAAAACACTGGTGTAATAAAAATGTTATTTATTTGGATTCGAATGACGTATAACTGTAAAAAATGCTCGGGCGCTAAACTAAAGTTCCCATAAATAAACCAGTTATCGGCATTCGCTAACTGTTGTAATGAACTATCTAACGCAAATATTATAATTCGTTCACTTGACTCTGGGCCATTATCTTTCAATAAAAATCGTTCATTCCCACTACGTGTCCAATCATCTAAAACCACACAATACAAATAATGATGAATTTTAATTTTAAAATGTTATTAATTATTTTATTTTATAAAACTTTTATTTTGTATTTTTTGACTTTTTAATTTTTTTGATTATTTTTTTTTTTTGCATTTTTATGCCATATTTTCCTGATTTTTGGTGCAGCTCTAAAACAAATGACCAATGCATGAAATTTTCACCATTGTTATTTATTTATTTTCAATTTCAAATTCAGTTCTTTTTTTATAAGAATTTAAAGTTCGTATTTTAACATAATGTATAAAATTAAAAAACTATTTTGTAGCTAAAAATTTATAAAATGTTCAACTTTAACAGCTACTTATATTTTATAAGCCACTTATAAGTTATTATAATAATAGGTAATGCAAATTACCTTCTATTACAAGTTCTTGTAGACTATTTGGTTTTTTCGGGTTTAAACTGCTTCTTTGGTTACGAATACTTCTTTTTATTGAATCTTCGGATGGTAATTCGATTAATACCTCCTTTGGTACATTTTGCACAGCTTGGTCAAAAATTTGTCCTGGATTGTTACAAGTCTGAAGTGAACATTCCTTTATCTTTTGTTTAATTTTCATAGCTCCTATTGCACCTTTATTAGCACTATGACAGTGTTCTTCTTCAAATCGTATGATTTTAGTTATTTCCAAATCAGTAATTAATATTGCTGGACATTTCATTGACGATTTTTTGGAACATTTCCATCGGATTATACTTTGGCATGTCTTTTTTATAGTATAAATATACCCGTTTAGTGCAATTTTATCATTTCCCTTATTTGATTTAAGAAGTTCCATCGTTCCATGGTTAAACGCTTAAACTACACTCGCGTACAAATTATTACGTATGATAGGTATACCTGTAACCTGTATAATATGGTACTGCGTGTAACTGTCAGACTATAGATTTTGTCAATTAATTGTCATGTATTATCTACAGATAAGATTTGTCAACCCAATTTATTTTATAAATAAAATAACAAGTTTAATGTAATGGAAATATCGTTTTATTTATACTGCAACGGGAGACTTTTTTTCCGGGGACTTTCTATCCGTTTACCAATTGAGGTGATTCCATTGTAGGCTGACTAGTATTTCCATTGCACACAACCCGTCAAGCTACCTCTTCTTCATACGATATAAAACCTACAGTTGAGTGTAGTTTTATAACAGAATTTGAAGATCATATTTTTGTAATTGTAGATGCAGATGCTTTTTTCTTTTTACATGATCTCATATATTGGAAAAAGATAAAGCAGTAAGTTCTATGAGTTAATATTTATTGTAATTATTTTTTGTTAATTAATTAATTTTTTCAATTTAGTCTTCTATGATTAATCGACCTTAAAGTCCAGAACCATCAAACACTGGAAATACTAGTCAGCCTACAATGGAATCACCTCAATCGTTTACTAATGATTGGAGGGATTAATAATCACACGTCGCTCAATTAGTAGAAAAGTCGAAACTCATACGACAGATATCAAAATCAGCGACGTGAATATTAAAATCAATACGAGGCCCCTTGTGTAAACGGAGTGTCCAATACCATAACCACCAAATCACCACTCTATAATTGTAAGTCGTCTGTATATATAAGGGTGATCAAGACGAGAGCTCGGCAGACGGTTAGGGATATTCAAGGCGCTCAGAGTCAGGTCGTAACACCGCTCACTATAACTTTTATATTTTGCTTACATTTTAATTTTGTATCAAGTTTTATCATATAATAAAAAATAATTATACACTTATACATCAGTATTTACATTCCTACGTTGATGTATGAATCGACGGCAGTCGGGACGTAACAATACTTATTTTTTTTTAACTTCAATATTTAATCAGTTAAGATATCTCTATACTATTTGCTTTTGCTTTTGTGGAGAATTACTGTAATAGTAATTTTTAATTTACTAAGGTATTTGTGTAAGCACTGTAAGCTATAAAGTAATCACTTTAAAAAAAATTTAAATATTCTTGAACAGTTTTTACATTTTTGACGCAGATCAATGTAAATAAATCATCGATAATAAAAGAAGAATGGATAGGCCATTCCTATGTTACCTGAAGTTACTAATGCTATTCAGGTCACAGCCGTAATAATGTAATAATCAGTAGGACGTAGGACAAGATTTAATTAGTCTTATGACATCAATTACATTGTGTTTGCTAGAATGAGTAGATACAAATAAATAATGCAAAACAATTCAAAAATAAAATAAATTCTTTTATTACATAGGTACATACAAATCATACATTTATAAACGTTTTTAAACTTATATTCATTAAACAAAATAAAATTTATGTACCTATTTCATATTTTACTATGGACGACATAATACACTTTGGTATGGAAAGAAATCTTAGCTGGCACTAAGGGGACACACTTATAAATCCGAACATTACCATACACGACGTAACCATCACGTATTACCAATCTAGACGTGTAGACAGTCGTGTAGACAGACGTAAAAAAATCGAATCGTATTCTTTCATCAATTGGTGAACAATCATTTTATGGACTGTATAATCCGCGTACGTAAATATTATAATGATATTATTTTTCGTATACACAATTCCTGGTAACCCTCCCAGGAGGCTCAGAAGGAAATGGTGTCGTGATCTTCTCAATGAGTAATTAAGTTTAGCAATATAAATTAAAAATAAATAAAAAAAAAAAAAAATCAAGTAAGGGCAGTTTTACCACTGGGTGACTCCTCCCATCAAACTTTCATGTAACTATTTCTATTACCTCATATTCTTATTGTTCCTAAGGAACAGATTGTATATACCTTTAAAAAATAAAAAAAATAAAAAAATTTCGTATTTCTTTATACTGGTCACTAGTTTTTTTATTTCATGAGTATAAAAGACGAAAATTTATAAATAATTCGTCATTACTAATCTAGACGTCAGACGTGCGTTATTAAATTATTTAATGCGTTTTTGACAGCTAATACTTTTTTTGAGGCCAAGTGCAATTCGACTACTACGTGCTTTTTACCCGAGTGCAGTTCGACCATTACCTTTTTTAAACCCAAGTGCAATTCGACTAAAATAAGTGCAATTCGACCATACCCACATTGAGGAAATATATTGTATATGGAATATTCCTGTATTATAAACGTACGTAAATATTAAGTTTTTCACGTGAACTATATTATATTATGACTAATATATTTTTTTGTAGATCGAAGACGATATGGTTCAACCTGCAGCAAAAACAAAAAAAAAAAAAAAAAAAGTTGGTAAGTGAGTATCGCTCTGCTGTACATTAGGGGATGGGGTGGACCTCGGACTAGGGTAGGAACAAAAAAATTGCAAAATTAAAAATCTACTGGACAGGACGAGTACGGTGACGGGGAGGTGATACACAAATATGTAATTATAGTTGGTATTTTTATTCATTGAAGAGGTACGATTTTTAACGGGCAACGAAGTGCACGGGGATCAGCTATATATAATGCTAAAAAATAATTTTCATTTCGGTGTTTCATGTAACAGATCTGTTCATACGTGCGGACAAAGTATGGATTTTTTTCTCGGTAAATATATATACATTCAATTGTATAAATTAATCATAATTAAGCTATTTTCATGATATATATATATTATATATACCCAATTTTTTACAGATATAACAATAGAAAAAAAGCGGGTAAGTGGGTATCGCTCTGCTGTATATTAGGGGGTGGGGTGGACCTCAGACTATGGAAGGTTAAATTTGAATGCAATGATAGGTATCATTGTATACGAAAAACGATTCTGAACGAAGATGATTTGTCAGTTTAGGATATATTATATTTAAATATTGTCAAATATTCTATTTTGAAACAAATAGTATAGTTTTTATATTATGTTACTATGGTTACTATGGCCAACATTCGCATTATGAGCGTATGAAATTTAATTTAAATTTTGACATATTTCGTATAAATTCGAACTTTAAACACTTATAAAAAAAAATTGTGACTAACGATTTCGGATTTTTTTTTATCACTTTAAGAACAACTTATAAGAAACCTTGTATTAAATTTTCAAGATTTTCTGGCCACCCAAAAAATTTTTATCGGCAATTGAAGAAAAAAAAACTTAGAAAAGTCGAAAATTTCAATTGTCTATTAGTAGCTTAAAAATGGTCAAAATATTTTGAAAATTTAACTGTAAAGTGATAACCATAATATAAACATTTGGTGAAAATTTCAAGTATTTACAATAATTCGTTTTTGAGTTACAGCAAAATCAAAAAATCGATTTTGTCGAAAAGTGGTTTTTCCGTAAAATTTCCATTTTTCTGTCATTTTTTTTTTGTTTTTCTCGATTTTTTTTGACCCCCCTAAAGTACCAACTAGATTCAATTCCCTATTCAAAGAGGGGCTGAAGTCAAAAATCGGAGCATTATTACTGCTCCAAATGTTGGAGTCAGACACAAAAAAAAAAAAAAAAAAAACACACATCATAGTAAATGCAATACATTCATCACTTCGTTCAGAATCTAATATGAAAATTATAATAATAGCAATTATAATTTTGGCCCAATTCGGGTTGTCATTGGCTACTCCTCCAGTAAGTAGATACAATTATTAATTAAATGGCGCTAAGTCCTAGGCGCAGTGGCGTGCATATTATGGTGCATTTGCACCACCTAAAATTCGCAGTAGGTGAGTTGATTCCAGAGACCTTTCTCATGTATAAGTTGATTCCCGGGTCATTAAGAGGTACGTACGAGTTGATTCCCAGGTCATTATATATTTTATTCAATATTTAGTAAAATATTTAGCCTATTAGCATATCCCAAGAAACACCACGAGAAGGTTGGCTGACAAGTTTTTCAAAAATGTTGTTTTTTTTTAGTTTTTTTCATATTTTGAAAGTCATTCAATTTTTATTTATTAATTATTTATTGAATTATATTATATTTATTATTATTATAACGTTACAAAGAGTAACTAATGTATACATTAATTAATAATTTAAATTTGAATATATTTCAGTCAAATTTAGAGATGAGTCGTTCACGAACGAACTAGTTCACTGAACGATGAGTTACTGAACGATCGGTTAGTGAACGAACGACCATACGAATTGAACTAGTTCATCAAAAAGTTCGAAGCGTCTATTGAACAAAAGTCAACTGAACTATTCGTTTATTGAACGAACTACGAACATTAACATATTGGCTGACGGTACGGGAGAGCAACCGGACGCTTCCCCAACGCTGATAAACACGAGCGTCAGTCAGATTTTCGGACAGCCGTCCGGGGATATTTTGACTAGCCCGACAGCAAGTCAAAAACCTACGGACAACCTGTCGGAATACTGCGGCTATCAGTCGACCATGCAACAGGGATGTAACTCGATAAGACCTGTTATCGACAACTTTCGGTTCACAATGCAATCGCCGAGCAGAGCAGTCGATGTAAAGGATGGACCATATACAGATCACCAAAGCTGGGCAAGTTAGTCATTTTGTTAACTAGTAGTTGAAGTATATTCTATACAGCTTCTAGAACTTTGGAATGAAAAAAAAGTAATAATAATAATAAACTAACTAGATTTCCACCGGGAGCGCTGCCTACCCGATGAAGGCTCAAAATGTTCATATTCCTATACAAAAATACGATGCACGATGATTGCAAAGCCATATAAATATGACTTATGAATTAAATTTAAATAATGAGTAACTTAGATGGATTTTAATTAACATAAATCTTTCTTCAATAATACAATTATTGTTAATTACCCGCATTTTTTGAGGGTAATAGAGTTTTGTGGAGTAGATATTGACATGCTGCTTACTACTTATGTTATAATTAAAAATTACTATTTATTGTAACCATTTTCATATTAAATATAAATTATTAAAGTAATGGCTAATTTATTATTTTCTTGATTTGCTACCTATCCTTAGTCTCTTTGTCATGATATGTTTATTTTTGTAAAAATATATTGTACTTATAATAACTAAAAATAAATAGAATAATTCTATAATATTTTATAATGCTCTTCCGTATAATAATTTGTAATGTTTTTTTTTTATAGAAACTGAAAAATAAAGAAGATAATGATGATACTAAAATCATTTTAAATAACATGAAAAAAATTACACAAAAAATGTTGGACAAAGAGGATTCCCTGCTGAATTCAAACCTAAAATCACAGGACAAAAATACGCTGCTTGCGGTGTATTCGGGTATATCCCAAGCCTATGCTACGTTAGAGAAATGGTTTAATAAAGGTGCACCGCCTGGACCACAGAACACTTCAACCGATGTTCGGATTTATAAGTATGTCTCCTTGTTTACTTACTACACAACAGTTTCACGCCAATCCACTCTCCTGAAGAAGAGATATGCTTCTTATATGTGAGAATGCTTCTTATAATATGCTCACATATCATAATTTATTGTATATCTTATTATTTTTTTAAATAAATAACGGTTAAGTAGTCGCACGCAGATAGCCGATAATAATCCCTATTGATTACTGATGAAAGAAACGATTCATATTATTTTATCACGTAGGAACTCACGCGTTATTTTGAGAATATGGCGCAAAGCGTGTGATCTATTTCGTATGCCGTCAAAGACAAGGGATGGTCCAATGAGGCTCTCCGTTGTCGGGGAGAAAGCCGATTTCTCCAAAGACGCGGAGGCTTTTGATGGAGCCGCCTGCGACACTGGCCGGCTTGACCACGTCGTCTTCTCTTATCAGTGTAAACATATCGCCCTTTTGAGTAACGTCTCTCTCCTGAGTCCAGGCGAACCAGTAATTTCAGTATTATCTCTTAAGAGTGCAGGAGTAACACACACCCACCACACCGGAGACTGCGAGCGACAATTGGACCATTTTCATTCAACGAAATAATTCAGTGCTTTTTTATTCGGATCCGTAGTGTGTTTAACATTTCCTAATTTTATTAAGACAACTACAGGTCATAGTATTCTGCTTCTCCACATTTAATTACTACAGTGTATTTGATCATATTTTCGAATCACGATCTCGAGAGCCCTCCGACCATCAGGAGGAAGGCAATAGCGTAATTTTAAATTATTTTAATATTTAAATCTGATAGGTGACTTTATTCTCCAGCACTTTAAGTGTAGGGAAGATGGTCCCACAGATCCGACATTTATTCAAGGCTTGTGTCCTTTGTATCTGTCGCTTTAAAACCAATACTATTCATATTATTAATCTTTTCATTTTCTTTTCTGATTTCTTTTATTCTTGCGTAATTACACATTTGTTGTATTATTATTACTTAGCGATGAGTTCTGTGGTGCAGCTGTACCTTTATTTAAACCATTTTTTTAGTATATCATAGTAACGTTATAATAATAATTTTCATCATATTCATCTTTGTGTTTGATTTTTTTGAAGGGGCAATGAAATCTTTGTCTTCAATCTACAAAAAAATACGTAAATATATTAGTCATATAATATAGTTCACGCGAAAAACTTAATATTTACGTACGTATATTTATACAGGAGTAGTCCATAAAATGAACATTTTTTTAAAATGCTTATAGGCTTCAACTCTCGCACACGTCTAGATTAGTACTGACCCATTATTTATAAATGTTCGTCTTTTATACTCATGAAATAAACAATAAAGCTAATCTTCTCCTTGACCCTAGTGGCCAGTATAAAAAAATACGAAAAATAATATAATAACACTTACGGCCTTATATAATATATGTATATGTATAATATATATTTATAAACACAATTTAGCTTTTAAATATTTTAATATTTTAATAAATTGATATTTCCGACCGATTGATTGGTAACGTAAATATAACATATAATATGACAACGCGTATGTTTTGACGACGTTATTGTTTGTTTATTTAGCAAAGTATTTGAATTTCGAAAAATTACCGACGATTTTTAATATTTTAACCTAATAATAATGTATATGACATAGATGTTTTTGTGATTATTAGATTCTGAACGAAGTGATGAATGTATTGCTTTTACAATGATGTGTGTTTTTTTTTTTTTTTTTTTTTGTGTCTGACTCCAACATTTGGAGCAGTAATAATGCTCCAAAGTTTTCAAAAAAATCGAGAAAAACAAAAAAAAAATGACAATTTTACGGAAAAACCACTTTTTGACAAAATCGATTTTTTGATTTTGCTATAACTCAAAAACCAATCATTGCAAATACTTGAAATTTTCACCAAATGTTTATATTATGGTTATCTCTTTACAGTTAAATTTTCAAAATATTTTGATCATTTTTAAGCTACTTATAGACAATTGAAATTTTCGACTTTTCTAAGTTTTTTTTTCTTCAAATGCCGATAAAAAATTTTTGGGTGGCCAGAAAATCTTGAAAATTTAATACAAGGTTTCTTATAAGTTGTTCTTAAAATGATAAAAAAAAATCCGAAATCGTTAGTCACAATTTTTTTTTATAAGTGCTTAAAGTTCGAATTTATACGAAATATTTCAAAATTTAAATTAAATTTCATACGCTCATAATGCGAATGTTGGCCATAGTAACCATAGTAACATATAAAAACTTACTCTACTATTTGTTTCAAAATAGAAATATGACAATATTTAAATATAATATATCCTAAACTGACAAATCATCTTCGTTCAGAATCGTTTTTCGTATACAATGATACCTATCATTGCATTCAAATTTAACCTACCATATAGTCTGAGGTTCACCCCACCCCCTAATATACAGCAGAGCGATACCCACTTACCCGCTTTTTTTTTTTGTTTTAACCTTTCTTTTAAAAAAGTATATAATACAATAATTAATAATTCACGTTTACGAAGATCTCTCGATTCACTGTATTATAATATTATTTTTAAATCAACTACCCGTATCGTCTGCAGTATTTTTGGGACACCAAACTTTTTACACTACTAATGTCTTGTAATCTATTATTATTGTATAGGTAATAATATTATACTATATTGTCTATATTGCAGTCGGACACGGCAGGTCTGTAGACCACAATCGTTCATTATTTTTATTGTCTGCTCGTGTAATTTACGATAGTGTCTAAGACGCGTAAAAGTTTGCCTGCACCGCTGCAGTACCGTGATAATTCAATGGACATTCGACGGACCTTTACTTAAAGCTTTAAGTATAACTATATTACATCGCGATATAACATTATAATATGATTTGCGGTTGCATGTTTTATTCGGCTGTTCTGGTCTAACAAAAAGATATAGTGCGACACGCGCAACGGATATCGTTTGATTATCTGTCGGTCTGAATTTTTTTGTCAGACCAAAACAAAATGTTTTTACATCCATATAATATAATCAACGCGTAAATCATTAAAATATTCACATGACAACGTCTAACGGGATTTTTATTCTATTAATTAACAACACAAAAAACAATTAATTTTGTATTCAATTTTGTAGATTTATACGTTATCGAAATTCGCGGTCAGCGACAAGTCGATCATATAACAATAACACATGAATAATTACGAATGTTGAAGACGTTTGTGAATAATATCCAGTCCCAGATTCAGTTCGGTTGATCGTATAGTAAGATACCAGCTGATGAGAACTCGGCGCTTTGACGCAGTGATTTTACGACAAATAGTATCCGGGAATGATGTACATGAGTTATATCTCCAAACACTTCAAGGAGTCTTTCACAGTCATCTTTGGCCATCTTTGTGCGAATTGAATCTATAAAACGACCGAAACCCCCGAAAAATACGGTAATACCTATAAGTTAACGACGTATAAAATCGCCGGGCAGAATTCCTGCTTTACCTTTCTGACGGGAAACTATAATACATTATAACTAGTACCGAAGAAATGTTCCATTCTGCAGCACTAATTGTTACCGTGATTATGGTATGAGCCTGAACACGCCGGGGACAATTCTATATGGCAAACGGCTCGAGAACAGTAATATAAAAGTGACAGGATAAGTCTGTGAACTACCGATTAACTGTATGTAAAATTTGAAATTAATTATAAAACCTTACTATTTTTAACATATCTACATATTATTTAATAAAACGTATACAATGTCATTTTTTACGTTTGCAGTGGCGATTCACCCCGCAGACGTGATTTACCATACTTATATAGTCAGTGTCCCCTGATATCCTACCCATGTATCCTCTGGCCTATTACTAAACGCGTCATTTGTTCTCACACTATTACGCATTTCAGGATGTACGTGCGATGATTTTTTTTTCTTGCATATGGCGCCGCCTGGTTTGTGCTGTTTGGCTTCGTGTTGTCATAATTGTGATATCTTAGGGCGTAGGCATTCAGATTTACAGGTATTAACAACACTACTAGACAGGGGGGACCACGAGAAGGTACAGCACACCCCCCCCCCCAATGCGATGATGACGTCCGGCGACAATCCGCCCACGCGCAGGTGGTCAACCGCAATCGCTGTATCCGAGTTCACAGAACTCGCGATATGATTAAAATTATGTTTATAATATATTATTGTATGCTTATAGTTGGGTAGTTTGGTTAGGTTTAACGCACCGCTAGGTTTATTCATCTCCTAGTGCTGAGGGTTAGAGTCAAAAGTTGTTTTATTATTATTGTTTTTCAGGCCTAATAGTTAAACACCGTTTTGGTACGATAGCTACCTTCCTCACATTGTTTGGTAATATGTTTATTTTCTACGTCCCGTTATTATAATATATGTATAGATAATTGTTATCCTAATACTTTGTGTATTATATTATTGGTAGGGACATCAGAGCACGTAGCAGTTTATATTAATGTATGTATATATAGGTATAATGTGTTCGGGATTGTTGGATTTCTATGTTTCTAATAAATAGAAAACATTAGGGAAGTAAAAAAATGGTTGAAATATTAATCCCACTTTATGTATCAAGAGTCAAGACTATAAGCACTTCTACAACTTTGTCAAAGTTGTAGAAGATTTTTAGAAAGGCACCATATTGGTTTATAAAATATATTATTGAAAAAGTCGTAAAAAAAATATCTTTGTTCAAAAATTGTTGTTAAATCAACAATAATTAAGTATAGAAGCAAAATGAATATTTATAAACCGATTTATCAATATTTTGGTTAACATGGCAACGAGTTTACCCTTAGTCCTCGAGGATGGCTGGACGGTCCGAAAGAAACTACAACAGGCATACATTATAAGAATTTCTTATAGAATTTAATTTGAAATTTTAAAAATAGCGGTATAAATGTGAAAAGTTTGTGGTGAGTCGTGAGATAATACCTATATAATAATCAATAAAGCAAATGTATTCCATTATAATTGTGCAAATGTGCAATGTTATACAAAGCATGTAGTTTGGAACTATCACTTTAATTGTTTCGTTAATGTAGAACGAATATTAATATAGTTGCTTATTTAAAATTAATATGAACACTTCAAAGTTCAAAGTCATAGAGGTTTTATTTCAAAACAATGATGTATGAAGAACTATAGTACCTATATATTAAATTAATTATTCTACATTCTCAAATCTAGATAGGTATATGATTGATGAAATATAGATCAGTCACTGCTTAACGTGACAAAATAATATATTGCTTTTATGTAATCTTAAAAAATCATCAATATATATCTAATATTATTTAAATATTACTACTAAACAATGAAATAATTTGAATTTTATTGGGAAGCTACTTATTATAATTAGTTTTAATTTCTCATTAAAAAAAAGCAGAAGCGGCCATAAAAAAAAATTCTAATCATTAATTTTGTTTATTTTAATACTATCCTGGAAAGTGGGATTTACAATATTTTCTAAAGAAAATAAAAAAAAGTAATATTCTATGATTGAAAGAGATAGATAACAAATTTATTGTGATTTTTCTATAGAGTTAAAAAATATATATTTTTAGTCATTTTTGGATTTGTAAAAAAAATTCACACTTAATTTTTAATATAGTTTTTAAAAAATAAAACAAAATTTATAATTGTAACCAATTAAAAAGTATACAACTATTACAACTATATAAATATATATATATATATATATATATATATATATACTAAATTAGTTTACTATTTAGATTAAACTAATATGTTATTGTTACATTTTAGTGACTAATTTAATTGTTGACATATTAATGATTGGGTACTTTTATTTGGTTCCAGTATTATTTATGATATTAGTAGTATTATAATTCTTCTAACTCGATTAATAACCTTCAATAATAAAAAAGAATGTTTATTTAATTTTATTTGCATGTGAAAATGTATTATGAAATCGTTAATTAGTAATAGTATGATTAGTATGTACAGTAGAAATCCGTTTATAATGACATTCAAGGGACTAGTCAAAATTGGTCATAAAAACTGATTGTCATTATAACCAAAATTACCAAAATGACAAAAATTAAATTAAAAACTCTTTTATATACATGCAATGAACATAATATTTTATTACAATATTATTTTTAATGTGTTATTATATTATATATATGTATATAAATTATAAATCGTAAATTTAATTCATGTAGAAAAAAAAATAATACAATTTTTAATATTTAATTAACGATCAAGTACACGAATATCGGAACACTGACGATAAATTTACAAAAAACCGTTGAAACTAGCTTTATCGGTTGTTGTAAGACCTTCGATAAAATTAATTAAGTCATTGAAGACAAAATTTTTTTCCAATAAAATCAAAAATAACCGTCATAACATCCATATAGTCACTATATAGACGTCATTATAATCGATACAAATTAGTACATACAATATAGGAGTTTTTCCGGGACTTGCAATCTAAGGTCATTACACCCAGTATGTCATTACAACCGGTGTCATTATAAACGGTTTCTACTGTATTTAGATATATACTGGCTACTTTATAATTGTACGGTAGGTACTTAAAATTTTTTTAATCATAGTATTTTAAACATAAGTAATGTCTGACACTAATAATTCTTCAAGTTAATATTTATGATATTTATCTTTTGAATAGTTTTTGATAAAAAGAAAAGTGTCAAAAGTGTTTACTAGATTATTAATGATAAATGAGTTAAAATGGTCAAATGGTATATTTCTTAATATTATTACATCTTTATAGTTTCAGTATTTTTTTTTCATTTTAAATCTTTTTGATTTTAGATGTAAAGTATATGCTAAATAACTTCAAAATGGATAAAGAAACAATACTTTTGTATCAACCGGCCAATCGAATGGAGGATTCTTCATGGAACTTGACCAATGTTCACCTTGATGACATTAAAATGGACAGTAATTTTGCCTGGATGCTGTTCTCACTGATATCTGGAATGGTCTGGGTAATTTATATTACTTATTACAATTCTAGAGTGACAGCATATTATATTGTCACCAGACTGTTGACTCGGTCCTACTCTACTAAAGGATATCTTAGTATAGGTAAATGTTTATATTTTATAACGATTATTTGAAATTTAGTTTAAATTTTAGTTCATTATTTTCTCAAATTAAACATTTTGAAATAAGTTAAAAATATATAAGTATAATAATTAATAATTAATTAAAAATATAATATTTTCAGGTTCTTTTACAGTTTGTGTTCTTTCTGGTAAGATTATGTTTAGAGATATTATTTATATCATTGAAGATTATACCATTAGATGCATGTTATATGTATAGGTAACTACCACGATGTAGATAATTTTGAAAGTTTATCTACATCGTGGTACCTACATAAATACTATTTATATTGCATTAAATTATAAATTTCAAATAGAAATATTTTTACGTAAAATCAAAATAATTAATAAATAGAATTACAATAATATACATATATATATATAATATATATATATATACATAAAATTTAAATATTATTAAAAATGCATAAAATAAATGTATATATAAAACCAAAATAAATAATTCATATTAGTTGTCAGTTGTTGTTTAAGATTGTTTAAAAATATAAAATCCTACATCAAAAATAATTAAAATTAATAATATATATTAGTCAATAATAAGAATGTTAATAATGCAAAAAATAATTAAATTACAATAATATTAAAATAATATTATTTAAATAATAATAATTAATATTGGTTTCGATTAGCTTGGGAAACGATAAAATATTATTTTAGATTTTATAATTACACACCATTACGCCAAAATACTCAATAAATGGCAACGTTACACGATTTTCACCTAATCTGAATCGGGCGCAAATGGGCTACGATAAATAGGATCGGGCGCAAATGGGTTGCGCCGACAGTATTGAGGAGTTATAGGATCATGCCGCGAAAACGGTACCTATTTCTGTTAATTTATTATATAGCTGGCCAGTGGCCGGCCTATAGAAATATTTTCTTACGATTACACGAAATCCTTGTAATTTTTTTATTCATTCGAACTCTGTGAAAGTCGCAATAAATAGTTTGTTTATTTTAGATTCTGAACAGAGTGATGAATGACATTCATTGAATGTATTGATTTTACAATGATGTGTGTTTTTATTTATTTTAGATTCTGAACGGAGTGATGAATGTATTGATTTTACAATGATGTGTGTTTATTATTTTTTTTTTTTGTGTCTGTGTACAGCATAACTAATCGAAATAATGCTTCAATTTCAAACTTTGGGGGTGGTTTCCGATGGCAAAGTGGATATCCTTGGTGCATTATAGAGGTAAAAAGTAAACATTTTCCAACAGTTTTCAAAAAAATCGAATTTTTTATTTTGCTATAACTCAAAAATTAATCGATGTAAATACTTGAAATTTTCACCAAATGTTTATATTAGTGTTTTCCATACACAGTTAAATTATCAAAGAATTTTGACTTTTTTTGAGCTATTTTTAATATTTTTAATTTTTCTAAGTATTTTTTTTTAAAATAACGATAAAATTTTTTTGGCCAGCCAGAAAATCTTGAAAATTTATACAAGGTTTCTTATAAGTTGATCTTAAAGTGATAAAAAAAAATCCGAAATCGTTAGTCACAATTTTTTTTTATAAGTGCTTAAAGTTCGGATTTATACGAAATATGTCAAAATTGCGAAAATTTGCAAGTAATTTTGTGGTTGAAAAATCGTAAAATTTTTTTTCTTTTATAACTAAGTTTTGAAAATTTGGTACAAGGTTTTCCATACATTTTTCTTCAAATATCTGTAAAAAAAACTCTACCAGACTAAGTCAAAAATTTTTTAGGAGTGTTTGAAATTTAAATTTTTAGAAAAACCGCGTTAAATAACGGTTTAGCCTCAAACGATTTTTGATATTTGTTGTTATTCAAATAGTATAAGTCGTAAATACTTGAAAATTTTACCAGTTATTTAGATTTCCATTTTCTTTACGTGATTTGATTTTCAAAATATTTTGACTTTTTTTGAGCTATTTATAGACAATTGAAATTTTCAAATTTTTTTTATTTTTTTTTTATAAATGTTGATAAAAAAAATTTAGCTGGGACAAATTACTTGAAAATTTAATTGAAGGGTCCACATAACTTGTTCTAACTCTCATTCAATAGTTATAAAAATACATAGGCACAATTTTTTTTTATTAGCATTTTGATGTTCAAATATTGACAAAAATTCGTCAAAATCATGAAAATTTTTCACTATTTGGTAGTTAAAAATTTATAATTATTTTTCTATCAAAAGCTAAGAATTGAAAATTTAATACTAAGCTGTCCATAAGTTAAGCTTAGAATAATTATAAAAAAGTTTGATGAAAATTCAATTTAAAAAATTTTACGTGTGTTTAAAGTTTTAATTTTAATTTGAAATCAAAAATACACGTGTAAAATAACTTTTTACTAATAAATAATTTTCGATTTTTGTTATTTTTAAAAAATTACTAAACGTAAGATCTTGAAACTTTTACTTAAATGTTTGAATTAGTTTCAAAGTAGAATATATATTACAATATTTAAGTATAATATATCCTAGACTGACAAATCATCTCCGTTCAGAATCGTTTTTCGTATACAATGATACCTATCATTACATTCAAATTTAACCTTTTCTAGTCTGAGGTCCATCCCACCCCCTCATGTACAGCAGAGCGATACTCACTTACCCGCTTTTTTATTTTTTTTTTATAAATGTTGATAAAAAAATTTAGCTGGGACAAATTACTTGAAAATTTAATTGAAGGGTCCACATAACTTGTTCTAACTCTCATTCGAAAATTATAAAAATACATAGGCACAATTTTTTTTTATTAGCATTTTGAAGTTCAAATATTGACAAAAATTCGTCAAAATCATGAATATTTTTAACTATTTGGTAGTTAAAAATGTATAAATATTTTACTATCAAAAGCTAAGAATTGAAAATTTAATACTATGCTGTCCACAAGTTAAGCTTAGAATACCTATCATTGCATTCAAATTTAACCTACCCTAGTCCGAGGTCCACCCCACCCCCTAATGTACAGCAGAGCGATACTCACTTACCCGCTTTTTTTAAATTATACGTTTTATTTATACTTGTACAATAACAAGCCTGAAATAATTATACCGTTATGATGATAACAATTGTGAATTATTATAAAAATATCAATAAGTTCTTAGTATAAAAGATAGATATTATCGGGTGTTGACCAGTTGTCCAGTTGTCCTCAGATATTATCATAATATATACGATACATATCGATCATACATGATTATAATATCAATCCGTAAAATAGTGGAGGTAAATATATAAATTATAATCATAGTATATAAAAATAAAATTTGTAATTTTAGACGCGTCTAAGTATACTTATAATTATTGTACCTATTCATATTATTTTTATAAATTTTACCTACTTATCATTTTATACTATTTTTTAATTTTTATATTATTTGCATTTTTTTATGTTACAAATTACAATACTTACACATTTTGATACAATATATAATTGCAAATATCAACTTTTTTTATCATGCAATACTATTTTATTTTTTTGACCAATTACATTGTATTTTGCTTATATCATTATAGCATTTGTATTTTTATTGTATTTATTTATTATAAATATTATTATTATTTACATACTTACCTAATACCTACCCTATTTTATGAACTGGTATTATAATCATGTATATAATAATATGTGAGGGAAACTGGTACATTTGGTATACACCAGAGGTATTCAAACTTTTTCATCCCAAGGCTCCTTTGAGTCTTCACAAAGTGTTGACGGCTCCCAAATTATAAATAAAAAAAAAAATCAATGTTTATATGAAAGTAATAACATTATGGAAACATTGGCACTCACGCGACAAATTAAAGCTATATATTTAGCGAATGATTATTGTAGACAATTCAACGTTTCCTAACCAGTGTGCCTCAATGATAATAATAATACGTTTTTCTAAAAAATATTTATTGGTTTTCAATTATATGGCGTGGCTCCCTTCGACAACTCCCGCGACGCCCCTGGGAGCCGCGACGCACAGTTTGAATACCTCTGGTATACACAATTAACCTGTTAAATTATTTTATTCCGTTAAACTATCATATACTATCGTTATACTTACTTTTTCAAACATGGTTTGGTTTTTTCAGAACTTCGTGTAAGACATGTAGTTGATAGACATCCATTTGTCGGTTGTTTCGAACGCCAATTTCTTGGCTCCTTTGTCGCCAACGTTGTTCAGTTTCACGACCATTGAAGCCGAGGCCACACTTTCGGCCCACTGTTCATATGATTCCTTCGGTGCTGTTGCCTGTTAGTATGTCTCGACACCATAGTTCAATACTTGTGTGTCTTAATAAATACTCAAACACCCAAAATACACATAGTATTTAGTCTTATTTTTTTCCGCAGCATCCCGTCCATAACTACGAAGTGCAATATATTTGTGTGATAAAAATAATCTCGTTTTGTTTCATTTATCGTATACCCACTTCACCGCCGTCGTCGTTTTTCTATAAATTTGTTTGCAATATTTTCGTTTATCAGAAAATTGTAAGATAAATTCATATCCTGGTATAGAAACTTTCTTACAAATTTACCAGGATAATAGACAAAGTATTTGAATTAGTGATGTTTCCTGGCTTCCTGCAATCATACAATGGCATTAATTATTATACGTTTGTAAAGTTTTTGCGCGTGCAGTGGCTGAACAACAAACCTAATAAGTATAAAGTATTATCCGATAAAGTACAGCTTTTTACTCACTCCCCTAACCCACAGATATTTTTTTACGCGTCTATTGTGTTTACGTTTTAAGGGGCCTCGCTACTGCCGTCAATTTGAGCTCAAAAGACGTAAAGTTTTGACAAAATTAAAGTTAGTTTAAGATGTCCGATTTTGATTCTGAAAAAAATGTTGAACTCGGCAGAAAATTGTCTATAGATCGTACGGAATACTTTGTAAAAATTAAATCTTATATTCTAATGAAGTGGTAATAAAAACTTGAAAATATGAATTTTTCAATTCATAATATTAAATTTAAAATTAAAATTAAAACCAGAATGTCTCGTACGATCTATAGACATTTTTCTGCTGAATTTAAATATTTTTTCAGAATTAAGATCAGACAACGTTAACTAACTTAAATTTTGTCAAATCAATGAGTAAGTTGTCGTAAAATTCGTATAGTGAATTTTTATTATTATCGGGTTATTGACATGTGCATGCGCGTACTCCAGTCGGTACCTGCATCGCATTTCACTTACACTAATAATCATTTACAACTAACACATAGATCTCGGGCGGCTAAGACGAGATTATGAATAGCCTAAATGTTGTCCCTTAAATAATAACCGTAGCGAGGCCCCTTAAAGACTTTTCCCGAGTTTTTTCAGACCCGTATTCGCGTCTTTTGAAAGCTGTGCGTATATACGATTTGTTTGCCGTTTGCGTTCGTAGTAGTTGCGATCGCGGTAACTAGTACGACCGCCGACGACAGTCCCCCGGACGTTTTTCTTCGTTCTTTTTTTTTTCGCACTTCGGATCGCGGACGCCGATCGAAGTACGTGATATTTATTCTGTTGTTATTGCTTAAATGTACACGCATATAATATACGTTTGATTCGAAGCCCATTTGTTGATGTAAAATACTGTTTTTTTTTTATTCAATAAATTGCATTACATATTTATATTATAATTTATATTTGTTGTTCTCGGTAACTAATCTTTTACGTCATACTTAAATCTTCAACCACGGTTTGTGCTGTATACCATAAAAGTGTTTCTTGACGACGTTTGAGTCGCACAATACTGTATTCATGTACATGGGTGTATTGGTGTATATATGCAATAATATATGATAAGTTTTTTGTAGGTGTATTGATGAGTTCTTAAGGGGCCTTGCTACAGTTATTATTTAAGGGACAACATTTAGGCAATTCATAATCTCGTCTTAGCCGCACGAGATCTATGTATTAGTTGTAAATGATTATTAGTGTAAGTGAAATGCGATGCGGGTACCGGCGGAAGTACGCGCATGCACATGTCAATAACTCGATAAAAATTTTAATTCACTATACGAATTTTACGATAATTAACTTATTGATTTAACAAAATTAAAGTCAGTTAACATTGTCTGATCTTAATAAATTCTGAAAAAATATTTAAATTCAGCTGCGAAAATGTCTGTAGATCGTACAAAACATTTCGGTTTTAATTATAATTTTTAATTGTAAGTTTTTATTACCACTACATTAGAATGTAAGATTTAATTGTTACAATGTATTCCGTACGATCTATAAACAATTTTTTGCTGAATTCAGAAATTTTTTCAGAATCAAAATCGGACATCTTAAACTAACTTAAATTTTGTCAAAATTTTACGTCTTTTGAGCTCAATTTGACGACAGTAGCGAGTCCCCTTAATAACACGTTATATATGATATATCTTTATAAAGGTGACACGTCAAAATATCCCCGATTAAATAATAACTCAAAATGTTGACCTTTATTATAAAAGTTGCGATTAGAAGTAATAATTGCACTTTATCTAAATTCTAAAGTGAACGTGTGTTATTCGTTATTTTGATGATAGTATAGAGTGTCATACTGTCATTTTATTTCATTACCTACAAAGCGTGTCATAAGCATTTAACATTTCTTATTTTGTTTTATTATTTTCTTATTCTATTAAAAAATGCTGGAATTTATTAAAAGTCAAAAAGGCAATAATTTATTAGTATTTGAAGGCTATTCGTTTTTTTTTTTATTTTTATATATCATAATTTATTTGTATAAGTATTTTACCTTAAACGAATTATAATATCGTTGAACTCCGTATACCTGCAGATACGAGCTTATAGCTCAGTATGGTATATGTATCAGGTATTATTGTAATTATTTAATTAAAATTGTTTTGGCTGAATAAATAAATAAATAAGTATCTAATTTTTGACGAATATTTTTTTCCTATTCTATTAATGTATTAGTATCCATGTAACATGTATAAAAAAGTTTAAATTTTGAATTAATATTTACGGGGGATATTATGTCATGGAATATTTTTGCGGGGATATTTTGGTTTGGGAATATTTTGTCGGGGATATTTATACCGGGATATTTTGTCGTGGAACCCTTTATAAATCGTTATTTAAATTATAATGTCATTGGATGACGTGTAATAAATAAATAAGTGTTTCTTTATTATAAAATATTTTTATATAATAAATTTAGTGATTTTTGGGGATTATGGGTGACTGAAGGTCCGCAGTCCGCACAGTAATATGATCAGTTGCGTATTTTTTTTGGGGGGGGGGGGTCCACGGTGTCTGGACCCCCACTCAAAAAAAAAATTCAATATCGATAAATTTTGAAGGGAATTTGGCAAACAATAATATGTGACTCGTTATGTTATGAACTAATTTAATATTATATAAAGTCATAAACTAATTTAGAGAAAAATACATTTAGTTTTAAATAATGTACTTATATTATCCTATTATATTTTTAATTTATATTTTTAATTATTTATAAAACTGTTATTCTTATAGCATCACTGGTGTCGAATGTAACAAATAAAATATAATATTGTAATAATTACTAATTAGTAAATTATTGTGGCCGATGATAGTAACTAATGTGTATTAACTATTAATATGTTTTAATAATATTATATTTGCTTTTAAATTAAAATCATGTTTACAGTAGGTATTTTATACCAGTATGATTTAAATTACATACAAATTACTACTTTTAATTAAATAAATAAAAAATGTTTCATTACAATATTTGATGAGTAGGTATATTATGTGCTTTATGGTAGTAGATGTAAAACAAAAATATTGCAACCAATTAACAAATAAGTATATACTTATATTATTTGTACACCCCCCAAAAAAACATACAAAATACGCCACTGAATGTGACATTGAATTTTGTGTGGAACGCTCGTTCATCCAACATCCACTGAGTTCCTCTTCTAGTTTTTTTCAAATCAAGCACTGCTTATAGACTTATAGTGATCCAGTTAATCAACGGCTATATTTAATAGAAACCTACTACATAGGGCATAGGCACATAGCAAAGCGATATCTATGGTTTTATTTTTATATAATATACTTTTTACTTTTTTTGAGACGTTTTTAGTATTTGTTGCATACTTATACTCTGAAGCCGAATATTTTTAATATTCTTTTGGGAATTTTTATTTATACTTATTATATTTCAAACGAGTAATTAATATAGTTACCTATAAGTTTATAACGTATACCTAAATAGTAAGTACCTATTTAAAGGTCAAATTTTAGTATTTTACCATATTTCACTATCACTATTTATTCGAAATTGGATTTTCATATTAAAAAATACTCTCATTTACTTTTACGTGGCTATTATGCAAGTAAATATTAAATACTTAATAATATAAGTATATAAAGTAGGTAAAAAAATATTTGATTTAGAATTAGTTTAATTAATTATTTCAATATTATTATTAATTGAAAAGTTCCCACCTTTCGTTTAATTACTTCGATTCTTTAATCGCATGGTTTAGGTGATTTTTACAAAAAGATCATCTGCACAATTTTCTAATTATTTTTTTTTTGTCATCTACTCAAAATTCTAATTTAATATTCAGTAGATAATTAGTTATCTCATTTGAAAAAAAAAACACAAAAATGAACGTGATTTACCTAAATAGAAAACTCCTGTTTGGAAATGAGATAATGTACACTGTCATACGATACCACCACTATGTATATTTTTTATTTTATTAAGCTCACATTATAAATCATCACTCGCTGAATACTGTATTACTGTTGTAGGTATTACAATAAGCATATTATCAATATGTTTTATAAAACAAATTTAGAGTAATTAAAATGTTATTTGATTCCGGTGAAATAAAAAGTTAAACTATCATATAAAATTGACATATTATCATTTATCATATAAAAACTTCAAATAGTTTTATCCGTAAAAAATAAAAATATCACACGACAATACAATGTCATCCAATTTCAGCGTAATTATTAGACCACAACAATAGTCGAGGTTAAACTTTCCAATTTTTTATCTGTACACTCTATACAGACTACTAAAAATGTACCTATTGGCTACTAGTTTCTCTTGTGGTATACTGTATCAAGTGTATCACCATTGTAAGATAATACTATAATAGTAATTAGTAGGTACTCGTGACTAAAATTAAATTTAACAGTTTGTGACTGTTACAATGTTTGAATTTACCTATTTACATTTACATGGTGGTACTATTTATTCTTGTTTTATTTACTTAGCTGTCGTAGCTACATTGTTTATTTTTCATCTATTAGACTAATGATCAATAGAAGCATCTATAGAACTAGAATTTTTTCCAGGGGGACGGGGACGGGGGGTAAATATTTTTTTACATAGGTTAAGTTTTTTTCAACAATCAATGAAGTTATTTGAATAAAATATAAATATTTTCGTATCATATAACATAATATAGCTATATATTACACAAGTTTTTATATTTTATGCTCTAAACAGATAATATGTACTAACTTTTAAATTGTTAAAAATGTTTTAAGAATAATGTTAAATATTTTTTATGTAACTTATGTAAGAAAAGAAAATGTTTAATCAAAATTTTATGGTAAAAACCATTTTAATTTTTTTATTTTAAAGGTTATTGATAATAACTACACAGTAGAATACATGTAACATGTAACATAATAAATAATATGACATTGTATTCTGTGTTATTAGCGTTTAGCTGTCCTTTTTAAAAATGGCTACTACCAATTTCACGGCTTCAAATCTCCCCATTACCAATAACATCAGTTAACAATTTAGCTTATTATCTATATCTGTGCTATTATATTAAAACTAATTTCGCTTTTTTCATGTAAAATGTAAAAATGTTTGCTATCTAGTAAAATATAGACATCTATGCATTTATTAAAGAAAAAGTAAGAGGCCGCAGGGGGGCCGCGGCCCACCCGGCCCCCCTGTGCGCACGCCTATGGTAACATTATTATTTATTACTTATTACTTATTAATTTTGTACAGTCGTTGACCGTTGAATTATTATAATTATTATTATTAATATTATTTTAAATCACTAAAAAAAAAAAAAAAATTTTAAGTATTAAATTAAATTGAAATATTACAAAAAATATTACATTACAATATTAAGTATTATATAAAGGTATTATAAATAATAATGTTACATTCTACCTACATATATTGTACTGTGTTTATTATCAATAACCCTTAAAATAAAATAATTAAAATGGTTGTTACCATAAAATTATTGTAGTTCTTAAAAGGCCTAACTGCTGTTAGTATGTTCGTAATGAGCCTGAAAAATAGCAGGCTGTTTGGAAAAATAATAAGTAGTTTGCAAACGGGCTACCTCATTGCAAAGAGCCTAGTCTTTTTACAACAAAACTAATTTTCCATATGGCCTACGACATATACATGAAAATTAAATAAAAATAATATTAATAGGCATTGTCGCATTGACCGCCTTAATATCTTGAGTACTTAAGTATGTATACTGCTGTGTATACATAATATATGTATTTTAGCTGTATCATATGTGCTATATTATATTCATTGAAATCGGGTATATTAGTTGGTACTATTATCATTTTATTATAATCGGTCCATGGTATCTACATGGTTATTGAACATGACAATACTTTGAATTTTAGCACACAGTTTATAATTTTTATAAAAGATAACTTTTTTGTGTAGGCAAGTAGGCTTATGATTCAACATTATATTTGGTTTATATATTGCCAAAACATTAGTCCGGAACCAAACAACATCACTTATATAATTTAATTCGTGTCGGAAACTCATTCTTCAATTTAATTAAGTTCTTACGTTATTAAGTCTCTCGTATTCTATATGTACATCATTCATCTTTATGCGTATGCCTAATCCTTTTGCAGTTTTGACCATAATAATATAATACCATTAATACCTATACTAATTACTATATAATATCGAACCGAGGTTTAAATAATTTTTTTTTAATATTTTGATACTTTCATATTTCTATATTTTACATACAAAGTCCGGAATTGTACATTTCGCAATTTGTACAGTGATTTTTGTACACATTGCGAATTGTACAATGTGTTGCTGTACAAAGTAACTAGATTGTACAAGTTAAATTATTGCTTTGTTAAGATTTTCTCCTAAATATTGTTCTTTATAAATTTCATATTAGGTATATTTTTACTTTAAAACCACTTTTTGATGCCGTTTTGTCAGGACTTAAAGTAGGAAAATATCCCAGGGGGGACTAATGTCTCCAATATATAGTTTAAAGCGTTCCATTTATAGTCTTATGTATAATTTCTAATTCCGGTAATTCTAATGCATATAGTAATTAGTAGGTATAATAGCAATATGTAATAGGTATAAAAACAGTGATAGTGTAACATATTATTCATCCTACTTTTAACCCTGAATAATGTTCAAATTTGTAATTTATTTCATGAACAATTTAAATCACAATTAATACTACATTTTTAAGAATAATTAATGTTTTATACAAATTTAATATTTTGAAAGAGAATATTTTTTTTCATAGTAAAAATTGTAAGTAGAAATGGTCTTTAAAAAAACTATAGAAATCACCCAGACAAAAAATTGTTATATTAAAAAAATACGATTTAATTTAGCTATTGGTCGTAACGTGTTTTAAACAAATTATTATTTAGGTAAATAAAACTAAATATGAGCACTTAATACTAAAAAGTAAACATTACATAACAATTATTTTTACAGATAGGTTAATTAAATAGTCCACAATTTTTTTTAAATAGATTAGATAAAAATAAAGTAACAATTGATAAAAATACCTAAATAAATAAAAACCAAGATTTAATTAAGACAGAATTCTGAATTATATTGACTAATGACTAATAATTGCTTATGATTGGAGCTTTGAAGCGTTCCGCCGTACCTTCATACTTCATAGGCGTAAATTTGGCTTGCTAGAACGAGGGGGCTAACGCTAAGATTATAATTTATAACATTAGAACTTTATAACAAGCCTACTATGCGAGCTTTGTCCTCTTCTTCACCATATTATTACATAACCTGTTAATTGTTATTGTTGTCGTTTTAAAATAATAAATATTGATCGAACTCAATCATTTCTAATTTTATTACAATATAAAATCTATTACTTAAACATTCAAATATAATCTTATACCTATCGGTGCTTTACTGCTTTCCTGCTTAGGAAATACGTAATAAATTGAATTATTTTTTCTAACAAAAAACTGAAATTTGAAGATTTAAAATGAAGGGGCTATACTATTTTAAAAGTAGTCTTATTTAAATATATTTATTAGCCTAGCCCCCCTAAGCCCCCCAATTTACGCCTATGCGTACCTTACGAATAATTTATTAAAACTTAAAAGGGACGCTTTTTAACCACTATTAGTGGCTGAGGGACTGAGTCCCCCCTCGGCCCCCCTCATATTAACCACTGCGTTTTGTTAGTTTTCCGCGGACAAATTTGTACCGCTGAAATAAATGACAAGTGTAGCTGCCTGACCGTCTCCGCTCAAAATTGTTTTTCGTGTACACTGTACAATGTCACAATGATATGATATGACTAATGACTATCATTGAATTTAAATTTAACACCCATGAATGATAAATAATTTGTTATTTATTCTATTTTATTTAGAGAGTGCAATAGTACAAAAACAATTGTTTAAAACATGATGACCTCGTACGTTATCGTCGCCCGTTTATACTTTATTTCGTTGTTGATGATAATATTTTGTAAATTGGTCATAGGACCTTGATCAAATGTAATAGCATTTTATCGGTTACCTACATTAAAAGCGCGTAGGTTAAAACATAGCTTTCTGAACACAAATTAACTAAGGAATTTAAAAAAAAAATAAAAATATTTTTCGATCCTTCAGTAAATCGATAAATTATGAAAATAGGTAATTATATTTATGCTTTTCATAATATACAAAATAACGGTTTTGCGTTTGCGTATTTTGTCATCGGTGATTTCGACTTATTCGGGTGAGTAAGCGGTTACGTCCAAGAACAGCAGTTAATAGTTATATCGTTGAATCACCGTCCATCGCGCACCGGATTTGGACTGTTTGTAGGCAGTTGCCTAACTGATGGCAATAGCGTAACATACATATTAATAATAATCACGAATCGTTATTATACTCCGTTGTGCATTTGCATCGTAACAATTTCATAGAACTATAATAAATACAATAATATAATATTGTGTACGATCCGAATCACCACCTGTGCATCGGCTACGGGCCATTAGCTGGATGCTGATACCACAAAGTGTGCAGCGCGCAGGGTGATAAGCACCTGTGACATGTCCGAAAAATGATAAGGTTCCGAGATGAACGAAACAACATCACATTATCGGCGCTCGTCAGCATAATAATAATAATAATAATAATATTATTATGATCCGTGGGTGGTTATAATACTACTTTCTCGTCGCACGTACGTAATAATATTGTTGTACGCGGTATCGCCGCAATGGTTGTTATGGCGGTCGTCGCCGTTATCATCGACTTTTAGAATAAACAAACGCGTAACAGCAGACAGAATTCGATCGTCAATATTGGCACAGCTTGCGCTAAACGCCGGGACATCAAAAAAACCGTAATAATTATTGTCGTACCGCGTCGTGTGCCATATTTTTCACTGCCTCCGGCCACTGGTTTCGATGCGAGACGCACGCGCCGTACGATCCGCGTTGTAAGCTGTTTGGTCGTAGGTACACCGTAATGACGTGGTGCTGTCGGTGTCGTTACCGTTGCAATAACTCTGTCGGTCGCACGTTGCGTTCACCGTCTTCGACAATTCGGCGGCAAAGTCCGACGTCGTCGATCTGTTCTCCGCCGACACCGCGGCCGGTATCGCCGCCGAACCGCGAACGAGTCCACTGGCACGCGAGACCCTAAGTCGTCCCGAATCCGGTCGGTGTATCGACCGTTGCGTCCACGATGTACGTATATGACTTTGAGTATGCGCTGCGTGTCTCCGCTTCGGCGTGCACATGTGTCCAGTTCTTGTCCGGGCTGTGAGTATCCCACACCACACACCACAGTAGTAGTAGTACGAGTAGTAATGAGTGCATAATATTTTAGTGTGTCTATAGTGACCGGTCGTTTGCTGAAGTCATTAGATATTGATTTTGTCGACAAGTTGTTGCTCGCCATTATAATATATATTATTAACGAAGACGTTGTTTTGTTACAGTTTGATATGTGCCAGTTTCGTGAAGAAGGGCAAAGTATCGAACGAGTCTGTTGTACCATTTGTCACTGGATTTCTGTCGTAAGTTATTTCTTATATTGACTTTTAAAACTCTGTTACTGTGGCAAATAGATACATTTGTTGACTGTAATATCTTGCTTCCTGCTTCCTTATTATAAGGCAGTATATCATAATTTCTACCAAACTAATAATATTATTATACTAAATTATTTTAGGTGTTCATTGTGGCTGTATTATGGTATGATATTGGCCAACAGCACATTAGTGTCTGTTAATGCTTTTGGCTGTTTGCTATTTGCAATATACACATCGATATACTATAGGTACACGTCAAAAAAGGTAAGATTTTCATAAAGCAATTTTCTAGTATAAAATTAGTTGAAATAGTTAATTAACAACTAGTTTTACACCATTACATATTTTATAGTAACAATAAGTAACATAACATAACATGTTATAGTCCTAAAAACTACAAAATATGTAAGCATTTATATAATCAACATTTTTTTCTTTTGGTTTAATAATAAGTAACATCTAAGATAAAACTCAGATAATAAGTTTTTCTTTAAGTGTACACTAAAAATACTACTTAATTGACCTGTCAAATTGGACTTTATAAAATAAATGTGTAAAGAAAAGAGAAATATTACTATAAAACTTAAAAAGACCTTATTTTACTGTGGAATATAAAATTATAGATTTGTCATAACATAAAACAAATTTTTTGCTGGTCTCTTATATGGTTACAGTGTAATTATTGCATAGAACAAATATGTAATATGCAAAATATGCTAGAAATTATCTGCCCTAAACATTACAATCTAATTAAATTTAAATAATTTTGTAATGAAACTTTATATTAATTTTCTAAATGTTTGTAAATTAAGTATATAATTAAAATATACAGACACATTGAACAGTATTGTACTTTTTTTTTCTATTCACATAAACTCAAAATGTACAATTGTAATTGATAGTACTAGGATAATTTTATTTTTCACAAAATCTTCGATAATGATTTTTGTTATTCTTGAATAGGTTTACTTATTGGTTATAAATTATAATATTTCACTTATTAACTATTTATTTATATAATACATTTTGCTTTCGGTACATTTAGAAACGAGTGATGCACTATGTTGTATCAGCTATTGCCGTTATTGCGTGGATTGTGTATATAACTTACTCAAATGTAAATCAAAAACAGTCAAAAACGTTGTCATCTGTAGAATTACATCAGCATCAATCAGTGGAGGTGGCGGCAGTAACGCCTTTAGATATATCAGACACATCAATCATCTCCTTGACCACTAATGATGCTATAGATCGTGTTGGACTTTTATGTTCTCTCACTACTATGTTGTTTTTTGCAGCACCATTTTCCAATTTAGTAAGTGTCATGACTCATAATTTAATTGCTTCTATGTCACATCCACTTTATTCAATTGTGTAATTCGTGATAAGTTATCTAATTTATAAAACGAAACTATTTTTTTTCCCACTTGTTGGTGTATTTAAACATTTTATTAAGTGGATATTATTTTGAGAAATGTAGAATATGTTATTATTTATTTATTTAATAAAGGTAGGCTAGGTATGTAATAGGTAATTTTCATTTAATTTTCAATGTTTCTAATTTTATTTCTGTATCTATACTTTTGATAAAAAATATTTGTATCTATTATGGTGTATATTGTAAAATTCTTTAGTTACATTGCATTTAGCTAAACGTTTATGCTAATGTTCAGAGGTAAAATTAAATGTAATCTTCATCATCACAATTCGAGTAATTTTTTGAATAAATAAATGATTACGTTTTAAAATATAAAATACCTAGTACCTATATTAGCCTATGTTATGTTATTTTAAAATCATTCATTATACCAAAATTATTGAAATAATAATATATTCTAAATCTTCCAGGAAAAACATTTATAATAAATCAATTTAATAAAAAAAAAAGCGGGTAAGTGAGTATCGCTCTGCTGTACATTAGGGGGTGGGGTGGACCTCGGACTAGGGTAGGTTAAATATGAATGCAATGATAGGTATCATTGTATACGAAAAACGATTCTGAACGGAGATGATTTGTCAGTCTAGGATATATTATACTTAAATATTGTAATGTATTCTTCTTTGAAACTAATTCAAACATTTAAGTAAAAGTTTCAAGATCTTACGTTTAGTAATTTTTTAAAAATAACAAAAATCGAAAATTATTTATTAGTAAAAAGTTATTTTACACGTGTATTTTTGATTTCAAATTAAAATTAAAACTTTAAACACACGTAAAATTTTTTAAATTGAACAATCCTCAAACTTTTTTATAATTATTCTAAGCTTAACTTATGGACAGCATAGTATTAAATTTTCAATTCTTAGCTTTTGATAGAAAAATATTTATAAATTTTTAACTACCAAATAGTGAAAAATTTTCATGATTTTGACGAATTTTTGTCAATATTTGAACTTCAAAATGCTAATAAAAAAAAATTGTGCCTATGTATTTTTATAATTTTTGAATAAGAGTTAGAACAAGTTATGTGGACCCTTCAATTAAATTTTCAAGTAATTTGTCCCAGCTAAATTTTTTTTATCAACATTTATAAAAAAAAAATAAAAAAAAAAATTGATTATTTCAAATGCCTATAAATAGCTCAAAAAAAGTCAAAATATTTTGAAAATCAAATCACGTAAAGAAAATGCCAATCTAAATAACTGGTAAAATTTTCAAGTATTTACGACTTATATTTTTTAAATAACAACAAATATCAAAAATCGTTTGAGGCTAAATCGTTATTTAACGCGGTTTTGTAAAAATTTAAATTTCAAACACTCATAAAAATTTTTTGTCTGAATTCGGTAGAGTTTTTTTTACAGATAATTGAAGAAAAATGTATGGAAAACCTTGTACCAAATTTTCAAAACTTAATTATAAAAGAAAAAAATTTTACGATTTTTCAACCACAAAATTACTTGCAAATTTTCGCAATTTTGACATATTTGGTATAAACTCGAACTTTAAGCACTTATAAAAAAATATTGTGACTAACGATTTCGGATTTTTTTTTATCACTTTAAGAACAACTCATAAGAAACCTTGTACAGTGAAACTTCCAATTAACGGTCACCAAAGGGACCATAAATAATGACCGCTATTTAGAGGTAACCGTTCTATAGAGGTGACAATACATGACATAACACTTGATGGGACCAAAAAACCTAACCGTTACATAGAGGTGACCGTCCTACAGAGGTGA
Source organism: Schizaphis graminum (assembly GCA_020882235.1). Lineage (NCBI taxonomy): Eukaryota > Metazoa > Arthropoda > Insecta > Hemiptera > Aphididae > Schizaphis > Schizaphis graminum. The sequence continues at coordinate 23,824,327 of CM037033.1, read as the reverse complement.
CCGTTAACGGAAGTTTTACTGTATTAAATTTTCAAGGTTTTCTGGCTGGCCAAAATATTTTTATTGTTATTTAAAAAAAAAATACTTAGAAAAATTGAAAATTTCAATTGTCTATAAATAGATCAAAAAAAGTCAAAATTCTTTGAAAATTTAACTGTGTATGGAGAACGCTAATATAAACATTTGGTAAAAATTTCAAGTGTTTACATCGATTAGTTTTTGAGTTATAGCAAAATAAAAAATTCAATTTTGTCGAAAACTGGTTTTGCGTAAAAATTCCCGTTTTTCTGTCACTTTTTTTTTGTTTTTCTCAATTTTTTTGAAAACTGTTGGAAAATGTTTACTTTTCATCTCTATAATGCACCAAGGATATCCACTTTGCCATCGGAAACCACCCCCAAAGTTTGAAATTGAAGCATTATTTCGACTAGTTATGCTGTACACAGACACAAAAAAAAAAAAAAACACACATCATTGTAAAATCAATACATTCATCACTCCGTTCAGAATCAAAATAACTCAACATCAAATTTTAGTATTTATTTCATGAAAAGATATATAGTTAAAATAATGTTATACCTGTATAATATGTTATCTCCATCTTACTTCGCATAACATACCAATATTTAGGTTCAGCAGTTGTAGTTTTGTGATTAATTTAAATATCATATTAATAAATTGACCTATTATTAAACTTAAAGGTAAGAAAATTATTTGTGTTCTCTTGTTAGCATTTTATAATATTTTAATTTTTAAGCAGGTTATGAGCATTATTAAATTTTAATATTTGATATATTCATAACTTGCTTAAAAATTTAAAAATCTTTAATATTCAATAAGATAACACAGATAATGTTTTTATGTTCAAGTTTGATAATAGTTCGATTCACAACTCAAAACTGGAACTGCTGATCCTAAACAGTGATATGGTATAAAATAGTAAAGCTGAAAAATAATCACGGAAAAACCCACAGAGCAAATTTAATAGGAAACACACAAAAATATAAGTACATACGAGTGCCATAATTTTTCTATTTAATATTTTGTTGATTATAGGTACCTACTGTAATATAGCAATAATAATTTATACATAACAATTATAGTTATAACAATAATAATAATTAGAGCTTGGAAGTTGATGACCTTAAAACAATTAAAAAATGACCTAAAAAACATACAAAAATGACAACAAATGACCTTAAACAATTATGCATATTGGTTTAAAATTAACAAAAATAAATTTCATTTTTAAATTTATAAAAGCATACAAATTACTCAAAATTGTTGTATTGTACAATTAGAGCATATTTTTTGTTATCAAAATTAAATAATAATTATGATATTCATTGGATAATAAATACTTATAATATTTATATTTAGAGAAACTTCTCTCCACGTCCATTGAAGTAATTGGAAAAAATTTGAATTTTTAGCACTGAAGTCATCAGGTTATTTAATAAACTCATTATTTTTCCCTAACTAGTATAAAATGAGTTAAAAAGACTAAAAATGTCGAAAAATATTCTAAACGTAAAAAAAAGCCAGTAAATGCAAAATAAAAATTAGTTATTTAGATTCACATACTATTGAAATACATTTTTAGCTAATAAAGCATTGCATAAGAAGTTAAAAAAAAAATGCATCTACTTCTAAGCCCTAATAATTATATAAATATAATAATCGTGATATGTGATTTGTCTCTCGTCAGTCACTTTTCAATTTTCAATAGTTCATAAAATATTTAAACAATCAATAATTAAATAATTGAACTACCTAGACATAAAGTTAATCTAGTTGAATTCGTTCTTGTATTAAATGAAATAGCCTTTAAGGGGCCTCACTACGATTATTATTTAAGGGACAACATTTAGGCAATTCATAATCTTGTTTTAGCCACCCGAGATCTATGTGTTAGTTATAAATAATTATTAGTGTAAGTAAAATTCAATGTGGGTACCGGCTAGAGTCATAGAAAGTTTTAAATATTTTACCAAGTAGAAAAAAATTAGTTCAATTTCATGAACTAGATAAAATTTCACAAAATACACCATTTAATTAAGTGGATGCCACATATACATATATATTAAGTAATAATATTATAGATCCTATAAAAAATATCACAAACACAAACTATTGATATTGAGTATCTCTTAAATTTGCAATTGTTATAGATTCATGTGATAAGAACTAAAAATACAGAGTCAATGCCGCTGCCATTGATTGTAATGACATTCCTTGTTTCTGCTCAGTGGTTGGTTTATGGCCGAATGTTACGTGACAAGTTTATTATGGTAATTTACAATTATGTAATGAGGTCTTTCAAATAATATTACAGATTATCGTATAATATATATATAGAATGTAGAAATATGTAGAAATCGTTTATAATGACATTCAAGGGACTAGTCAAAATTGGTCATAATAACCGATTGTCATTATAATCAAAATGACAAAAATTAAATTAAAAACTCTTTTATATACAAGCAATGAACAAAATATTTTATTAAAATAACATTTTTAATGTGTTATTATATTATATAATGTATATACCAGGGGTCGCCAACCTTTTCAAACAAGTGAGCTACATTTGAAATTTTTAGTCCCAGGTGATCGACATCTAGGAGAATTTAGGCCTTTAGGAAGAGATTTGTTTTATGAGCAAAAAAAAAAGGTCTGAAAAAAGGTGCACACTTGCACGTGACAACTAATAAATTGACAGTCGAGTTAAATTGACAATAATTCTATTTATTTATTGTAGCCGAGGCAATTGTTTTCAAATAAAAAAAAAAATTATGACTATTACCGATTGACCGATAATGGTAAATTCCTAGAATACAATATAGCAATCCACATTATCCGATTATTTATTACGCGATCGACCGACAATGGTAAAATTAATTTTTTTAACGATCGACTGGTTGGCGACCCCTGGTATATACTATATAAATCATAAATTTAATTCATATAGAAAAAAAATAATAATACAATTTTTTAATATTTAATTATTATGTATTTTAAAATGAAATTTACTGTGTATTAAAAAAATCCGTAATCTTAGTTTAAATTTTATTCGTATAAAAATCATTCTCTATTTTTTTTTCTAGTTTTTCAAAGTTAATTGTTGAACTTACGTTGTTTAAAGCCATATAATTTGATAATATTTTTACTGCATTGAACACTGCATTTATGAAAAAATTTACAAAACAACGATGAAATTAACTTTATCGGTTGTTATAAGACCTTTGATAAAATTAATAAAGTCATCATTACAGATAAAACCTTAATTCCAATAAAATAAAAAAATAACCGTCATAATATCCGTATAGTCACTATACAGACGTCATTATAATCGATACAAATTAGTACATACAATAATTACAAAATACAAAAATAAAAATTTTGCAGGGACTTGCAATCTAAGGTCATTACACCCGGTATGTCATTACAACCGGTGTCATTATAAACGGTTTCTACTGTAGTTGTATTTTGAGTTAAGCATATTAATAATAACATTTTATTCTTATTAAATAAATATTATTGTTAAAAAACTATATAGTAATAGTGATAATGGTAAATCTATTTTAGAATACTAGTATCAATATATTTCATTTAATGTTGTACATAGTTATAATTGAAGAATTCGTTTTTGTTTTAGTACCCAAATGCAGTTGGATGTATGCTTTCTATCATACAACTAGCTCTATTTGTTATTTATCCTAGAAGGTCTACCGTACCATTGACCACCGAACTTCATAACCATCACCATCCATATCCATATATTAAATTAATGGATGCATGAATGTAAATTGTATTATTAATTCACCAACATCTGTAAGTCTTTTGGGTAGCTAATGTTATTGCAGTCTTCACGGTGGCATCATTTTATCAGAGAAGTACAAAATTTAAAATCTAAAACTATAAGAAAATTCTAAGTATTGTTATTATGTTATTATTATTATTAAACATATATTCTAAGTGTTACACTTGTGATATTTATATTATAATTTAACTTTAATTATATTTAGTTTTTGTGTTGTTCTACACCGTTTAGTGGTAGCATAATTGATAAATTGTATTGTTGTTACTGATTTTATGTGGTTTATTGATGACTGTTGATTATGTTTTTGTCAGTATTGTATTTTATAAATTATTTCCTACAAAAATGTATAACAGTAGTTAACATTTTCCTCAATAATTGTGTATTATTAATTATTAAATACTACGAATGTTCCTTCTAGTTTTTAGTTAGGGCAAAATATGAAACCATACCATTGTAATCACTGATATCCAATTTGACAGGAAAGCAATTTATAAAATACATAAATATACAATGTATTTATTTTAAGACAATAAGTATTAAAAACTAAATTATTAATAGTGTAATATTATAGTTATTTATAATGTATAATTTTTATTTTCTATTTTAAATATGTTATCATATATTATTATGTACCTTGTACTTTAAAATTAATATGAAACCATGTATATTAATAACCAACAAAAGATAATAATATTTTGTAATACCATCATTATTATTGAATTATTTAAAATAAAAAAAATAAAACATTTTTTGTTTTTAATTATTTAATGATAATAAAAATAATAGTTATTTATTTATATAAGTTTATTATTTCATTAAAAAAAATGTTGTAAATTGAATACTTTGTATCCATAAAATTATTTTGAGAAAGTAAGGTTTGAATTATTGTAAGTCACTAATATTTAAATAAGTCATTAAAATATGAGTTGGTATAACTTAAATATTTTGCAAATCAAAAATGTATTAAATTTAGAAAATTTTCCATATTTTACAATAAAATTTAAACTATAATTTAATAAAATAATAATGTATATTATTGAATGCCGTATTGCCGTCAGTATGAAAACAATAGAGAAGTTATATTTAAATGTTTGTTACTTATGAACTAAATACTAGTAATTATTATAAATTTTTATATAAACAGAAACAAAAGAGTGCCATTCAAAAAAATCTGTATTATCCAGATTGTTTGTATATTCTCTCTACTGCTGTTTATTTGACCCAATTTATAAGACTCGTTTAAGATAGTAATGAATTACATTAACAAAAATTATTAATTTTATATTTGTATAGTATGTATGTCATAACTTTAAAGTTTCTTAAGTTAATTAATTGTTAATGGCGAGCAGAAAAATATAGAGTATATTATTTATTATTATTATGGGCGGAGAGGGGGAGCTGGATATGCACCTATTTCCCCGATAAATCATTAAATGTTATCTTATAATACTTGTAACAAGAAGTTGAATAAGATTATGTTGCACTCTAAACAGTTTGAAGTAATCTTAAGTATTTATTGATCAATAAAGACTTGGTCTCGAATCTCGATTGACTTTATGTTAAACTTAATTGAATTAAAAAAAACTTTTTTTGGACCATTAAAAATATTTACCAAAATAGGACCTACTTAGTACGTGATTTTCAATTGACTGTCAAAATATGCTCCTAAACTAGGGTTGCCATAAAAGTTCAAGTACTGACTGGGACATTTACAAAAATAATTTGAACAACCTTTTAGAACACAGTTTAATGAATATATATATATATATCATATAATAAAATAATAATAGTATTGAATTGAATTATGAAAGAAATTAAATTAGTAGATACATTTGATTAATGAAACATTATTTATTTATTTATTTTGAAATATTATATTTTTCTGACTGTTTCACCTGTTTCAATAACTCTGGTTTTCCCATAGCATACGTATGAAATTCCGAACAAGTCATTTTGAAATTAAATTTGCATTGAATGATACTTTCTTCAGTTTCTACTTGAAGACGGTTACGTTCTTTTGTCCACTGGGACAAAAATCAGTGAAAATATCCTTTCAACATTAGCGTTATGACCAGGAATAACATATAAGTATTGTATTATATTAAATATAATTTAATATAATTATTGGTACTAATATTATTTACACATAACCGGGACTTTTGTAGGGTCTAACGGGAGGACCGGGACCGAAGTCATGAACTGGTGACATGTCCCGGTGTACCAGGACGTATGGCAACCCTATCCTAAACATCAAAGTATGGCTTTAAAATAAAAAATATACAATTATATAAATGATATATCATATTGGTTATTTCAATTATTTTAACATTTAATTAATAAATTATTAACATTGTTAATAATATGTACTGATATACTTATATAATAAGATAAACCCGGTTATGTATATAAATGCACGAATAAAGTCTTTATTTTCTATGAGATGTCACATCTATTGATTTAGGCATCTAGCAATTTATACTTATGGACTTTTTTTGTCATTCACAGAATATATTGTCCCTTAAACTATATTTTGATAGACCACTGCTATAGTTGAAAGCATTTACGTTGTATGATTATATTGTGAATTTAATAGTTTAAAACAATATTATTCTTTTATTTTCAGGTTAAATTAGTAAAATTAAACATTATCTGTGATTAATTTTTGATACTTTTTTGAGTATGATAATTTGTATTAGATACCTAGTGTTATAATTGTTTGGCTAATGTTTTAGATATAGAGCATGTTATATAGAGTTTATTTACCTTATTTAATGTTTATAATAAATGTTTAAAAGAATATTAAGCCATATTAATTAAAGAAGGTTTATATGGCGTTGATGTCTTGATGAATCATTGTTTATGGCATGGTTATTGACTACTTACAAAGCAACACCCTGTCCAAGCATCATAAAAGATATATTGATTATTCCGCTACTATTTATGTATTAAATATGCTTACTAATCTAAAGAGAGCCAAGGGATCTCAATACTAGTTTCTTTTATCTTCAAAATTCAAATATTAATTAATTAATACTATTGCTACTTAAGTACCTATGTAACATATTAAAAATATACAAGTAATGACATAATGTATTTATGTATTATCTATAATACAACATGTATATGTATGAGAAGAAATTATTCAGAAAAAGTAAAAAAGTTACCACCTATAAATACAATTAGGTCCAAATAAGATACTAAAAATATTTTGTAAATACAGGGTGTAACCGATAGAACTGACTTTTGGAATAACTTTTTTTCTAATCAATTTTTTTTTATTTTTTTTTATTTATCATTTATGACCCTAGCGCTACATGTACAATATAAAAAATTTTTTTTTTATTTTTTAATAAAAAAAATAAAAAAATAAAATTTGAATAAATTTTTATTGGAAAAATTCAAAATAGCCAATTTGTAAATTTTATTGAAAGAAAAATTTTGATGGTAAAAATATTTATCCAAATCAATTAGTTTATTTTTTAGAATTTTTTAAAATATCATTATTTTTTTGCATAAATTAATTTGGAGCGTTATAACTTTTTTCAAAATATTTTATTTTTTTATTTTTTTTATTAAAAAATAAATTTTTTTTTTTATATTGTACATGTAGCTAGGGTCTATAAATGATAAATAAAAAAATAAATAAAAAAAAATTGATTAGAAAAAAAGTTATTCCAAAAGTCAGTTCTATCGGTTACACCCTGTATATTTAAGTAAAACTAGTAAAAAAATAAAATGTATTCACATATAGTATAGGTTTTATCTTAAATCTATATTACAATCGTTAAATTTTAATGTTCCTCAATTTAATTCACGGCATCATCCTACTTTTTCAATACCATTTCATCGTACCTCTCAGTGGTGTAAACTGGGTGGTGCAAATGCAGCATTTGCACCATCACATCTAAAATGTGGTGGTGCAAAGGTATGTTTTTGCACCACCAGAAAATCATTGAAGTATATAATAATATATAAACAGGTACAAAATTGTAATTTTCGTGTATGTATTATCAATTAAATTATTATTCTATCTATATTCTAAAATAATAAAATAAAAAATATGGCAATAATTCAGTACCTGAAAAATTAGAATCAAAAATAGAATACATAAAACAAAATGGCATTAAAAAAGGTTTCTGTCAATTATAGAGACATTAAAAATATTCCAAACAATACCTACCTACTATAATACAGCAGGTTGCAAAAGATCTTTTTCTTGTCTGAAGAGGTTAAAAACTTACCTTAGAACGACTATGAGACAAGAAAGGCTTAGTAATTTAGCAGTTTAGCTACATTGTAGCTCGAAAAAAAAAAAAAATATTAATTTGGACCAAGTAATTGATGAATTCGATTCAAGATCTATGGAAATAGAGGACGTTGTCTCAACTTAAAATAAATAAAAAACATTTTTGACTGTTTTTTTTTTATTTATACAGTAAAATTCCGTTACAACGAACTCTAGGGGATCGAATTTTTTTTTCGTTGTAACGAAAATTCGAATATATAGCTCTTTAAGCTCTTTCTATGACTTTTTTTATTACGGGATTTTTTGTTGTAACGGGAATTTATTGTATTATAATAATAAAAGTTTTACTGCTAAAATAATTCAAAAGGTATTCATTATTTAAAGAAATATATTATGGAAAAATATATTATAGTTTATAGGGAAGGATTTTACTTAGGAAGTTGGATTATTGGTGTGTTAGAAATAATTGTAAGTTGAGAATATGCCACTGCACCACCAGAAATTGGACCCAATTTACGCCACTGGACTACCTCTTATGGTTATAATAATCCTTTAGACCGTGTTGCTGGAGAATGTAATGAGCTGAGAAATGTGGACCTATTTTTTACTCAAAATGTATAGTTTGTAAGCTTGGTCTCTGTAATATGTTGTAATTGTCTTCGTTATCTAATGCTATTGTTCAAATTTATTTGTGTTATTGTATTTTCGTTATTTAATTTAGAAATCATTAATTTAGTATGTTCATATTATCTTGTATTATTAAGTTATATACTGTACTTGAGCCTACAAAGGCGTTTATATCAATAAAATAAAAATAAAAAAATAATAATAAATCTATGTATATAGGTATTTTATTAAATTTTGCCTTAGTGTACTTTTATTTTGGATAAAATGTTGTGATCAAAACTTCATAATTTAAAAAAAAAGTATAAAAAAGCGGGTAAGTGGGTATCGCTCTGCTGTATATTAGGGGGTGGGGTGGACCTCAGACTATGGAAGGTTAAATTTGAATGCAATGATAGGTATCATTGTATACGAAAAACGATTCTGAACGAAGATGATTTGTCAGTTTAGGATATATTATATTTAAATATTGTCAAATATTCTATTTTGAAACAAATAGTATAGTTTTTATATTATGTTACTATGGTTACTATGGCCAACATTCGCATTATGAGCGTATGAAATTTAATTTAAATTTTGACATATTTCGTATAAATTCGAACTTTAAACACTTATAAAAAAAAATTGTGACTAACGATTTCGGATTTTTTTTTATCACTTTAAGAACAACTTATAAGAAACCTTGTATTAAATTTTCAAGATTTTCTGGCCACCCAAAAAATTTTTATCGGCATTTGAAGAAAAAAAAACTTAGAAAAGTCGAAAATTTCAATTGTCTATTAGTAGCTTAAAAATGGTCAAAATATTTTGAAAAATTAACTGTAAAGAGATAACCATAATATAAACATTTGGTGAAAATTTCAAGTATTTACAATAATTCGTTTTTGAGTTACAGCAAAATCAAAAAATCGATTTTGTCGAAAAGTGGTTTTTCCGTAAAATTTCCATTTTTCTGTCATTTTTTTTTTGTTTTTCTCGATTTTTTTGAAAACTATTAGAAAATTTTAATTTTGACCCCCCTAAAGTACCAACTAGATTCAATTCCCTATTCAAAGAGGGGCTGAAGTCAAAAATCGGAGCATTATTACTGCTCCAAATGTTGGAGTCAGACACAAAAAAAAAAAAAAAAAAAAAAAAAAAAAAAAAAAAAAAAAAAAAAAAAAAAACACACACATCATAGTAAAAGCAATACATTCATCACTTCGTTCAGAATCTAAAATGTTTAGCTTGAATTTATATTATAAAATATTATTATTAAAGAAACTATTATTTAGTTCTAGTATGTAGTATATATTATAAAACATAAGAAATGGAATAACTAACTTGATATTTGTTCATAAAATCATGTCATTTAACAGTATGTCACATCACTCACACTAGCATGTGTTGTATTCGTCTTAACACACAAATTATATAGAAAATTTTCGTTCACTAGTTTCAATAGTGTACTTTTAGTTTTGATAGTAGAATAAATGAGTGCATAGCAAAATCTTGAAATTTAAAACATTTATCGTCGATATCTTGAATCAATATTTGCAAGAATGGCAAAATCTTGAATAAATAATTTTGACAAAATATTGAATACGCAAACCATTGAATAGCAAAATCTTGAATAGCATAATCTTGAATTAATAATTCCGACAAAATATTGAATACGCAAACCATTGAATAGCAAAATCTTGAACAGCAAAATCTTGAATTAATAATCTGATCAAATTTTGAATATGCAAACCATTGAATGGCAAAATCTTTAGAACGCAAAACCTTGAATAAGTAAAACGTTGAAAGGTAAAATCTTGAATTTATTGGGACCTGCTCCTGTGTCTTTATTAAGAGGCAATATGTAGGCAATATACAATTTCGTAACCGCCGCCGCCTGCATTTTTTATCATTTATCAATTAGGATTTAAATTATTTTTTATTAATTGAAATATTAAATATTGTATCATATTATTTAATTTAAATAAATAAAAAGAATTATTTAGTAGGAATAGGTAGGATAGGAATAGGTTCTAACCTATACTATAGGTACCTAACTAATTAAATAATATTATGAAACTAACTTAGAATATGATCTTTACACAATTATTTTTATTTTTTACTTCAGTACCCCAGTCCCCAGAGCGAACATTTCTTACTGGACTAAGCCGTATCATACTTGTACAGACTTTTTGTGTTACCTAGCTAAAAAGATTTTCTACGTTCTTCCTATCTACATATAGATAACATAGAAATAAAATATCAAACCTACTTAAATGTTTTATTTTTACTAAAACGTCTAAAACATAATATTAATTAAAAATACAATAGGTATCTTACTAAAGTTTCATGCTCTTACATTAATATTAATATTAACATTATGTATTGTATTTTTAATAATTACACAACTATTTTTAGAGCAACAAATTGAAGGCGAAACTGGTAGCTGCTGAAGCTGTGGAAAATATTATTAAAGTAAACTCCTTAGTCCTTGGCAGGGCAAACTTGTGGAGGGCTTATCCCCCATACCCCCCCCCCCGTAATTACGCCCCTGGTCCTTAGGAAACATTATAGCTAATGGCTTTAAAAATCCAATTAAAGAAATAAGTAGTTGTATCTTCACATTAATAGTGCAAAAACAATTTTGGAATTGTAAATAATTTATTAGAAAAATTGAAAAAATTATTTACTATGAGATTTTCAAATTTTGAGTTACCTATACAATATTACAATGGTGCGATATTAAGTACTACCGATATTATTAATTATTATTATTAGCATTTGAAAATCTTATATTTTTAGTTTATACACTAATGCTATTGCTTCCTACCTATTATTTTTAACTCCATCTACTATTAAAATAAAATATTAATGTTTTAATAAAGTTATTTCTGGTTAGGTTAACAATATTTGCACTACCTAGGTAGGTACATACAATTATTTAAATTAGGTAGGTACTCAAGACTCAGTCACTCAGATAGTTTGGTAGTCTAGTTAATTGATGATTGAAAAGCCCTGTTATTATTTTTCAATTTTATATTTGTATAGATACCTACTACATTAATGGTTTGCATAATATAATATTTTTTCCACATTTATTGAAGGGGAAAACTTATTAATGTATATTTAATAATTTGGTATAACCAATCAAACTAATTCAACCTTTTTAAAATGTTATGCAAGTTTTATGTACCTACATAAATATTAAAGTAGGTAAAAATAATACATACATGATACATGCCTACCTTCATAGTCAGAGGTAGGTAATGATTACACGATCATAGAAAATATTAAATATATTTACAATTTACAACTCTGAACATATTTCAAAGTATTTTTTTCATAGGATGGACCCCCCACATGTTAAATTTTTGTCTAGCACAGTGCCTACTTTTAGGTGAAAAAATTGGAAAACAATCATAGGTATCACATGTCACATGACACGTCAGTTGAGTCCTGAATGTGATTTAGTCGTCCTGAATGTAAAACAAAACTTCTTAAATAAAAAAATATACCAACAAAATTTAAAAATTTGACCAAACTGATAATGCTTTATACTTTAAAGGTGTTACAAGTTCCTATATAGTTTATAATAATAGTTATTATACAATTTTTAAAATAGGATTAGGTACATAAGCAACATTGGAAAAAACATTAATTTAGGAAAATCAAATGCAAAATCCCACTAAACATTTTTTATGTTTTTCTTGTGGTTTTTACATAATTTAAATTTATATTTTATGACTTCATTATGAAATATTATGAAGTTTATTTTTAAATTACTCAACATTATATTATTACGTAAATAGGTAGGTGTATAGTAATTAGTACTAATTATTAATTACCATTTGTCAAATAAAATAAATCTGAGTTCAAAGTTGTTTTAGGTATAAAATCTATAAATATATAAGAAATCTGCCAAAGCCTAAAGATAACTGTTAAATTAATTGTATCCCCTGAAATCAGATGTATTTTCATTTCAACAGCTGTATTTGAATTTGATTATTAAGTAATGACGAAGGTACCGAGGTAGAGTCGTAGGGGTAATCTATCAACTAAAATATACAATTTAATTCTTTCTTCTATTATTATATAACTTCTTATCAAAATTGAATGTGAATGTTATTATTAATATTTATAATAATATGAACCTATATTTTTAATTCTTTTAGTAAATTAATTAAACTTTAACCCCAATTACAAGAGTTTAGCTTATAGGAGCTTAGGAATCTTTATTAAGTAAAATAAAATGTTGCATGTATATTGTATATAAAATGCTGATTGGTCACAAAATAAACTATTACTATTAAAAACTTGTCTTAAACTCTTAAATAATGTGCATTGTAATATCTGTAATTTGTATAATCATCTTTGATTATACACTTAAAAAAAAGTTAGTTATACAATTAATTAGTTTAAAAATTGTACATCAAATTATTATTGCAATCGATTAAAAAAATTGACCAATTGTGTGTCATTTACTGCGTTGTCGTTAGACCTTTTTCTTCCTAGACTACAATCTAAGTCTATGATGTAACCTATTCAAATCAAAAATATATACATAGATAAACTGTACTGTTTACAATATTTTAACTTTTAACAAATTATATTAATATTTTTTATTCATTTTCTTCAATAATTTTCTTTTTATAAAATCATCATCATTATTTTGATAATAATTAATTATTATGTACACTAACTGAAAATAAATAATTCAAAAATTAAATCAATAAGAGTAATCTTTTAATTTTAATAAGGTACCTATCTACCTAATTTTAACCTCAATATAATAAGTACTGTAAATACCTTTCATAAATAAAAAGTAATAGGGATATTAGTATTTTTAAATGAACTGTATATAGAACTATTTATGGTTGTGATAATTTAAAAATAACTAAGACATAAAATCAATAAAACTTTTTATTTTAACATATAATTGAATAATAAAATTATGACCAAATGCGCAAGTACGATGTAAAATATGTATTGCATAGTGGACATCGTTTTGGATTGAGCAGAATTACACATTTTTCCATTCAAGATATTGCCTTTCAAGATTTTGCCATTCAACAGTTTAAATATTCAATGATTGGTCAGAATTATTGATTCATGATTTCGCCGTTCAAGATATTGCTTTTCAAGATTTTGCTATTCAATGGTTTGCGTATTCAATATTTTGTCGAAATTATTAATTCAAGATTATGCTATTCAAGATTTTGCTATTCAACGGTTTGCATATTCAATATTTGATCGGAATTATTTATTCAAAATTTTGCCATTCTTGGAAATATTGTAGTCAAGATATCGACGTTCAATGTCTTGAAATTCAAGATTTTGAAGGCCTCCGGAATAAATTGACCTATTATCAAACTTTTTGGTAAGAACATTATCTGTGTTCTCTCATTGGTTTTTTACGATATTTTAATTTTTAAATAGATTATGAGCATATTCAAAGATTTATATTTTTCAAACTCATCACTCACCTAAAAATTAAAATATCGTAAAAACCAATGAGAGAACACAGATAATGTTTTTACCAAAAAGTTTGATAATAGGTCAATTCACTGTAATATCAAAACTAAAAGCACACTATTGAAACTGGTGAACGAAAATGTTGTACGTGTAACACAAAACACGTGCGTGCGGTCTTAATCCTCTTAAGAATAATGTTTGACGTCAAACGACAATAGCATGAATATTGATTTAAGATTTTCTCACAGAAAAAGAGTTGTGCTGTAGTGAACAGTGTGCACATAGACTCGGGGGAATTACAGTTTAACTCATACCGATTGACTGCCAATTGCCGATCACTACGATTGCTGAAACATAAACATACGAAATCGCATAAATAAACGGATCGGTGTAAGCCGTAAGGGCCGGTCGCCGGTGTAGAAGTCATCTCGTCGATTCGTAATAATTAATAATTAATATTGTTATTCATACGTCAAGAATCGCCCAACACTAAACAACCAGCAGCTGCAGAGTGCAGAGTGCAGTTACTCAGTGGTTTGATGAATAATGATAACAATAACACTTGTAGATAATAAATATGATAAAGAAATCTATTATAATATTTATCGTCTATGGGTATATTGGCCATTGGGCAATTAGGCCCATTCATTTTTTCGCTATCACTGGTAACGTTCCACCGCGATCGACGTTATCACTGCCGTCGACATCGTATCACCGTTGTCGTTACAAACAATAAAGTACCTACCTATTCATTTTAACAAATTTTGACATTAAATAGTAAATACTTAAATCACAGACATTTAAACATCTTTATATTGGGTATGTCCACGAGTTAAATAGGTACTCAAAGTATATACACGATAATATATTAATCATTATTGTCAATACGGCCAGTATGTATTATCGGTAAGTAAAAGATTTTCTTTGCTCGACCACAAGATTTATAACTATTTTCCCGTTTTCGAGTAGAAACGATTTATGACAATAGGGCCAGAGTTACCCAAACGGAACCAAGACTGCAACTACTTATATCATAATAATTCTGCAGTGTGCACTAGTATTTTTATGTATGACGATCGCGCTTTCATTGTTGTTGTTGTTGGACGTAGCTGATATGATGGCGAGCAAGTGTATTATTTTATTTATTTATTTATATTTTTACTTTCTTTTTATGAATACCGTTACTAACACACTTTTAAATATTTGTTTACTTACTTTTCAGCAATGAGTATTAGATCTCTTAATATTTTACTGTTGTGATACTATAATAGTTGCTCTTCGGAAGTTGGTCGATTGAAGTGATAGAGATGGATGACTATGTCCATATTACAAAGTTAACAATGACAACACTGTACTACTGTTAAGACTACAAAGACGGCAATAAGAATTTGAACAATTTACTCTTTCACCACAATGTTTTTCAGGGTTAGACATCAGAAAATGGTACATGTGTACCTGATTGTACTCGTGATACTTGGCGTGTTAGTAGTATTGGGCGCAATGATTGCATACCACGCATTGTTGCGCGAACAGAATTTTCAGATTCAAGCGGCTATAGCTAAATTGGTAAATGGCGATAGTAATCATCAGCGTTTTAGTAAGTGTACACAAATTTATACCAGTATACTGTATACGTATTACAATGTAATAATTATACTGTATACTTATTACAATGTAATAGCTAATGGCTATAAGTACTCATGAAAAATAGATTGGTATGCCAAGCAATTCTGTGATGTACCATCGCATATTTAGGCCTGTTCTTACAATGTCCGGTCAAGTGTCGGTTAACGCTAACCGATTGATAACAGATTTTATTACCGGCAGGATTCCGCCGGTTAAGTGTCCGTTAACGCTTAACCGGACATTGTAAGAACGGGCCTTAGTCTATCATAATTCTCCACAGAGAATTACAAGTACATATTATATGATATCAATAGTAGTTGACTTGCACAGACATTTTAGAGGATTTCAGCTTATTATTTGTTTTGTGTCCATGTACAACATAGAAAGAAATGCATTCATGCAATATTATTTTATTCTTTAAGCCAAATACAAAATTAAATAATAACAAACTATTAAAACAACACAAACTCTCAAAAATACTATCCTCCATATTTACAATAGATAATTCTACTCTAAGATTACTCAATAATTATTTTACATCAATGCTTGTTATCTAAGAGAGATCAAATATTGTGCTGATATCCTCTTTAGAATAAAATTGTTACTTATAAACTGTTTGCATAACATATTTTGTTTTAGCATTAGTATGATTTATCATATCCATATTAAACTTATTTGGTTTGTGTATCACAGGTTCGTCTGCCTCACATTACCACCAAAACTCTGTCGCGATGTTAGAAGAACAAAAGCCTCTGGTAATCTATAATAGAGTACCCAAGACCGGATCCACAAGTTTTGTCAATGTAGCCTATGATCTGCATTCTCATAATGCATTTCGGGTCCTTCATGTCAATGTTACAGGCAATTCACATTTGCTTTCCATCTACGATCAGGTACTGATTGTCAAATCTATTTCAAACTTATATTTAATCAATAAGTTAATTAAAATTAATGTTCAATATTTCTTTCAGTTCCGGTTTATTGACAATACCACACGTTGGACACGGCCTGCATTTTATCATGGCCATTTTGCATACATTGATTTTGAAAAGTAATTATTTTTAATTAACATTAACTCTATTACCTTGCATATAAATACTATGTTTAAATTAAACTTTTTGATTTTTTTTTAAGATATGGGTACAAGAAACCATATTATGTTCAATTATTACGCAAACCTTTGGACAGGTTGGTTTCATACTATTATTTCTTACGGTATGGTGATGATTATAGACCACATTTAGTGCGCAAGAAGCATATGGATTCTTCGACAACATTTGATGAATGCGTTGAGCGAGGAGGGTCTGATTGCCAAGCAAATCTTCTGTGGTTGCAAATTCCTTTCTTATGTGGTCAATCAGCTGACTGTTGGTTTGTATATTATTATTTTTATTATTACAACTGATGATGCATTATTATTGACTAGGGCCTGGAAGTTCATAATTTGCATTTTTTTACTAAGTGCATCAAATAGTTGCTGAATGAGATAAAAATTTGAATCACAATCTAACGGGTTCAAAATGAAATTTTAATGTACATATTTTTGCATATATAGAGGTTTTTTTTAAAAATATATGCATACTTTAAAATAAAATTGCATTTTATTGCATTTTAGTGTTATTTTTCTTATTAATATTTCATAAAAATGTGGAACTGAGTATATTTCAAAATTTATTTGTTGAAAAATATGTCCTTATAAAAACGATGCCAATATAAAATAAAAACTTGATTAAAATTAAAGGTCGTTGCTTGGTTGGTCTGATAATTTTTGTTCATTTGTATTTGAAAACCTATCAAAATATTAAAAATCTCTAGTTGTAAATTGTAATTCTTATAGTAAATATAACATAATATTATATTATATTAAAATTGTGCATATTTTCCCCCATCTTTTAAATATTATTTTTACCAGAAATATAAAAAACTTAACGTAAAAATAAAAACAAAATAGCACTTAGTTTAATGATTTGAAGTACATATTTTGATAGTTTCTAGTGCATGAACTTCCAGGCCCTATTAATGACTAATGAGTAATATAATTTAGTTGTTTTACAAGTTTTTCAAATAAAAATATACATTTATTGTACTCAATTTGTTTTAAATATAGTGTTTGTTATAAAAAATATTATTTCATAGGATTCCGGGAAGTCAATGGGCATTACAACAGGCCAAACGCAATGTTCTTGAAAAATATACTTTAGTTGGAATCACTGAACAAATGGGAGAATATCTACAGATGCTTGAACTTGTGATTCCTGGTGGGATGTTTCGTAATGCATCTGAACATTTTAAACACAGTATGTACACATTGTTAATATTTTTTTACTTGGGCTATGTTATGTTATTCAATTTAACTATATTATAATATTATAATTTTAGGCTCCAAGTCACATCTAAGAAAGACTGCCAAAAAATATCCCGTCTCTCGAAAGACTATACAAAAATTTCATGAATCTACAGTTTGGCAAATGGAAAATGAACTATATGTATTTGTTGCTAGAGAGTTTGCTTTTGCATATGCTAAACAGTTTCCAAACGTGTCATCAGGACTTACTGGTACTATGAAAAAACATTTAAAAACTAGTGATTTACCTCCACCTAGTTTTCGATATGAAAAAATATATCCAAAACCACCACAACAGAAAAAGAAAAAAAACACTGCCAATGTATAATGAATTTAATTATTTTTTTAATTTTTGAGCTTTTATAAATTTAATGACCATACACAGTAGTACCCTTATTGAAAATAAAATACTACTTACTATTTTTAATATATTTAAAATGTTATGTGTATATATCTAAAATCCGTCTTGTATAGTGTATGAAACTATATGTATTCTATATTTTTATTGACGCCAAAAGTTATTTATAATGATTAATTTGTTTTAAATGTTATCTGTTAAACATTTGTATTTTTTTTTTTTTGTTTAAAAAATTTATTTGACAAGTAGTATAGTCAAAACTGTTATTTTTATATTTGTAGAGATTAATAGTTGTAGAACAATCAATATTGACTGAATTTATAATATTATTTATTATTTGTTTATACTTTTTATTATTTATACTCAATATTATTGATAAGAAATACAAATGGGAATTTAGTTGTAAGACTTCAATGTTGATTTTTTTCTTTAACTTTCAAATTGATTTTAATAATAATAAAAAAAAAGAGTAGATATTATGTAATTTTTAAATAACTATTTTTTGTATGTAAAAAAAAAATCTTATTTTAATTACTTTAATTAAATTCCTTCAATCAATGACAGCGGAACAATAACACTTAAGATATTATTATAATAATAAATTCAGTAAATTGAAAATATACAATATTATATTTTTCAGTGAGATCCAATATAGCAGTTTAATAACCACAAAATTAGATATCTTATGATGTGATAATTATAAGATATTACTTTATGCATCAAATTAATATAGATTGTAAATTAGATTGGCTAATTAATAACCTGTGTTATTTTATAAAAATGTGTTACATGTTTCATTTGTGTAGTCCATAGAAATGTCCATTATACATTAATATACAAAATGGCGGTTTACATTTGGCAATTTTAGTGTGTCAATGTTAGGAAATCCTTTTTTATAATTATTAAAAAATATCTATAAACTAAGTCAGCTGCTGTCTACTTGTATTAATTTGATTTAAAATATTTCAAAAGCAAAATAAAAAAAATCAAGTTTATGGATGTATACACATTAATTTTATAATAGAATTAATAATAAGCATTATTAGTTTGAAACAACTAATATTCACATTTTATTATTTTAGGATTCTATTGTTAGCTTGTTATATTATAATATAGGATAATACAAAAAAAAAAGTAAAAATTATTTGTGTTTAACCAATATACTCTTTTGTAGTAGTGTTGATATTTTCAATACATTTTATGTTTTATTTATCAGGCCTCAAAATCATGATACTCATGGCTAGGATTTCTATACATTTGCATGTTTTTTTTCTTAAGTATAAATTGATTGTTTGTCAAATATGTTCATGATTTGGCAATTTGGCTTATTCTTGCTTAAATAGAACCAATTTTTTTTTAATATATTTAATATTTATAGATTTTTGAGATTAACTGCCTAAATATAACATTTCAAATGTTTGCGAAATACTGTGTTTACGATAATCATGAAAATGTGCAAGAAATTTTGAATTTGAAAATTCCTAAAATGTTTGTGATTTATACCTTAAGGTTAAAAAACCAAATACAAGGTTATACATTAGTTTTTCTTCAAGTAACTGTAAAAAAAAATTCTAACGGCATTATAGAAAAAAATTTATCAGTGTATGAAGTTTAATTTTTTATGAATTTGCATAAAATAACGATATATTATAATTTAAATATAGGTAATAATATAATAATGTATATTCTACAATATATATAATCTATATGTATACAATTATATTATAATTATTCTAGAATGACAATCAACTCCGATCGGAATCGTTTTTTGTATACAATGATACCTGTCATTGCATTCAAATTTAACACATCCATTGCAGTGACCTCTCCATCTCTACTATACAGCAGAGCGATACCCACTTGTCCACCTTTTTTTTTTTGTAAATTGCTGCTGGCATTTTAGGTGAAATTGAAGTTGTCTTAGATTTTTTTGTATTTATATCAGCATTTAAACTTGGCTCATCATTTTTATTTAAACTTGCTTGATACAGTTCAACATAATGCTCAAATTTAATGCGAATTCTAATAAGAAAGTTTTTAAGTAGTATGGCTAGATATAGGAACGGATTCAGAGAGGCCCCCCTGGCCATATTATTTCTCTCTATTAAAATTAAAATTAATTTTTCATACTATCGCTTTATATATTAAAAAAATAATCAATAATTTATTAATTACATTGATTACCTATACCTACTATTATGACAAAATGTTTAAATTATGAATAAAGTGAATTATAATTGTAATTGTGTTGTAAAAAAATTGTTGGCTCACTCCCCCCCCCCCACAGATCTTTGCTCTGGATCCATACTTGTATGACTATGTGGCTATCTTTTATATATTGTAATGCTTTAATATCTATTTGTTGATCTGAAAACAAAATTGTTATGTCAATCAAAAAATAAACTAAAAAAATATTTAATCACAATATTATAGTTTCAGTATAAAAAAGAAAGTATAAAATTGTTAATTTTATGATTTTATATAAGTACTTATTTTAAATATTTCATATACAATTTGTAAGCCTAAGGGTATAATTAGTTTAATGATATAAATTGAGTAAAATTTGACAAAATAATTGTTCCAAGTTATGATTTATGACACCCCCCTTAAAAAAATCCTGCGTACCCCACTGTACCCAAACATACTTAGTATACAGTTTCTAATTTCCATTCTGTTAAAAATTATTTTAATGGAGTATTTTCATCATTGCTTGATATTGGTGATTGCAGGTGTATTACTGTTGTAATCATCAAATAAGTTGTGCAATGAGGGAAGAAATATATTATGATAACCAATTGATTGTAATCCAGCCAAGGATTTTTGACTAGTTAATGATGGTTCATTATCCATGTTAAATAGATAATTTTTGATTAAATTATAACTGTTGATATCCATTTTTGAATAATTTCTATAACTTTTATTATATATTTAATTTATCTATCAACATTAAATATTTATAATATAATTAAAGTGTTAAATAAGAATTTTAAATTTATACAATTGATACTTATTTTATGAAATAAAAAAAGTATAAAAATAATTAGTTACATACATTTTACAACTATACAGTACTAATAAGAATATAAATTTTTTTTTTAAATATTTATTAATAAACATAATTATATTATTGATTAATAATATTCTTTTAATCAAATCATTGAATTGCTATTACACATTATATTTAAATTAATTGGTGGTCCAATATCGTCCTCTGGGCTCAAAACATTTTTAAAATTAATATCATTTTTATCAAACTAATATGCTCTTAAATGTGAATTGTAGCTATGTACCTACTTGAATCTGATTTTCAATAAATTTAATGTTACAATGTTTTTTAATTAAAAAAAATATCTAAAATTTCAAATAAATAAAGTTCATCCATAAATTTGATTAATATATAACCTAGGTACAAACTTTGTAAGTTATGCCTTTTAATTTATTTAACTTGGGAATAGCAATTAAATTTATCAAATGACAAACCTAAACTTCTTTGGATTAATTCATTAGTACTACTATTGATTTTATGTTTTGATTTAGCTTCATACTCAATTTTATCAAAGGAGTTTAATAATATATTGTTTATAAATTTACATTGAAATTTTTTGACCAGTGTTAGGGAAAAATTATTGCATGTGAGTATATTATCATTTCTTTCAGCTGTTTAGCTTCATATTTAAAGCACCAAAAATACCTAGGAGGATCAGAGTTTAAAATTATCATTGGCTAATGAAATAAATATAAAAGGTGGTGTTTATGTGTCCTGAAATAATATAATATAGTATTATAGTCTGAGTTGCTTAATTAATTTTTTTTGATGAAAAATTGAACTTTGTGTAAACTTACTAGAGAGTAATATTTCTATTATTCCCAAAAAACTTATCAAAACTACTATAAATAAAAACAATGTTTTTCCCTTATCGCTTAAAAGTTTCAAAAAATTATTTAAAAAAACATCATCATTATTTTTTGTCAATGATATCATTGTTATTGAATTGATTATTTGTATCGATTCAATAAAAACATAAATATTTGGATGTTTAATTCTAACAATATTTTTAAATTTATTATTAAATGCTTCAGATATATTACTAGTGCGAGCATAACCTTTTTTAGAAGCATTATATAAATAATACATTTGACATTCCATTAATGAGGTTTTCCATAATGGTTGGCGTTTTAAATACGTGGTTCTAAATGCCATGTTGTTGCTTTATAAATTCAATTGATATATCTTGCTTCAAAATATATATATATATATATATTATGTCGTCTACATCGTCATTGTAAATATGTTTCATATAACACCGATATTCTAAAATAAATAATAATAATAAATAATAATTAATTAATATTTCATATTTTATTATCTTTTTTAATCATATTCACAGGTAAGAATGCCAAAGCGTTTATAAGTTTTACAGCTTGTCTAAATTGTTTATTATCTTTGTATTTTATGGCTAGTCCTAATTCTTGGACTTTTCTACATAGAGATTGATTCACGTGAAAATAGCATATTAATTGAATAGGTAGTTAATTTATTTTCAAATACGTTTTCAATTGCTTTTATCATAACTTGTTCGAAATTAATCGTAATGACTTTAACCGATGAACACTATTTTCTTAAAACCACTAGCATTTCTTTATAATATGTTTCTTTTGTTTTTTTTTGGATTAATGCGTAAACTATTAGTAAGTTATTTTTCTCTATTTGAGCATGAATAATAGGTATAAACTTGATAAAAATCAGGAGGACAGGTAACAGGTTCCAAAAATGCCATTCATAAATATATATTTTGATGATGATAATGATTTTAATCATAACTGGAAAACAAAACTAAAATTCTATTACTATTATTTTTGTTGTCATAAAGTAGAAATTGCTGCTGATGTTTTTCACCAGTAGTGGCCTTGGACAATTTAAAATTGTCTATTTTAAATCATAGTTTATTGATTGTAATTTTGGGTAAATATTGCAACGGATTCGTCTTAAAAACCGTTTTTAGGCTATTTTCTACCTATGCCCTGTAGGTATTGCTTTCCTACCTTCTTCAGATAAATCCGTTACATTTTTTGTATAAATCCTAGATGGTAAATTAAAATTTTATTCTTGAATGTCTTGTTTCATTTTGCAAATGGTTTGTTCAGCTTCCAAAACACCTGGATTAGTTTTATGATTATGTGGTGCAGATTTAATGGCATGTATTAAATCATTATCGGTAGTAATATTACCATTGCAACTTTTTTATGAACACACGCCCAACGTTTACCATTTTTTTTACAGGTTTTTGAAAAACGTCCAAAAAATTTTAGTATCCCAATTTAATTTGTCCACGACTGGTTTAAAACACTCCATTATCATTCTAGGGCCCGGATTTATATGCAACAAAAATCTATAAAATATATAATTTCATATCATAAATATCATAAATATGTAAAAAAATATGCAAAATAAGATATGCAAATTAACAAACTATAAAGTTTTGAGTAAAAATTTACATAATCTAATTATATTATGCATAAAAATTTTCTAAAATTTATTAAAAAACACATATATGTACACCCAATGTAAACACTTACATTGTGTAAGCATATAAAAATACTATAAATTAATTAAGTAAAGAATTATATAGTAAAATTATTATTTTAAAATTCAGAATAACCAATAACATTATTTTTATAAAATTGTGTTTAAAAGTATTAGGTATACTATTTATATTAAATTATTATTTTGAGACGAGTACCAGTATGAAGTAATAAATATCGATTTTAAGTTTTCGAATTGAAAGCATCTACAGTTATCTTTGAGTATACTTTTGTACTTAGAAAAACTTCTTTCCACGTCACAAGATACAATTGGTGCATATTTAAAACTAGATGGATTTTCAACTGACAGTTCCTCGTCGTCGTCACATTCCGTTACCTTGCCGTTGATTATACTATTGATTTTTTCAATATTGAATATCCACGGTTTTTTGTCAAAACATTTTTAAGTTTAGCTCTAGTAAAATCTATCCCTGGCCCTCCTTCGAATTTAATTTTAATATTTTGTATAATCAATGGACTATCTCTTAAAGAAATATTAGATTTCTTTAGTTTAGTTATTGTATCTATTAAACTCTTAAACACCGAAACTGAAAGTGTGTTGTATTAACGGCGAGCTCATTTTTTAACTCTTTATTATGAAATAAACTACGTGCGTTTTCAATACACTTCGCTTCGTTTTGATTAAAAACGTTAATAACAAATTTTACCTCATTGAATTATTTCCCATAATAAATAGCTGCTTCAAGTCATGTACGATGTACCCCAACGAGTTAATATTAATTGTGGAGGTAAACTCAAATTGGGATACATTTCTTTGAAAGTATTTACACGTAAAGGTGCTTTTAAAAATATCTTTTTAGTATATGAAATAAATCGATCGACATTTTGATATTTTTCTCTTATAACTTCGGTTACTCTGTGAAGTCCATGAGCCATGCACGTTACATGAATTTATTTAGGGTAAAATACTCTAAGACCTTCTGTCCTTCTGTACGATCTATAGACTGACTTATAATATTATGACGTACAGATGATAAAAATACTCTGGCGATGAAGTTCAATAAAAAAATAATAATACAATTGACACATTGTAATATTCAGATAATATATTGCAATAATTTTATTAGAAATAAATTAATACTGCAAAGTATATATAGTATTTTACTCGATAACATTATTATATAACAACGATGACTCCGCTACGGTTATTATTTAAGGGACATCATTTAGGCAATTCATAATATCGTCT
This sequence comes from Schizaphis graminum, assembly GCA_020882235.1. NCBI lineage: Eukaryota > Metazoa > Arthropoda > Insecta > Hemiptera > Aphididae > Schizaphis > Schizaphis graminum. The sequence goes on along the minus strand of CM037033.1, from coordinate 23,799,065 downwards.
TAACCGCCCGAGATCTATACGTTAGTTATGTAAATGATTATTAGTGTAAGTGAAATGCGATACGGGTACCGGCTGGAATATGCGCATGCACATGTCAATAACTCGATAACAATAAAAATTTACTATACGAATTTTACGACAATTTACTTATTGATTTGACAAAATTAAAGTTAGTTAACGTTGTCTGATTTTAACTCTGAAAAAATATTTAAATTCAGCAAAAAAATGTTTGTAGATCGTACGAAACATTTCGGTTTTAATTATAATTTTTAATTTAATATTATGATTTGAAAAAATTCATATTTTCAAGTTTTTATTACCACTTCATTAGAATGTAAGATTTAATTGTTACAATGTATTCCATATGATCTATAAACAATTTTCTGCTGAGTTCAGAATTTTTTTCAGAATCAAAATCGGACATCTTTAACTAACTTTAATTTTGTCAAAACTTTACGTCTTTTGAGCTCAAATTGACGACAGTAATGAGGCCCCTTATTAAGTAAGTATATATACATATAATAAATTATATTATTGGGTATTGGCTATTGCCATTCACTTTTGAGACAATGCCACTCAATGGTACTCAAAACACTAACTTACTGTAGAAGTGAAGTTAGAACAGTTTGAATAAATTCGGGGTATATATAATGTAATAACTAATAGCATTAAACTAATCTAAATGTTTTAAGAATGTCATTGCAATATTGCATGTAAATAAATAAAATATAACAATATACATACAGGGTAATTATTTTATCATAAAACACTCATTATTTCAAAAAATATTCATGTTTTTGAAAATATTTTTTTACATAGTTTCAAGTAGTTTAAAAAACAACGTTTTTATTAAAGAATTATATTTTTAAATATTTTTTTAAGTTTTTTACTTTTATGTATGACAACATAGATTTTTAATTTCATATTACAAAGCAGAATAATTTTCTGAGTATTTTGATACATAAAAATCGAATTTAGGACGAGTAGTTTATGAGTTATACGTATTTAAAGTTTAGACAATCGGAGTAGTGGACAAACATTTTACGGGGTACCACTCCATTCCGCGCATCAAAACTTTAAATACTTATAAGTTATAACTCATAAACTACTCGCCCTAAATTGGATTTTTATATCAAAGTACTCAGCAAATTATTCTACTTTGGAATATGAAATTAAAACTCTATGTTGTCATTCAAAAAAGTAAAAAACTTAAAAAAAATATTTAAAAAAAATAAGCGGGTAAGTGAGTATCGCTCTGCTGTACATTAGGGGGTGGGGTGGACCTCGGACTATGGTAGGTTAAATTTGAATGCAATGATAGGTATCATTATATACGAAAAACGATTCTGAACGGAGATGATTTGTCAGTCCAGGATATTATATTATATTTAAATATTATCATATATTCTATTTTGAAACTAATTCAAACATTTAAGTAAAAGTTTCAAGATCTTACGTTTAGTAATTTTATAAAAATAACAAAAATCGAAAATTATTTATTAGTTAAACGTGATTTTACACGTCGTGTATTTTTGATTTCAAATTAAAATTAAAACTTTAAACACTCGTAAATTTTTTTAAATTGAACAATCCTCAAACTTTTTTATAATTATTCTAAGCTTAACTTATGGACAGCATAGTATTAAATTTTCAATTCTTAGCTTTTGATAGAAAAATATTTATAAATTTTTAACTACCAAATAGTGAAAAATATTCATGATTTTGACGAATTTTTGTCAATATTTGAACTTCAAATGCTAATAAAAAAAAATTGTGCCTATGTATTTTTATAATTTTTGAGTGAGAGTTAGAACAAGTTATGTAGACCTTTCAATTAAATTTTCAAGTAATTTGTCCCAGCTAAATTTTTTTTATCAACATTTATAAAAAAAAAATAAAAAAAAATTGAAAATTTCAATTGTCTATTAATAGCTCAAAAAAAGTCAAAATGTTTTGAAAATCAAATCACGTAAAGAAAATGGCAATCTAAATAACTGGTAAAATTTTCAAGTATTTACGACTTATACTGTTTGAATAACAACAAATATCAAAAATCGTTTGAGGCTAAACCGTTATTTAACGCGGTTTTGTAAAAATTTAAATTTCAATCACTCATAAAATTTTTTTGTTTTAGTCCGGTAGAGTTTTTTTTACAGATAGTAGAAGAAAATTTTATGCAGAACCTTGTACCAAATTTTCAAATCTTAGTTATAAAAGGAAAACTTTACTTGCCAATTTTCGCAATTTTGACATATTTCGTATAAATTCGAACTTTAAGCACTTATAAAAAAAAATTGTGACTAACGATTTCGGATTTTTTTTTATAACTTTAAGAACAACTTATAAGAAACCTTGTATTAAATTTTCAAGATTTTCTGGCCGGCCAAAAAATTTTTATCGTTATTTTTAAAAAAAATACTTAAAAAAATTGAAAATTTCAACTGTCTATAAATAACTCAAAAAAAGTCAAAATTCTTTGAAAATTTAACTGTGTATGGAGAACGCTAATATAAATATTTTGTGAAAATTTCAAGTGTTTACATTGATTAATTTTTGAGTTATAGCAAAATAAATAATTCGATTTTGTCGAAAACTGGTTTTGCGTAAAAATTCCCGTTTTTCTGTCATTTTTTTTTTGTTTTTCTCGATTTTTTTGAAAACTGTTGGAAAATGTTTACTTTTCACCTCTATAATGCACCAAGGATATTCACTTTGCCATCGGAAACCACCCCCAAAGTTTGAAATTGAAGCATTATTTCGACTAGTTATGCTGTACACAGACACAAAAACAAAAAAAAAAAAAAAAAAAAACACACATCATTGTAAAATCAATACATTCATCACTCCGTTCAGAATCTAAAATATAATTCTTTAGTACAAACGTTGTTTTTTTAACAATTTGAAACTATGTAAAAATATTTTTAAAAACATGAATATTTTTTTGAAATAATGAGTGTTTTATGATAAAAGAATCACCCTGTATGTATAAAAGTTTCAAAACTTCACATAAAAATATAGTCTTCGTATTTTTTGTATTCTTCGTATTAAATAATGTCCAAGTTTTTTATCGTCATTTATTAAAGAAAAAAAATATAAAATTTAAATAAGTCAAAATATTTTGAGAATATTGCCATTATATTTACAAAATGTCAATATAAAAATTTAAATGTTTTATCAAAAACGGCAGGGTTTTTGTAAAAATTTCCGTTTTACCATTTTTTTGTCTATTTATAAAAATACAAGTACTAACTTATACTCTCCAAAGGTGCTAATTACCAAATTTTCCTATCAGAAAAGATATTGAAGTTTAAAATCAAACTATCAAAGCATTGTTTCTACTATAAACAAATTATAAATACTATAAATCGTGTATACCATATACGTCGTACACTATACACAAAAGAACACATCACTGTAAAATCAATATTTAAACTATTTATTTATTTATTATTGATATGAAACGCGACAAACCCAATACAAATATTGATATTAATCTTAAAATGTATTATTGCAGTATTTGGCAGTATACACTATACTTATACAGTATAAAATACAGAACATGGTGAACATTACATAAATAACTAGTTTAGTCAATGAATCCTCGTTCCTCGTTCGCTAATCTCCCATGCGTGGTATAGGACTGTTTCGCAAATAATTCACAGAACAAAAAGGTATGTGGAAAGGAAAAATACTACGGTCTACGAGAATTAAAAGTTGGGATCCTAAAATTAGTAATGAAGTTTATATTTAAAGCCTATTCATAACTTCGCTCAGAATCTAAAATAAATTTATAAATGTAAATATGTAGGTAAACTTCGCAATTTTTTAATATATATTTTCAGAAATTTTCTCGGATTATTAATTGATACAATATTATTAAACGATCGAGTTGATCAACACTTCGATAAACGAAAAAAAAATTAAAATAATTAATATTTGTGTAGTCGGCGCTTCTGTTAATCCGTTGACACTTTGATTAAGCACATGATGACACGCTTACAGCCAATAGGACTCGCAAAGACACGCTCTTGTAAACCATTTCTACAGATTATTTTATCGTGTCATGGTTATCTGTGATAGTGTGATATTGTCTTGAACTTGAATCGAAACTGTGTCGGTCCGCTGTCGATTCGGTTGACGTCGAGGACGTCAATGAAACGGAGTTCACGGTACCAGGGTCGCACGAGCCGCGACGCTAGGCTCTGTTTCGGTATCACCGCCGAGCCGGTGTCCGTGCAAGTGGCGGTGGTGCTGATAGACGACGGTATAATTAATAATAACTACTCATTCAATGGAGTTCACGAAAACGGCATACGTTCCTGTTACATATTTCTGTTCGATAGGTACGCATTGAACGTTACCACAATGTTTCGACGATGTTTTTTTACGTACGACGTACCTACGACGTTCCACGATTGCGTTTTATTTTCTTTGTACCTGATGGTTTTATTTCAGTGAATTTCTAGAACCCGATAATCAAATTCGTTATGCCTTATGTGCATTATTAAAATAATTCAATTTTATTAATAAATAATAAGTTGAAAAATGTTAAATAGTACATTATAATGACAATTCTTACAGGCATGTAGCTAGAATATTTCTACTAGGGGGGGGGGGGCCAATAATTTTTGGCCCTTTTATCATTTTCCATAATTTTACCCAATGAAATATTTTTAGGGGGATTTTCCCTCACACTCATCATTAGGCGGTATGCTATAGAAAGAATCTTATAAATTTATAATTTACTTCTGGTAGTAGTAGTAGTAGTAGTAGTAGTAGTAGTTGATTAAAAAAAAAAAAATGTTTTCTCAACAAGTGGAGAAGTGGACCTATTAAAGTATTACAAAAAATAGATAGAGCCTAATAAAAAAAAAAAATAACAAAAAAAGCAACGATTATCGATATCTAAAAATAATAAAAAATAAAACCAGTAAAACCGACCATTAAATTAAATTTATAGTTGATCGTTTATGACTCATGTAAGATTCAGTGTTTATTTAAATAAAAATGACTGAACTATAATAGTGGATTCAAAATTTCCAAAGTATATGTTTTTGTCGTTTCTGACGCGTAAACGCGATATTATGTATCATGTCGTATATAATAAAGTATTTTGAAATATTTTTATTGTTGTATCAAAAAGATTAAAAATATCTAATGGGAGAGTGAAGTAAAATAAATAAATATAAGTCAGGAGATGTTTTAAATAATTTTTAGGATATAATTTGTAGTATGTTCCAAATATATAACAAAAAAGTTGAAATTTGAAATAGCTGTAACTTTTAAACTATTTGGTCGGGCGTCGCCCGATTGCGGCCCAAAGTAAACTTTTTACCTTTTCACATATCCCAATTGCGGCCCGTACATAATAGGTAGGAAATACTATTTAAGTGGTTATTAAAACTAAATAAAAAATTGAGAATTGCGTTTGATACGTATTTTGACATTAATATAACTATCGATTATACACAATTCACACGATCACCAGTACTCGCCACTCGGTGCTGCCAATATTTAGCTTCTATACAACGGCTAAAATACAAACATTTTGTGATTATTTAGTAGACACTTATATTGATAATGATTCTGATTTTCCTCCTGAAATATAGGCTACTTGTAGTTAACAGTATCTATTTCATAACGATGTGTGTGAAAGTTTCTATTCGAAATTAAATTCACTTTCCAAGTATATACATTTTGGAAATTTTGAAAGAACGCCAAACAGATGCTAAAATAAAAATTTAATCTATTTGTTTGGACTCAATTAATTGTATTTTATATATTTTTTTATACCTATTGTAAACAATTTATTATTTTATAATATTCGACTATTTATTTATTGATACATTAATTGTATTTCATATATAATTTTAAGTACAAATATCTCTAAAAAGCTTAAATACAGTATTTAAATATTTAAAAAATTACGTTATTTCATTAATTATAAGCTATTTTGTGAACCAATGTGTGCTTGGACGCAATCGGGATACTTATATTTGAGATAAAGTACGACCACCTGAATTCGAGCCGCAATCGGGTAACTCCGATTTGGACAAATACAGCTTTTAAAACGTAGTATTTTAGCTACAATTATTAAGTTAGCGACACTCGAATTACCTCCCAAATTTAGGTAGGTAACCTTTTTTCACTCGAATTGACTCCGGATGTTTTCAAAGGCAGTTCAAGTATACCCAAACAGTCTACTAGAATTGCCTCCCATAGCATCTTTAGATTATCGATAGTTTTTACTATCAATGATATCGATTATATAGATTTCCATAATGTTCAAAAATATTATTTTAATACCTATAGTATTTCCCAGACAGATTAATTTGTCAAATGCAACAATCTTGTCGATCACTGATTATCAGTTAAAGATTAGTCCATCATCACCGTTCAACACAGTCAGTTTCGTAAATAACAATTACAGGCAGTGTTATAAAAATGAACGTTATTATTAGTGAAAAAGGCAAAACAATTTTAATTTGTGATGGTTTTAAGTTTGGATTCCAAAAAAATTTAGCCAATAACGTTAAGCGATGGACGTGTATAAAAAAATATGTTCTGCTTATTTAAAAACTAATAAGTGCAATGAAATCCAGTTCGAAAATAGTAAACTTATTCACAATTATGCGAAAGACTCGGGGTAAAAAATTAATAGACAAAAACTCAGCAACAATTTAAAATGAAAAGCTTTAGAACAGCTGTTTAAACAACAGTTAATTTTGCACTTACCCTGTGTCAAGGTACAAGTGCGACATTTATTTTTTTTTATTTTTAATCGTAAACATTTTTTAAGAATATTTTTCACAATTTTTACTGTGGATTTAGATGTAACACTCCCATATTATTATATTGCAACAACCATTATATTTTTAAATTAATTATTTCACAAGAAATTTACAGTTGAAGTCGAACTATTTAAAATTGCGTTGCAGTTACCCCATTTCACCTTATGTCTATCAACACCCTATTATTTATATTATTCAAAAACGTTATTCACGAATATAAAAATTAATTATTATAATAATAAATAATAATTGTATTACCTAGTAATAATCACAAATAGATTTATTTTAATGTGCACAATCACATTTTTGATAATTGATAAAAATAATTATATTTTGAATTTGGGGGAGCTGGCCCTAGGCCATGGTAAATTTAAGCCTAACCTGGCTACGTGCCTGGATTCTTACAAGGCAAAAAAAAAAAATAATAGTAAAATACCATAAAATGTATTACTTTATTCCCACACCGTATTTATTAGGTACATGTCATTAATATTTAAAATGATGCACAATATTTGTTATTGTATTTGACTTAAAAAAAAAATTAATTTAAATTTAAATGGTGTTTAAATTGTTTTGAAATAATATTTAGACAAATCGATATTTCATACCCTCAAAAATATTATTCTCTATCGTTTTTGTAATGGGTGATTTTACCCTAAGATTACTCAATAATATAAAAAAAAAAATCATTCTGTGTAAATGTTAAACGCATTTACATTTTACAAATCAATAAAACGTCTATGATGTTGCGCATAGGCCAGCGCAACAGACGCTGACATACTCTTAAATTACAATTTAAATATTATCCCGTAGACTAAGTTTTTAAGTTAGTTATGAGCATTTTTAATTTACGCTATGTTATATGCGTGTACGGGCCGGCAACGGACAATAATAGGCCGTGCGCCCGATTACCGAATTACTTCGTAGCGCTACTATAATATTGTCACATACCGACCGACCTGCGTAAAAATGTGTATATATGTATAGCAACTCAAAGGAAGTGGATGGGGTCGCCGAGCAAGACCAGAGAGTGCTAGTGTGCGGTGGTGTGTGTATGGGTGTATTATAGTGTGTGTGTACTTAAATGCTAAATGGATATATTAGGTAACTCTAGTAAATTATGGTAACTCAAATGTAAATATGGTATAAAATATGATATAATAATAACAAATTATGGCTCTTTTGGCCCAACAGGTAAAAAATGTAAATAATTATAATAAGTTGCCGGTTTGGCACAACCCAAATTAATAAATAATAAATAGTAACATTATACCGCTAATATAAAATAATAATGTATAATACTACAATAGGTAGTGACTTAATGTCAATTGGGCATAACCAAATATAAAATAATATTTTATACTATTATTTATGTATATTATATATAAATAATAGTATAAAACTCACAATTTATCGGTGCACGGCTGGCCAGCTGCACCTATCCAATAATTGTAGTAATTGCACACACACAAAACAATAAATACAAATTACAAAACATTAGAGTCAGTAGGTAGACGATTCGTGTCAACAAATATAAAACAATATAATTTATACGGCGATTCGCGCCTGTAAATTATAGAATACAATATGATAAAAATAATGCAATTAGCGCCTACAAATATAATAATAAAAATGTGCGATTTGCGCCCGTATAATATTTAATAATAATTGCAATATAAAGTGGCGATTAGCGCTCACAATATAGGTAAGTATAACAAATAATAATAGTTAGTGGCGATTCGCGCTTTGCACCAAAACACTGGTGATGACAATATAATATTAAACGCTCACCGGTTTAAAAAGTAACAAAAATATTTTTGCGTTGTGTTTTTTTGTACATCGACGTACGATACGAGAGATCGACTGACGAATTACGGCGGCCGTGTACTATTAGTCGCCAGCCGATCCGGCGGCGTGCGATAGCGCTTTAATCTGCATATTATATAATAATTCACAATACACAAAATATAATTAAAACAAAAATAAATATAAAATAACGGCTGGTGCGCGGGAGTGTTTGTGTGTGTGTGTGTGTAACAGGTCGGCCGGTGATGACCGTGAATCGGCATATTTATATTTATATTAAACGACAGCGACGGTGGCTCGAACAATACGCATAACTTGCTAAAAATTTAATTATCGTAAAAAACCATCATACAAACACAGAAAATTTTCTTATCGTCAAGTTTCATAGTAGGTCGATTTACTCTAATTTTTAAACTGCTAAACGTGATCTGCTGAGCGTAAATTTGCTATGTTACGTACCTACTTGTAAGATAGAGACAACACATGTGGGTCTGAATTACGTATCCATTTCCCTAGTTCCCAAACATTGAAAATATTTTGTAAGCAAATAATTAGCATGTATTTTTGATTATTATTTTTTTTTTTGAAATATTTCGCAATTTGTACGCTTTTAAATTTTACATAAAATCAAAAAATTACAACGGGGGTTGGAGAAACAAATATGTTTTTATAAAAAGTTTTTCTTATGGCCAATTTAATACGTAATTAGCATAAACTGGCACGAATAAAATCTTGAGATTTTATAACAAATCAGATAACTTTTCGAAATGCTAAGATACAAACAAGTAAACACAGAAATATCATATTTTATAAACCTTTATACATAGACCTACGTTAAATAACCTATGCTCCTAAAAATATTTTTATCAAATCTTGAATTTGGAAATTGTTGTTTTAAAAAGGTTTAAAATTGCTGGTATTGTCAGTGAATAAAGACACGCATATTAGTATAATATTATTATACTTATATAAACCATGAGTATTATAATATTTATAATTATAACCAATGATCATAGATCATTCTAAACACATAAACCTATAGAGAAAAAATTAAAAAGTAAAATATAATAGGAAAATAATTGTCGTTGATTTTTTTTAAACTAATTTCGCATATAAAATATTCGTTGGTAACGGTGAGATAAAAATGAATGTATATTTTCCTAAAATTAGTCATGTCAACAAACAAAATGATAAATGTTTACTTTTCCGTATATTATGTAAAACTGTTATACGTTTTTATTCATCAATATTTGATTGAAATCGTTACTTCACTAATTTATATAATTTGTTTTCAACAAATAATCAGTTAATGTTGATACTTAATAGTTTTTATATTTTGAGCGAGTTATCTGTAAAATAACAGTAAGTATACACTATACATAATGATAAATAACATAATACCTCAAGAAGATAACACTAGTGAGATACTTAAAGCCGACATACTTAAATATGGCTATTTGAACAAACGAAATAAACTCAGAAAAAACAAAACAAATGTTAATCCAGCCAAACGTCAAGAGTAAGAATAAATATGTAAACCGTTTACTTTCTATTGACCATTATAATTTAGTATTAGCATGAATATTAAATATAAAATTTGTATTCTTTCAATTCTACATAGATAAAAAAATTAATAAATTTGAGTTACCAATCATTCTGAATTTCATAATAATGTTATAGCGTTGTAAGTAATCTACAATTATTTATTATTATTTTTCATAGTTAAATTTATAACTTAATTTAGTTACTCAAATTAATTAATCTTTTAAAATTAAATTAGCATAGTTAATTTTTTTTTTAGGATAACTTAACTTGGTTAAAAAAAATGGTTAACCTCCCCAGATTTGTTGGTTACTCGTATGTAACAACAATAGTAACATCTAAATCAAATAATATATATTAAATTATTTAATTAAAATAGTAAGTACTTAATAAGTAATTATTACTAAATAAATAATATCAAATAATAAATAGGCAGATAAATTAAAATTAAATAGTACAATTTATTTTTTTTGAAGTGGTCGCTGCACTTAAATGTTAAAAAATATATGACTAAACAAGCATTATTAAAGTAGGTACCAGAGGTACCTATTACTTAAGTACCTATGGAATATTTGTTAATTTTCAATATATATATTTAAATAGCTAATTTAGCTTATTTTAGTTATTAATAATGATTATCACAGCAGAGTTTATAGTGAGAGTTGGCTGAGTGGAAGCAGCCCTGGGCCACCACAATATTTTCTTATTCTGTAATTTTTGTACATGTAAACAAAGTAAAAGGAACTTAAATAATGCTGAATACATATCATATTATTATAAGAAAATGTCTCATTAATTGAGCATGCAATTTGAATAAGATAGCTATTTATGATAATCATTATTTATTAGTTACCTATTAATTATTATATTATTATTCTTATAATCATGGGTTATTAGGAAATATTATTGGTGAAATACGAGTATTATCCAATACATACAGACCTAAAAATCCCTTTTTGTAACATCAAACATTGAACGATTGGTGTCATATTTAAGAACTATATGTATTATTTAATATCAGTTTACAATAGGATATTTGCACATTAATTTTTTTAAATCATTATTTATTGTAAACAAGTTTTAAAAATACTTTAGATATGGGTTTAGAATATTTACCATTTACCAAAAAATTATTAATTAAATGTTTTTTTTCACAATTATTTAAAAACTTACTGAGCCATGATAGCTACACTTACATTAAGAATAAGTCTTAGTTATCTATATATGTTTTATAAAATAATTGTGATGGCCTCGGGACTGCGGATTAAACTAGTTATTTATCCCCTAAAATTATTTTAAATGTAATTTAAAATTTAAATACAAAATAACAAATAATCTACTAAAATATATATACTTATTCATATTTTTAACAACTATATGTTAGGTATAATATTTATGGTAAATGACGAGGAGAAATTTTTAAGCTTTACAGCATTCATTGTATCGAATATACCTATTATATGTATTTCTGATATTGGTATTTTCGGTGTTTTTGTTTATAGAAATGATAAAATCACTTTATGTTATAAAATCAATCGAAAAATAGTAATTACACATCAGGTTTGCCATCAGCATATTTTTTTTATGATAAATACATAACTTTAATCTTGCATAACTTTAACTAGTTTTCATCCATTAAAAATGTATGCTGAAAATGACAAATAATATACGAAAAGACTGTGACAGTGTTAAGCAGTTATTTACTAGTAATACTTTGTATGTTCCTAACAATTTATAACTAATATTTTAGACCACGTTTTGATAAAAGCATTTTTGCACGCTTATTTAGAGACCCAAAAACATTTTTCGCCCGGGGCCACCACATACTTAAATCCAGCCTTGATGATTATTGACGTTGGGAATGTGTGGTTGCGTATAGATGGGCCATTAGGTTCTTGGAAGAAGAACGAAATAATTTGGCGACTGATTTGTATGCGATGGAATCCGAAGTAAAGACAAAGGAAGAAAATAAGTATCGGACAAAATTTATAAGTTTGATTCACGAGACTAAACTGGCAAAAATTGAACTGAACGAACAGAGAAAAATCGAGGCACAAGTGAACGAAGAGGTAGTCCTGTTAGAAGCTGAACTAGAAAAGCTTGTAAACAGGAATAGAAAGGCGATTGACGATGTTCCGACATTAACCACTGTATAAATATAGAATTAAATTATTTATTATTTATTTTGTCATGTAAATGCCGTTAATTTGTTTTATAGTGAATACTACTTTGATTTATAGACTACTGTAAACAACGAATACAACAGGTTACTTTATGAACAAAACCAACTAAGAATGCAAGTGGAAATGTTGCTTAAGCAGTGGCAACAAATACAAAACATTTATAATTCGCACATGAATAAGTTGAACAAAGGAAAAGAAATAGCATCTGTTCTTAGTGAACAAGTAGCGAGGACTTACACATTCAGGTATACCTATTGATAGTAGTTTTAAAGGGGGGGGGTGTATGACATAAAATTACATCTCTATTGGTTATAGTAAATATTAACGGACGGAAAATCAGAAAAGTGTGTACTGTGTATATTGTGGGGCAAGACCCCGTTCGCCCAAAAATGACCCTTCGCTTTTCGCCCAAATATTTTAAAACTGCTTTCCCTTTTTGCCTAAGAATATTTAATAGCACTTTTCGACCAAATTTTTATAATACACACTTTGGGAAACACTTACTTTAAATCATTTATATTTAACATAATAATAAATTTGTTATATTTAAATTATTTATTTGTGTTAATTAGTCTTATAAAGCCATTTAGCATTATCCAAAGAGTACCACGAGAGGCGGCTTCTATTACTCTCCAAAAATGTATTGTGTTTTTGTACATTAATATAATTTTTATAAAATATAAGTAAATTTTATCAAACTATGAAGTCTACATTAAATTAAATAGTTTACATTCAAATAAAAAATAAAAAAATTATAAAAAAATTATAGATCGATAGCGAACAAATGAATAAAAAATACAAAAATATAAAGCAGGAACAATTAATCGGTATGATTTTATTAAATCAATGTCATTTAACTATTCTATTTAATATTATACTATCAAAATATTGACGATTTATACTTTTGATAAAAATGTACTCTTGTATTATATAAAAATTATATAAATGTACAAAAACTGTACAAAAACACAATACATTTTTGAAGAGTAATAGAAGGCCTCCTTGTGGTACTCTCTGGGTAATGCTAAATGGCTTTATAAAACTAATTAACACAAATAAATAATTTAAATATAACAAATTTATTATTATGTTAGATATAAATAATTTAAAGTAAGTGTTCCCCAAAGTGTGTATTATAAAAATTTGGTGGAAAAGTGTTATTAAATATTATTGGGCAAAAAGGGAAAGTAGTTTTAAAACATTTTAGCTCTCTCCTTAAGGATTTATTTTTTAAAAACATTCATGGTACCTATATTATGACTCCCTAAGTTAGTGTTTTAACTATTTATATTCTATATAAATGAATAGTTTAAAATTTTGCATTATCTATATATATTATAGTATTATACATTGCGTATTATAATAGATTATAGGTATTGACTACAGGTAGAAGTATTTAATTAAGTTAATAATATAAATTTAATAATTTTATCGACTTTTTATATTCTAAAATGTATAGTTATGAGGTTGAGTAATCATAAAATAAAATCACCAGTTCACTTATTAAAATAAATTATTGAGAATATTATTTAGGAAGATTGATATATTAGTTTTGTATTTGTATTTTTATTTGACTTAATTTTTTTTTAGATTGCTGTTCGTTTAAATTAATATTACTAATATTAGTCCTTTCAAGACAAAATTTAGACACAATTATATGTCATACTCTCCAGAATATTATTTTTTATTGTGGTTGTAATAGATTATTTTACTTTAATATTACCTAAAATCCATAATAAAACAATTTTGAGAGTATGCAATTTGAATTCTTAATTTATTTTATATCATCCATTTTTACAAGGGTTTTAGTAAAATTGTTATTATTTAGTACAGTATGGAATAAATTTCTTTCCTTGTTCAAAATAAATCTATATCCTAAACTGGCTAACTTTAAAATGTTATAGACAAAATAAAAAGTAATTTGTTACAATTTGTTAAATCATTGAAAAAGAGAACTTCAAATTCAAGTATGTTTTGAAAATGATGCCTTTATAATATTATGACAATAATGGGCATATATATTATATAATAATTATTGTCATAACTTTATTTCATATAATAAAGCTATATAGCCATATAGGTATAAAATATCATATATTAATTAGATGTATTTTAGTTAACAAAGTTAATAGTTAATTTAAATCTGTAATCCCTTAAATTATATTTGAAATATATATTACACTATTATCTGTGTTTATATTCAAGAGAAATAATAATTTCATTAATATTTGTTGCAGAAATGAAGCTAAGGAAAGGTTGGAGACATATTTAAAAACAAATGAAGCACAAAATAATGATTATAAAAATCATATAACGTCACTCAGTCGGCAGGCGAACGAAGATTTAAGAATGACTAATTTTCTTTCGGAAAAGCGTATGTACCTATTACTGTATTAGAAAGATAATGTATAGAAAATATAGATTATTTAAAAACGCCTTTTTAGTTAATATAGAAAAGTCGGTATTGATAATGTGTATTATGAAATTTGGTAAAATGATTCAATTTAAATTGTGAATGAGATTATATATGATTTACTTACATATATATAATATATATATATTATATTATAATATAATAATTGAAACGGCAGTAAATATAATTCGAGTCTCAAATTACAAATTCAAGCTAGTTTAAAATAGTTTTTTACGAATAGATTTAGTGCGTCTTATTGACGCTAAATTACTGTATATAATTTTTAAAAATCAATTAAATATTCATTTTCTTAAATATAATAATGTATTAATATGATAAAGTATTTTTATATTTTATTTTAAAACCGATTTTTAGTAAAGTTAAGATATAATAAAGAAATTGAAAAACCAATCAAAGAGAATAAAGAAATGTTAGCGTTAAATGTCGAAGCAGAAACATTTATTAAACATTTAATTTACATTTCTGAAGAAAAAAACTTGGAAACAATCATGGAACAAATAGTTAAAATGGACCTTGATAATAATTCCATGTTTAGGTTTTTGTTAGAAATAGAATCGTATGTAAGTAAATATTTTAATATATTTATATAATAAATATAATATAATTTATATATTATGTAATGCCGTAGCCCGTAAGTAGGTATAGTATAATTGGATAAAAACAGACAACTTATATTATTTTATTAGATAAATAGTATTTTTAATATATTTAAAAAATATTGGTATAGATACTATTAAATTATAGTTTGAATGTATACATAGGGTACTGTAAAAAGAAATTTAATAAAAATTAATTAATTTGATAAAACCTAGAAAAATTCATTATTTGACGTTGGAACTAATTTTATGTCATTTTCGTAAAGTTTTTTTTTAACATTAAATCAAATACAATTATAAAAATAATATGTTATTATTAAAATATTAAATTCAAAATCTCAATTATAAGGTTTGCACGTAATTTTTGGTACTCTAATCTGTATACAATATACATATATGGTATAACACGTAAAACGTTATGTAAAGCACAATTTTTAATAACAAAAAACAATTTAAAAGTTAAAAAAAGGTAGTCCATTAGGTACCGTTGTGCTATACATAAGTGTCGAGTGGGTCACTACTATGTGTGTATTAAATTTGAATTCAGTGGTGTGTCATTGTTTACAAAAATCTATACTGAACAAATCGTCTATATTATTAAAATACTAAGTATATATCGTAGTATGTTTTATTTATATCGCATTTAAAATCATTTATTCTAATTTTAGTTTAACAAAATGAATTATTTATTTTTCAGGATTCCGAATACATCGGAAAATAGGGTCAAATTCGTTGAGTAAATAGATCGCAATACTTTGAAGAAACGATCTAAAGTATCGTAAAGCTTATCATATTTTGAAAGGCGAGTTCAGAGTAATCATAATATATAATATAAAATGAATACAAATATTTACATATTATGTATATTGACTACATTGTATGGTGTTCTCAGTGTATTTTTAATAAATTAAGTCGAAGTATTTATTTTCGTAAGACAGAATAGGTACAGAGCAATAAGTACTTAAAATGTATGATAATTTTTGCTGTCATTAAATATATTGCATCGCCGTCAGGGCCGGATTGGCCCACTGTGCTACTGTGCTACAGCACAGTAGGCCGCGGCGATGAAAGAAAAAAAAAATCTTTACTGAGATTACAGAATAGTGACCAGATTATCTGTTTGTATAGCACCTTGGTACCTAATTTTTAAATGTTCTCAATGCACGATTATTTTACCTATGTATAGGTATTATAAATTATATTATACTGAAATCTAGTCTGAATCAACTTTTTGGCAGTAAATCTAGTATTTACCGTGCTTAATGCATATGATATACTATCAACGTGAGAAAGGCGTGCATAATATTTATTTTGTCTAGTATCATGGGACATGGATTATGGATAACATCACATAATTAATCATGGTTGTTGAATATAAAGTTTATAAGAAAGTGCCTCCCTTTAGGCTCTAACCTCTTTAAATTCTACCAAATATCAATTTCGTAAAACAAATACATTTAAAAATTCCAGAAATAATACATTGTGGGCTACTTGCTTTCCTAGAATAGTAGGCCGGTACCCTCCCAGTCCGGCCCTGATCGCCGTGTCCAATAACAATAACATTATAAAAATTTTTGATGTCGGTGATGATATAATTGTATCGTTTAGATTTCCCGAATATTTTATAGCAACCTTGTATAATATTAATATGGGACGTAGGTACAGCTAGATATTTATTACATTAATAACGCCTAAAAGTATTATCGTCTAATTTCCAGCGATGTATAAAATAGATTCAGTCGTCACCATAATATATACGGTGCGCATGTTGGGTACAACCTTTATTACGCTTTATACGCCCATGTCATAGTGATTGAAAGTTCCGTACACAATATCTATAGTTTAATCGATGAAATTGAATTGAAAATACATGGATAACATTTATTCATACAATATAATATACCTATACATTATTTTATACAGATCACTCTGCGCTCGCCTGTTTTACGTAGGTAGATCGTTTCTTTATTTCGTTGATTTTCAACCGGGCTTAAAAAAAATTGTTTTCGGTTAAATAGCTTTAATTTAAATGTATACATTTTAAATGTAAAAATTATTAATTTCCAATTTTTATTATAATTCAATTTAGTTTATTATCGATCAAATAATTCGAATAATTTGCACAATTTTCTTCACGGAAATAATTATTTATGAATAGTAAAATGAAAATATTTATAACATGTGAAATACACAAGATTTTACAAAACTAGTGTTTTATATTGAGTAATAAAAGCACTTAGGGTAATTATAATTAAAATTAAAATTAAAGATTTTAACATGAGATTGTGGTTGATAACTTGGACACGGGCTTGTATTTATATTTATTATTTATTTCTTCAAAATAATAATAGGCCCCATTAGAAAGGTTCGTGTGAGGGGCCCACGAGTTTGCAATTTACAATATTAAAATTAATAGAAACATTCATGTCAATACAATTAACATTAAAATTGTTTTACAATTTTAGATTTATACGATATAACAAACTAAAACATACAACATAGGTAATAATAATTATAATATAAGGAGACTAATAGTATAATACAATGATTATAATAGATAACTAATAAGATACATTATGTAAGGGACTAGATTATACTACAATATTTCTATAATACATATAAAGTAGTAAATATTTTGCTCGATATCAAAATTGATAAAAAAATAGTTACAAATGAACAAATTAATTTAAGGGGGTTCTAGTTGATTAAAATAAAATCATTTTTAGATTAGTGAAAAGTTTGTAAGACTGGATGATTCGGCTTTAATGCTATAAAAATAGTAACATTTCCTAACATAGAGAACCACTGGAACACTTTTTCAAAGTTCGAACTTTTGAAAATGTAATAATATTATGAAAATTTCCATTTTTACAAAATGTTTATTCAATCATATATTATTCATATGTATTTTTGAAAAATTTTTTGTTTGTTCTTAAGATAAGGTGTTAATAAATGTTAGAATTTTTACAAAATTAAAATCGCACCAGTCAAAGTCTCACAATTTTGTCACAGCAGAGGTATAATGTTTCTACTCGAATAGTAACAGAATACTTTTTTCTATTTAATATTCTGACATGTGTCTAATGCCTATGACTTTTTGAGTGTAAGAACGAGGTCACGCAACGGCCGTCTGTATAACCACAAACACACTCTAATCATTAGAGTCTAATGTTCATTTACACTAACCTCATTGACATTACCCAGATGTATTGTATGTAATTTGCCTAATCTCCATTCCTTAAAAAAGTTAAAAGACCGACTGGAAACTCCGTCATTAAGGGGCCTCGCTACGGTTATTATTTAAGGGACAACATTTAGGCAATTCATAATCTCGTCTTAGCCGCCCGAGATCTATGTGTTAGTTGGAAATGATTATTAGTGTAAGTGAAATGCGATGCGGGTACCAAGTACCGATTGGAGTACGCGCATGCACATGTCAATAACCCGATAATAATAAAAATTCACTTTACGAATTTTACGACAACTTACTCATTGATTTGACAAAATTTAAGTTAGTTAACGTTGTCTGATCTTAATTCTGAAAAAATATTTAAATTCAGCAGAAAAATGTCTATAGATCGTACGAGACATTCTGGTTTTAATTTTAATTTTAAATTTAATATTATGAATTGAAAAAATTCATATTTTCAAGTTTTTATTACCACTTCATTAGAATATAAGATTTAATTTTTACAAAGTATTCCGTACGATCTATAGACAATTTTCTGCCGAGTTCCGCATTTTTTTCAGAATCAAAATCGGACATCTTAAACTAACTTTAATTTTGTCAAAACTTTACGTCTTTTGAGCTCAAATTGACGGCAGTAGCGAGGCCCCTTAATAACATTATCAGTATTGTAAAAATACTTTTGAAAAATTATTAATGTACCTACTATTACTATTAATCTAATAAAAAAGTATTAAAAATATTTTTTAAATACTATTGTAAAAATTTATTTTACGAATACTTACAGAGTATTTGAATACAAGTTCAAGTACTTTTTTTTAAATGTTATACTTATTAATTATTATATATAATTAATATATATACCTATGTTTATTTTATATCAGTATATCTTAGGTATCTATTATGTTAGGTACAACTTACCAAAGATTTTAAAAATTTCACAAATACTATACATGTCTGGTTAATTTAGAGATAAATACATGTTTGCATATTTTCATTCACATATATTTTCAACTTATATCTATTGATAAAATTATTAGAACCCTGCTTATAAAATAGGATGTGGCATTTTTTTAAACTTTAAATATTTTTATGAAAAATAATGTAAAAATATAAAAAACAAACTTTTTGGTATTTAAATTTTGTTAAAAATACATTCAAAAAGTATTCGAAATTTTAAAATACTTAAAAAAGTATTCAAATATAGATGTGAGAGTACTTTACAAGACTAAACATTGTAAATGTCTACTAAATATGATGTGTCGATATATTTTTTTTAAAAAACAAAGTGAACTGATAAAAATGAAACTTAAAGCGTTGATTGTCTACGCTATTCTAAAGCATATGCTAATTATTGACAATATATATTGAAGAGGCTGGAAATGGAAATGTATTGTGATCGAGTATATACGCCTTTGATTAGTAAATTAGAAATATACTAAATCTAGAAATAATCACTATATTTAACATAGAGAATGTTAAATGTTGAATTAAGACATATAATTTTATGGTATGATTCTGATTGCGACCTAAACTTCTGAGCACTATAGCGATGATAGTAATACAATAATAATAATAATCATTATTATCATAATAATAACAACAACAATAACAATAATTAACGAACATAATTTGTTATTCGGTCGTGTAGTTGACAAAAGCAGAAAACACGATTGAAGAGACACGCATAATCGTGACGGAAAGAAAGCGCGAGCTGTGTGACGCGCAGGCGTCAAAAGCGGAGGATTTCGCGAATACCGTAAGGACGTTCAAAGCCGGGCGGGCGCCATTGCGGGAGGCGCGCAGGACGTTGCGGTTGATGGCAGACGAATGGCGGCAGACGTGCCAGACGGTGGACGATGCGTGCGAACTGATGATGGGCTCGGACAACCAGCGGCCATCGTACCGTCTACTGGTGCGTGACGATGACGTCGGCGGTGGCGGTGGCGGAGACGACTGCGAAGAAGAAGAAAAAGAAGAAGAAGACGAAGACGATGACGATGAAGCCGACGAAAGCGACGGTGGCGGTCGTCAGCACCGTCGTCACCATCGTCGCCGACGACGCCGCAACCGCCGCCGCGAACGGCTGCGCGTCGGCTCGCTATCGCCGACCGCTATATTGCCTGAGTTGATAGAATACTTCGAGCCGATGGACAGGCGACTGGACGACGTACTTCAACGGGTGTTCTGGATACAAAACAACTACATCGACGAGGACAGCGGACCGAAACAGCAGCAGGAGGTGGCCGCCGGTGATTCGATGTCCACCACGTCAGAGCAAGAAGACGAGTTCCTGTCCCGCGATCTTGACGGCACTATGAACAGACACGCGAAAATCATCGCCGCCCTCGATCCGACCACTGTGACGCCCGACAACGAACCACCGGTGCGAGACGCTAGTAAAGTGTCTTCGCTTTGTCCGAGGTGAGTGCTATGTTAATTCTTCAACGTGCAGACCAAATTTTTAATTGACTTACTGCTGCATTGGCATACACGGAGGTCATCCATAAAACAATTTATGAACAAATATTTTGATTCGACATGAAGTTTGTTCAAAAACGACTTTTTTAAATTTTAAATTTGGTTTTTAAGTTTGGTTAAATATTATTAACGTTTTAAAATTCTTAATAGTTAATATTCAAATCCAAAAATGAAATTTTGAAAGATTTAAGATGAGTTTTGTTTAAAAAAGTTAAAAGTCGTATTGAAATTAATCAACTCCGTGGTGAATTAAAATATATTTCAGAAGTTCTAAGTAATCGACGAATAGGATAGTCGGCACAGTTGGCATAAGAGATAGCCGATAGGTCTATTTTGGTGAAAAGTACAGACGGGATAGAATCATTTTCAATAATTTAAATTGAAATGTTATCATTTAAAATAGGTTTTAATTAGGTGCAATTTTACGAGTATATTTATAATAATATTATGTATTTAATATCTAATAAACATAAAACAATACATAATGTTATGTTAAGTAAAATTGACTATTAATAATTACGTGGCTTCAAATACATTTTTGAGCTATGGTACATACGGCTAAACGAGGTAACTACTCTTATTGCCATTCACTCGTGCGTTTCTAATGATGGGCAGAATCGTTTTCGGCCAAAATAAACCTTTCCCTTTTCAGCCATTTTGCTAAATCCATTTACGGCTAGTACATTATTTTGATTAGGTACAAATTTAAAATATTCATAATATTATTAATTTATAATAGAAAGTTACATTATATTATTAATTTACACAAAAAAAGTCACAGTATGATTTTAACTTATTATCATTAACATATTATTAAATCTTCAACAAGACAATCTTCTACGTCTTCTGGGTTCAGAAATAATAGTTCAAAAGTATATATTTTTATCCAGTTCCCATGTTAAAATTTTTTTTTTATATTCACTAATCAATCCTAAGCTTTGGCTTTGATGAAACCTGCAAGATTGTGTTAGATGAAATCTACAGACAATAATTGTTGAGTCTGGTTATACTTATACTATAGCTTTATGTATTGATATCTCAAAATAAACTGTCATAAATTTGTTTTACATGGATTAGGATTATGATTGATATTACTATTTACTATCATGCACGTTTAATAATGTTTTATAATGTATTTTTCTATAATTTTCAAACACTAATTTACAGTGATTAATAATATGAATATTTTAAATTTGTAACCAAAATTGTGAAGTAGTAGCTGAAAACAGGCATTCTAGAATAATCAAAAAAGAAATGGCTCAATTTGACCGAAAAGTGTCCCGTCCCTGATAATAATTGGCTGTTGCTGTTCCAGTTTTTCTACCTCATTTGATTTTTGATCAACCAAATACCCGATTGAAACTTGCTCACAAAGCAATAAATCTAATAGTAAAAATAAAAAACATGCAAATTCAACAACTTCTGAGCCCTAGCTTTATCACTTATTAATTGGATCTTTATTGGCTATTATTATTATTATACAAATTGTATTTGTTTCATACAATAAACCAACTTGTAAAAATGTTCACTTGCAAGTTGACGAAATTATAATATTTCCATTGTTGTTTTTATTAATATTTCTTATTTACATTTATTTGTCATTGAAATTTGTAATTGTAATAAATTCGTACCTTTTATAAATAAATACTAAAAGTTTAAAACAATCATTCATAGGAAACAGAAATCGTTGGAATTGCGTTATTTTAACTTTTAAAGAGTTAAGTATTCGGCTAAACATTGTCTTTTCGTAAGTAGTAAATTAGTAAACCATAGGTAGTGTGTGTAAGTGTGTTCATCAACCATAGTTTACGCACTTGTTCATATTTCAGTATAAGATCAAAATATTCAAAATAATTCATGACTATACAGAGGCGTATTTACGATTTTGGCGTTCTAGAGGCAAAAATACATTATTGCCCTTTTTCCCCCATAAGAAAAAACTTAAATCCTAAAAGTGTAACTTCGCGGCGCTCTTTTAAAATACTTACAATTTGGTGCCGAGCCGATTGACCCTTTTCTACACATAATTTATTGACACAAATAGGTAGTTCTTGCAGTGTAATTTTAAAAATGAAATATATTTGAAATAATTCATAAAAATATTTATTCGTATCGATCGGAGTACATTTCAATTGTTCATAAAAGTAAAATATGTTATACAATTTCAGTATAAATTTGACAAATTGAAATAGTATGTTAATAATATAATATAATTATTTTAAAATAAAAAAAATTATTATTAATATTATACATAGGTAAAATATTAAATTATTAATGAAATTAATCTCATTCAATTTAATATAAAGTACTAAATTGTAATAATAATATTTTTTTATTAATATATTTTATTTATTTATTATTTATTATTAAATATTACGAACAAGGTCCAATTACAATAAAGTAATAATACTAATGAATATAATGATAAAATAATAAGAGATCAATATATACACAAATAATTATACAAGAATTAGTTACAATGGTGAGCTTATTCTCATAGACATCAAAGTATATAATAGTGAGATGGATAGGTACTTAGTTTATATTTTGAATATTTATTTATTTTATTTTATTATAAAATACCCAGACAAACCCTATTAATACAGAAGTAGAGCAAACAATAATAATATTGGCTCAGAGGAAACGTGCTCAATTTTAGAGGGAGAATGAAGAGTCAGTATTGGCAATGCGCATAAGACGGATGATTGGTGAGTTATGACAGTAGTTTGAGGAAGAGAAGGGTATGTGGAAAGGAACAGATGATCGTGTATGACGGGAGGGGACATTAAACGAAACACGAGATAGTCATTCGTGACTGTCAATTCTAGAGGAAAGAAGATTAGAGAGAAATGTGATGCTAGCTGAATGACGACGATCAGCAAGACTATCAAAGGAAATGAGGCGCTGGATTTGAGTGTAATCGTGAGGTGGACAGGATCATAGGTATATTTAATTTGTAGGCAGAGACGGAGAAATTTTCTTTGAACCCTTTCAATCATATTATGGCAGATTCCGTGGGTGGGTCCCAGAGGATGATTCCATACTCAAGGAGGGGACGAACTAATGAACAGAAAAGAGTTTTTAATGGAGTGAATAGATAAAAAGCTGTAGAGAAAGTAAGAGCTTTATAATTCAAGTCTATATAATGACAAAAAAAATCTTTCCTTCTTATTTATAACTTTTTAAATACAATTTAAAAATTTAAATTTGCATAAATAAATAGGAATCAGGTAAGTAACAACATTAAATAGATACACTTAAATTTATTAATTAAAAAAATGAATTATTATAAAAACTATTCAAAATTACTAGATTATTATTTTAAAAATACTTTTTCTTAAAAAATAAAAATAAGGAATGGATGTTTTGATTTGAGTCAGAAATATGAGTATAATAAAATCTATGTACAATATTAAAATACATAATAAAATAAAATAAAATAAAATACATATTTGCCAGAAGTTTTATTTTTATTTGTCAAACGATCTATAAAATTATTGAAAGACACAAAAATGCTTTAAAAATACTGTTTTGTTGATAAAATACAAAAAAATGTTATTTAAATATTTTGAATGTTTTAAAATTTATATTTTTTTAAAGAGTTTGTATTTACAAATATACTGAGTATATTATACTCTAATCCTTATTTTTACCGAGTATTTATTTACTTATTTTAAATACTTTTTAAATTAAGTATTATCAGTACTTGTACTTGAATACTTTTAAAAAATGTATGTTTTATAAGATTCATACCTTGTTAGTCCTCTTAATTCTAATCTGCTTCGACTGCTTCCCACTTACATTGATATAATATGATATATATATATATATATATATTTATATCTTAGGTAGGTTAGGTATTTAAGGTATTTAATAATACCATTGTTGATTGTACTTCTTTGACATGCGTACCCAACTATATGAATTTGTTCTGTTACAGGTGTTTAGAAAAACGTTATGAAGAAGAAAACCAATGGGTGTTGAAATATATCGATAAGAATCAAGGAGGCAATGATACATCACCGAACGCATTACGCGTATGCGAAAGTAACAATGTCAGCATCAAAGACGTTAATGACGAAGAGTTCAAGAAATACTTTCACCGGACTTTGGATTGTCCTTTATATACATCTGTAAAGTACCACACCAAGTAACACGACGATGAACATATTATTATCACGTGATGCTCATATTGATACCTACGCCGCCGTTGTCGCGTTTATTACCTAATGTTGTGTTTTTTCCCTTTAAAAACTGTCGTCTTTGAGACACATTTATTTTTCAAACATTGATCCAATTTTGACGTATGAGAAATGATTATGTTTGTAAATAAATTAGGTTTTTCCTTGCTAATGACTAGTTTTTTTTGTTACCTGTTGTTGTTTATTTATTAAAATACACTGTACCAATGATGTAGTCGTGTAATGTTTTTAGTCAGTAGGTATACGCTTAAATGTGTTTGATATGTAAACGTGGGAACTTTGCTTCCACACCACCCCACCACAGTCCACAACCTCCTATGACCTATATACAACCTTATTATTATTTTTATATTTATAAAAATGTACACTATACCCTGCCGCAATTAAGAAGTAAAATCATAACATCATTACATAAAAAGTAGAAATATTATAATTTATATCATTAGTATTATTATGAAGTAATTTAAGCCAGTTTATTGAGCCCAAATCTGAGTTAATCATTCGGTAATTTACCTTGGACCAATAATTGTATATAATTTCATTAGTACAAATAAAATCAACATTATAATTAAGTGTTTCACAGTTTATTTCTAGTGGGGGATGATAAGAATCAACATCAACAATAGGGATTTCACTTAAAATTACTTTGATAGAATTATTATTTGATATTACATAATCTAAAATATTATTTTTTGAATTAACAATATTATTAAATTGGGTCATATTAAGTAATGAAATATTATCAAAAAAAAAAAATTTTGTATGAGATGGCTGATGGAATATTAAAGTCACCTAACAAAATTAAGTCTGATGATGGATAATCATAACGTATATTATTAACAATATTAAAGTATTCTTCAAATATTTCTATAGTTGAGTGATTCGGAATATAAACAGAACTAATAATAATATTATTTTGATTAAAATAAAGACAATTTCAAGATTTTTGGAAGTAATATTTATGAGTTTCGACGAGAGTTTATTATTTACAGCAATGAGTACTCCGCCACCTCTAGATAGATTGCTGGTATGAATATTTCTGTCACATCGAAAAACATTGTAATTTTTGAATCCTAGTTCTGAGGAACTCTAATTAATAAATGATTCCGTTGAAAAAATGTTATACGTTGCATAGAAGAATTTAGGAATTCATAACAGAGTGTGCCTTTACCTCAAAAAAGCCCTCTGTAGTTCAAATTACTTCTCAGTTATAATATGTTTAAGATATATTTCCCATTTGAAATAACAATATTAATAATATTAAATAAGATTTATTTTTATTAGTTTAGTAATTAGTTGCTATTTTCCCGAGTAGCAACTTAAACATTCAATGTCGGTTTACAAACACCGTAGTTTTTTAACTGTTCATACACAGTGTATGAACTGTGCTAGTAAAACAATGGTGGTTCAGTAAAAGTGCTTTTGTAAAATTTTTAACCAAATATTTTATTATGGTGCAGAGTAGGTGTTTCTGATATTGAACGATGCAGAGAAAATGTAAATGCACCGACAGAAATTTAACGGTTCAGGAAAAATGTTTTAAGATGTCGTTATGGTAGCAAAAAATCAACCGTAAAAACATGCTTTCGTACTTCCCATTTTACTTAGCTCTCGATAGTCGTAGAAACATGATTTATACACCAAAATAAACCTGAGAAGTTCCTTTTGACGACTTTGTGCCATTTTAAAACCGGAAATATTTGCATTTCAAATTTTTAACATTTTTAAAACTTTTAAAAAATCATATGAAATAGAAAAAAAGATATCAAAAAAATGGCACGAGGTCGTCTAGAGGAACTTCTCAAGTGTATTTTGGTGTATAAATCATGTTTCTACGACTAACGAGAGTTTAGGAAAATAGGAAGTATGAAAGCATGTTTTTGTAAGAATAATCATAATATTACAGTCGTCATGTGCTGCTCTGCTAAGTATAGCGGCAGCGTTACCACCATCCCGCGTGCGACTGCAGCCGTATCACACAATAGGTCTAAACTGGTTTTCATATCGCAGTTTATAAATAATAATTGTCAATACGAGTAAATAAGTATATAATTAAAGAGTATAATAAGTAATAACTCTCTTATAGCGGCCGGTGTGCTTCAATTCCGGGCGTCGTAGAAGCCGTCTCCGGCGCCTTCGAGGTGGTCGAGTGAAAATCGGTTCACCGGAAATTCGGTAGGGAATGGTAGTCGGATGTCTAGAAATCAGTCACTAAAATTATTATAAAAATTACCATGATTGTGAGTTATCAGTAATCAGTTATCATTCGGTGTAAAAGTTTGTATTTGACGCTAGCCCGGTGCTTGTTTGAATCCAAAAAGAGTAAATATGTACGAAAATGGTAATTGAGTGTCTAGCTATCAGTCATCATTTGGTATAATATCGTGTCCCGTCGCCTGCCCGGTTCTTTTTTGTGTGTTAAAAAAATAAATAACATATCAAAAATTGTAATTGAGCGTCTAGCTATCAGTCCTTAACCGGTGCAAATTGATACCTGGCTAAGCAATTCACCTACGGCGGATTGGATACATATCGTATCGTTTGCCCGGTGCTTTTTTTGTATGAGAATAAAAAAATGGTAATTGGGTGTCTAGCAATTAGTCATCAACTAGTGCAAATCAATACTTGCTGGGCAATCCGCCTACGGCGGATTGTTATACTTCCTAATGTCGAAAGTCTGATGTTGTATTTTAGGGGAAAAAGTCTAAGTAGAACAAAGTGTTAACGTTCTATCTTTTGGGAAAATCGGTTTATACACAACTAAAACTGCGTCGAATTGCAGAATATGTGGGCGCAATTAATGAAATCCAGGGCTACAAGTAGATCACTTTTTTCACTTTTTGTCTCTTAAAATTTTATTTGTCACTTTTTGTCACTAATTATAGAAATTCCTCACTTTTATCACTTTTTCTAGAAATTTAATTAAATATTTTAATTGAGTCATTGACAAGCAAATATTTTGAGATTTAAAAAAATTTACAAATTGTATTTCAATTTTCAATATTCTTAAAAATATGTAGTTTAAAATTTAATTTTTTTGTTTGTTTTGTGGTCATGTCATACTGTTAATTTCAATGAACTTTATTACCTTCCTTCTTATTGTTTATCAGTTTATGATTCAAAATTAACTAAAAATCAAAAACCATAATATGGTTCCTATATTAGTAATCATTATTTAGTTGTATGTTTGTGGTTTAGTTCTAAATTGTTAATGTTTAAATACGTTTTTTTGTTGAAAAAATGGGTAAATGCAAATTAAGTGATGTTTGGTTTGAAAAAGGAGATGGCCAAGGTTTTAAAGTATAATAATGGGCTAAGTGACTTGACAATGACGTATTTTGTTTTGAGTGCAGTGCTACGATTAGTATTTCGCTAAAAGGATTCCAGGGATTAACTCAACATGCTTCAACGTTAAAACATAAACAGCAGTGTAAAGATAAATTGAACCTGAAACAGCTACGATTAACTTCTGTAAGTTCGCAACAGGTTTCAACCACTACTACTAATCCAGATACATTAAATTCAAGTTTACATTTGTATAATATCAGTGACAGAGCTGTGGTTGCCGAAATTGTTTGGACACTCAAATGTGTAGCTAGTAACTACTCGTTTTCTTCTTGTAATGACATAGTTGATGTATTTAAAACAAAGTTTCCTAATTCTTTACCTAAAGGATTTTCGTTAAGTAGAGAGAAATTAAGATATCTTATAACAGATACTTTGGGGCCTTTTTTTAAAAGTCAACTTATTAAAGATTTAAATGGTGTTTATCATAGTATTATTTATGATGAAACTACCAACTCTAAAGGCAAAAAAATAACTGCAAGTATTAATACGTTATTATTCCAAAGAAAAAGGAAAAATAGTTTCCCAACACTTGGAAACATTTTTTATTGGTAAAGCAACAGCAATAATTCTTTTAGTAAAATTAATTCTAGCTCTTGATAACTCACATTTACCATTGTCAAATATTTTGATGCTTGAACCAGATGGCCCTGAAAGCAGTTTATAGAAAAATGAACGAGCAACTATTACTTTTTAGGGAAAAAAGTTTAATTGACATAGGTACATGCAATATACTGTTGCGTGCCAATATCAATACTTGACTCAAAGATGATATTTGAAATGAAAGTTACAATTCATTAACGATTAATGCTTTATTACGTATAAAATAAAATACACGTAATTAATTTAAGAAGTGGCCGAGTGTCGTGAAGGTGCTCAGGTGTTGGTGGCTGTGGTACAACTGCCGTTGTTGGTCTTTGAGCTCCCTTATATATGTGGTGCGACTCTTGTTTACGTTGACCCATGGCCTTCTGGTTGTCCTTGTAGTTGTTGTTGCATATGAGCATCCACGTTTGATGATGTGCAATACTATTATTACAGTATAATTATAAATGCATTATAATTGCACTTTATAATTTGGTGCGCTTACTGTCCTGACACGTGGCATGGTCACTAGTAATATATGCAACTCCCTCGACACGAGGCATGGTCATACTAATCTAACCTTGATATCTCGTAGATATCTCGTAGTCCATAACAATACATATAGTACACAATGCATATTTAAAAGGTTTAAGTAAATTTGGAGAAGATGCATCAGATTTGATTTTGTTAATTTATCATTATTTTGATGGATTTCCATCCCGTTGGCAGGAATTTGTAAGCATATTAAACGATCTTGAACTACCTACAAACTACAAAGCATTTAATCAAACATGTCAATTTTAGATGGTTAACATTACAAAATGCAGCTGAAAGACTATTACAAAACTGGAAAGGAATTGAAAACTATTTTTTAACGTTTATACCAAAAGAAAAACAAGCTATTTTAAGTACCAGAAGTTACCAAAAAATTAGAAGTTTATTAATAATACCCACTATCAAGTGTGAGGATTTATTTGTTTGCTCTAGTGCAAAAGTATTTACCAAGTTTACAGGTCATAGGTATGGTGAATTGTGTGATCTTATTAAAAAATTTGTAAATTATGAAATACCAAAATCATTTTCTGATATTAATATTGATGATATTTTTACACAAGAAAAACTTCTGCCTGTTAAAAATATACATGTTAATGATGAAATACAAAAATAATTAAAAGAAAAAAAATTAGTGAAAAACATATTTTACATCTTTTAAAAAATATTCAAGGACATTATATTGCAGCTTCTAAACACATACTTAATGTGTCGTCATTAACCAAACCTATTTTGAAAAGTTTATGTAGCTTACATCCTGCTGAAGGGTGCTCAAACCAAAGTTGTAATGATATATTAAAACTTGCTAGACAATTGCCCATAAATAAAGATACAGATTTATTGCTTGACGAATGGAGATTACTACAACTTGAAAAAAATACTAAAGGATCTGCTGACTACCGAATAGATTTATATTGGCAACACTATTTTGATAAAAAATTAATTGCTAAAGAAGAAAAATATCCTAGGTTAGGTGATTAAAGCTGCTCTATCCTTAATACATGGGAGTGCTGATGTAGAGAGAAGTTTTTCTTCTTCTAGTCGAATGCTTATTGAAGATCGTGCTGCAATGTCTGAAAGAACATTAAATTCTTTATTGACAATAAAAGATACATTAATGCATTATAACTATAAACCACATTTGATTTTAATTACCAAAGAATTGATTAAAATAGCAAGGGGAGCATATAGACATTATCAAGATTTTTTAAATGAACCTTAAGAGAGTAGTTAGTATTTTGTGCGTTCTGTCCAAATTTTTACACGGTGGCAAGGGGTGAATTCTACATAAATTGAGTATTTTACCGTATGAACATAAATTGTAAATTTTATTTGTGTGTGCATAAAACTTCTGATCAGGAAAAATATATTTTATTAAAAAAAAAATAGATGATATAAAAGGTGTTAACCTTTTCATTTTTTTAAAAGGGGATCAGGTTGTAAAACCTAACCTTACTCTTAAAAATTCAATTTTTATCTTTTATGATGTAATTTTAGATAATCAGTCACCAATCCGTGAGTTCTTCACAATGGGTAGACATTCTGGTGCTAGCTCAATATTTTATTTGGCACAAACTTATTCTAAGATACCAAAACAGTTGATGCGAGATAATTCAAACTTTTTAATAATACTTAAACAAGATGATAATAATTCGATGATCATTCATCCGCAGATATGAATTTCTTAGAATTTAGAAAAATTTCCCATTTTTTAATACACGTCCTCAACTACGGGGTTATGACAAAGCTACCGATAAACTTAAAATATCAGATTTTCCTGTAACTGTTAGTCATGGTAATTTAAATATACTTGATAATTACTATCCATGGACTGTGGGTCTTTGGTCATTATTATGTGAGAAAGAACCAAAAAATACAACCATAGCTGATATGGAATCATATTATGATATTTTAAAAATAACTAAAGCTCATTTAAAAGCAGATGGGAAACCCAAGACATCAAGATACTTTAAATGGGTGAACGTTGTTAAACCTTTATATGAGCGTATGAAAATTGAGGAAAACCAGTTAAATGTTGAAATAACCAAAATTGCCAATTCTAAACTGAATACACCCTTGCGATTAAATTTAAAATCATTTGATGACTATATATCTAGCTCCAACGCTAAACAAAAGAAGATTCATAACAATACAACTATAAGAAATGAATCTTTTGAGTTTAACCCAACACCAGTTGATCCAACATTTAAAGAACCTCCAATTGAGGAATTATTTAAGTTTAGTTTATCATCAAATATTAAGAAAGGTTCCGGTCTATATAAAGACGTAGTACTACAAACACAATTAGTTTATTATGATGATTCAAACGAGTTGGTAACTAGATTAAATATTTTAACATCATCTCGAAGTGCCGGTAATACTGGTGTAAATAATGAAATTATTTCAATTTTAGAAAAATTGCGTGAGCTGGATATTATAGTTTAATGACTACGTTAGAAAATATAGCAAATGAGCTACACCGACCAGCAAGAAAAATATTTACTAGGCGCACTGTTATAACAGGGCCTAAAGATAATCTTTGGCAGGCTGATTTATTAGATGTGCAATCTCATTCTAAACAAAATTATGGTTTTAAATACATCCTAGTTGTTATAGATACATATACAAAATATGTATGGGTTGAATCATTGAAAAATAAAACAACAAAAGAATGCACAAGAGGTATGTTAAATATATTTAAAAAAGCCAAACCAAAATTATTACAGACAGATAATGGTACAGAGTTTTACAATAAATAATTTCAAGATTTAATGAAAAAACATAAAATTAAACATTATAGTACGTATAGTGTTATAAAATGTTCAATTGGTGAACGTGTAATAGAAACTCTTAAAAATAATATATATAAACATTTCACTGCCACAGGTACATGGAACTGGTATAATACAATATCAAAAATTATACATAATTATAATAATACAAAACATAGGACAATCAAATGTACACCACATGAAGCCAGAATCAATGCATGTAAAATCCAACCAGTTATGCAATTAAAAAATAAATCAATATATATGCCAAAATTTAAAGTAAACGATAAAGTAAGAATATCAAAATATAAACATATATTTAGTAAAGGATATACTCCAAATTGGACAACAGAAATTTTTACCGTTTCAAAAATTTTACAAACTAGCCCTATAACTTATCAATTAAAGGATGAATCAGATAACATAATTTTGAGCAGTTTTTAAGAACAAGAAATTAAATTAACCGATTTTCCAAACACCTTTCCAATTAACCGAGTTATAAAAAAAGTTAAAAATAAAATGCTGGTCAAATGGTTAGGTTTTGATTCAAGTCAAAACTCATGGATATCATCGACAGATATATCAAAATAGTCACACGAATTAAATGTTATTATTAAAAATGCTATTTATTTTAATAAATTATTTACTTTTTCAAAGAAATTTTATTTTGTTATATTTTGTAGTTTATAATAACCATGGTTAATACTGTCCCTCATATTAACATGATGATTAACACATAATTTATCAAGCTTATACATTTTTCTTGCTAAAATTAATATAAAAGTACTGTATACATACCATAAATATCAGATGTGTAGCTAGATCTAATAAAATTTTTTTTTTCCAATTTTAATTTATTTAATTTTTTATTTATTAGAATAATTGAAACCTAATGTTTAGACAATACTGTGTAGTTTTTAACCATAACTGTATATGTGAAATACACATAATATTTTTGTGACAAGGCAAAATAGGTTTATAATGAGTGTGTAAGCTCACTGTGTTAACACAGATAATAAGTGTCTGCTGTATGATTATCCTGTCTTAAACATTGTGTAATAATCAACATACAAATGGTAACCCACAAACAAGGGACAATAGGGATACAGATTTAATACAAAATGTAATACTCCTTGTACAATTAGTATACAATATTATCTCAAAATATAATTTGGTTAGTAGATTTAAATTATATCACACAGTTTTAAAATTAAATTTTAAATATTACATTATTATAATTATTATAAGAGTAGGTATAAAAGCAATAATGATCATACATGTAATAATATCAATAGAAAAAAAAAAAAATAATAATAATAACAAAAACAAGCAAATTATTATCATTTTACATCAATTGGTTCTGGTTTACCACAATATTTCAATTATTTAATAATTACAATATCCACTAAAATATAATACAATATAATGTATAGAAAAGATAATATACATGATAATATTTTCAAAATGTGATTTTAACAAAATATGATCATATTTATTATTGTTTAGTTTAATTTATATTGTCCATATGCTAGTGTAAAAATATCACATATAATACAATTTTAAACATAATGTAGTATTAGTTAATTCTTTGTATTTGATACAAATATAAACAGATAGATGGCGTTAATAGTGTATAAATACAATTTAAATATTACATTATTATAAAAGAGTATAAAAGCAATAATGATCTAACATGTAATATTATCAATAAAAAAAAAAAAAATAAATAAATAAATTATTAACATTTTTCATCAACAGGTATATTACAATATTTTAATTATTTAATAACTTCAATATCCACTAAAATATAATGTATTGGAAAGAAACTCAATCAAAGACGATTACAATAAAATGTACAGTTTATCATCATTTACACACTATATAATTTTTTCAACATAATATATTATTAGGTTATTCTTTATATTTGATACAAATATAAACAGATAGATGGCGATAATGGTGTATAAAATAAAAATTTATATGTGTGAACCCGAGTATACACATTATACAGAATGTATGATTAAGTGTGTGCATTTTTGTGCACATATTTATCATTTTTATTTTATACACAATTATTGCCATCTATCTGTTTAGTAATTGTTGATAATTATATTTATAAAATGTGATTATATTTGATATTGTTTAGTTTAATTTATAATGCCCATATGGTAGTGTGCAAATACCACCTTTTAATATAACCCGTTTATCATCATTTGCACTCAATATAATTTTTTTCACTGTTTTTGAATATACATGATGTTTGGTTAACTGTATTGAATTAATATCACAGCATTTACTAATTTGATTAAATTCATCTTTTTGTGTATCAACATTTTGGGAACTGAACGTGGATAAAATATCTAAATAATGGTCAACCGTCATATACTTATCCCTAACGTATTTTTTAACACCTTTTGCTTTTTTGTGTTCAATACCACCCACTGTATATGCATATAGTTTGGGCCTTAGTGTTACAAACTGGGTCATAATCTCACTTTTTAGTTCATCCTTAAAAAAACCAGGGATGTCTTTATGTTTATTACTGAAACAAAAGTGATTAATTGGAAAATTAGAAGTATCAAAGTGATCCATTAAATCAAATTTGTTTACTAAATGATATATATTTTCACTTGAATTTGGGATAATGCGTATGTCATTATCGTTGCAACCTAAAGTACGTACAATAAAATGACTATCATAAGACAAATTATGGAAATAAACTGGAACAAATTTAGGATTTTGTGCCAAAAAATTACACTCTAAACATAATGGTCTTAAATATTTACCCGTTAAATGTGAGTGGTCTCTAACTTCCAATACGGTTTCACTATTAAATAGCCTTAAACAATGTACACATTTTGTTGAATTAATATACTGTGTTTCTTCCTTTTTTGTTAATTTAAATATTTAATCATTAATTTATTAGTCTTATACAAACAATAGATTTTTGTGGAAATGTCAATTAATAAACCACTATGTTTATATTTCAAATTTTTCACGTCTTATCCGCTCGCAAACTACTTTACATGGTCATTCGGTATATTATTGTAAACGGTGCTTCACATCATTCGATGACCAAAGTCTAAAATATAAGTTAAGCGGACAGCTAGCTCTTCAACAGCATAAACTCATTTGCGGGTCACATAAGCCCATTCTACCAATAATGCCCGAAATCGGTACAAAGCTCGAATTCAATGCATGGAAAAACGCACAACGGCATCCATTTACTATTTACGCTGATTTCGAAGCGCTACTAGTAAAAGATAATGAACATAAGGGGGAACATACAACTATAACACATAGACATAAACCTATGAGATATGGATTTGTAGTCAAGGTGTCCGATGACGTACCGTTAGAGTTGCTTGAGCAGTTTAATATACTAATAACACCGGTTATTTATCGTGGTAGTGAAAGTCAAGAGGAGGTTGCCAAGCATTTTGTTGATAATATAGTTGAAGTGGACATCAAAATTGAAGAATTGTTAAAAACAAATGTCCCTATATATATATGGGTGATGAAGATACGCGTAGGCATAATGAAAGTACAAATTGTAATTTTTGTAAATGTAGCTTCGATTTAATCGAAAAAGTCCGCGACCACTGCCACCTTACAGGTAAATTTAGGCGATCATTATGTTTTAAATGTAATCTTGATTTAAAACAGCCTAAATTTGTACCATGCTTCCTTCACAACTTGTCTAATTATGATGCCCATTTCATAGTTACCGAATTAGGTTATGATGCAAAAACTATAAACGTTATCCCTAACAGCGAGAAAAAATTTATATAATTTTCGAAATATATCAGTAAGAAATTTACAATACGATTCGTAGATACGTGTAGGTTTATGCCATCTAAGTTGGAAAGTTTGGCTAAAAATCTATTGACGCCAGATTTTTCCCAATTTCGAGAAACATTGAAACATTTTTCTGTGGAAGATATGCCACTTGTTTCCCGGAAGGGTGTATATCCATATGAGTATACGGATGCATGGTGTAAGTTGAATGATACGCGTTTACCAGCACATGCAGATTTTTATAGTACACTGATAGAAGAGGGTGTCAAAAAAGAAGATTACGAACACGCTATGAAGGTATGGGATCACTTTCAATGTCGAACGCTTGGTGATTATTCCGATTTGTACCTGAAAATCGATGTATTGTTGTTGGCCGACGTTTTTGAAAACTTTCGCGACCTATGTATGAATACATACAATTTGGATCCGGCATTTTATTATACCGCTCCAGGATTCAGTTTCGATTGTATGTTAAAATATACATCAGTGAAATTGGATCTTTTAACTGATTACGAAATGTTGCTGTGTATTGAAAATGGTACGTAAATTTACAGCTATAATTTTTCAAGAGTTTGTAAAAATAATTATTTTCTATAGGCATTCGTGGAGGATTGGTGCAGGCTAGCATGCGGCATGCGAAGGCAAATAATCATAAAGTTCCCGATTATGACGAAACCAAACCAGACTCATGGCTTGTATATCAGGATTGTAATTTGTAAGTATATATATATATATATATTTCAATTTAAAATATCGTATTTTATTTTAGGCAATAACCTATACGGATGGGCCATGTCAGAGTACATGCCATTTGGTGGTTTTAAGTGGGTTGAAGCTAAGCTCGACGGATTAAATGATTTAGACGAAACGTCTCACATCGGTCGAATATATGAGGTTGACGTGAGGTATCCGGTAGAATTGCACGACCAGCATAATGATTTTCCTTTTCTTCCCCAAAACCGAATACCTGCGGGTTCCAAAGTAAAAAAGCTGATGGCAACATTCGAATCAAAGAAGAATTATATTTTACATTACCGTAATCTGCAGCAAGCTATCAAAAACGGATTGATAGTTGAAAAGGTAAATTTTTTTTTTTATATTATATTATAGGTATACAGAGTCATACAATTCAATCAGTCACCGTGGTTAAAAGAAATATATTAAATTAAACACGGAGATGAGGAAGAGAGCTTTGAATGATTTTGAAAAAGATTTCTTTAAGCTTATGAATAATGCGATTTTCGGTATTTATAAATATAGTGTTTCAATGATTGTACACTAATGATTTTAAAATTGTATAGGGAAAACCATGGAACAGGTGCGACGTAGAATAAAAATCGAGCTGGTATCGAGTAATACTAGAGTACAGAAACTTATAAATTTAACTACATTCAAACACGCAAAATCATATAATGAAAACCTGAGCGCGATATCATTAGAGAACAAAATTATAAAATTCAATAAACCTATCTATATAGGTGAGTTTATTTCGTAGATATATCCTAATTTTTATTTAATATTTATTATTGTATTAACAGGCCTCGCCGTTTTGGACATCAGTAAGACTTTAATGTACGATTACCACTACAACGTGATGAAAAAACATTATGGTGATAAACTACAGCTCATGTACACTGATACAGGTTTGTTGTTATTACAACATTAACTTATTTGTATTTAATTTATTTATTTTCATAGATTCGTTGGTGTACAATATCCAAATATATGACTTTTACGAAGATTTAATAAATAATGCCAACTTACTTGATCGGATGGACACGTCCAACTTGCCACAAGACCATCCATGTTATATCGCAGAAAGAAAAAAAATACCCGGTTTGTTTTCTGATGAGACAAATGGACTTATAATGACGGAGTTTTGCGCGCTTCGTGCAAAATCGTATGCGTATAAAATCGAAGGAAGGAGAAAGGAAGAGATTAAGGCAAAGGGCATTAGGGGTTATGTGTTAAAGAAGCATATGACATTCGATGATCATAAACGATGTCTGTTTGATGATATGAACTTGGTGGCGAATAGACGATCGAACATGTCTATACGGGCATTTAATCACCAACTGACTACGATTCGAACCAACAAAATTACTTTCAACAATTATGATGATAAGAGGTATACATTAAATAATAAAGTGCATACCTTAGCCCATGGACATTATAGAATAGAGTAAGTTTTAAATATTTAAAAAAATATTTTTTCTAATATTTTAAAATTTTTATAGGGATATAGAGTTGGCTGAGAACGAATATATTTTAGTCATTATGTATATTTGAAATGTAGTGTTAATACTATTTATATTTTTATTTGTATTTTTTTTTTTTTTTTGTAAAGGTTAGGCATAAACATAAAACTCTTTGTTAAAAATAAAATATGATATTTATTTAAATTGAAAAAAAAATGAAAATAAAAATGTATACAAATTTTAAGAATTATTTACAAACCATTTTTTAAATGCAAATACTTTATACAATGTACATTTTGTAGGATTAAATTCCGTATGGAAAATTCAGCGAGGTAGTGCTTCGTCATAAGTTATTTAAAATAAATTTTTTGGTTTCACTATCCCGAGAACCTCCAAACACGTTCATGTCCGTAGAACGACTAATGAGCGCAATATAATGTTTTTACATGGTGGGTATAAATCCAACTATTGTGTGTAGAATCAAAACCCCTCCATTTTAGAAACATCTGCTTCCCCCTCCTACGAATTATTTTTTTTATTAAATATTCGTTTGGATAATTTGTTTTAAATATTTCTTCAGAGTAAAAACAACCAGCGATCGGTTTCCTGTATAATCTTGTAATTGATATGTAACTGGTGTTGTTTAATTAATTTTGATAATTTTAAATATTTCTGTCGACCAATTTGGTAAATAACCTTTTGTAAATACTCCTTTATATATACTAATGCGAACGTAATCACCAATGTTAAATTTAATTTTTCCATCAATAATTTTACGTTTTTTATATTCACTGATGATGGATCCGCATCAGCTTGCACAGGCGTCATCCCTATTGTTCTATGTTTTGAAGTGTTGTATTCGTCAATTGATGAAGGTAAAATAGAAACCCATTCGTGTGATCCTTATGCTGTAAACTGTCTATACATTTTTTCTTTTAATGTACGGTTGAAACGTTCTACTATACAAGCTCTCATGACACTAATCGTCGAATATTTATGTATTCTATATTTAGACATGAACGCGTCAAATGATGAATTGTAAAATTCTTTGCCATTGTCAACCTACAAAAGTTTGGGGGAGCGTTTGAGCAGTATTTTTGACAATGCATTTGAAACTTCTTTAGCGGTTTTTGATTTTAATAGCAATGCCCAATCGAATTTTGTAAAACAATCTATGATATACAGAATATACTTGTACCCCTTATTTTTTTTCGAATATGGTATCATTTCTACCATGACTGCCTGTAATAAATCGTTTTTACTATATACATTAACTCTGTGTCTTGTATAATTTTTTCATGCAGGTTTGTGTAGTTCGATCGCTATATCGCATTTAGATATTTGGAATACGTTTTATTAAACCAGCGTTACGCAATTCTTCAAAAATCGAAAGTATTTCATTGGAAACACCAGTATTACCAGCTGCTTTGCTTCTGATAAATCGTTTTCTGAATAATCTTTTGGAATTTTCGTAAATATTAAACTATTAAGACCCGGTGTTAACGGGTACGAAGTATCTTCAATAGTCAATGTATTGTCAACAAGTTTTATTTTTTTTTTACCTAAATGTATATCATCATTTATTTATATTTTAGATCCGTACATTTTGTCTCTATTGGAAGAATCTAACAAGTCTTTTACGGCTTGAGCATTTTGTAAATAATCTTCTGTATCGTTTGTAGCTTTATATTCTTGTTCTTCTTTTTTAACAATAGGTTTTGTTGTTTGAAATGTTGAAGACTTATTTCGTTTAATTTTTCTCAATAGTTCGATAATTAGGTTTAATGTTTCTGATACTAATGAATGAATATCGGCTTTTTCTTGCTTTAGTGCCGAATATTTTCTTTGGCTTTAATCAATTCTCCGAGTACTTCACCATTAGCAGCCACGTTTGCGAATGACACATTCTTATAAAAAACACTAGTTTATATAACGACAAATGTGTCAAATACGTGACGATATCGACCTTTGTCACGTTTGCAGTCTTCATTAATCACGATAAACTCAAATCTACCTTTACGCCAACATGATGTAAAAAAGTCTTTAAATATTGTATACGACATATCGCCAGAGCAATGCTCCATGTAAACATGTTTTAAATTGGTCTCATCTTGTTTAAATAATACGATAAAGTTAGCGTTATCACGTAAAAGTTGTTTGGGTACTTATGAATAGCTTTGAGCCAGGTAACAGACGTCTATTAGATTATGCCTAGCCCTGAAAAAGTAAGTTCGTGCGATCTTTTGGTTTCCGTGATATCATCGAATACGAAGACAGAGATTGACAAAGCTTCTTCGGGAGCAATAACTTTTTCGTTTTCGTAAAACGTAAATAATTGTACTCCCGAAATATCTGATAAAATATCACTCAAAATTTTATATTTCGGTTTATCTAATGTTTTAGAATATATGTAAACGTTATGAAATCGTATTCTATTTATATTGGTTAGTAAAGCAAAAATTAAGTTTGTTTTTCCGCAGCCCGATGGACCGACAATAAGTACCTATATCGTATTGGGAAGCAGCGTTCCATGCCTATAGTTCAGAAAAGATGTAGGTGAGTCAACGTTTTCAACTGTGAGTTTTATTTTTTGTTCAATGAATTTCATTTTGATATAAATATCGGTGTTACAATGAGAATGTCATGAGTACAAAATGTCACTCGTTCGAAGAAACAACAAGAATAAAGGTGGAGGACTCATCAACACACTTTAAATAGATTGCCGATCGAACTTCACTACCTGGTAAAACTAGAGAGGATGTTATAAAAACTATATTATTTCATTCATTCATTCTTTATAGGCTATCAATATTGTGGACTTGGTACAAATTTAAAAAAACGTTTAGCTCGGGGAGATAAAGGTATAAACCCCTTTAGACTCTGCTTCTAGAGAGCACGATATCGCGTACGACCGTAGTAACTCTATCACAGATCTGTAATGATATATACATTACTATATATCATTATTTTTAATTTTAATAAAATGTCTATATAGCTGCACAAACATAGATAAACCAAACATACATTATCATGAACTAAATTACTTTTATATTTGAAAAAATAATATTATTTGATTATTTGTACGGCTACACAAACATTGATTAGCCAGTAAAATGATTCTGTTATCGTGAGATAAAAATAATCATTTAATGAATTAATAGATCAAATTAGTATTTTTCATGAGAATATTACAGTTCTGTTATAATGATGGATCGTATATACTAATATACTTTTGGTTCATAATAAAAATTGCAAATTACAAACATTCAATCATTCCATTACAATATTTTAATACAATTTAATATTATACAAACTTCATATTAAGATTTAAAGTAGCTTAGTTTTACATGTACCTTTTTTGTTTGGATATTATCCCGGACGGAATTTACAATGTTCCGTTTACTACGTATTTAAATCTTTTTATCTAAAATGGCTGGATCAATCGTAGACAACGCAGAATTCTATACGAAGATTTACAAATACGTGCCGCCGCCGACACCTCCTGCATTTCTTCTCGATTCCACCAACCACACCGTACCTACACTTCAACTACCGCAAGTTCATCCACATCGGTGTCGATCCAACTGACAAATTTGATGTACGTATTCATATAATTACTTCATCGAGTTATGTGAATATTAGCCCGGACTTTAAAACGTATATTCTCACTGATGGGTCTTATCCTATCATTCATATTAGATCATATGGTAAAATATAAACGAACCACATTTCTGGAAACCGATATCTTGAAATTAACTAGCATGGAGTACGCTGGAGAGAATGTATTAGTAATTGAATCGAAAAATCAAGAAGGATGTCGAGTACTATTGAATCGGGCAGACGTAATGGAGTTGCAGAAATTAGAGCATTGTATTTTCGATAGTATCACACAAAAATGCGCAATTATACAACCGAAAATTTTAAATCAAGTTGAAGAGTATGGCGCGTATATAGATGACATTTCCGCAAAAGCACCACCGGAAAATGTCGAAGATATGGTAATTTTCATAGAAAACGCTCAAGTCTATCAGAACATATCGACCAATCCTATTTATGCCAATCAACTCAAAATGATATGAGGTTGACATAGCGTACCCAAAATAGCTACATGATGAACACAATGATTTGCCTTTCTTGCCTCAGAACGGTACACCCAAAGGTTCTAAAAGTAATTTAGCTTGTGTAGTTTACTATATTACATTATTAATAACACAGTTAAATATAATTGACAGTTTTATACAGTGCCTACATTGATATTATATGGTTTTGTGGTTTTGGATAACAAATGTAAGTTTCTATATTTTTTTTTTAATATGCCAATTATATAATATAGTACCTAAAAAGTTGGGGATGGATAGGGTGAGCAAAGCCCAGTCTCTTAGATACCTACGTGATTTTTACTTATATTTGGGGCTTCAGGTTAAAAGAAAATTAGAAAACTTTGTTTTAACAATTATTTTGGTATCTATTACAGTTCTTGTGTAGTTGTTACTCTTCAGTAGTTATTGTACTGGGATTATATTTTTATCTAAGAGAACATTTTTAATTTTTATAGTGAAAATAATAAAATTGTCTTACAACATATTTTGGTTTGGCTTATTGTGTTGTTTAGTATAGGCCGTTTCATGATTATATTATCTATAGCCTTATATATGGTTTAAAGCCTATGTAATGTAATATAATTAATAAATATATTCTCACTAAAGCAAATTTGTGTTAAAAATATAAAAAAATATGTTTTTACAAATAAAAATAAAATATAATATCACAGAACAATAACGAAATTAATGATAATAAGTAGGGATGTGGCTATATGCTAAAATATCTAAATGTAATTTTTGACAATGTTTTATTGATAACTAATAATTAGATGTGTATGGTATGTCATGACGTGTGAGTCGATCAATTGTTAAATTTATAAAAAAAAAAATATTAAACAATGTGTGAAGAATGTTATGATGAAATAAGGTCAATGAGGAGATCTGTAATTGTTGGGCATCACTTATTTTGAACAATTTCGACCACTGACTAGGACTATAATAAGCTATAAAGTTAAGCGAGTAACATTTTTTTTTAAACATACATACATATTAATTATTATTATTTTTTAGTAATTATGATATACACAAAAACTGTAGTAGATACCAAAAATAATTGTCAAAACAAAGTTTTCTAATTTTTTTTTTAACTTGAAGCCCCAAATATAAATAAAAATCACGTATCTAAGAGACTGGGCTTTGCTCACCCTATCCATCCCCAACATTTTAGGTACTATATTATAAAATTGGCATATTAAAAAAAAAATATAGAAACTTACATTTGTTATCCAAAACCACAAAACAATATAATATCAATGTAGGCACTGTATAAAACTGTCAATTATAGTTAACTGTATTATTAATAATGTAATATAGTAAACTACGTGTTTAAATATGTTATAGACACAAGCTAAATAGTTACTTTCTATAGTCTATACCAGGGGTCTCCAAACTTTTTTATTCAAGGGCCACAAAAAATATCAAATGCTCTTAGCGGGCCAAAAGTTTATTAACACATATAACTTTTTAAATTACACATGAGTTCCTTTAGATGTCTATATTTTATTTACCGTTCTATTGGTGCTACGGGCCAGTTAAAACTTGTTAGCGGGCCGTAGTTTGGGAGACCCTGGTCTATACCATACAGAAAAATGCTAAATGGGTATGTAAGTGA
Organism: Schizaphis graminum; assembly: GCA_020882235.1. NCBI lineage: Eukaryota > Metazoa > Arthropoda > Insecta > Hemiptera > Aphididae > Schizaphis > Schizaphis graminum. The sequence goes on along the minus strand of CM037033.1, from coordinate 23,754,882 downwards.
TGGTAGGTACAAATGTTATGATGGAAGCACATAATTCTTTGGCTACCAAATTAAAAAAATGACATTCCATATATTTTTGTATTAAAGTCTATATGAAATAGCTTTCATCTATGTGCATCGTAAGAGTGTACTATATCAGATTTACTAGAAGTCTTAGAAGTTTTAATTGTATACTGGTTATTCTCCTAGTTTTTATTTGATTATATATAAATAGTTGTGTATAAATAGTCATACAGAAATAATTTGATCCTGTATCGTGAGATAAAAATAATCATTTACTGAATTAATAGATCAAATTAGTATTTTTCATGAGAATATTACAGTTCTGTTATAATGATGGATCGTATATAATATATACTTTTGGGTCATTATAAAAATTGCAAATTACAAACATTCAATCATTCCATTACAATATTTGGATACATATTAATTTTATATACGATTAGTATTAAATTTTAAATTGGCTATAACATCATATTTTAATATATTTCTATCTCTAATCTATTTTTTTTTTTTTTTTTTTTTTTTATTGTATTTAGGAGTATCGGCCTTTAAGACCAGCCCTACAAGTATAAACATCTCCACCTATTCCTATCCTTTGCTGCTTCTCTCTATTGCAGGCCGGCTTTTATTCTTCCGACTTAATTGATAATACAATCTTCCTATCATAGGCGAGTTCTAACTAAGGGTCGTTTTACTGCTGGGTTGTTTTCGATTAGTGTCCTCATAACTGATCCCTGTTCCTCCACGCGTGCCCTGCCAATTTCAGTGTTCTGATTGAGATTTCTATTGTAATGTCAGAGCGTTGAAAAAGGTCCTGGAGTTCTTTATTATGTCGTTTCCTCCATTCACCGGTTTGTTCATCCTTGCATAGTCCAAAAATCTTTCTCAGAATTTTCCTTTCGAAAACCTGCAACCTCATTTGTTCCGCTTTCCTGAGAGGCCAAGTCTCTGATCCGTATAATACTATTAGGCGTATCAATGTCATTTATATCTGTACTCTAAGATTTTTCAAAGCAGCTTTAGTTTTCAATATTTTTCATAACCCATAATAGCAGGCATTCCCTTTTTCGAGTCTAGTATCGATTTCTAAATTAAATATCAGTAGTTACTACTGAGCCTAAATAGCTAAAGTGGCACACTCTTTTAAAGTTGTGGTTTTCTACTTCCATTATTTCACCATGTCGGTAATTGACCTCCCTTCTATTCACTTATACAGATATAATTTGATTCTGTTATCGTGTGATAAATATAATCATTTAATGATTTAATAGATCAAGTTAGTATTTTTCATGAGAATATTACAGTTCTGTTATAATGATGGATCGTATATACTAATATACTTTTGGTTCATAATAAAAATTGCAAATTACAAACATTCAATAATTCCATTACAATATTTGGATACAATTTAATATTATACAAACTTCATATTAAGATTTAAAGTAGCTTAGTTTTACATGTACCTTTTTTGTTTGGATATTATCCCGGACGGAATTTACAATGTTCCGTTTACTACGTATTTAAATCTTTTTATCTAAAATGGCTGGATCAATCGTAGACAACGCAGAATTCTATACGAAGATTTACAAATACGTGCCGCCGCCGACACCTCCTGCATTTCTTCTCGATTCCACCAACCACACCGTACCTACACTTCAACTACCGCAAGTTCATCCACATCGGTGTCGATCCAACTGACAAATTTGATGTACGTATTCATATAATTACTTCATCGAGTTATGTGAATATTAGCCCGGACTTTAAAACGTATATTCTCACTGATGGGTCTTATCCTATCATTCATATTAGATCATATGGTAAAATATAAACGAACCACATTTCTGGAAACCGATATCTTGAAATTAACTAGCATGGAGTACGCTGGAGAGAATGTATTAGTAATTGAATCGAAAAATCAAGAAGGATGTCGAGTACTATTGAATCGGGCAGACGTAATGGAGTTGCAGAAATTAGAGCATTGTATTTTCGATAGTATCACACAAAAATGCGCAATTATACAACCGAAAATTTTAAATCAAGTTGAAGAGTATGGCGCGTATATAGATGACATTTCCGCAAAAGCACCACCGGAAAATGTCGAAGATATGGTAATTTTCATAGAAAACGCTCAAGTCTATCAGAACATATCGACCAATCCTATTTATGCCAATCAACTTAAAATGATATGAGGTTGACATAGCGTACCCAAAATAGCTACATGATGAACACAATGATTTGCCTTTCTTGCCTCAGAACGGTACACCCAAAGGTTCTAAAAGTAATTTAGCTTGTGTAGTTTACTATATTACATTATTAATAACACAGTTAAATATAATTGACAGTTTTATACAGTGCCTACATTGATATTATATGGTTTTGTGGTTTTGGATAACAAATGTAAGTTTCTATATTTTTTTTTTAATATGCCAATTATATAATATAGTACCTAAAAAGTTGGGGATGGATAGGGTGAGCAAAGCCCAGTCTCTTAGATACCTACGTGATTTTTACTTATATTTGGGGCTTCAGGTTAAAAGAAAATTAGAAAACTTTGTTTTAACAATTATTTTGGTATCTATTACAGTTCTTGTGTAGTTGTTACTCTTCAGTAGTTATTGTACTGGGATTATATTTTTATCTAAGAGAACATTTTTAATTTTTATAGTGAAAATAATAAAATTGTCTTACAACATATTTTGGTTTGGCTTATTGTGTTGTTTAGTATAGGCCGTTTCATGATTATATTATCTATAGCCTTATATATGGTTTAAAGCCTATGTAATGTAATATAATTAATAAATATATTCTCACTAAAGCAAATTTGTGTTAAAAATATAAAAAAATATGTTTTTACAAATAAAAATAAAATATAATATCACAGAACAATAACGAAATTAATGATAATAAGTAGGGATGTGGCTATATGCTAAAATATCTAAATGTAATTTTTGACAATGTTTTATTGATAACTAATAATTAGATGTGTATGGTATGTCATGACGTGTGAGTCGATCAATTGTTAAATTTATAAAAAAAAAAATATTAAACAATGTGTGAAGAATGTTATGATGAAATAAGGTCAATGAGGAGATCTGTAATTGTTGGGCATCACTTATTTTGAACAATTTCGACCACTGACTAGGACTATAATAAGCTATAAAGTTAAGCGAGTAACATTTTTTTTTAAACATACATACATATTAATTATTATTATTTTTTAGTAATTATGATATACACAAAAACTGTAGTAGATACCAAAAATAATTGTCAAAACAAAGTTTTCTAATTTTTTTTTTAACTTGAAGCCCCAAATATAAATAAAAATCACGTATCTAAGAGACTGGGCTTTGCTCACCCTATCCATCCCCAACATTTTAGGTACTATATTATAAAATTGGCATATTAAAAAAAAAATATAGAAACTTACATTTGTTATCCAAAACCACAAAACAATATAATATCAATGTAGGCACTGTATAAAACTGTCAATTATAGTTAACTGTATTATTAATAATGTAATATAGTAAACTACGTGTTTAAATATGTTATAGACACAAGCTAAATAGTTACTTTCTATAGTCTATACCAGGGGTCTCCAAACTTTTTTATTCAAGGGCCACAAAAAATATCAAATGCTCTTAGCGGGCCAAAAGTTTATTAACACATATAACTTTTTAAATTACACATGAGTTCCTTTAGATATCTATATTTTATTTACCGTTCTATTGGTGCTACGGGCCAGTTAAAACTTGTTAGCGGGCCGTAGTTTGGGGGACCCTGGTCTATACCATACAGAAAAATGCTAAATGGGTATGTAAGTGATGGTAGGTACAAATGTTATGATGGAAGCACATAATTCTTTGGCTACCAAATTAAAAAAATGACATTCCATATATTTTTGTATTAAAGTCTATATGAAATAGCTTTCATCTATGTGCATCGTAAGAGTGTACTATATCAGATTTACTAGAAGTCTTAGAAGTTTTAATTGTATACTGGTTATTCTCCTAGTTTTTATTTGATTATATATAAATAGTTGTGTATAAATAGTCATACAGAAATAATTTGATCCTGTATCGTGAGATAAAAATAATCATTTACTGAATTAATAGATCAAATTAGTATTTTTCATGAGAATATTACAGTTCTGTTATAATGATGGATCGTATATAATATATACTTTTGGGTCATTATAAAAATTGCAAATTACAAACATTCAATCATTCCATTACAATATTTGGATACATATTAATTTTATATACGATTAGTATTAAATTTTAAATTGGCTATAACATCATATTTTAATATATTTCTATCTCTAATCTATTTTTTTTTTTTTTTTTTTTTTTTTATTGTATTTAGGAGTATCGGCCTTTAAGACCAGCCCTACAAGTATAAACATCTCCACCTATTCCTATCCTTTGCTGCTTCTCTCTATTGCAGGCCGGCTTTTATTCTTCCGACTTAATTGATAATACAATCTTCCTATCATAGGCGAGTTCTAACTAAGGGTCGTTTTACTGCTGGGTTGTTTTCGATTAGTGTCCTCATAACTGATCCCTGTTCCTCCACGCGTGCCCTGCCAATTTCAGTGTTCTGATTGAGATTTCTATTGTAATGTCAGAGCGTTGAAAAAGGTCCTGGAGTTCTTTATTATGTCGTTTCCTCCATTCACCGGTTTGTTCATCCTTGCATAGTCCAAAAATCTTTCTCAGAATTTTCCTTTCGAAAACCTGCAACCTCATTTGTTCCGCTTTCCTGAGAGGCCAAGTCTCTGATCCGTATAATACTATTAGGCGTATCAATGTCATATATATCTGTACTCTAAGATTTTTCAAAGCAGCTTTAGTTTTCAATATTTTTCATAACCCATAATAGCAGGCATTCCCTTTTTCGAGTCTAGTATCGATTTCTAAATTAAATATCAGTAGTTACTACTGAGCCTAAATAGCTAAAGTGGCACACTCTTTTAAAGTTGTGGTTTTCTACTTCCATTATTTCACCATGTCGGTAATTGACCTCCCTTCTATTCACTTATACAGATATAATTTGATTCTGTTATCGTGTGATAAATATAATCATTTAATGATTTAATAGATCAAGTTAGTATTTTTCATGAGAATATTACAGTTCTGTTATAATGATGGATCGTATATACTAATATACTTTTGGTTCATAATAAAAATTGCAAATTACAAACATTCAATAATTCCATTACAATATTTGGATACAATTTAATATTATACAAACTTCATATTAAGATTTAAAGTAGCTTAGTTTTACATGTACCTTTTTTGTTTGGATATTATCCCGGACGGAATTTACAATGTTCCGTTTACTACGTATTTAAATCTTTTTATCTAAAATGGCTGGATCAATCGTAGACAACGCAGAATTCTATACGAAGATTTACAAATACGTGCCGCCGCCGACACCTCCTGCATTTCTTCTCGATTCCACCAACCACACCGTACCTACACTTCAACTACCGCAAGTTCATCCACATCGGTGTCGATCCAACTGACAAATTTGATGTACGTATTCATATAATTACTTCATCGAGTTATGTGAATATTAGCCCGGACTTTAAAACGTATATTCTCACTGATGGGTCTTATCCTATCATTCATATTAGATCATATGGTAAAATATAAACGAACCACATTTCTGGAAACCGATATCTTGAAATTAACTAGCATGGAGTACGCTGGAGAGAATGTATTAGTAATTGAATCGAAAAATCAAGAAGGATGTCGAGTACTATTGAATCGGGCAGACGTAATGGAGTTGCAGAAATTAGAGCATTGTATTTTCGATAGTATCACACAAAAATGCGCAATTATACAACCGAAAATTTTAAATCAAGTTGAAGAGTATGGCGCGTATATAGATGACATTTCCGCAAAAGCACCACCGGAAAATGTCGAAGATATGGTAATTTTCATAGAAAACGCTCAAGTCTATCAGAACATATCGACCAATCCTATTTATGCCAATCAACTCAAAATGATATGAGGTTGACATAGCGTACCCAAAATAGCTACATGATGAACACAATGATTTGCCTTTCTTGCCTCAGAACGGTACACCCAAAGGTTCTAAAAGTAATTTAGCTTGTGTAGTTTACTATATTACATTATTAATAACACAGTTAAATATAATTGACAGTTTTATACAGTGCCTACATTGATATTATATGGTTTTGTGGTTTTGGATAACAAATGTAAGTTTCTATATTTTTTTTTTAATATGCCAATTATATAATATAGTACCTAAAAAGTTGGGGATGGATAGGGTGAGCAAAGCCCAGTCTCTTAGATACCTACGTGATTTTTACTTATATTTGGGGCTTCAGGTTAAAAGAAAATTAGAAAACTTTGTTTTAACAATTATTTTGGTATCTATTACAGTTCTTGTGTAGTTGTTACTCTTCAGTAGTTATTGTACTGGGATTATATTTTTATCTAAGAGAACATTTTTAATTTTTATAGTGAAAATAATAAAATTGTCTTACAACATATTTTGGTTTGGCTTATTGTGTTGTTTAGTATAGGCCGTTTCATGATTATATTATCTATAGCCTTATATATGGTTTAAAGCCTATGTAATGTAATATAATTAATAAATATATTCTCACTAAAGCAAATTTGTGTTAAAAATATAAAAAAATATGTTTTTACAAATAAAAATAAAATATAATATCACAGAACAATAACGAAATTAATGATAATAAGTAGGGATGTGGCTATATGCTAAAATATCTAAATGTAATTTTTGACAATGTTTTATTGATAACTAATAATTAGATGTGTATGGTATGTCATGACGTGTGAGTCGATCAATTGTTAAATTTATAAAAAAAAAAATATTAAACAATGTGTGAAGAATGTTATGATGAAATAAGGTCAATGAGGAGATCTGTAATTGTTGGGCATCACTTATTTTGAACAATTTCGACCACTGACTAGGACTATAATAAGCTATAAAGTTAAGCGAGTAACATTTTTTTTTAAACATACATACATATTAATTATTATTATTTTTTAGTAATTATGATATACACAAAAACTGTAGTAGATACCAAAAATAATTGTCAAAACAAAGTTTTCTAATTTTTTTTTTAACTTGAAGCCCCAAATATAAATAAAAATCACGTATCTAAGAGACTGGGCTTTGCTCACCCTATCCATCCCCAACATTTTAGGTACTATATTATAAAATTGGCATATTAAAAAAAAAATATAGAAACTTACATTTGTTATCCAAAACCACAAAACAATATAATATCAATGTAGGCACTGTATAAAACTGTCAATTATAGTTAACTGTATTATTAATAATGTAATATAGTAAACTACGTGTTTAAATATGTTATAGACACAAGCTAAATAGTTACTTTCTATAGTCTATACCAGGGGTCTCCAAACTTTTTTATTCAAGGGCCACAAAAAATATCAAATGCTCTTAGCGGGCCAAAAGTTTATTAACACATATAACTTTTTAAATTACACATGAGTTCCTTTAGATATCTATATTTTATTTACCGTTCTATTGGTGCTACGGGCCAGTTAAAACTTGTTAGCGGGCCGTAGTTTGGGGGACCCTGGTCTATACCATACAGAAAAATGCTAAATGGGTATGTAAGTGATGGTAGGTACAAATGTTATGATGGAAGCACATAATTCTTTGGCTACCAAATTAAAAAAATGACATTCCATATATTTTTGTATTAAAGTCTATATGAAATAGCTTTCATCTATGTGCATCGTAAGAGTGTACTATATCAGATTTACTAGAAGTCTTAGAAGTTTTAATTGTATACTGGTTATTCTCCTAGTTTTTATTTGATTATATATAAATAGTTGTGTATAAATAGTCATACAGAAATAATTTGATCCTGTATCGTGAGATAAAAATAATCATTTACTGAATTAATAGATCAAATTAGTATTTTTCATGAGAATATTACAGTTCTGTTATAATGATGGATCGTATATAATATATACTTTTGGGTCATTATAAAAATTGCAAATTACAAACATTCAATCATTCCATTACAATATTTGGATACATATTAATTTTATATACGATTAGTATTAAATTTTAAATTGGCTATAACATCATATTTTAATATATTTCTATCTCTAATCTATTTTTTTTTTTTTTTTTTTTTTTTTATTGTATTTAGGAGTATCGGCCTTTAAGACCAGCCCTACAAGTATAAACATCTCCACCTATTCCTATCCTTTGCTGCTTCTCTCTATTGCAGGCCGGCTTTTATTCTTCCGACTTAATTGATAATACAATCTTCCTATCATAGGCGAGTTCTAACTAAGGGTCGTTTTACTGCTGGGTTGTTTTCGATTAGTGTCCTCATAACTGATCCCTGTTCCTCCACGCGTGCCCTGCCAATTTCAGTGTTCTGATTGAGATTTCTATTGTAATGTCAGAGCGTTGAAAAAGGTCCTGGAGTTCTTTATTATGTCGTTTCCTCCATTCACCGGTTTGTTCATCCTTGCATAGTCCAAAAATCTTTCTCAGAATTTTCCTTTCGAAAACCTGCAACCTCATTTGTTCCGCTTTCCTGAGAGGCCAAGTCTCTGATCCGTATAATACTATTAGGCGTATCAATGTCATATATATCTGTACTCTAAGATTTTTCAAAGCAGCTTTAGTTTTCAATATTTTTCATAACCCATAATAGCAGGCATTCCCTTTTTCGAGTCTAGTATCGATTTCTAAATTAAATATCAGTAGTTACTACTGAGCCTAAATAGCTAAAGTGGCACACTCTTTTAAAGTTGTGGTTTTCTACTTCCATTATTTCACCATGTCGGTAATTGACCTCCCTTCTATTCACTTATACAGATATAATTTGATTCTGTTATCGTGTGATAAATATAATCATTTAATGATTTAATAGATCAAGTTAGTATTTTTCATGAGAATATTACAGTTCTGTTATAATGATGGATCGTATATACTAATATACTTTTGGTTCATAATAAAAATTGAAAATTACAAACATTCAATAATTCCATTACAATATTTGGATACAATTTAATATTATACAAACTTCATATTAAGATTTAAAGTAGCTTAGTTTTACATGTACCTTTTTTGTTTGGATATTATCCCGGACGGAATTTACAATGTTCCGTTTACTACGTATTTAAATCTTTTTATCTAAAATGGCTGGATCAATCGTAGACAACGCAGAATTCTATACGAAGATTTACAAATACGTGCCGCCGCCGACACCTCCTGCATTTCTTCTCGATTCCACCAACCACACCGTACCTACACTTCAACTACCGCAAGTTCATCCACATCGGTGTCGATCCAACTGACAAATTTGATGTACGTATTCATATAATTACTTCATCGAGTTATGTGAATATTAGCCCGGACTTTAAAACGTATATTCTCACTGATGGGTCTTATCCTATCATTCATATTAGATCATATGGTAAAATATAAACGAACCACATTTCTGGAAACCGATATCTTGAAATTAACTAGCATGGAGTACGCTGGAGAGAATGTATTAGTAATTGAATCGAAAAATCAAGAAGGATGTCGAGTACTATTGAATCGGGCAGACGTAATGGAGTTGCAGAAATTAGAGCATTGTATTTTCGATAGTATCACACAAAAATGCGCAATTATACAACCGAAAATTTTAAATCAAGTTGAAGAGTATGGCGCGTATATAGATGACATTTCCGCAAAAGCACCACCGGAAAATGTCGAAGATATGGTAATTTTCATAGAAAACGCTCAAGTCTATCAGAACATATCGACCAATCCTATTTATGCCAATCAACTCAAAATGATATGAGGTTGACATAGCGTACCCAAAATAGCTACATGATGAACACAATGATTTGCCTTTCTTGCCTCAGAACGGTACACCCAAAGGTTCTAAAAGTAATTTAGCTTGTGTAGTTTACTATATTACATTATTAATAACACAGTTAAATATAATTGACAGTTTTATACAGTGCCTACATTGATATTATATGGTTTTGTGGTTTTGGATAACAAATGTAAGTTTCTATATTTTTTTTTTAATATGCCAATTATATAATATAGTACCTAAAAAGTTGGGGATGGATAGGGTGAGCAAAGCCCAGTCTCTTAGATACCTACGTGATTTTTACTTATATTTGGGGCTTCAGGTTAAAAGAAAATTAGAAAACTTTGTTTTAACAATTATTTTGGTATCTATTACAGTTCTTGTGTAGTTGTTACTCTTCAGTAGTTATTGTACTGGGATTATATTTTTATCTAAGAGAACATTTTTAATTTTTATAGTGAAAATAATAAAATTGTCTTACAACATATTTTGGTTTGGCTTATTGTGTTGTTTAGTATAGGCCGTTTCATGATTATATTATCTATAGCCTTATATATGGTTTAAAGCCTATGTAATGTAATATAATTAATAAATATATTCTCACTAAAGCAAATTTGTGTTAAAAATATAAAAAAATATGTTTTTACAAATAAAAATAAAATATAATATCACAGAACAATAACGAAATTAATGATAATAAGTAGGGATGTGGCTATATGCTAAAATATCTAAATGTAATTTTTGACAATGTTTTATTGATAACTAATAATTAGATGTGTATGGTATGTCATGACGTGTGAGTCGATCAATTGTTAAATTTATAAAAAAAAAAATATTAAACAATGTGTGAAGAATGTTATGATGAAATAAGGTCAATGAGGAGATCTGTAATTGTTGGGCATCACTTATTTTGAACAATTTCGACCACTGACTAGGACTATAATAAGCTATAAAGTTAAGCGAGTAACATTTTTTTTTAAACATACATACATATTAATTATTATTATTTTTTAGTAATTATGATATACACAAAAACTGTAGTAGATACCAAAAATAATTGTCAAAACAAAGTTTTCTAATTTTTTTTTTAACTTGAAGCCCCAAATATAAATAAAAATCACGTATCTAAGAGACTGGGCTTTGCTCACCCTATCCATCCCCAACATTTTAGGTACTATATTATAAAATTGGCATATTAAAAAAAAAATATAGAAACTTACATTTGTTATCCAAAACCACAAAACAATATAATATCAATGTAGGCACTGTATAAAACTGTCAATTATAGTTAACTGTATTATTAATAATGTAATATAGTAAACTACGTGTTTAAATATGTTATAGACACAAGCTAAATAGTTACTTTCTATAGTCTATACCAGGGGTCTCCAAACTTTTTTATTCAAGGGCCACAAAAAATATCAAATGCTCTTAGCGGGCCAAAAGTTTATTAACACATATAACTTTTTAAATTACACATGAGTTCCTTTAGATATCTATATTTTATTTACCGTTCTATTGGTGCTACGGGCCAGTTAAAACTTGTTAGCGGGCCGTAGTTTGGGGGACCCTGGTCTATACCATACAGAAAAATGCTAAATGGGTATGTAAGTGATGGTAGGTACAAATGTTATGATGGAAGCACATAATTCTTTGGCTACCAAATTAAAAAAATGACATTCCATATATTTTTGTATTAAAGTCTATATGAAATAGCTTTCATCTATGTGCATCGTAAGAGTGTACTATATCAGATTTACTAGAAGTCTTAGAAGTTTTAATTGTATACTGGTTATTCTCCTAGTTTTTATTTGATTATATATAAATAGTTGTGTATAAATAGTCATACAGAAATAATTTGATCCTGTATCGTGAGATAAAAATAATCATTTACTGAATTAATAGATCAAATTAGTATTTTTCATGAGAATATTACAGTTCTGTTATAATGATGGATCGTATATAATATATACTTTTGGGTCATTATAAAAATTGCAAATTACAAACATTCAATCATTCCATTACAATATTTGGATACATATTAATTTTATATACGATTAGTATTAAATTTTAAATTGGCTATAACATCATATTTTAATATATTTCTATCTCTAATCTATTTTTTTTTTTTTTTTTTTTTTTTTATTGTATTTAGGAGTATCGGCCTTTAAGACCAGCCCTACAAGTATAAACATCTCCACCTATTCCTATCCTTTGCTGCTTCTCTCTATTGCAGGCCGGCTTTTATTCTTCCGACTTAATTGATAATACAATCTTCCTATCATAGGCGAGTTCTAACTAAGGGTCGTTTTACTGCTGGGTTGTTTTCGATTAGTGTCCTCATAACTGATCCCTGTTCCTCCACGCGTGCCCTGCCAATTTCAGTGTTCTGATTGAGATTTCTATTGTAATGTCAGAGCGTTGAAAAAGGTCCTGGAGTTCTTTATTATGTCGTTTCCTCCATTCACCGGTTTGTTCATCCTTGCATAGTCCAAAAATCTTTCTCAGAATTTTCCTTTCGAAAACCTGCAACCTCATTTGTTCCGCTTTCCTGAGAGGCCAAGTCTCTGATCCGTATAATACTATTAGGCGTATCAATGTCATATATATCTGTACTCTAAGATTTTTCAAAGCAGCTTTAGTTTTCAATATTTTTCATAACCCATAATAGCAGGCATTCCCTTTTTCGAGTCTAGTATCGATTTCTAAATTAAATATCAGTAGTTACTACTGAGCCTAAATAGCTAAAGTGGCACACTCTTTTAAAGTTGTGGTTTTCTACTTCCATTATTTCACCATGTCGGTAATTGACCTCCCTTCTATTCACTTATACAGATATAATTTGATTCTGTTATCGTGTGATAAATATAATCATTTAATGATTTAATAGATCAAGTTAGTATTTTTCATGAGAATATTACAGTTCTGTTATAATGATGGATCGTATATACTAATATACTTATAAAAATTGCAAATTACAAACATTCAATAATTCCATTACAATATTTGGATACAATTTAATATTATACAAACTTCATATTAAGATTTAAAGTAGCTTAGTTTTACATGTACCTTTTTTGTTTGGATATTATCCCGGACGGAATTTACAATGTTCCGTTTACTACGTATTTAAATCTTTTTATCTAAAATGGCTGGATCAATCGTAGACAACGCAGAATTCTATACGAAGATTTACAAATACGTGCCGCCGCCGACACCTCCTGCATTTCTTCTCGATTCCACCAACCACACCGTACCTACACTTCAACTACCGCAAGTTCATCCACATCGGTGTCGATCCAACTGACAAATTTGATGTATGTATTCATATAATTACTTCATCGAGTTATGTGAATATTAGCCCGGACTTTAAAACGTATATTCTCACTGATGGGTCTTATCCTATCATTCATATTAGATCATATGGTAAAATATAAACGAACCACATTTCTGGAAACCGATATCTTGAAATTAACTAGCATGGAGTACGCTGGAGAGAATGTATTAGTAATTGAATCGAAAATTCAAGAAGGATGTCGAGTACTATTGAATCGGGCAGACGTAATGGAGTTGCAGAAATTAGAGCATTGTATTTTCGATAGTATCACACAAAAATGCGCAATTATACAACCGAAAATTTTAAATCAAGTTGAAGAGTATGGCGCGTATATAGATGACATTTCCGCAAAAGCACCACCGGAAAATGTCGAAGATATGGTAATTTTCATAGAAAACGCTCAAGTCTATCAGAACATATCGACCAATCCTATTTATGCCAATCAACTCAAAATGATATGAGGTTGACATAGCGTACCCAAAATAGCTACATAATGAACACAATGATTTGCCTTTCTTGCCTCAGAACGGTACACCCAAAGGTTCTAAAAGTAATTTAGCTTGTGTAGTTTACTATATTACATTATTAATAACACAGTTAAATATAATTGACAGTTTTATACAGTGCCTACATTGATATTATATGGTTTTGTGGTTTTGGATAACAAATGTAAGTTTCTATATTTTTTTTTTAATATGCCAATTATATAATATAGTACCTAAAAAGTTGGGGATGGATAGGGTGAGCAAAGCCCAGTCTCTTAGATACCTACGTGATTTTTACTTATATTTGGGGCTTCAGGTTAAAAGAAAATTAGAAAACTTTGTTTTAACAATTATTTTGGTATCTATTACAGTTCTTGTGTAGTTGTTACTCTTCAGTAGTTATTGTAATGGGATTATATTTTTATCTAAGAGAACATTTTTAATTTTTATAGTGAAAATAATAAAATTGTCTTACAACATATTTTGGATTGGCTTATTGTGTTGTTTAGTATAGGCCGTTTCATGATTATATTATCTATAGCCTTATATATGGTTTAAAGCCTATGTAATGTAATATAATTAATAAATATATTCTCACTAAAGAAAATTTGTGTTAAAAATATAAAAAAATATGTTTTTACAAATAAAAATAAAATATAATATCACAGAACAATAACGAAATTAATGATAATAAGTAGGGATGTGGCTATATGCTAAAATATCTAAATGTAATTTTTGACAATGTTTTATTGATAACTAATAATTAGATGTGTATGGTATGTCATGACGTGTGAGTCGATCAATTGTTAAATTTATAAAAAAAAAAAATATTAAACAATGTGTGAAGAATGTTATGATGAAATAAGGTCAATGAGGAGATCTGTAATTGTTGGGCATCACTTATTTTGAACAATTTCGACCACTGACTAGGACTATAATAAGCTATAAAGTTAAGCGAGTAACATTTTTTTTTAAACATACATACATATTAATTATTATTATTTTTTAGTAATTATGATATACACAAAAACTGTAGTAGATACCAAAAATAATTGTCAAAACAAAGTTTTCTAATTTTTTTTTTAACTTGAAGCCCCAAATATAAATAAAAATCACGTATCTAAGAGACTGGGCTTTGCTCACCCTATCCATCCCCAACGTTTTAGGTACTATATTATAAAATTGGCATATTAAAAAAAAAATATAGAAACTTACATTTGTTATCCAAAACCACAAAACAATATAATATCAATGTAGGCACTGTATAAAACTGTCAATTATAGTTAACTGTATTATTAATAATGTAATATAGTAAACTACGTGTTTAAATATGTTATAGACACAAGCTAAATTGTTACTTGCTATAGTCTATACCAGGGGTCTCCAAACTTTTTTATTCAAGGGCCACAAAAAATATCAAATGCTCTTAGCGGGCCAAAAGTTTATTAACACATATAACTTTTTAAATTACACATGAGTTCCTTTAGATATCTATATTTTATTTACCGTTCTATTGGTGCTACGGGCCAGTTAAAACTTGTTAGCGGGCCGTAGTTTGGGGGACCCTGGTCTATACCATACAGAATAATGCTAAATGGGTATGTAAGTGATGGTAGGTACAAATGTTATGATGGAAGCACATAATTCTTTGGCTACCAAATTAAAAAAATGACATTCCATATATTTTTGTATTAAAGTCTATATGAAATAGCTTTCATCTATGTGCATCGTAAGAGTGTACTATATCAGATTTACTAGAAGTCTTAGAAGTTTTAATTGTATACTGGTTATTCTCCTAGTTTTTATTTGATTATATATAAATAGTTGTGTATAAATAGTCATACAGAAATAATTTGATCCTGTATCGTGAGATAAAAATAATCATTTACTGAATTAATAGATCAAATTAGTATTTTTCATGAGAATATTACAGTTCTGTTATAATGATGGATCGTATATAATATATACTTTTGGGTCATTATAAAAATTGCAAATTACAAACATTCAATCATTCCATTACAATATTTGGATACATATTAATTTTATATACGATTAGTATTAAATTTTAAATTGGCTATAACATCATATTTTAATATATTTCTATCTCTAATCTATTTTTTTTTTTTTTTATTGTATTTAGGAGTATCGGCCTTTAAGACCAGCCCTACAAGTATAAACATCTCCACCTATTCCTATCCTTTGCTGCTTCTCTCTATTGCAGGCCGGCTTTTATTCTTCCGACTTAATTGATAATACAATCTTCCTATCATAGGCGAGTTCTAACTAAGGGTCGTTTTACTGCTGGGTTGTTTTCGATTAGTGTCCTCATAACTGATCCCTGTTCCTCCACGCGTGCCCTGCCAATTTCAGTGTTCTGATTGAGATTTCTATTGTAATGTCAGAGCGTTGAAAAAGGTCCTGGAGTTCTTTATTATGTCGTTTCCTCCATTCACCGGTTTGTTCATCCTTGCATAGTCCAAAAATCTTTCTCAGAATTTTCCTTTCGAAAACCTGCAACCTCATTTGTTCCGCTTTCCTGAGAGGCCAAGTCTCTGATCCGTATAATACTATTAGGCGTATCAATGTCATATATATCTGTACTCTAAGATTTTTCAAAGCAGCTTTAGTTTTCAATATTTTTCATAACCCATAATAGCAGGCATTCCCTTTTTCGAGTCTAGTATCGATTTCTAAATTAAATATCAGTAGTTACTACTGAGCCTAAATAGCTAAAGTGGCACACTCTTTTAAAGTTGTGGTTTTCTACTTCCATTATTTCACCATGTCGGTAATTGACCTCCCTTCTATTCACTTATACAGATATAATTTGATTCTGTTATCGTGTGATAAATATAATCATTTAATGATTTAATAGATCAAATTAGTATTTTTCATGAGAATATTACAGTTCTGTTATAATGATGGATCGTATATACTAATATACTTTTGGTTCATAATAAAAATTGCAAATTACAAACATTCAATAATTCCATTACAATATTTGGATACAATTTAATATTATACAAACTTCATATTAAGATTTAAAGTAGCTTAGTTTTACATGTACCTTTTTTGTTTGGATATTATCCCGGACGGAATTTACAATGTTCCGTTTACTACGTATTTAAATCTTTTTATCTAAAATGGCTGGATCAATCGTAGACAACGCAGAATTCTATACGAAGATTTACAAATACGTGCCGCCGCCGACACCTCCTGCATTTCTTCTCGATTCCACCAACCACACCGTACCTACACTTCAACTACCGCAAGTTCATCCACATCGGTGTCGATCCAACTGACAAATTTGATGTATGTATTCATATAATTACTTCATCGAGTTATGTGAATATTAGCCCGGACTTTAAAACGTATATTCTCACTGATGGGTCTTATCCTATCATTCATATTAGATCATATGGTAAAATATAAACGAACCACATTTCTGGAAACCGATATCTTGAAATTAACTAGCATGGAGTACGCTGGAGAGAATGTATTAGTAATTGAATCGAAAATTCAAGAAGGATGTCGAGTACTATTGAATCGGGCAGACGTAATGGAGTTGCAGAAATTAGAGCATTGTATTTTCGATAGTATCACACAAAAATGCGCAATTATACAACCGAAAATTTTAAATCAAGTTGAAGAGTATGGCGCGTATATAGATGACATTTCCGCAAAAGCACCACCGGAAAATGTCGAAGATATGGTAATTTTCATAGAAAACGCTCAAGTCTATCAGAACATATCGACCAATCCTATTTATGCCAATCAACTCAAAATGATATGAGGTTGACATAGCGTACCCAAAATAGCTACATAATGAACACAATGATTTGCCTTTCTTGCCTCAGAACGGTACACCCAAAGGTTCTAAAAGTAATTTAGCTTGTGTAGTTTACTATATTACATTATTAATAACACAGTTAAATATAATTGACAGTTTTATACAGTGCCTACATTGATATTATATGGTTTTGTGGTTTTGGATAACAAATGTAAGTTTCTATATTTTTTTTTTAATATGCCAATTATATAATATAGTACCTAAAAAGTTGGGGATGGATAGGGTGAGCAAAGCCCAGTCTCTTAGATACCTACGTGATTTTTACTTATATTTGGGGCTTCAGGTTAAAAGAAAATTAGAAAACTTTGTTTTAACAATTATTTTGGTATCTATTACAGTTCTTGTGTAGTTGTTACTCTTCAGTAGTTATTGTAATGGGATTATATTTTTATCTAAGAGAACATTTTTAATTTTTATAGTGAAAATAATAAAATTGTCTTACAACATATTTTGGATTGGCTTATTGTGTTGTTTAGTATAGGCCGTTTCATGATTATATTATCTATAGCCTTATATATGGTTTAAAGCCTATGTAATGTAATATAATTAATAAATATATTCTCACTAAAGCAAATTTGTGTTAAAAATATAAAAAAATATGTTTTTACAAATAAAAATAAAATATAATATCACAGAACAATAACGAAATTAATGATAATAAGTAGGGATGTGGCTATATGCTAAAATATCTAAATGTAATTTTTGACAATGTTTTATTGATAACTAATAATTAGATGTGTATGGTATGTCATGACGTGTGAGTCGATCAATTGTTAAATTTATAAAAAAAAAAAATATTAAACAATGTGTGAAGAATGTTATGATGAAATAAGGTCAATGAGGAGATCTGTAATTGTTGGGCATCACTTATTTTGAACAATTTCGACCACTGACTAGGACTATAATAAGCTATAAAGTTAAGCGAGTAACATTTTTTTTTAAACATACATACATATTAATTATTATTATTTTTTAGTAATTATGATATACACAAAAACTGTAGTAGATACCAAAAATAATTGTCAAAACAAAGTTTTCTAATTTTTTTTTTAACTTGAAGCCCCAAATATAAATAAAAATCACGTATCTAAGAGACTGGGCTTTGCTCACCCTATCCATCCCCAACATTTTAGGTACTATATTATAAAATTGGCATATTAAAAAAAAAATATAGAAACTTACATTTGTTATCCAAAACCACAAAACAATATAATATCAATATAGGCACTGTATAAAACTGTCAATTATAGTTAACTGTATTATTAATAATGTAATATAGTAAACTACGTGTTTAAATATGTTATAGACACAAGCTAAATAGTTACTTGCTATAGTCTATACCAGGGGTCTCCAAACTTTTTTATTCAAGGGCCACAAAAAATATCAAATGCTCTTAGCGGGCCAAAAGTTTATTAACACATATAACTTTTTAAATTACACATGAGTTCCTTTAGATATCTATATTTTATTTACCGTTCTATTGGTGCTACGGGCCAGTTAAAACTTGTTAGCGGGCCGTAGTTTGGGGGACCCTGGTCTATACCATACAGAAAAATGCTAAATGGGTATGTAAGTGATGGTAGGTACAAATGTTATGATGGAAGCACATAATTCTTTGGCTACCAAATTAAAAAAATGACATTCCATATATTTTTGTATTAAAGTCTATATGAAATAGCTTTCATCTATGTGCATCGTAAGAGTGTACTATATCAGATTTACTAGAAGTCTTAGAAGTTTTAATTGTATACTGGTTATTCTCCTAGTTTTTATTTGATTATATATAAATAGTTGTGTATAAATAGTCATACAGAAATAATTTGATCCTGTATCGTGAGATAAAAATAATCATTTACTGAATTAATAGATCAAATTAGTATTTTTCATGAGAATATTACAGTTCTGTTATAATGATGGATCGTATATAATATATACTTTTGGGTCATTATAAAAATTGCAAATTACAAACATTCAATCATTCCATTACAATATTTGGATACATATTAATTTTATATACGATTAGTATTAAATTTTAAATTGGCTATAACATCATATTTTAATATATTTCTATCTCTAATCTATTTTTTTTTTTTTTTATTGTATTTAGGAGTATCGGCCTTTAAGACCAGCCCTACAAGTATAAACATCTCCACCTATTCCTATCCTTTGCTGCTTCTCTCTATTGCAGGCCGGCTTTTATTCTTCCGACTTAATTGATAATACAATCTTCCTATCATAGGCGAGTTCTAACTAAGGGTCGTTTTACTGCTGGGTTGTTTTCGATTAGTGTCCTCATAACTGATCCCTGTTCCTCCACGCGTGCCCTGCCAATTTCAGTGTTCTGATTGAGATTTCTATTGTAATGTCAGAGCGTTGAAAAAGGTCCTGGAGTTCTTTATTATGTCGTTTCCTCCATTCACCGGTTTGTTCATCCTTGCATAGTCCAAAAATCTTTCTCAGAATTTTCCTTTCGAAAACCTGCAACCTCATTTGTTCCGCTTTCCTGAGAGGCCAAGTCTCTGATCCGTATAATACTATTAGGCGTATCAATGTCATATATATCTGTACTCTAAGATTTTTCAAAGCAGCTTTAGTTTTCAATATTTTTCATAACCCATAATAGCAGGCATTCCCTTTTTCGAGTCTAGTATCGATTTCTAAATTAAATATCAGTAGTTACTACTGAGCCTAAATAGCTAAAGTGGCACACTCTTTTAAAGTTGTGGTTTTCTACTTCCATTATTTCACCATGTCGGTAATTGACCTCCCTTCTATTCACTTATACAGATATAATTTGATTCTGTTATCGTGTGATAAATATAATCATTTAATGATTTAATAGATCAAATTAGTATTTTTCATGAGAATATTACAGTTCTGTTATAATGATGGATCGTATATACTAATATACTTTTGGTTCATAATAAAAATTGCAAATTACAAACATTCAATAATTCCATTACAATATTTGGATACAATTTAATATTATACAAACTTCATATTAAGATTTAAAGTAGCTTAGTTTTACATGTACCTTTTTTGTTTGGATATTATCCCGGACGGAATTTACAATGTTCCGTTTACTACGTATTTAAATCTTTTTATCTAAAATGGCTGGATCAATCGTAGACAACGCAGAATTCTATACGAAGATTTACAAATACGTGCCGCCGCCGACACCTCCTGCATTTCTTCTCGATTCCACCAACCACACCGTACCTACACTTCAACTACCGCAAGTTCATCCACATCGGTGTCGATCCAACTGACAAATTTGATGTATGTATTCATATAATTACTTCATCGAGTTATGTGAATATTAGCCCGGACTTTAAAACGTATATTCTCACTGATGGGTCTTATCCTATCATTCATATTAGATCATATGGTAAAATATAAACGAACCACATTTCTGGAAACCGATATCTTGAAATTAACTAGCATGGAGTACGCTGGAGAGAATGTATTAGTAATTGAATCGAAAATTCAAGAAGGATGTCGAGTACTATTGAATCGGGCAGACGTAATGGAGTTGCAGAAATTAGAGCATTGTATTTTCGATAGTATCACACAAAAATGCGCAATTATACAACCGAAAATTTTAAATCAAGTTGAAGAGTATGGCGCGTATATAGATGACATTTCCGCAAAAGCACCACCGGAAAATGTCGAAGATATGGTAATTTTCATAGAAAACGCTCAAGTCTATCAGAACATATCGACCAATCCTATTTATGCCAATCAACTCAAAATGATATGAGGTTGACATAGCGTACCCAAAATAGCTACATAATGAACACAATGATTTGCCTTTCTTGCCTCAGAACGGTACACCCAAAGGTTCTAAAAGTAATTTAGCTTGTGTAGTTTACTATATTACATTATTAATAACACAGTTAAATATAATTGACAGTTTTATACAGTGCCTACATTGATATTATATGGTTTTGTGGTTTTGGATAACAAATGTAAGTTTCTATATTTTTTTTTTAATATGCCAATTATATAATATAGTACCTAAAAAGTTGGGGATGGATAGGGTGAGCAAAGCCCAGTCTCTTAGATACCTACGTGATTTTTACTTATATTTGGGGCTTCAGGTTAAAAGAAAATTAGAAAACTTTGTTTTAACAATTATTTTGGTATCTATTACAGTTCTTGTGTAGTTGTTACTCTTCAGTAGTTATTGTAATGGGATTATATTTTTATCTAAGAGAACATTTTTAATTTTTATAGTGAAAATAATAAAATTGTCTTACAACATATTTTGGATTGGCTTATTGTGTTGTTTAGTATAGGCCGTTTCATGATTATATTATCTATAGCCTTATATATGGTTTAAAGCCTATGTAATGTAATATAATTAATAAATATATTCTCACTAAAGAAAATTTGTGTTAAAAATATAAAAAAATATGTTTTTACAAATAAAAATAAAATATAATATCACAGAACAATAACGAAATTAATGATAATAAGTAGGGATGTGGCTATATGCTAAAATATCTAAATGTAATTTTTGACAATGTTTTATTGATAACTAATAATTAGATGTGTATGGTATGTCATGACGTGTGAGTCGATCAATTGTTAAATTTATAAAAAAAAAAAATATTAAACAATGTGTGAAGAATGTTATGATGAAATAAGGTCAATGAGGAGATCTGTAATTGTTGGGCATCACTTATTTTGAACAATTTCGACCACTGACTAGGACTATAATAAGCTATAAAGTTAAGCGAGTAACATTTTTTTTTAAACATACATACATATTAATTATTATTATTTTTTAGTAATTATGATATACACAAAAACTGTAGTAGATACCAAAAATAATTGTCAAAACAAAGTTTTCTAATTTTTTTTTTAACTTGAAGCCCCAAATATAAATAAAAATCACGTATCTAAGAGACTGGGCTTTGCTCACCCTATCCATCCCCAACGTTTTAGGTACTATATTATAAAATTGGCATATTAAAAAAAAAATATAGAAACTTACATTTGTTATCCAAAACCACAAAACAATATAATATCAATGTAGGCACTGTATAAAACTGTCAATTATAGTTAACTGTATTATTAATAATGTAATATAGTAAACTACGTGTTTAAATATGTTATAGACACAAGCTAAATAGTTACTTGCTATAGTCTATACCAGGGGTCTCCAAACTTTTTTATTCAAGGGCCACAAAAAATATCAAATGCTCTTAGCGGGCCAAAAGTTTATTAACACATATAACTTTTTAAATTACACATGAGTTCCTTTAGATATCTATATTTTATTTACCGTTCTATTGGTGCTACGGGCCAGTTAAAACTTGTTAGCGGGCCGTAGTTTGGGGGACCCTGGTCTATACCATACAGAAAAATGCTAAATGGGTATGTAAGTGATGGTAGGTACAAATGTTATGATGGAAGCACATAATTCTTTGGCTACCAAATTAAAAAAATGACATTCCATATATTTTTGTATTAAAGTCTATATGAAATAGCTTTCATCTATGTGCATCGTAAGAGTGTACTATATCAGATTTACTAGAAGTCTTAGAAGTTTTAATTGTATACTGGTTATTCTCCTAGTTTTTATTTGATTATATATAAATAGTTGTGTATAAATAGTCATACAGAAATAATTTGATCCTGTATCGTGAGATAAAAATAATCATTTACTGAATTAATAGATCAAATTAGTATTTTTCATGAGAATATTACAGTTCTGTTATAATGATGGATCGTATATAATATATACTTTTGGGTCATTATAAAAATTGCAAATTACAAACATTCAATCATTCCATTACAATATTTGGATACATATTAATTTTATATACGATTAGTATTAAATTTTAAATTGGCTATAACATCATATTTTAATATATTTCTATCTCTAATCTATTTTTTTTTTTTTTTATTGTATTTAGGAGTATCGGCCTTTAAGACCAGCCCTACAAGTATAAACATCTCCACCTATTCCTATCCTTTGCTGCTTCTCTCTATTGCAGGCCGGCTTTTATTCTTCCGACTTAATTGATAATACAATCTTCCTATCATAGGCGAGTTCTAACTAAGGGTCGTTTTACTGCTGGGTTGTTTTCGATTAGTGTCCTCATAACTGATCCCTGTTCCTCCACGCGTGCCCTGCCAATTTCAGTGTTCTGATTGAGATTTCTATTGTAATGTCAGAGCGTTGAAAAAGGTCCTGGAGTTCTTTATTATGTCGTTTCCTCCATTCACCGGTTTGTTCATCCTTGCATAGTCCAAAAATCTTTCTCAGAATTTTCCTTTCGAAAACCTGCAACCTCATTTGTTCCGCTTTCCTGAGAGGCCAAGTCTCTGATCCGTATAATACTATTAGGCGTATCAATGTCATATATATCTGTACTCTAAGATTTTTCAAAGCAGCTTTAGTTTTCAATATTTTTCATAACCCATAATAGCAGGCATTCCCTTTTTCGAGTCTAGTATCGATTTCTAAATTAAATATCAGTAGTTACTACTGAGCCTAAATAGCTAAAGTGGCACACTCTTTTAAAGTTGTGGTTTTCTACTTCCATTATTTCACCATGTCGGTAATTGACCTCCCTTCTATTCACTTATACAGATATAATTTGATTCTGTTATCGTGTGATAAATATAATCATTTAATGATTTAATAGATCAAATTAGTATTTTTCATGAGAATATTACAGTTCTGTTATAATGATGGATCGTATATACTAATATACTTTTGGTTCATAATAAAAATTGCAAATTACAAACATTCAATAATTCCATTACAATATTTGGATACAATTTAATATTATACAAACTTCATATTAAGATTTAAAGTAGCTTAGTTTTACATGTACCTTTTTTGTTTGGATATTATCCCGGACGGAATTTACAATGTTCCGTTTACTACGTATTTAAATCTTTTTATCTAAAATGGCTGGATCAATCGTAGACAACGCAGAATTCTATACGAAGATTTACAAATACGTGCCGCCGCCGACACCTCCTGCATTTCTTCTCGATTCCACCAACCACACCGTACCTACACTTCAACTACCGCAAGTTCATCCACATCGGTGTCGATCCAACTGACAAATTTGATGTATGTATTCATATAATTACTTCATCGAGTTATGTGAATATTAGCCCGGACTTTAAAACGTATATTCTCACTGATGGGTCTTATCCTATCATTCATATTAGATCATATGGTAAAATATAAACGAACCACATTTCTGGAAACCGATATCTTGAAATTAACTAGCATGGAGTACGCTGGAGAGAATGTATTAGTAATTGAATCGAAAATTCAAGAAGGATGTCGAGTACTATTGAATCGGGCAGACGTAATGGAGTTGCAGAAATTAGAGCATTGTATTTTCGATAGTATCACACAAAAATGCGCAATTATACAACCGAAAATTTTAAATCAAGTTGAAGAGTATGGCGCGTATATAGATGACATTTCCGCAAAAGCACCACCGGAAAATGTCGAAGATATGGTAATTTTCATAGAAAACGCTCAAGTCTATCAGAACATATCGACCAATCCTATTTATGCCAATCAACTCAAAATGATATGAGGTTGACATAGCGTACCCAAAATAGCTACATAATGAACACAATGATTTGCCTTTCTTGCCTCAGAACGGTACACCCAAAGGTTCTAAAAGTAATTTAGCTTGTGTAGTTTACTATATTACATTATTAATAACACAGTTAAATATAATTGACAGTTTTATACAGTGCCTACATTGATATTATATGGTTTTGTGGTTTTGGATAACAAATGTAAGTTTCTATATTTTTTTTTTAATATGCCAATTATATAATATAGTACCTAAAAAGTTGGGGATGGATAGGGTGAGCAAAGCCCAGTCTCTTAGATACCTACGTGATTTTTACTTATATTTGGGGCTTCAGGTTAAAAGAAAATTAGAAAACTTTGTTTTAACAATTATTTTGGTATCTATTACAGTTCTTGTGTAGTTGTTACTCTTCAGTAGTTATTGTAATGGGATTATATTTTTATCTAAGAGAACATTTTTAATTTTTATAGTGAAAATAATAAAATTGTCTTACAACATATTTTGGATTGGCTTATTGTGTTGTTTAGTATAGGCCGTTTCATGATTATATTATCTATAGCCTTATATATGGTTTAAAGCCTATGTAATGTAATATAATTAATAAATATATTCTCACTAAAGCAAATTTGTGTTAAAAATATAAAAAAATATGTTTTTACAAATAAAAATAAAATATAATATCACAGAACAATAACGAAATTAATGATAATAAGTAGGGATGTGGCTATATGCTAAAATATCTAAATGTAATTTTTGACAATGTTTTATTGATAACTAATAATTAGATGTGTATGGTATGTCATGACGTGTGAGTCGATCAATTGTTAAATTTATAAAAAAAAAAAATATTAAACAATGTGTGAAGAATGTTATGATGAAATAAGGTCAATGAGGAGATCTGTAATTGTTGGGCATCACTTATTTTGAACAATTTCGACCACTGACTAGGACTATAATAAGCTATAAAGTTAAGCGAGTAACATTTTTTTTTAAACATACATACATATTAATTATTATTATTTTTTAGTAATTATGATATACACAAAAACTGTAGTAGATACCAAAAATAATTGTCAAAACAAAGTTTTCTAATTTTTTTTTTAACTTGAAGCCCCAAATATAAATAAAAATCACGTATCTAAGAGACTGGGCTTTGCTCACCCTATCCATCCCCAACGTTTTAGGTACTATATTATAAAATTGGCATATTAAAAAAAAAATATAGAAACTTACATTTGTTATCCAAAACCACAAAACAATATAATATCAATGTAGGCACTGTATAAAACTGTCAATTATAGTTAACTGTATTATTAATAATGTAATATAGTAAACTACGTGTTTAAATATGTTATAGACACAAGCTAAATAGTTACTTGCTATAGTCTATACCAGGGGTCTCCAAACTTTTTTATTCAAGGGCCACAAAAAATATCAAATGCTCTTAGCGGGCCAAAAGTTTATTAACACATATAACTTTTTAAATTACACATGAGTTCCTTTAGATATCTATATTTTATTTACCGTTCTATTGGTGCTACGGGCCAGTTAAAACTTGTTAGCGGGCCGTAGTTTGGGGGACCCTGGTCTATACCATACAGAAAAATGCTAAATGGGTATGTAAGTGATGGTAGGTACAAATGTTATGATGGAAGCACATAATTCTTTGGCTACCAAATTAAAAAAATGACATTCCATATATTTTTGTATTAAAGTCTATATGAAATAGCTTTCATCTATGTGCATCGTAAGAGTGTACTATATCAGATTTACTAGAAGTCTTAGAAGTTTTAATTGTATACTGGTTATTCTCCTAGTTTTTATTTGATTATATATAAATAGTTATGTATAAATAGTCATACAGAAATAATTTGATCCTGTATCGTGAGATAAAAATAATCATTTACTGAATTAATAGATCAAATTAGTATTTTTCATGAGAATATTACAGTTCTGTTATAATGATGGATCGTATATAATATATACTTTTGGGTCATTATAAAAATTGCAAATTACAAACATTCAATCATTCCATTACAATATTTGGATACATATTAATTTTATATACGATTAGTATTAAATTTTAAATTGGCTATAACATCATATTTTAATATATTTCTATCTCTAATCTATTTTTTTTTTTTTTTTATTGTATTTAGGAGTATCGGCCTTTAAGACCAGCCCTACAAGTATAAACATCTCCACCTATTCCTATCCTTTGCTGCTTCTCTCTATTGCAGGCCGGCTTTTATTCTTCCGACTTAATTGATAATACAATCTTCCTATCATAGGCGAGTTCTAACTAAGGGTCGTTTTACTGCTGGGTTGTTTTCGATTAGTGTCCTCATAACTGATCCCTGTTCCTCCACGCGTGCCCTGCCAATTTCAGTGTTCTGATTGAGATTTCTATTGTAATGTCAGAGCGTTGAAAAAGGTCCTGGAGTTCTTTATTATGTCGTTTCCTCCATTCACCGGTTTGTTCATCCTTGCATAGTCCAAAAATCTTTCGCAGAATTTTCCTTTCGAAAACCTGCAACCTCATTTGTTCCGCTTTCCTGAGAGGCCAAGTCTCTGATCCGTATAATACTATTAGGCGTATCAATGTCATATATATCTGTACTCTAAGATTTTTCAAAGCAGCTTTAGTTTTCAATATTTTTCATAACCCATAATAGCAGGCATTCCCTTTTTCGAGTCTAGTATCGATTTCTAAATTAAATATCAGTAGTTACTACTGAGCCTAAATAGCTAAAGTGGCACACTCTTTTAAAGTTGTGGTTTTCTACTTCCATTATTTCACCATGTCGGTAATTGACCTCCCTTCTATTCACTTATACAGATATAATTTGATTCTGTTATCGTGTGATAAATATAATCATTTAATGATTTAATAGATCAAATTAGTATTTTTCATGAGAATATTACAGTTCTGTTATAATGATGGATCGTATATACTAATATACTTTTGGTTCATAATAAAAATTGCAAATTACAAACATTCAATAATTCCATTACAATATTTGGATACAATTTAATATTATACAAACTTCATATTAAGATTTAAAGTAGCTTAGTTTTACATGTACCTTTTTTGTTTGGATATTATCCCGGACGGAATTTACAATGTTCCGTTTACTACGTATTTAAATCTTTTTATCTAAAATGGCTGGATCAATCGTAGACAACGCAGAATTCTATACGAAGATTTACAAATACGTGCCGCCGCCGACACCTCCTGCATTTCTTCTCGATTCCACCAACCACACCGTACCTACACTTCAACTACCGCAAGTTCATCCACATCGGTGTCGATCCAACTGACAAATTTGATGTATGTATTCATATAATTACTTCATCGAGTTATGTGAATATTAGCCCGGACTTTAAAACGTATATTCTCACTGATGGGTCTTATCCTATCATTCATATTAGATCATATGGTAAAATATAAACGAACCACATTTCTGGAAACCGATATCTTGAAATTAACTAGCATGGAGTACGCTGGAGAGAATGTATTAGTAATTGAATCGAAAATTCAAGAAGGATGTCGAGTACTATTGAATCGGGCAGACGTAATGGAGTTGCAGAAATTAGAGCATTGTATTTTCGATAGTATCACACAAAAATGCGCAATTATACAACCGAAAATTTTAAATCAAGTTGAAGAGTATGGCGCGTATATAGATGACATTTCCGCAAAAGCACCACCGGAAAATGTCGAAGATATGGTAATTTTCATAGAAAACGCTCAAGTCTATCAGAACATATCGACCAATCCTATTTATGCCAATCAACTCAAAATGATATGAGGTTGACATAGCGTACCCAAAATAGCTACATAATGAACACAATGATTTGCCTTTCTTGCCTCAGAACGGTACACCCAAAGGTTCTAAAAGTAATTTAGCTTGTGTAGTTTACTATATTACATTATTAATAACACAGTTAAATATAATTGACAGTTTTATACAGTGCCTACATTGATATTATATGGTTTTGTGGTTTTGGATAACAAATGTAAGTTTCTATATTTTTTTTTTTAATATGCCAATTATATAATATAGTACCTAAAAAGTTGGGGATGGATAGGGTGAGCAAAGCCCAGTCTCTTAGATACCTACGTGATTTTTACTTATATTTGGGGCTTCAGGTTAAAAGAAAATTAGAAAACTTTGTTTTAACAATTATTTTGGTATCTATTACAGTTCTTGTGTAGTTGTTACTCTTCAGTAGTTATTGTAATGGGATTATATTTTTATCTAAGAGAACATTTTTAATTTTTATAGTGAAAATAATAAAATTGTCTTACAACATATTTTGGATTGGCTTATTGTGTTGTTTAGTATAGGCCGTTTCATGATTATATTATCTATAGCCTTATATATGGTTTAAAGCCTATGTAATGTAATATAATTAATAAATATATTCTCACTAAAGCAAATTTGTGTTAAAAATATAAAAAAATATGTTTTTACAAATAAAAATAAAATATAATATCACAGAACAATAACGAAATTAATGATAATAAGTAGGGATGTGGCTATATGCTAAAATATCTAAATGTAATTTTTGACAATGTTTTATTGATAACTAATAATTAGATGTGTATGGTATGTCATGACGTGTGAGTCGATCAATTGTTAAATTTATAAAAAAAAAAAATATTAAACAATGTGTGAAGAATGTTATGATGAAATAAGGTCAATGAGGAGATCTGTAATTGTTGGGCATCACTTATTTTGAACAATTTCGACCACTGACTAGGACTATAATAAGCTATAAAGTTAAGCGAGTAACATTTTTTTTTAAACATACATACATATTAATTATTATTATTTTTTAGTAATTATGATATACACAAAAACTGTAGTAGATACCAAAAATAATTGTCAAAACAAAGTTTTCTAATTTTTTTTTTAACTTGAAGCCCCAAATATAAATAAAAATCACGTATCTAAGAGACTGGGCTTTGCTCACCCTATCCATCCCCAACGTTTTAGGTACTATATTATAAAATTGGCATATTAAAAAAAAAATATAGAAACTTACATTTGTTATCCAAAACCACAAAACAATATAATATCAATGTAGGCACTGTATAAAACTGTCAATTATAGTTAACTGTATTATTAATAATGTAATATAGTAAACTACGTGTTTAAATATGTTATAGACACAAGCTAAATAGTTACTTGCTATAGTCTATACCAGGGGTCTCCAAACTTTTTTATTCAAGGGCCACAAAAAATATCAAATGCTCTTAGCGGGCCAAAAGTTTATTAACACATATAACTTTTTAAATTACACATGAGTTCCTTTAGATATCTATATTTTATTTACCGTTCTATTGGTGCTACGGGCCAGTTAAAACTTGTTAGCGGGCCGTAGTTTGGGGGACCCTGGTCTATACCATACAGAAAAATGCTAAATGGGTATGTAAGTGATGGTAGGTACAAATGTTATGATGGAAGCACATAATTCTTTGGCTACCAAATTAAAAAAATGACATTCCATATATTTTTGTATTAAAGTCTATATGAAATAGCTTTCATCTATGTGCATCGTAAGAGTGTACTATATCAGATTTACTAGAAGTCTTAGAAGTTTTAATTGTATACTGGTTATTCTCCTAGTTTTTATTTGATTATATATAAATAGTTGTGTATAAATAGTCATACAGAAATAATTTGATCCTGTATCGTGAGATAAAAATAATCATTTACTGAATTAATAGATCAAATTAGTATTTTTCATGAGAATATTACAGTTCTGTTATAATGATGGATCGTATATAATATATACTTTTGGGTCATTATAAAAATTGCAAATTACAAACATTCAATCATTCCATTACAATATTTGGATACATATTAATTTTATATACGATTAGTATTAAATTTTAAATTGGCTATAACATCATATTTTAATATATTTCTATCTCTAATCTATTTTTTTTTTTTTTTATTGTATTTAGGAGTATCGGCCTTTAAGACCAGCCCTACAAGTATAAACATCTCCACCTATTCCTATCCTTTGCTGCTTCTCTCTATTGCAGGCCGGCTTTTATTCTTCCGACTTAATTGATAATACAATCTTCCTATCATAGGCGAGTTCTAACTAAGGGTCGTTTTACTGCTGGGTTGTTTTCGATTAGTGTCCTCATAACTGATCCCTGTTCCTCCACGCGTGCCCTGCCAATTTCAGTGTTCTGATTGAGATTTCTATTGTAATGTCAGAGCGTTGAAAAAGGTCCTGGAGTTCTTTATTATGTCGTTTCCTCCATTCACCGGTTTGTTCATCCTTGCATAGTCCAAAAATCTTTCTCAGAATTTTCCTTTCGAAAACCTGCAACCTCATTTGTTCCGCTTTCCTGAGAGGCCAAGTCTCTGATCCGTATAATACTATTAGGCGTATCAATGTCATATATATCTGTACTCTAAGATTTTTCAAAGCAGCTTTAGTTTTCAATATTTTTCATAACCCATAATAGCAGGCATTCCCTTTTTCGAGTCTAGTATCGATTTCTAAATTAAATATCAGTAGTTACTACTGAGCCTAAATAGCTAAAGTGGCACACTCTTTTAAAGTTGTGGTTTTCTACTTCCATTATTTCACCATGTCGGTAATTGACCTCCCTTCTATTCACTTATACAGATATAATTTGATTCTGTTATCGTGTGATAAATATAATCATTTAATGATTTAATAGATCAAATTAGTATTTTTCATGAGAATATTACAGTTCTGTTATAATGATGGATCGTATATACTAATATACTTTTGGTTCATAATAAAAATTGCAAATTACAAACATTCAATAATTCCATTACAATATTTGGATACAATTTAATATTATACAAACTTCATATTAAGATTTAAAGTAGCTTAGTTTTACATGTACCTTTTTTGTTTGGATATTATCCCGGACGGAATTTACAATGTTCCGTTTACTACGTATTTAAATCTTTTTATCTAAAATGGCTGGATCAATCGTAGACAACGCAGAATTCTATACGAAGATTTACAAATACGTGCCGCCGCCGACACCTCCTGCATTTCTTCTCGATTCCACCAACCACACCGTACCTACACTTCAACTACCGCAAGTTCATCCACATCGGTGTCGATCCAACTGACAAATTTGATGTATGTATTCATATAATTACTTCATCGAGTTATGTGAATATTAGCCCGGACTTTAAAACGTATATTCTCACTGATGGGTCTTATCCTATCATTCATATTAGATCATATGGTAAAATATAAACGAACCACATTTCTGGAAACCGATATCTTGAAATTAACTAGCATGGAGTACGCTGGAGAGAATGTATTAGTAATTGAATCGAAAATTCAAGAAGGATGTCGAGTACTATTGAATCGGGCAGACGTAATGGAGTTGCAGAAATTAGAGCATTGTATTTTCGATAGTATCACACAAAAATGCGCAATTATACAACCGAAAATTTTAAATCAAGTTGAAGAGTATGGCGCGTATATAGATGACATTTCCGCAAAAGCACCACCGGAAAATGTCGAAGATATGGTAATTTTCATAGAAAACGCTCAAGTCTATCAGAACATATCGACCAATCCTATTTATGCCAATCAACTCAAAATGATATGAGGTTGACATAGCGTACCCAAAATAGCTACATAATGAACACAATGATTTGCCTTTCTTGCCTCAGAACGGTACACCCAAAGGTTCTAAAAGTAATTTAGCTTGTGTAGTTTACTATATTACATTATTAATAACACAGTTAAATATAATTGACAGTTTTATACAGTGCCTACATTGATATTATATGGTTTTGTGGTTTTGGATAACAAATGTAAGTTTCTATATTTTTTTTTTAATATGCCAATTATATAATATAGTACCTAAAAAGTTGGGGATGGATAGGGTGAGCAAAGCCCAGTCTCTTAGATACCTACGTGATTTTTACTTATATTTGGGGCTTCAGGTTAAAAGAAAATTAGAAAACTTTGTTTTAACAATTATTTTGGTATCTATTACAGTTCTTGTGTAGTTGTTACTCTTCAGTAGTTATTGTAATGGGATTATATTTTTATCTAAGAGAACATTTTTAATTTTTATAGTGAAAATAATAAAATTGTCTTACAACATATTTTGGATTGGCTTATTGTGTTGTTTAGTATAGGCCGTTTCATGATTATATTATCTATAGCCTTATATATGGTTTAAAGCCTATGTAATGTAATATAATTAATAAATATATTCTCACTAAAGCAAATTTGTGTTAAAAATATAAAAAAATATGTTTTTACAAATAAAAATAAAATATAATATCACAGAACAATAACGAAATTAATGATAATAAGTAGGGATGTGGCTATATGCTAAAATATCTAAATGTAATTTTTGACAATGTTTTATTGATAACTAATAATTAGATGTGTATGGTATGTCATGACGTGTGAGTCGATCAATTGTTAAATTTATAAAAAAAAAAAATATTAAACAATGTGTGAAGAATGTTATGATGAAATAAGGTCAATGAGGAGATCTGTAATTGTTGGGCATCACTTATTTTGAACAATTTCGACCACTGACTAGGACTATAATAAGCTATAAAGTTAAGCGAGTAACATTTTTTTTTAAACATACATACATATTAATTATTATTATTTTTTAGTAATTATGATATACACAAAAACTGTAGTAGATACCAAAAATAATTGTCAAAACAAAGTTTTCTAATTTTTTTTTTAACTTGAAGCCCCAAATATAAATAAAAATCACGTATCTAAGAGACTGGGCTTTGCTCACCCTATCCATCCCCAACGTTTTAGGTACTATATTATAAAATTGGCATATTAAAAAAAAAATATAGAAACTTACATTTGTTATCCAAAACCACAAAACAATATAATATCAATATAGGCACTGTATAAAACTGTCAATTATAGTTAACTGTATTATTAATAATGTAATATAGTAAACTACGTGTTTAAATATGTTATAGACACAAGCTAAATAGTTACTTGCTATAGTCTATACCAGGGGTCTCCAAACTTTTTTATTCAAGGGCCACAAAAAATATCAAATGCTCTTAGCGGGCCAAAAGTTTATTAACACATATAACTTTTTAAATTACACATGAGTTCCTTTAGATATCTATATTTTATTTACCGTTCTATTGGTGCTACGGGCCAGTTAAAACTTGTTAGCGGGCCGTAGTTTGGGGGACCCTGGTCTATACCATACAGAAAAATGCTAAATGGGTATGTAAGTGATGGTAGGTACAAATGTTATGATGGAAGCACATAATTCTTTGGCTACCAAATTAAAAAAATGACATTCCATATATTTTTGTATTAAAGTCTATATGAAATAGCTTTCATCTATGTGCATCGTAAGAGTGTACTATATCAGATTTACTAGAAGTCTTAGAAGTTTTAATTGTATACTGGTTATTCTCCTAGTTTTTATTTGATTATATATAAATAGTTGTGTATAAATAGTCATACAGAAATAATTTGATCCTGTATCGTGAGATAAAAATAATCATTTACTGAATTAATAGATCAAATTAGTATTTTTCATGAGAATATTACAGTTCTGTTATAATGATGGATCGTATATAATATATACTTTTGGGTCATTATAAAAATTGCAAATTACAAACATTCAATCATTCCATTACAATATTTGGATACATATTAATTTTATATACGATTAGTATTAAATTTTAAATTGGCTATAACATCATATTTTAATATATTT
Source organism: Schizaphis graminum (assembly GCA_020882235.1). Classification (NCBI taxonomy): domain Eukaryota; kingdom Metazoa; phylum Arthropoda; class Insecta; order Hemiptera; family Aphididae; genus Schizaphis; species Schizaphis graminum. The sequence goes on along the minus strand of CM037033.1, from coordinate 23,720,011 downwards.
CTATCTCTAATCTATTTTTTTTTTTTTTTTATTGTATTTAGGAGTATCGGCCTTTAAGACCAGCCCTACAAGTATAAACATCTCCACCTATTCCTATCCTTTGCTGCTTCTCTCTATTGCAGGCCGGCTTTTATTCTTCCGACTTAATTGATAATACAATCTTCCTATCATAGGCGAGTTCTAACTAAGGGTCGTTTTACTGCTGGGTTGTTTTCGATTAGTGTCCTCATAACTGATCCCTGTTCCTCCACGCGTGCCCTGCCAATTTCAGTGTTCTGATTGAGATTTCTATTGTAATGTCAGAGCGTTGAAAAAGGTCCTGGAGTTCTTTATTATGTCGTTTCCTCCATTCACCGGTTTGTTCATCCTTGCATAGTCCAAAAATCTTTCGCAGAATTTTCCTTTCGAAAACCTGCAACCTCATTTGTTCCGCTTTCCTGAGAGGCCAAGTCTCTGATCCGTATAATACTATTAGGCGTATCAATGTCATATATATCTGTACTCTAAGATTTTTCAAAGCAGCTTTAGTTTTCAATATTTTTCATAACCCATAATAGCAGGCATTCCCTTTTTCGAGTCTAGTATCGATTTCTAAATTAAATATCAGTAGTTACTACTGAGCCTAAATAGCTAAAGTGGCACACTCTTTTAAAGTTGTGGTTTTCTACTTCCATTATTTCACCATGTCGGTAATTGACCTCCCTTCTATTCACTTATACAGATATAATTTGATTCTGTTATCGTGTGATAAATATAATCATTTAATGATTTAATAGATCAAATTAGTATTTTTCATGAGAATATTACAGTTCTGTTATAATGATGGATCGTATATACTAATATACTTTTGGTTCATAATAAAAATTGCAAATTACAAACATTCAATAATTCCATTACAATATTTGGATACAATTTAATATTATACAAACTTCATATTAAGATTTAAAGTAGCTTAGTTTTACATGTACCTTTTTTGTTTGGATATTATCCCGGACGGAATTTACAATGTTCCGTTTACTACGTATTTAAATCTTTTTATCTAAAATGGCTGGATCAATCGTAGACAACGCAGAATTCTATACGAAGATTTACAAATACGTGCCGCCGCCGACACCTCCTGCATTTCTTCTCGATTCCACCAACCACACCGTACCTACACTTCAACTACCGCAAGTTCATCCACATCGGTGTCGATCCAACTGACAAATTTGATGTATGTATTCATATAATTACTTCATCGAGTTATGTGAATATTAGCCCGGACTTTAAAACGTATATTCTCACTGATGGGTCTTATCCTATCATTCATATTAGATCATATGGTAAAATATAAACGAACCACATTTCTGGAAACCGATATCTTGAAATTAACTAGCATGGAGTACGCTGGAGAGAATGTATTAGTAATTGAATCGAAAATTCAAGAAGGATGTCGAGTACTATTGAATCGGGCAGACGTAATGGAGTTGCAGAAATTAGAGCATTGTATTTTCGATAGTATCACACAAAAATGCGCAATTATACAACCGAAAATTTTAAATCAAGTTGAAGAGTATGGCGCGTATATAGATGACATTTCCGCAAAAGCACCACCGGAAAATGTCGAAGATATGGTAATTTTCATAGAAAACGCTCAAGTCTATCAGAACATATCGACCAATCCTATTTATGCCAATCAACTCAAAATGATATGAGGTTGACATAGCGTACCCAAAATAGCTACATAATGAACACAATGATTTGCCTTTCTTGCCTCAGAACGGTACACCCAAAGGTTCTAAAAGTAATTTAGCTTGTGTAGTTTACTATATTACATTATTAATAACACAGTTAAATATAATTGACAGTTTTATACAGTGCCTACATTGATATTATATGGTTTTGTGGTTTTGGATAACAAATGTAAGTTTCTATATTTTTTTTTTAATATGCCAATTATATAATATAGTACCTAAAAAGTTGGGGATGGATAGGGTGAGCAAAGCCCAGTCTCTTAGATACCTACGTGATTTTTACTTATATTTGGGGCTTCAGGTTAAAAGAAAATTAGAAAACTTTGTTTTAAACAATTATTTTGGTATCTATTACAGTTCTTGTGTAGTTGTTACTCTTCAGTAGTTATTGTAATGGGATTATATTTTTATCTAAGAGAACATTTTTAATTTTTATAGTGAAAATAATAAAATTGTCTTACAACATATTTTGGATTGGCTTATTGTGTTGTTTAGTATAGGCCGTTTCATGATTATATTATCTATAGCCTTATATATGGTTTAAAGCCTATGTAATGTAATATAATTAATAAATATATTCTCACTAAAGCAAATTTGTGTTAAAAATATAAAAAAATATGTTTTTACAAATAAAAATAAAATATAATATCACAGAACAATAACGAAATTAATGATAATAAGTAGGGATGTGGCTATATGCTAAAATATCTAAATGTAATTTTTGACAATGTTTTATTGATAACTAATAATTAGATGTGTATGGTATGTCATGACGTGTGAGTCGATCAATTGTTAAATTTATAAAAAAAAAAAATATTAAACAATGTGTGAAGAATGTTATGATGAAATAAGGTCAATGAGGAGATCTGTAATTGTTGGGCATCACTTATTTTGAACAATTTCGACCACTGACTAGGACTATAATAAGCTATAAAGTTAAGCGAGTAACATTTTTTTTTAAACATACATACATATTAATTATTATTATTTTTTAGTAATTATGATATACACAAAAACTGTAGTAGATACCAAAAATAATTGTCAAAACAAAGTTTTCTAATTTTTTTTTAACTTGAAGCCCCAAATATAAATAAAAATCACGTATCTAAGAGACTGGGCTTTGCTCACCCTATCCATCCCCAACGTTTTAGGTACTAAATTATAAAATTGGCATATTAAAAAAAAAATATAGAAACTTACATTTGTTATCCAAAACCACAAAACAATATAATATCAATGTAGGCACTGTATAAAACTGTCAATTATAGTTAACTGTATTATTAATAATGTAATATAGTAAACTACGTGTTTAAATATGTTATAGACACAAGCTAAATAGTTACTTGCTATAGTCTATACCAGGGGTCTCCAAACTTTTTTATTCAAGGGCCACAAAAAATATCAAATGCTCTTAGCGGGCCAAAAGTTTATTAACACATATAACTTTTTAAATTACACATGAGTTCCTTTAGATATCTATATTTTATTTACCGTTCTATTGGTGCTACGGGCCAGTTAAAACTTGTTAGCGGGCCGTAGTTTGGGGGACCCTGGTCTATACCATACAGAAAAATGCTAAATGGGTATGTAAGTGATGGTAGGTACAAATGTTATGATGGAAGCACATAATTCTTTGGCTACCAAATTAAAAAAATGACATTCCATATATTTTTGTATTAAAGTCTATATGAAATAGCTTTCATCTATGTGCATCGTAAGAGTGTACTATATCAGATTTACTAGAAGTCTTAGAAGTTTTAATTGTATACTGGTTATTCTCCTAGTTTTTATTTGATTATATATAAATAGTTGTGTATAAATAGTCATACAGAAATAATTTGATCCTGTATCGTGAGATAAAAATAATCATTTACTGAATTAATAGATCAAATTAGTATTTTTCATGAGAATATTACAGTTCTGTTATAATGATGGATCGTATATAATATATACTTTTGGGTCATTATAAAAATTGCAAATTACAAACATTCAATCATTCCATTACAATATTTGGATACATATTAATTTTATATACGATTAGTATTAAATTTTAAATTGGCTATAACATCATATTTTAATATATTTCTATCTCTAATCTATTTTTTTTTTTTTTTATTGTATTTAGGAGTATCGGCCTTTAAGACCAGCCCTACAAGTATAAACATCTCCACCTATTCCTATCCTTTGCTGCTTCTCTCTATTGCAGGCCGGCTTTTATTCTTCCGACTTAATTGATAATACAATCTTCCTATCATAGGCGAGTTCTAACTAAGGGTCGTTTTACTGCTGGGTTGTTTTCGATTAGTGTCCTCATAACTGATCCCTGTTCCTCCACGCGTGCCCTGCCAATTTCAGTGTTCTGATTGAGATTTCTATTGTAATGTCAGAGCGTTGAAAAAGGTCCTGGAGTTCTTTATTATGTCGTTTCCTCCATTCACCGGTTTGTTCATCCTTGCATAGTCCAAAAATCTTTCTCAGAATTTTCCTTTCGAAAACCTGCAACCTCATTTGTTCCGCTTTCCTGAGAGGCCAAGTCTCTGATCCGTATAATACTATTAGGCGTATCAATGTCATATATATCTGTACTCTAAGATTTTTCAAAGCAGCTTTAGTTTTCAATATTTTTCATAACCCATAATAGCAGGCATTCCCTTTTTCGAGTCTAGTATCGATTTCTAAATTAAATATCAGTAGTTACTACTGAGCCTAAATAGCTAAAGTGGCACACTCTTTTAAAGTTGTGGTTTTCTACTTCCATTATTTCACCATGTCGGTAATTGACCTCCCTTCTATTCACTTATACAGATATAATTTGATTCTGTTATCGTGTGATAAATATAATCATTTAATGATTTAATAGATCAAATTAGTATTTTTCATGAGAATATTACAGTTCTGTTATAATGATGGATCGTATATACTAATATACTTTTGGTTCATAATAAAAATTGCAAATTACAAACATTCAATAATTCCATTACAATATTTGGATACA